>CAMZMU010000041.1:158500547-159100547 GCA_947311845.1 Poa pratensis
TATTATGAATATATTTTCAAGACAAGTGTAGGTGAATAGGAGATTACACAATTTCAACCAAATTGAGCAACTAAACTGAAGCAACAAACCAGCAACATAGATCTAGCAACAAGATGTAATCGACAACATAAGCAAGAGAAGATGTAATCAACAGTATATACAAGAGATAAAGAGTAGGATGAAGTACGAAGGGATCCCATTGTTCACGTTCGCAAGAACTTTACATTTTCGTTGGAGAGTCACACGTGCCTCGAAGTCACTTAGACTTCAACTTGTTCTTCTTTCACATGGAGGTCCAATCACTCTTGGTGATTTTGAGATGATCCTCGAGCTTAAGTTCATATAGGCGTCCAACACTCATGGTCTATCTTGAGGTGGCGATACTTGGATCTTCACAAATTTGTCGAGACAGATCCACAAATAGAAAGCTCTCTATCGATCCGTAGCCAATTAGGAGATGCAAAATCTTAAGTGTAATACATTATGATCTCTATGCTCAGTAGCGTAGCCAGGATACTCAAAGCCCCAGGCCATTCCTCTTGCTACAGTAGCTGCACTCCGAAGGAAATAGCTACCACGCCCCAGGCCATGGCCAGGGTAGCATGGGGCCTGGCTACGCCTCTGTCTATGCTAGAATGTGTTCTTGCTGATGCTCTACTCGGCTCAATGTCACTTGAAAAGATTTCCTCTCTTAAGATATCATTCAAGAACAAGAAGAACGGCTTTTCACATCAAGTGTAAATCTGATATTTGAAAGTTTGTACCCTAACTCGTGGGTTGGGTCCTTAAATAGTAAAACATCGGATTCAAGTCGTTGGTACGGAAGATTCTATTTTTAGTTGCACCGCCCTTAAAACCGGCCATGATGAGATTAACCCCGTCAAAAACTTTTGATGCCTCAAAGTGCACACCGGAGATAATGCATCACTCAAGCTAGTAGTTCTGAAACTGGAACACGATATTAGGAACAATGATGAGCTACAAAGAGTTTTTTCCGGAACCATTTACCGACAGTGCTGACTTGACATTCACTACAAACTGAGATTTCAACTACGTGAGAACTGGATGTCCAAACCCAGTAAAAGAGGAAGAAAACCAAGTACAACACAAAGAACACGCAAAAGAAATGTCTAGGTTGAGAGGCAAAGTTGGTACCACCAAAGTGAAACCTAACATCACCTAAAATAAAAATAGACTTGACAAAATCTGATAAATAGGAATGTTCCCTCGATGTACCGACTTTAGAAACCGGTCACACAGATTATAATGCACAACACTTTAGGGCAACCTTTAAGGACAAGGTTTCCTAACTCTCGATATAAACATGCCATTCTCTGCAGCACCTGTCTCCAACACCGATCACGCCGCTTTGAAGCCTGAGCGTGAGTGAAGTTGAAAACAATGAAGTCACAGACCTCTTGACATCAGCCAAACTCGGTTACACCGTTGTCAAAATTTGTCACATCAACAATCACACAAACTGTAATCTTCAAGAGATTTTAAAGGTTATGCTGGAAAAGGACCTAGATCAAAAAAGGCAAGCAAAGACTCAAAGTTTCACCACTACATCCGGTGTCATTCCATTCTTTATATATAGTGCGTTCATATACCCAGTGAGATTTTCGCATCGGAAAGGCTCCTACAACTGCCATCCATGTCAACGGTGACAACAATTGGGTGGGCCTCACCCCCACCCACACCATCTCGCTCCCAACTCCCTCCTGCACCCGTCGCCCACCACTTTGGTCACCTAGTCGGAATTCCGTCCGTGGTCTTGGTCACTCGTCTCTAGCACAACCCGAGTGTAACCATCATTTTTTTCCCAACTGGCTAGCCCCTTTCATAACAAAATATCAGGTTCTTACAAAGCAAATAAAGAAGAAAGAAGGACATGAACAACCAATAATGGAAAGGGAAGTACACATGAGGAAACCCACCTTACGGGACAAAAACCTGACAGTTTAGCCCCCCCCCCCCCCCCAACACACATAGTAACTATTAGAAAAACCATTATCGGTCCTCTCGTCTCCGCCAATCCTTTTTGTCCAAAACACCGCGTTAGACATGTCTAGAACGGCGATCTAATTTTGACAGGGAGAAAGGGGGTGCTATGAATTCAAATTCGCAAACATAGTTCATCAATTCCTACGGCCCTACCAGCCTGTAATAACGTTTATAAAGTCCATTTAAACCTGTTCACAAATCTTCTCCCCGTTTGAACCTCGAGCGAAACGCCGTGTACACACACCGGGTGCGCGCACAGGTTTCCATCCCCCCCGCACGTAAGGACGCACTAC
This sequence comes from Poa pratensis, assembly GCA_947311845.1. Taxonomy (NCBI): domain Eukaryota; kingdom Viridiplantae; phylum Streptophyta; class Magnoliopsida; order Poales; family Poaceae; genus Poa; species Poa pratensis. Next base: position 158,502,845 of record CAMZMU010000041.1, read on the forward strand.
CCGGTCCCACGTGTCGGCGACCCAGCCGGCCCCACCCTCCAGGTTCCTGCCAGCTGCTGCGGTAACACTACTCCCTCTCCCACCCCACCCCACCCCACCCTCCAGGCTCCAGGACGACAAGCACGAGAGGAGAGGGGAGCGCTCCACAATTCCTGCCCCCCGGTCGCGTCGCCCTCCCCCCACCGCACGCGCCCCGAGGCGCCGCCGCCGCCGCCTCCGAACCCCGCCCCGGACGCCCTCATCGCCGGCATCCCCGATGTAAGCCTTCATCCGTTCGCTCCCACATCCCGCCCCATTTCGCCCGATTTTTTTCCAATCCAATCGGCGCGGCGGCGGCGGCTCCGTCCCGCGCGACGGCTCGCCCCCCTCACGATCGAGCCCACGGGCGCGATCCGACGGGGCCGCGCCGGCCCGATGCGTTCTCCGGCGGCCGATTCGTGCGCGGTTTTTTTGTTCGTTTGTTTGCCCGGGGTCTGTCTGCGCGTGTCTTGCCGGCGTGTTTAACCGTGGATTTAGGAGGTCGGCGTGGTTCGCGTGGGATTAGAGGTCCGTGGTTAGCCTGGACGCGAGTTGGCGCCCGATTGGTTCTAGTCCGCGGCAAAGGTTGGATTTTTTCCTCCGGGCGGGGAGATCCCCTTGCGAGGCGAGGCGGCATCGGTTGATGGAGATGCCCGGCTCCCTTTTTCGGCCATGGTGGCATTTGATTCGGGGTAAAGGGCTCTCGGTGCTGGGAAAGCAGGCCGCCTCTTTTTGCGATGGCGATGAAGGCCCCAGCTTGATTCCTTTCATCCCCAGATTTTTTTGTCTGTGTGTCTGTGCATGTTACATGTTTGGGTACCGTCCGTGTGTGTGAGTGAATGAGCAAGTCTTGAGCTCAACTTTCCGTGTGTATCAGTGTGTGTTACCGTTCCGTTTCACCGGTATTTATCGTTTGTCTTGGTTTCTCTTGCATGCAGAGATTGCAAGGAGCTCCGAGGGGTGTGACGCCATACCGGGTTGCATGGACGGATAATGCCAGAGCTGCGGAGCGTGTTCGGAGAGCTCGTTTGAGGTCCGGCAAGGTTGACGACGTCCAGGCTGCGGATACTCCCGTGCCGCCGGCTCCACGGGGAGGGGTGGAAGGCGTGCTGGTGCTGCTGCGGCTGGCAGGGGTAACAAGAAAGCACCTGCTGCGGGGAGAGGAAGGCCGGCTCCAAAGGCTAGAGGAAAGGGGATCGAGCCTATTGATTTGGAGACTGACCAGCCTAACCAGGACATTCCTGAAGCTGTCGCTAGAGAGGCAGTTGCTGCCAGAGCCAAGCAGGAACTTGCTTTGAACAAGGTAGCTGAAGCGGCTGCTAACTTGAAAATGGAGGGTGCAAGTGGTGACAGACTTGCGGCGGCCGAAGATGAAGCCACGACAACGCCAGTGCCTGAGAGGGTATGCCATCTTATTGTCTCCATGCACTTGTTTACCCCTATTTCTACACTGACCAATCAAGTATCGTGTTCCTTCCTTTACAAAGGCTGCTGTTTGTTATGCTATCTACTCAGGCTGTTTACTTTGTTTGTTACTTTTTGTACCATCCTGTGGAAATGCGTTGTCCTTAATTATCTCTAGTTGCAACTTGTTCTTTTGTTGTATCATGCATACCTGTCTCATTTGGAAAATAATGTGCCCCTTCTAGAAACTATCAGTTCTCATGACGTGCAAGTAATAATGAATGGTTGTTCATCTGAATGGCGAGCATGGCCAAAAGCTTAACATCTCATAAGATATTGTGTTTATACTTGCACGAGAGTAGTGGCTGTATTATAGTAGTTCTGTTTTGTAGAAGAAAACAAACATCTAATAAGATATTAAAATATAGACCAGGTGGGCTTGAAAAAATGTTATTGATACATGCCATTCCTATAGTTCAGCTTAGTTTGCCCTCGTGGTGGTATTATTACAGTTCTACCAGTACTATTTTACATGATGGAGTTCTACGTCCATGATATAAGCTCTTAAAGATCTGAATGTTTTCTATTCTAACTATTGCAGGTTCAAGTAGGTAGCTCTCCAGAATATATAACTGATAGGAAGTTGGGTAAAGGTGGATTCGGCCAGGTCTATGTTGGCAGAAGAATAACTGGTGGAGCTTCTCGTATGGGTCCAGATGCATATGAGGTTTCTTTTCTGGCCTGCCTCAGATGGATGCTATAGTTCTGTTTCTTGATCTAGTCAAATCTTATATGGATTAATGCCATGTAGGTTGCACTAAAACTGGAGCATCGAAGAAGCAAAGGATGTAGTTATGGCCCCCCGTTTGAGTGGCAGGTTTATCAGTAAGAACTATGCCCGATCACCCCTTTTTACATTTGTTATTATTATCTGTGGAGCATGGCATGCTAAACCTTTTGTGGCAGGTCTCTCAATGGTTGTTATGGCATACCATCAGTCCACTACAAGGGTCGCCAGGGAGACTACTACATTCTTGTGAGTTTAACTAGTCATTCACCACAAAGGGCCTCTTAATATGATCCTTCATATTTATTGAACCTGCATTTTGTATTTTCAGGTAATGGATATGCTTGGTCCTAGCCTCTGGGATGTTTGGAATTCAATGGGACAGGCGTAAGTATCTTACCGATTGTTTCACCTTGGCAGCATGTTTTTTCTTACTCCTTGCTGAAAGCACCATATCCCAAACAGGATGTCATCTCATATGGTTGCTTGCATTGCTGTTGAGTCCATATCGATCCTTGAGAAACTTCACTCCAAAGGGTAATCTTCTAAAGCCATTTGTCTCTGACAATCGTTCTGGAGTGCATGGACTTTCCGTAAGTTTTATTTTCATTGGTGTTAACACTTGCTGTGCCTCTTATTATTCTCAGCTTTGTCCATGGAGATGTAAAGCCAGAAAACTTTTTGCTTGGTCAACCTGGATCACCTGATGAGAAGAAGCTTTTCCTAATTGATCTTGGTTTAGGTATGATATTGTTTAAGATAGTGTCTTGTTTTCAGTGCACTGTGACCTTTGCTCATAAGCATTGACCTCTAAATAGAATGTTGATGGCTTGATGCATTTTATGCCACACTAATCTTTTGTTCTGTTAATATTTAAATTATGCAGCATCCAAGTGGAAAAAAGCATCATCAAGTCAGCATGTTGAATATGATCAGAGGCCAGATATCTTTAGGTTGGTTCTATACTAGCTTCTTTATGTACACATTTAGTCCCCTGTGAACTGACCTATTTCCTTTTTACGTTTTCCAGGGGAACAATTAGATATGCTAGTGTCCATGCCCATTTAGGCCGTACAGGTAGTAGGAGGGATGATTTGGAGTCACTAGCATACACCCTTATTTTTCTAATAAGAGGAAGATTACCTTGGCAAGGCTATCAGGTAGCCTTATATGTTCTCAGCAGAGTTTGACTAATAATTTTCTATTTGCTCTTGAAACTATGTTTAGTGTTAACGGCTTACCAAATGCAGGGAGACAACAAGAGCTTTCTTGTTTGTAAGAAGAAAATGGCAACTTCTCCGGAGGTTCTGAGTTGCTTCTGTCCACCTCCATTCAAACATTTTCTAGAGATGGTCACTAATATGAAATTTGATGAAGAGCCAAATTACGCAAAACTTATTTCTCTCTTTGATAGTCTGATCGAAGTGCCTGCTTCAAGGCCCATCAGAATCGATGGTGCTCTAAAGGTTTGTACTGTTGTACCCACAACCTGTACCTGTATGCTGTAGTTTATTTTTCTTGTATTAAAATTTTGTCTTGCATCTGCTGTAAAATTTATAGGTTGGTCAGAAACGTGGAAGAATGGTTGTAAATCTCGAGGAAGAGGAACAGCCTAAGAAGAAAGTACGGTTGGGGAGCCCAGCAACTCAATGGATTTCAGTTTATAATGCTAGGCGACCCATGAAGCAGCGGTAATTGTTTTATAATATGAAACTGGGTCATACTTCTTCATTTTTTTATGTCTGCTTGCCTAGACATAATTTCTTATGTGAATTGCCATCCACTTCCAGTTGAAAAGTGGCCTGTTCTAGTGATTTAAGTGCCATTTAAATTTACCTATGATGTCCCAGTCTGCAGTCATGAGTATATTACATCCTCCCTCTCTACCTGGCACACAGTCAGCAGTCATCACTCATCACATGATCTTCATACTTCAGATCAAGTATCAAGCAAGACCTTTAACCATCAAATGAATCTAATTAGCTAAATTACGTTGGAATTCAGCTACTGCCTTGTAGTGATTCATGCTGTAAACATGCAAAAATTCTTGGTGTGAACTCATTGTACTTGATTTCCTTGTGCTTATTATAGTTTAAGCTTGCATAGCTCCTGCTTATTTGGCTACACTCGCTTGTTCTTGATTTGAGATGTTTGAAGCTTACCTATCTCTTTTCTTATTGATCAATAATTTATCGTCCTTCCTAAATTAAATATGATATTAGTTAATTTGACTGTAACAGCATTTCTTCTGTCATTTTATAGATACCACTACAATGTAGCTGATTCAAGACTGCATCAGCATATCGAAAAAGGCAATGAAGATGGCTTGTACATTAGTTGCGTAGCTTCTTCAGCAAATTTTTGGGCTCTCATCATGGATGCTGGGACCGGCTTTGGTTCTCAAGTTTATGAGCTTTCTCAAATTTTCCTGCACAAGGTGCGCTGCGGTCTCTGTCATCTAGATGGAGTTTGATAATCCAGATCTTGACACTATCTTTGTTTCTAACTTTGTATGTAGGATTGGATTATGGAGCAGTGGGAGAAGAACTTTTACATAACAGCAATAGCTGGAGCAACCAATGGAAGCTCATTGGTTGTCATGTCCAAAGGTTTGTAAATGACCTGTTCTCTGCCGGCAACTGTTCATTTGTTTAAACTTCTCCTCTTGTGAGTAATAATTGGTTGGAAAGAATACTAATATGCATGACCCAAACTAGTACACTTTTGTACAATGCATCACATAAATGTTTGATCACACAATTTGTGTGGGGCCTAAGTGAGGGATATTACAGTATTTTGACCATAGTAGCAAATTTATACCTGATTTTGTATCTGCGCACACACACACTTCCAAAAAGAATCATGAAACTAACTTCAGCCGAACCTTTTGTACACCAAGCCACCAGGGTTATGTAAATGTCTTAAGAATTGGTGCATGGAGGTTGCCAGTTGCCACAGCATAGGTTGTACAGAATACATGATTCTGTCCTGGACATGTTAGTATTGATTTGCCATTGGTCATTGTTCTGATAAACCACCGATGCACAGACGTTGTTACCAATTTTCTAGTTCTATTATTTACATAACGATGCAGTTTGTGTTATTTAAACAAATTATCAGCATCTATATACTGTTTGTAACCCTGATGTTACGTATAGACTGCTGTTATCCCTTTCTTTTCCATGATATATTACTTACTCTGATCTTTGCTATCATTGCAGGAACTCCGTATACACAGCAGTCATACAAAGTCAGTGAATCGTTTCCTTACAAGTGGATTAATAAAAAGTGGAAAGAAGGTTTTCATGTAACATCTATGGGTACTGCTGGGAATCGTTGGGGAGTTGTCATGTCGAGAAACGCGGGATATTCTGACCAGGTCAAAACACGTGCCTGCACTTTTTGTTTCTTGAAATCATATACAGAATATATCCGTTTCCCTATATTGGTGGTTCCTCGTATGTTATATTATTTCATCTATGCTAAGTTGCTAACTCTACATTAATGACCACATATGTCCTCACAAAAGAGAAGAAAAACAATGCTGCATATGTGTCTGCATTTGAATTCTATAGTTTCAGCTCAGTGAGCTAAACTCTTTTGAACATTTAGATGGTTCACATCTGAGAACCAGCAGTGTGAGCCTTACATGTAAAATTTATGCATGTAAACATATGCTGCGCAAGAATGGCTTCAGTTTAAGCTTAGAGAACTGGTGCTCTGCACAGTTTCTTTTTATGCAAACGATCAGTAATTGTGCAGAGTTGTACGAAGTCTTGATTTTCAAACATATTAGGTCAATGTTCCGATGTGGCGAGGCTGCAACGAAACTGAATCTGTCTTTCCATCGTGCAGGTAGTAGAGTTGGATTTTCTGTATCCAAGTGAAGGACTCCACAGGCGATGGGAGACTGGTTACAGAATAACTTCTTCCGCAGGCACGCCTGACCAAGCTGCTTTTATCTTGAGCATACCAAAGAGGAAGCCGATGGACGAGACCCAGGAAACACTTAGAACTTCTGCCTTTCCCAGCAACCACGTGAAGGTACATTAATACATCTTTTTCCTGACTTGTTACGACGTACAAAATCAGATGTTCCATGTATTTAGTTTATCCTCATTTATGTCTGCCGAAATTTCAGGAAAAATGGGCAAAGAACCTGTACATCGCCTCCATCTGCTACGGGCGAACCGCGTGCTGACGGCGGTCGGCTGTACTCGAGCTCCAGGCTGAAGTCACACGAGCTACCAGTGGAGCCAGAAGAGGGTTTCGAGATGCGGAACAAATCAAAAACTCGCCTCGACCGTACCTAGGGTCTGAGCGCGAGTGGCTGGCACTGGCCTGGCCTCTTTTGGCAGCAAATGCTATTCTAATTGTAAAGAATCTTCTTGCGAGAGATCGGTTGATGTTGTTGTATCAGTTCCTCGGATATGAACTTGTCCATAAGCTAAGGTCATATTATTTGCAAATGCGCTGCTGTTACTCATTTGTAGTAATCTATATGATTCAAGCTGCCGTGGACCTGTGGTCGCTGTTGATCTACGATCCAACTTTTCATAGCTTGAGGCTAAATGGAGGGTGCACACCTGGACGTACTGCTCATGCAATGCACGTGGCATCGGAAGAATTTGATGTATTTTTCCTGATCTCTGCTGTAGTTGCTGCGTGGTACTATTTTGTTGTTGATAAATCTGGCTCTTTTTGCCAGACTTCAACCACAACTTAATAACCGTGACGATTAATCTTATTAGAACTAATGTGAATCTAAATGTACAAATGACTACTTATTCGGAGTCATTTACTACTACCTACATGTACGAATGGCTACTTCATGAAACCAACGGACACTAATGAGCAACAATTTACCTGATTATGAGCTAATCGAAAACGTGAAACTGCATCTCGCATGTCAAAATAAAAATACATATTTTGAAAGAGCTAACGTTGATTAGAATATCTTCAACTACACTATATCAAGATTGTTACTCTAGATGGTCCAGAACAACTCGCCCAGACTAAAACAACAATACACACTCAATTATACCCCTCCGCCTTGCTACAGTAGAGAGGAGGCGAAAAGTGGCGTCCCGAAGTTTCGAGCTCTCGCCGGCGTTTCCGCCGCTCCCCTCCGCCTCCGGTCGCCGTCTTGGCACCGCGAGGTGGGGGGGGGGGGGGGGGGGGGAGCTCCAGCTTTCGCTCGTGCGTGTAGATAGGTACTAGGTGTGAGTGCTTGCCGGCGGCATCGAAGACGGTGGCGATGGCGTCGGTGTGTGGTGTGTGGTCCTTCCCCTCCTTTCCCCGTTCCGGCTTCGTCTTCGTCGCCGGGGAGGTCGTGAAGGTGCTTCGTCCGGTGCGCTTCTCCGCTTTTGCTTCTCCGGCTGGCCGTGGCGGCGAGGGGAGGAGTTGGTGGAGCTTGGCGTTCCGGTTTTGTTGGTCGTGGTGGAGGTGGTCTCCTTCAACGTCTCTGCTCCGACCGGCCTTGGTGGCGAGGGGTGCGGCGTCTGAAGGCGGGTGGGTGCTGGTGGTGGCTGGCCTGGGCAACGCCGAGTCGGCTGGAAGTTCGGCGGGGAGCTGGTGCTGTGGCCGTGCGCGTTCATCGCGTCTAGGTTCCGTCGCGCGGCGGCAGACGACTCTTGAGGTCATCTACAACTTGTGGCGGCGCTCTCTCCCCGGCGGCAGGAGGTACGGCGACGGCGGCGACGTCTAGGTTCTTGGGAGCCGGCGTTGGATCCGATTGAGTTCTTTCAGGGTGCTCAGGGTGCTTTGTGCAAATTTCAGGATCCTTTTGTTTTTTTCTTTCTTTGTTGGACTTGCTTTTAATTTGTACTGAGTATCCTGAATATATGTGTCGGATCCTTTCCTCAAAAAAAAAAAATGAGCTAATTAAACAAACCAAACCATGCATGTAAAAAAGCACGCGTTAGATAGGTTTTGACTTGATCGACATCTTCTTTAGTTACATTTTTTTGCAAATTTTTAATTACTTGACGCCAAGATCCCAACTCCAAAACCACATCCAAAACGATACTAATCTAGTTGCTAGTAAATCAGAAGAAAATATGCACATAAGAGTAGATTAAACAGAAGAAATCTTTCATGCATGTAAAAAAGCAAAACCCGCATATGATAGATCTTATCTTGACCTATCTTTTCTTCTGCTGTTGCAGCTCCCTCTAAATCCCTCGAAGTTGAGCCCCGAACGTGCTGGCTGGTGCTGAAGAAAGCTTCCTGTACAACGCTGACCCACTATGAAGCATTGGGAGTACTGTTTAGAAGAATACCAAGTGGATAATGGCAAAGTGAACCAAGTGGATTAGTGTTAATCGTTATTTTGTGCTCGAACGTGTGATTGGTAATGGCATCACCCCTCTTCTCTCCTTGTCTTCGTTCCATTCACTCCACTGTCAACTGCTGACAGACACTGCCAAAGTGGCCAAGTGCTGCCGGAAGAGTACGATTTCTCCACTAGAGATCAGTACAGTATAGACTAGGGTTGCCATCATGACCAAGTGGCAAGTGCTACCGCATCTCTGCAGCCGCGCGTAGGCGTGTACGTACTCGGTACTCTACTTCAGCATTCACTCGGTTTCTGTTCGCACGACCGATGGATAGCAGCGAATCTTGAGCACCAGCCGGTGTTGGCTTCTTTTCTCGTTCGTAATACCAAGAGCATGATTATTTGTTTATTTGTGTCGATTCAAGGAAATTATAAAATTATGAGAACTCATATATGGGTCTTCTGCTTAACGATACGTGTGGGATTATCCCATATGTGTCCATCGATTACAGATGGGTGGTTGGGAATGCATGGCATCGTGTTGGGACATGATGTTTTGCCTAATAGGTTTAGAACTCTAGATGCATCGGCCATGGACAATGCATTTTTTTTTGAAACAAGAGAATGCATTTAGAATTGTCAAAAAATTCTGAAAAGAAAATCGCGGGTTACATCCGTACATTTTATGTTCGCACATAAAGTATTGCGAAAAGACATTTTCTGTGGCTTGTGTAGAAAGGAAGAAGAAAATTCCATGAAAAGTCATTTTGTAGCACCGACAATTATCTTTTTACACAAGTCACAAAAAGATGTGAAGTCCACTTTGCCTCCCGGGTGCATATGCACCGTTATTTAAACAACACATTTTGAGAAGTCGAAATAAAATTCATGGATACATATTCATATTATATGTGTTCCCAAATTCGTTTCGCTGAAAACTGACATTTTTTGTATGTCTTGTGAAAAAGCTTATTTTAACACTATTTTTTATCTTCTTACGTAGACCATACAAAATGTTTGTTCTTCGTCAAACGACTTTGTGAATACCTATATTGTTAAGATAGCTGAATGCCCGTGCGTTGCAACGGTTATTTAAATTTTTACGTCTTCCATCGACTTGACAAATGTGAAAACTACAAGTTAGCTCGGCGCCCTATAGATTTAGAAGAAAGGATTGGCTCCCATCGACAAGATGACATCCTTAGGCACCTCAACTTAATAAAATAATGAATAGTGTCAAAGTGCAACTCCAGTGACCAGTTTCTTTTACGACTTTCCTATTGGTTTTGTTTTACTTTGCGACAACTTTCACTTTTGGCCAACATGATAAGCTTCACTAAGTATGGAGACACGCTAAGCGTATCACATTAATATGAGTCATAAAATTGAATTATCATGCAATAGTAATAATCACCTAGAAAAGAAAAATGTACCTGTTAATTTTTCTTTGATAGTACTACCATGCCCGCACCCCGTGACATAGTCACGCTACCTTTCTTTGACAACCATCGCCCTTGCCAATCCAATGTTCTTCCCCTCTAGCGATAACCCTAGGAGCAAGTTCTTTTTTCGATGAATGTAACCCCCCACCCTAAACCCCTATAACCACTCGGCTTGAACCGTACGCTCTAACAATCATTGACTCCCTATTTATCGCCGCGCCTGGCGGCCACTCCATATTCCGTCAAATGAGCTCGAAGGGCCTCGTAGTCTGTAAATTCTCACACGGATATTAGGAGCATATATATTGGTTTTAGTAATGGATTATGCTAGTTGCTAGGTAACCTGACGGAATAACAGCATGCATATTCATGGAAGCCAGGTTGTATATAAAGCTCTTCTCAATCATACATATGCAATTAAGAACACTTCTTTGAATGGTATTTGAGCATTAAAATAGACTGAGAAAAAGCATATGTGATCAGTTATAACCTATATCACATCAGTCGTGCTACATTCAATAAAGACAAAGCAAGACATGTATGTGAATATCAAGACTTATTTTTCCCGTTAGATGATTAAATGACCTATTTCCATATACCAAATTTTATTGTGCTTCTAGAGAAAAACCAACACTACTGGCCAGTTACATTTGCTCACCAGAACAGAGGATATTAAATTGTATTCAATCTTATTTTATGTACAGTACCAAAACAACTTTGTGAATCTCCTTTTGGAGACATCAAACAACCTACTTCAGTTCCAATAATAACGAAATCTGCAAGCTGCATATCTAAACTCATTTCAATACCCAAAAATAAAAAATAAATTGAACCGAACGTGCTATTTTGAGAGAAGACTGATCAAGGAATGAGACGTGTAGGGTGTGTAAATAATAAATGATGACAGTGTCAAGCTTTGATTAATTCGTCGACCTTTGCTGTGGAAAATATTGCCGAAAAGTGTTGTATTACTCAGCATACAGGCTCCTAAAACAATATGGAAAATATATAATTAAATAATTCTTTAGACTGGTATTGTCCTCCATTCATCCTACATATCACATAAGGTTGAAAAACAGACATGCAATCAGTTTAGAGGCAACATGTTCAAAGCTCAATATAGGCTAGCATATCGGCTTCTTATGTAAGAGAAATATTCAAGCTACAACTAAATCATCACACATCTTCAAGTTATAACTCCAAGTCTTGATTGTGCTTAGTAAACACCAGAATTCTCATGTACTGTAGGAGGTAAGCAAATGCCATTAGTCCTGATCAAATCATAAGGCTTCACCTTCTAAACATATCTATAATATTTAAATGTTTGTTGTCTTACCTGAAAGAAACTAAGCTAATGATCACTTCGTCACCTTTACCAAAAATGACATCAAGAACGTAGTGCCAAGCTTGCAAAAACAATAACAGTAGCCTAACTCTCATGCAATAATCTACCCATCAATAACAGTGAGCAACTAATCGATTCCGTCCTGGTAAAGAACTCAGGTGCTCCAGACCACACTGAGTACAGAGCAAAGTATTCTCTACATCATTCCTCCGCAAGAGTTAGTGCAGAGATAGTTTGAAATAAATATCTTAAATACCGCATTATAGTAGCTAGTAAGGCTAGATCTTTTAGAACAAATTTTGATTTTCTTTCTAATGTATAGCCCTTTCCACTACATAATCTTTCTTGAGTGGGCCGTTTTCAAGTTGAAGTTGATTTAGGTTAACGTCCAAAGGAACTCATGATTTTTTTAACTATATATACTCATGAATGTTCATAAGAAAAGTATTCTGCACAATTATCCAGCGAATTACTCATGACCTTAAGTATCGAGTGTGAGTTAGAAATTTCATATTAAACTCATTTTATCTATCTGCAATGCATAAATCAGCAGGTTGGCCGTGAATAAGTGAATTAAACTTTTGAACATTTAAAGTGGTTTTACCTTTAAAAGCTAAATCAGTTAGATAAAAATGGGGATATAAGAAACTATCGTTGGGTACAATGTGTATAGGCAAAAATATAAGAAAAAATAGTAATGGAATCAGCAACCTTATCTCTATTATCTAAAATCATCAGAAAAGTAACAAAATATATAACGTCTTTATGGATTCGAATAATATTAGATTAATGAAAACAAACATGGCTTCAGAAGAAAAGAAACAAAAGGCTTGGAAACTGAAATTAATACATATCTGGGACACGGAAAGAATGAAACAATTATCTCTTCACTGTTATATATCCATACCTCTGGGCTCTAGCAAACCAGTGCTGCAGTTCATCTACCTCATCCCAGTACAAGCAAAAGTGACGCCAGCACAATCGGAGAACTACAACAGCCATGTTGAATTGAATAAAACTGATGGAAAAGAGTGACCAACTTTTTATACAGCAAACAATTGTTCTCTGGACTGTAGTCTATGCTAGGTGATACATACTTAGGTCTGATTCTCATCGATGATCCAACAAGATACACGCAGTCATGCCCGTGGAATATACATATTTCTGGCGCAAAACAAGGAAGAAACATGCATAGCTGCACCTGGTTTGCAGTACTCTCTCCGTCCAAAAATAAGTGTTTTAGATTTGCACAAAAGTGGATGTATCTAGACATGCTTCAAGTCTAGATACATCCACTTTTTGACAAATGTAAGACACTTATTTTTGGACAGAGTGAGTACAAAATTCGGTGCCATCACATTAATACGGCAGTAGCGCGCTCCTTCGAGCAGCACCAACCCATCGTCTAAGAGGATGCGATAGGTCCTCGAATTGGGGCTGTCGGACCTGTAGCAGGAGACGCAACACTGGACAAGATGTAAGCAGGGCGCTTGGTCGCATGCGGCGTCCGTGTGGGTGTGTTCTTGCTCTACGTCAGGAATAGCAATTAGCAGTGGAGTTGATCAAATAAATTGGCTGCCGTCAACCCATTACAAAATATAACCATACCCTGATCTATATACTACTACTAAAAGAGCAAACATGTGCCGGATACATTAAATCGTACGCGTTTAATTTCCGATCAACCATCCGGATAGTTCCGATCGTGTTGAGCACCTCAACACCCGAAAAAGCGAACCGGTACAAGTCCCTCTTCCAGCGATATTTTCCCTGCCGCGACTCTGTCGCCGCACCACCCCCTCCGCCGTCACACGCCTATGCCGTCCACCCCCCTCCTTCATCCTCTGTGTTCTCCTCTGTCCCACACTCCAATCACCGAAAAATTCCCGAATAAATTCCGACAGCTCGCGAGCCTCCCCCGCCATGGCGGCCAACCCCTCCTCCCCGTCGGCCGGCGCCGGCGGCGAGAAGCCTTCCCCGGCGCTGCCACCGGTGCGGCTCGCGGTGGTGCAGGCCGCGGCTGCGATCCATCCCTCCTCCCCGCGCTACTTCTCGGTGGCCGGCGCCAGCCCCTCCTCCCAGCAGCGCCGCATCGGCATCGCCGTCGACCTCTCCGACGAGTCCGCCTACGCCGTCCGTTGGGCCGTGCAGAACTACCTCCGCCCCGGTGACGCCGTGCTCCTCCTCCACGTGCGCCCCACCTCCGTCCTCTACGGCGCCAACTAGGGCTCCATCCCCGTCTCCTTCGTCCCAGACGAAGCCCCCTCCGCCGACGCCCCCTCCTCGGCCGAGGAGCTGCAGAAGAAGCGTGAGGAGGATTTCGACACCTTCACGTCCACCAAGTCGGAGTACCTGGCGCAGCCGCTCGTCGCCGCGCAGATCCCCTTCAAGATCCACGTCGTCAAGGACCACGACATGAAGGAGCGCCTCTGCCTCGAGGCCGAGCGCCTCGGTCTGTGCGCCATGATCATAGGGAGCCGCGGGTTTGGCGCCTCGCGCAAGGGCGGGATGGAGAGGCTCGGGTGTGTTAGTGATTATTTGCGTGCATTATTGTGTCTGCCCGGTTGTGGTCGTTCGCTTCCCGGATGATCCTGCAGGTATCGCCTGAGGACGAGCCCGTCTATCATGATGCGCCTGACGGCCACCACAAAGGTCTGCCCTCTTGCTTTGCCTCAACTCCACAGTTTACTTTTGACCCCGTATGCTGATTGATTGATTAGTTCTCCATGATATGTTCGATGAAGTGATTTACTACAGAAATATGTGGCACGGAACAAAACATGCCTTAATTAGTAACTATTTCATGAACTGCAATCTTTCGTTTAAAATTGTAATGGTGGTCACAAGCTTGATGTCCTATCCTATATAGCAAATTGTCCGTGTGTTGCAACGGGAAAAATCAGCTTCTGAATGAATAACATTGGCCTGACCCAAAATTTGCTCAAAGTCTATCGTTCCCACGCAATAGTACCCTACCTCAGTTCACCCTTTTTGATTTATTCAATGAAAACTCAAAAGCACCAAAGTTGACTTCTCATTTTAAAAACAGAATAATTTCATAACTATCGAGGTTAATAATTTGGTGACTTAACTCGAGATGTAGTGCGGTGACCATATGACTTCATTTTATGAGTACTAGCTGAATGTTCGTGCGTTGCCACGGAAATCCAAAAGCATAATTGTAAATCTCTGCACAACTGAAAAGTTAACCATGCATGTGTGGTAGTAATATGTATGCCTGTCGCTGACATTCGACCTATCAATGAAAAATAAAATATGCACGAGAAGACGTATGTAATTGTCAAGGTAAGAGTATCTTTAGGGGAGTGGTGTTTTGGCTCCCAGGTGCATATGCACCCTTTATTTAAAATGCTTGTCAAAAAATTTTGGAAAAAAAATGTTTGCGCATAGATCTTAACATGTTATGTGTTCACAAACTCATTTCACGAAAAACCGACATTATTTGTGGCTTGTATAAAAAAGAAAAAAATGGTGCTAAAATAAGGTTTTTCATGACATTTATTTGTTTTTTTACACAAGGCACAAAATATATCTTTTTTTGGTGAAACGACTTTGTAAACACATATAATATGAAGATGTATCCGCGAAATTTTAGTTCAGATTTTTTTTGACATTTTAAAATATGTTTTTCAAATACCGAGTGCATATGCACCCGGGTGCCAAAGTGAATTTGCGTATCTTTAGCATCTTATATGCACCCGGGTGCCAAAGTGAAATTCTGTATCTTTAGCATCTTGTGTAAATTTGGTTGTTATGTATTTCCATATATACAATGGTCTTTTTTTTTTTGACACAGCCAAACAACCACGTAAATTCACCACCGAACCACGTACAAAGTACATAGTATAAAGACAGTACAAACAGGAAAATACGTAGAGGAGAAACCAGAGCTGGCACCGAGCACCGCAGCACCGCCGGCGATGGAGACGAAGAGCGGCGACCACCACCCTTCCGCTGCCTGGGAACATTTAATCCCTTGAGAGACGCCGCCGTGCCTCTCCGCCGCGCCGCGACGGAGTTCTTGACGATGAACAGCCAGGGCAGACGTCCCCCCGGCATCCCGACGCCGCTTTGCCACGGCCGCCTTCGGATCCGCCGCAGGAGGGAGCTTCGGAGCTCGTCCAGCACTGGTTTCCGGCCGCCAGACCCACCGCCACCGCGGATCTGGGGGGGAATGGTGGACCTCGAGCGCCACGCCGGGCCTCGAGCTCCAGCAGGTCGCACGCGCAGACGCCGGGCTCCATGGAGCACCACCGCCGGAGGAGAGCACGCCGACGCCAAACCAACCACCACCAGCACCACCTCCTCCACGGCGCCGCCGGCGGAAACACCACCCTACCCTACCGTTTGTACAAGCCGGCACCGGGGATCCCCCACCCTCCCGCCGCCGAAGCGGCAGGCGGAGGGGAGGAATCCCACGGCGCGGCGGCGAGCACGCGGTGGGTCGGCGGTGGGCGTCCAAAAATCGCCGCTTCGCCTCTCTCTTGAACAGTGACGGGGGAGGGGAAAGCGAGTAGAGTTCCTCTTAGATGTGAAAACATCCCCTCTCACATAGAGATGCACGTACAGTACACAAGTAGTACCATCAAGTACACAATACAGATGGGGTGCTCCTAGATGA
Organism: Poa pratensis; assembly: GCA_947311845.1. NCBI lineage: Eukaryota > Viridiplantae > Streptophyta > Magnoliopsida > Poales > Poaceae > Poa > Poa pratensis. The sequence goes on from CAMZMU010000041.1 coordinate 158,518,760, forward strand.
TCCTTCTGCCTCTCCCCTGATCCAATTGCTATACTAAAAACCGCAGTAGCGGCACACTCATTACTGATGAAATTTGACCATGGCAACAAGTACCAAACTACCGAACTCCTCTTGGATATTCTCTTTCTACACCTCGCTGCTCAGCTCCAATCGCCACCAACCCGCCCCTCTCCTCTGCTTCTATACCGACGGGGCAGCCCAGCACCATCCCCAGATAGCACGCCGACGCTGACCAGCACAATCCCCACATCCCATCTCCTCTCGTTTTCCTCCAGGCCCAACGCCTCCCCGGAGAGGAGCACCGGGGCGGGTTGCTGCAGCCCAGCGCCTTGCCCTCGCCATCAGTCACCCGCCTCTGAAGAGCACTTGTTTCCTGACCGGGCTCGATGCCTCCATGCCATGGTAATTGGTGAAGAAGACCATGAGGACAACAACGATGCAGCGTCTTGGTCTTATCCAGATCCGGCGGTAACAGACAAAACGAAAGATGCAACGGCGGTGCCGCGGTGGCACACGGCGGGGCGACAGAACATAGGTCCCGGGACGGAGAGGAGTTCCAAGGAAGGTGCGTCCTCTCACTGGGATCATTGGAGGTCCCTCAGCTGCGCCGGGGAGGCGTGGGGACGACGGTGGCGACGCTCGGCCAGAGGTGAAGAAGACGAAGACGATTCGCTCGATTCCGTGCGTCTTGGCTCGGTTCCTTCAAGAAGTAGGATGAGGACGGCGAGGCATAGCTTCTGGGCATGGAGTCTACCGCCGCTTCCCCAAGGTCGCCAAATCGCACAGGTTCGTAGCGAGGGCGCGGGCAGACCCACTTGTTCGTCGGCGCGACGGCGCGTGATTAGTGAGGAGCTGCGAAAGGAGCTGGCAGAAGCCGGAGATGGTGCGGTAGGCGCGTTCAGGTGGGGCCGGCGCAAGGAGTTGTGGCCTCCAACACGGATCCGTCCGCCGCCGCCGTACAAGCTCACGCCCACCAGGTCGAGGCAATGCAGAGAGATGAGGCAAGGCAATGGAGAAGTCGGTCGGGACGGGCAAGATTTGGGATTCTTTTTCTTATCACCGAACTGGTAGGGTTGACTTGGTGGCGGCAGTACTGTAAAATCTCATAACATACAAGGGTAAAATTGGAACTTCAAAAAACGTACCAACACCACCTCAAGACATATTATATACAGTACTAGAGATTACATCGGGCTGGAGTCGCCGAGGGTGGATGTGTGCTTGCAATGAAATTCATGGTCGGTGTAAGGGAATATTGTGGTGACATCCATATCACTCACTGAAGAAAATAACCATTCATCATGATTCAGCTAGCTAGGAGCTTGACCCAATATGAGATTCCGTTCCTCCTGGTCACGAATCATGAGTTTTTTTAGGGAAGTTACTAATCACGAGTTCAATATTATTGCTGACTATGACCATCTAATCCCCCTAGGAAACTGAAGCCTCTCCTGCACTCAACACTGGCGCACGTCAAGATCCCGATCCCAAATTCCATTGATGGTACCTCGTTGTCACGCTCCGCCATGGCGGACTGCCAAAGCCTCATTGAGCACCACCGCCGGACCTCCTCCTCCTCCTGCACGAACCCGTCCCCGTGCTCACACCGCTCCCGCCCCGCCTCCTCACCTCCTTGTCGCAGTGGAGGCTCTTCACCTCCCTCTGTGAGCATACGCCTAGCTACCATATCCGTGCAGGCTAGGCTAGTAGCACGTCGTGCATGAAGGGTCACTTCGCTTGGTTAATTCTGACCGACCGACCGATATGGGTGAATCTTCACCACCGAGTCACTGACCGATGCCGGCTTCTGTCTCCCCGGGCCGAACTGTTGGATTGCTCGATCGTGCCGGAGCGTATTCATGCCTGTACGTGAGTGACAGTACGAACCTTGTGTCGGGACGGAAAACAACAGCCTCGCAGCCACGCGGGAGGTACCCACCTCCACCGCCGAGAGGCAGTCATCGACCGGACAGAGCAGCGGGGGCACACCAGGCCCCAGCGGGGCCCGGCCGAGCCCAGATGGGCCCGTAAAGCCACGGCCGCCCTGCTGCAATAGGCAGGCCGCAACGCCGCCGTCGCAGTCCCAGATTCAGTCGCCGCCACCACCTCCAGAGAGTCCCGCAGCCGCAGCACCCAGCCCGCTCAGGCCCATCTGGGGCCCGAGGCGTCCAGACCAGGGCCAAGCTGGCCGCCGGCAACCGTAGCCATGGATCACCGCCGCAGGAAGGCGCCGCCACCAGCATCACCCGGCCGCGCCGGACCTTGGACTCCCGAAGAGCACCGCCGCCAAGGAGGGAGATGCCCCGACCGGCCCTCCAGGACGCGGGGAAGGAAAGGCCGCCGCCGCCGGCGTCACCCGGGCTTGGCCCGACGACCCCTGCCGACGGCGGCGATGAGGAGGAGGGGGTGGAGGAGAGGGGTGAGGCGGCCGGCGGCAGGGAACGCCCCGTCGCCCTCGGGGGGGGGGGGGGGGCGAGAGGGGCGAGACGGGGGACCCTAACAAGAACTAGCCCTAACTAAATCTAGAAAAAAGCCAAACCTATAAATCATAAGCATAGTACTTCATAGCCAGCATGCAAACCAGCATTGGTCAGTAGAACAAAGACAAACCATACATTTTTGTTCAAATACAATTGGTTGGGTTTAAAAATTGAGACAAATGCCACTAAATTACAAGATTTGATTCAGACAAAAACGAGGAAGATGGGGAAGAGTACCTCTACATGTACTTAAGGGAGCCAAAATTTACGATCTTTTTTTAATGGAGGGATTTGGGGGGCGAGGGGAGTCGTGGGGGAGTTCTATGTTGGCATAGCGCTCTGTTACAGATAGCGTCCCATAGCACGACGCTACATAACCCAGGGCATAAACTATGATGTCAAGGTATCTCCCATCATGCAGTTTTTATGAAAACTAGAAGGATACCCCGCGCGTTGCAGCGGGAATTTCTCTATAAACTCTATTTTCAAATATGCATATATCCATTTATACTCGGAGAAAAAGCTATGTTGTATGTACAAAGTAAAAATATAGAAATTGTGCATAAGATGCTGGGAATCAGATAATAGAATTCACTATTTATTATTCCCGTCCAATTACTTCACTAATTAATCTATGACGTACATTGGAATAAAAGCTTGAAGAACTGATCATACAAAATGATTTTGTAAAATGAGTAGCATTCAGAATGAACACAGATGATATATTGGATGAATTAAAGGAGGGATCCTAATTCCCTGAATATTCAGACTTTATATATTATGATGAATAGATGATAAGAAGTGTTATGGTGTAAAGAATAAATGCTTTCACTGTTTCACTGTTTCACCTACATTTAGTAATGCTTGTCACTCTCTGTCCAAACCCTCTTATTGCAAAGAGCGTTGACAAATGTCAGCAAATAGAACGCTCCATATTTTAGCAAACCTACCAGTAAACAATATAGTATTGACCGCACATTATTTCTTACACACCAGAACTGGGTACCTAAAAAATGATCATAGAAGCAGTTTCATCAGGTTTTAAGGTCTCTCTCTGATCCGGCACCCTGCACATAGAACCGCAGATAACCGTACAAAAAGAGCACATCAGTATTCAGTAATATACCAACTAAACAAAAAGATATGGCGGACTCCTTGTGGATGGAAGTTGCAGGCGGAGGATATGCATATGATGAAGGCGCAGGCTGCGCAGGGTGCTTGTTCGACAATCGAAGTCCAAAATTGTGCCGAAATTTTAGAGGTCCTCCGCAAATCGTTCATTACCCATGCCATCAGTCATCCGAATCTGCAAAATCCAAAATTAAGCTTTAGAGATAGAAAAAGATGGAGATGGTTGAGAAGAGGGAGCAAATATTTTAGACCAGCGTTGTGGTTTGGGATCTAAACAACTGTACCCAGTACCCATATAGATGAATCGAGTTGATCCAAGTTTATATAGGCGAAGCCGGTTGCTCATTTACTACCGTCAGTTTCTACCCCATTCGATTCCCTACTATGTGATGCTTTTTTCAGTTTCCGAGACATTAATGCTAGAAGATAGTGGAGGAGGCCGGAGAGGTGCGGCAGTGGAGAAGCTGAACAGATCGTCGTTATGTACATGACAACAAACGATCGATTACTCTTTCTGGTGCTAGCTAGGTTGGCAGCGGAGCAAGCCCATGGGCTAGGTCAGGACGTCTAAGAGAGCCCACGTAGAAGGAATGAGCGCTGGGTTGCGTTGGACGGGTCGCAGACGCGCCGAGCTAAATGGAACGGAACGCCAGTAAAAATGGACGGATGGTGGAATGAATCGGACGGTTGTAATTACTTAATGATGTGGCTATGCTGCATGTAGAGATAGAAAAATCATAAATGAATTTAGTGGGGTTTTGATTTACAAGAGGTATAGATGGGACCGCACTAAAAATATTTCCAAAGTTTTAAGACAGGGTTAATTTTGTCCCTTATCCATTCCGCAGGAGGAAATTACACAATACTACCACAATTGTCGGCCTAATAACGGTTCAGTATCACTTTTGGTTATTTTTTCATGTCAGTACCATTCTTGGGGCGACGAGCAACAAGTAACGCTAACCGCTCCTTCTAAGCGTTCTGGCAGGCTGCCCGCTTGTCAGTGCTGACGTGGCAAACGACCGTCTCGCCCCGCGAGAACCGTCTCTCTTGCATTGTGTCGAGCACAATGTACGCCTAATGTCCGTGGCGCCGCTGCCCAGGAGGATGACGTTGATGCCAGCGTGTACACTAACCTGCTAGCCGAGCCTACGTGTCTCGCTTGCGCATGCTCGTCGGCATCTCGACTTGCTGCGTCGCGGTCACCAGTCACCCACGGCTCGCCGCATCGCCGCCTGTCGTCCATCCCGCTCGGCCAGCTCGGTCGTGCCAGCATGCTGCCTAACGCACCCCCGCGCCTCGTCCGCGCTAGCTAGCTACGCCCCCACCCTCGTACGCACGCAAGCTGGCTGGTGCTAGCGCGTGCGTGCCTTCGCCGTTGAGGAACGACGGGTGGAAAGCAGAGCGCGGTCGCGCAAAGCGAACATGCCGGCGTGGTGGCTCGGCGTGAGTAGCACGAACGGATGTGAGATGGTGGCGAAGAGCTCGAGCTCCCTTCCCGGTGCTCCGCCCGCGTAGCTCGGCGTGAGCAGCACGGACGTCCCCGATCGATCCAACAAGAGCTAGCTCGTATTGGTCCAAAGATCCATCAAGGGATAACGTACTAGTCTAGCTACTCACATACGGGTGCTATCGATCAATCTAGTACAGCCGGGACAGAAAAACAATACGCCTGCTCGGCCGACGCGACGGGGGCGGACGTGCACTCCGTGGCCGGCGCGCCAATCCTCTGCGCGGCCTGCGACGCCGAGGTGCACGACGCCAAGTTCCTCGCGTCATGCCCGGGACGTGCACGCCACGCCCTGCTTGTCCATGGCCGCGCCCGCAACGACGACTGCAGGGGCGAACGACGAAGCCCAAGGCCAGGAGGACGCACCGCGAGCAAGGCGAGACGGTTTTCGTTGCAGCGTCAGATGGCCGTTTGGCCACGTCAGCACTGACAAGAGGGCCAAGCCTTCTAGAACGAGCCATTATCGTCACTTGTTGCTCGTCGCCTCAAGAATAGTACTGACATGAAAAAATCACCAAAAATGGTACTGACTCGTTATTAGGCTAACAATTGTGATAGTATTGTGTAATTTCCTCATTCCGCAGCTCCCTCGCTCCGGCCCCAGCTGGCATCTGCTTTGCCGCTCCTGCTCGCAGCCCCTGGCAAAGTGCCAAGTAGTGCGACAGAAGAGTACGTGCTCAGTTGCTCAGCTAGCTAGCCTGGAGAGTAGTGTCATCATGACCAAGTGCTATCATGTCCGTGCAGGCTTAGACGTGTAGCCCTTTGGCAGAATTTACTGAAGCCGGAGGATAAAATGTCTACTTGGGCATCACGTGCAGGCAAATTTGATGAACTTGACCTTTTTTTCAAATCATTTCATGAAATGGACCAAATTTTAAATCAATTCACGGATCTAACCTTTTCTCACGGCGCACCACAACGCCGCGGTCCAAGGCGTCTTCGACCGTGCCACGTCAAATTAGACGGGATCCACCTTTATAGCACGGCGCCCCAGACCAGGGCGTCGTGCCTATAACCAGGGCGCCTTCATCCAGGATGTTGTGCTTTTTTTTCTATGCGAATTTAGGTCAAGCGAAAACAGAACAAAACAGGCCCAGGTATACAATATTTACACGAATTGTGTTGTGCCCCAGTGGTCTGTAGTGTGCTTCCTGTTTGGCAGGTCGCTAGTTCGAACCCTAATTCTTCTTCATTTTTTTCCGAAATTTTTCTTGTTTTTTGTTTATTCACTCAACCAACATATACAATATGTTATATAAAACATAAAAATATTTTTTATTGCTTTCTATTCTTCAAATAAGTAGGCAATGTTCAAATTCTACAATATGTTATACAAAACATAAAATTATTTTTTGGTTGCTTTTTGTTTTTCATATAAGTAAACAACATTGCAAATTCTTATATATAAGCAAATGCAACGACATGAAATGTATGCATGTAACAATTAAAAGCAAAGCATATATATTGTGCGTGTGATTACATACAAGAATTTGCAAAGTTGCCTACTTATGTAAAAATAAAAGCAACGAATAAATTAATTTTATGTTTTGTGTAACATCTTATATATGTTGGTAGGATAAAAACAAAAAACAACAAAAAATTCTTTGTAACAAATAAAAGTAAAGTATATATACATACAAGAAAAAATTAATTTTATGTTTTATATTTGCAACGTTGCCTACGTATACGGAAAAAAATAATTTTATGTTTTATATAACATACTGTATACGTTGGTTGAGTTGAAATCAGAAAACAACAAAAAGTTCGCGAGAAAAATTAGTGCAGACAACGGCTCCATGTAGTATCTGCTTGCTCACAAATTTAAGTTCGTTTACGAACTACTCCCTCTGTTCAATTTTATAAAACATTTTAACTTTTTTCAAAATACATGTATCCAGACGTTTTTAGTGTGTAGATTCACGCATTTTGATCGGTATGTAGTGCATATTAAAATATCTAGAATACCTTATAAAAATGAACAGGTAGAGTATCACAAATTTACCGTGCACCTATTTTCATCAACATGTTGAGACATGTTCATTTGCTTAACGATTCTCACGTTCGATCTTCCGCAAAGTGCCATCTAGTGCAACGGCGAGCCTCACGAACGGGAAGTTACTGAATCTGAATCACCAAACTTGCTGCAATTTTTCATCCCCGTCAACATTTTCCTCGTTTTTGTAGCAAGTGATAAATGGGTGGAATCCACCATTTATGAATTGGTGCCAAGTTTTTCCGATTTATCTTTTTTTATCCTTTTTCTAATCAACAGGGATGTCTTATTTTTACCTTTCATCGTTGGTGATTTCATTTTTTCCTCTTTCTTGTCGTAGTAAGAACCCTTTCACATGCAGATACAAAGACAAAATCATTATCTTTTGTTGTGAGCTTCTTCTTCTTCTTCTTCTTCTTCTTTACAACATCCGAGGCAATAACGACAACGGTAGCAACGGGGAAGGAGGGAGGACAGTGCCAATATTTCATCAGAGATGGTGGCACATTAATGCAATGGTGAACACTAACATCTCCGTTGAGCGGTGGAGGATCCAGTGCCCCTGTTGCCCGGCAGCTGCCCAGGTTTATGGCCGGCCGGCATAGTGTCATTTGATAGCTACAATATTTGACAAAGAATTGCCGCCATGCTCGAGCGCGAGACCGACGGCGGCGAGTGCTCTCCCCCCGTCCCCCGTCATGCTCTCCCTCTCCTTGTCCCTGTCCTCCATCGATTCCCGGCCCTAACCCTAGGTCCAGCATGGCGGCCATGGCAAGGCTCCTCCTCCTGCAGCGGAGGACCCGTCGGCGGCGGCAGAGGACGCCGACGGCGCGCGGAGGACGGCGGCGGCCGCGCGCGAACGCTCGCGGAGAGGTCCCGCCGGCGCGCGGAGAGGACCCCGCAGTGGCGGCGCGGAGAGGACCCCGTCGGTGGGCAGCGCGGAGAGCACCCCGTCGGCGGCGGCGCGGGTAAGGCCTCCGGCGACGGGCAGCGCGGAGAGGTCAACCTTTGATTCCAACAACAAATTTCATGCACTCCCAAACAACAGAATTGGAATTGGGGGCCAATTCATTTCCATCTTGTATTTGGAATTCAACCCAATTCCAATTCCTAGGTCCAATTCTATGCATCCAAACACAGAGGTTTGTGTACAGAAGTTCATCGGCAAGAAGCCGAAGTACAGGTTACAGAAGTTCATCGACCTAGTAGTTTTATCCGTTGTGCTCGTGCGTCGTGTCAACGGCTGCGAGGTTGATTAACTGAACCCTCACCGCTGCTGCCTGCTGTGCAGTGACGCGTGATCACTCATCACTGTTGTTCGATCGACGTGTCCAGTGCAACTCTCACCAATTCGTCGTACTAATTAAATCTCCTCTTGTCCCGGCCTGATTGTTTAATTTATTTTGGTAGCTTCTGCACAATCAAACTGGGAATGAAACTCCACAAGGGATGGCTGGAAGGCATGCTGGGACTGCCGAGGGAAGAGGAATGCCAGCTTCCAAGCCTGGAGGCAAGAGGTTCAGGGTTACTGACGATGTGCAGACTGACCAGAATCAATCTGGCAATGCGAGGGCTGGAAGGCGTGGTGGTGCTGCCGGGGGAAGGGAAAGCCACCATTGCCCAGAGCCAAGGGGTTCAAGGTTCCAGCTGCTGTCCAGATTCAGACTCACCGTCCTCAACAGGACCTCCCTGAAACTATCGCTGGAGAGTCAGCTTGTGCAGGCAGAGTCCAGCAAGAGCATGGTTCTAACAAGGAACCTGACGATTTCAGAATCGATGGTGGAGGCGCCGATAGATTCGCGAGTGAAGCCACGGTAACACCACTGCCTGAGAGGGTATGCATGCATGGCTTCGTTTTCTTTTCTGCATCTCCTTTTTTCATACGGATTGATCGAGAGTAATTGTTTCTATTCTTAGGTTGTTAATCATACCGCTATATGCGCTTGTTGCGGTGCCAGTTGTACTGACACAAGTGAAAGCAGTGGTACTGACGGAAGTGAAAGCCCAGCTTCGGAGCCTAGAGGAAATGAGTTAAATGACCTCCCAGAAGCTATGGAAGCCGCAATAGTACCGCCGGTGCCAAAGATGGTACGCTTTACCTAATTTTTCCTTTGGACCTAGCTAGCTAGTTGTGTTCAGATTTTCGCTGGAATTTGAATAATGAGGAGTTTTATACTCCCAGCTGGCTCTTTCAGGAAAAAGAGTGCGGAGTTTTTACCCCGCACCCTATTTTAGACCATGGTTTGAGATTAACATACTTATGTCTCCTGACCATGACACTTTATAAAACATGATAAATCAATTTATATGTAGATCATGGTTTGAGATTAACATTTTTTTTGTCTCCACACTATAACACTGTAAAAAACGTAATGAATCAATTTACTTTAGGCGTATAGACCATACTAACTCTGTTTTTGGCATTGTAGCACAACACCGTGGAATTACTTTATTTAGGTGTGGAATGAGAATCTGCTACAACGAAGATGATGAAAATACGTGAACCTCAAAGCACGAGACGACGCTAGGTCTAGAACTTGTAGAGCCACCGCGGTTAGCAACGTATTACGTATTTCTCTTTGGAAAAATTGGCTGCCCATATTTCACTGAAACACCTTTCATAAGTCGTAATATATATTGCAGAGATGAACACATTTCCAACTTTCCCAACTTTGACAAGTTTGCTGGCGAACTCTGGAAATTACATTCTCTAGTATCAGACTAATTAACTTGCAATATTCTTTCGCCATAAAATTTCATCACCAAAATAGATTTATCATATTTTGCTCGTTATATCCTTAGCTTTTAGATGAAACTATGATGAGTTTGCCTCTCGTGCTATTACTGATCTACCTTTGTACGCTAGAGTTTTACTCCCGTGAATTTAGATCCTAAATCCTAAATCCTATCTTAACTACTGGATGCAGGTTGAATTAGGTGACCCCCCAATATATTTTACTGATAGGAAGTTAGGTAAAGGTAGCTCTGGCAAGGTCTATGTTGGCAGACGAATAGGTACGCTCAGGGAGGCCACAGGGGTCGAAATGCAAGGGAGGTTTGTCTCTTCATTTTTCTTAATTCAAATCTCGTCTCAGAAGTTCACTACCCTTGAATTATGTGCCCATAGTTAATTTGCAATTGGTAAAATACCTAAAATCAGTTAAGGCTCTTGATGATATACCTAGAAGGGTTGTTGTGTAAAATAAATAGATTTAACCATTTAATTTCTCAAGGAAAATACTACTTTGCCCCAGGTCCTTTTTATCACTGTGTGGAGTTTTCTGCCTCCGTTGGATCGTTCCTTACAACGGCCGATCCGTCTCTCTTCTCATTTCTTATTACCGTACTTTAAAAAAATGGTTTGATGAATGCAAAAATGGTTATGGCATAAATTAAAATCTGAACCACAACATTGCAATATGCAAGAATCTGGATCAAGAACAGATCTGTCCAAATTGGTACTATTTAAGTTGTGTTCATTTTTGCATTGAACCCCCATAATGGGTAATTTACCAATTGCCAATCAGCTATGGTTGCATATTACAATGCTAGATCATGTAAATAACCAATTTTACTAATAGGCAAGATCCTCCGTTATCTTAAAAAAAACTCGCCTGGGCCAATATCATGTAGGTTGCACTAAAATTTGAGTATCGGAGGAGCAGAGCAGGTGGCGATGACCCTCCATTTGAGTGGCAAGTCTATCAGTAAGAACTATAAACAATCATCCCTTTTTACATTTATATGATTCTCTGTGGAATATGGCATGTTATCGTTTTGTGAGCAGGACTCTCAATGGTTGTTATGGCATACCATCGGTATACTACAAAGGTCGCCAAGGAGACTACTACATTCTTGTGAGTTTAACTTTTGGAAAAAATAATATGCACTCAGAAATGCTTATTAACTCAATATGATATTTTCACTGAACCATCGTTCCAAATTTCAGATAATGCAGATGCTTGGTCCTACCCTCTTTTTTTTTTTGTAATGTACATACTTGTATTCAAATCAAAACGAGTACAGAGTTCGGACAAGTACACACGAAGAAGAAGAAAACCAGAGAAAACGAAGAACAGCAGAACTTGCTCTCTCCAACCACACCCACACGATCGACGAACGCCGGAATCCCACACCGCCGAAGGCGACGAAGGAAGCCACCGCCACGAACGACCTCCCGAAGAGCAGCAGAGCCCCTAGCCCAGAGGCGTTGATGAGCCGCAACAGCTTCCAACTCCAAGAAGTTGAAGGCGAAGACGATGAACACGAATCGGCCGGCGGCGGCCCCCAAGCTCCAGCTGCGCCGGATCTGAAGCCAGAGCCCCAGAACCTCCACCTTCTTGCCACTTACCCGCGAAGCCGCTGCCTCGAAGCCTCCGTTCCTTCCTTCATCAGCACACATCCAGCGCCGCCGCACCACGGCAACTGGAGAGGAAGGGCCGCGCACGGCGGATCCGGAGACCCGCGAGCATGGCCAGGTCGACGACCACGCGGCGAAGCACCACCGGAGCTCCACCACCGAAGAGGACGGCCGCCAACACCAAACAACCCACCAACCGCACCACCGCCTCCACAGCGCCGCCAGCGGGAACCCACTCACCCCTACTCTATGTACACGAGGAGGTCCGGGGATCCCCCATCCACCCGCCGCCGGAGCGGACGAGGGAGAGAGATCCCGCGGATCTGCGGCGGCGAGAGCGGGGCGACCAGACGATTCCAGAAAAATCGCCCTTCTGCACAGGAAGGGGAGGGGAAAGTGCGGACCCTACCCTCTGGAAAGTTTGGTGTTCACACGGACAGCAGTAAGTATCTTACTTGTCTTTTCACCCTCTCTGTTTGTTTTCCTTACCCCTTGCTGAAAGCATCAGCATCCCTAACAGGATGTCATTTCAAATGGTTGCTTGTATTGCTGTTGAGGCCATATTAATTCTTGCGAAGATTCACTCCAAAGGGTAATTTAAAGCCATTTGATGTTTTGGAGATGTTACCATAATTTGTCATTTATCGATATTTTTTCATGCATTTGCTGTTCCTCTTATTATTGCCAGCCTTGTACACGGTGATGTAAAACCTGAAGCCTTTTTGCTTGGTCAGCCTGGATCCGCTCATGAAAAGAAGCTTTTTCTGTCTAATTTCGATTTAGGTATGCTATTGCATAAGGTAGTCTCATCTGTACATGAAGATATTCAGTCTGATCTTCTAAACGCACTATGCCCTTGGCTCAAAGGAATTATCTACTTCATAGAGTGTTGATGCATTTATGCCTCACTAACCTTTTTCACATGTTTCTGCTGATATTAAAATTGTGCAGCATCCAACTGGAAATGGAACAGAGGATCATCAAGTATGCATGTTCAGTATGATCAGAGGCCAGACATGTTTAGGTTTGTTCTTGCTAATTGGTACTATTTGTGTACAAAACTACGTAACCAATTTAACTTTTTTCCTTTTGACATTTCGTAGGGGAACGCTGAGATATGCTAGCGTCCATGCCCATTTAGGCCGTACATGCAGTACGAGGGATGATTTGGAGTCACTAGCATACACCCTTATATTTTTATTACGAGGAAGCTTGCCATGGCAAGACTGTCAGGTAGTCTTCAATGTGCTTGACAAGTCGACAGAGTTGGACTAATATTTTGTACACGCTCTCCTAAACCTACTTTAGTGTTGATGGATTATTACTGCAGGGAGATAATCAGAGCTTTCTTGTTTGTAAGAAGAAAATGGAGACCTCTCCAGAGATGTTGTAGCTTCTGTCCAGATCCATTCAAACATTTTCTTGAGATTGTTACTACTATGAAATTTGATGAAGAGCCAAAGTACCGAAATCTTGTTTCTCTTTTTGATGATTTGATCGGAGAACCTGCTTCGAGACCCATTCGGATAGGTGGAGCTCAAGAGGTCTGTACTGCTTTATCCACAACATGTATCTGTACTCTGTATTTTAATTTTCTCGTATTAGATTTGCTCATACGTCTGTTATACAACTTATAGGTTGGAAAGAAACGTGGGAGATTGGTTGTAAATCTCGAAGAAGATAAACGGCCTGTCAAAAAAGTTCGGTTGGGGAGCCCTGCAACTCAGTGGATTTCGGTTTATAATGCTAGTTGGCGCATAAAGCAGCGGTAATTATTATTTTTCAAATATGAAAATTGCGAGATATTCTTCAAATTGTTTTGTTTGCTTGCTCATAAATTATTTCCCCATTCCCTTTCCCTCTGAAAGTGGAGTGTTTTAGTGCTTCAAGTCCCCTGCTACTTCCCTCCCCTAAGTGCCACATAGTCCTCATATGCTCTTCATACCCGAGATCAAGGATTTGATAACTTTAAGCGTTTGATGGCTCTAAATAGCTGGATTATATGAATATATGACTCTTGAATTCCAATTATTTTTTCTTAATAAGGTGCAGTTCCAGCTATTGTCTTTTGGTTATTTCGGTCGCATGCGGCAAGTGCCTTGTGGTGATTGATGTTGCGTGTGATCTCTCTTGGTGTGCACTCCACATTTAGATTTCATCCACATTATCCATGCCTTAATTGCACCTGATATCCTGATGAAAGCATCTACCTGGAACTTTACGATTATGCTTTTCTGTAACTAAGAAATCGTTCATGCTAGTTTGTAAGTGATGGAAGGGTTTGGTTTCCACTTATTATCATTTAAATTACATATTTCAATGGATATTGATCAATGTTTAATCTCCCTCCTAAATTAAATATGTTATCGATTAATGTAACTGTTAATACATGTTCTCCGCCTTTTGTAGATACCACTACAACACATCTGATTCAATGCTGCGTCAGTATATAAAAGAAGGTAATGAAGCTGGCTTGTTGATTAGTTGCGTGGCATCTGCAAAAAAATTGTGGGCTCTCATCATGGATGCTGGGACTGGCTTTTCTTCTCAAGTTTACGAGCTTTCACAATCTTTTGTGCACAAGGTGTGCTACTGTCTCTGTCTTCTCTAGTTTGCATTTCAATGAATCCAGAATCCTTGTTACTATCTTGTTTGTAACTTTGTATGTAGGATTGGATTATGGAGCAGTGGGATAATAGCTTTTACATAACAGCAATTGCTGGAGCAACCAATGGAAGCTCATTGGTTGTAATGTCCAAAGGTTTGTAAATTACCTTGACGGTATTATGCTACTAAATAACCAGCATCTGTCTACTGTCACATAGCCTGTTGGTTCATTTATTTCCATGCTATATCCTTTTAATCTGGTCTTTGCAATGTTTACAGGAACTCCATACACACAGCAGTCATACAAAGTCAGCGAATCTTTTCCTTATAAGTGGATCAATAGAATGTGGAAAAAAGGTTTTTATGTCACATCTATGGGTACTGCTGAAAATCGTTGGGTAGTTGTCATGTCGAGGAACATGGGTTACTCTGAACAGGTTAAAACACTTCTTGTTTGTGGTACATATAAAAGTTAATAATCCTTTCATGAATTTTGTGGTTCCCCATATGTAAGCCTGAATTTTCGGTAATCATTATGTGTCCTACGAATGTGGGAAACTGAATCTCTCTTGGTGGAACCTGCAGGTTGTGGAGTTGGATTTTGTGTATCCAAGCGAAGGACTCCATCGGCGATGGGAGGCTGGTTACAGAATAACTTCATGTGCAGCCACGCCTGACCAAGCTGCTTTTATCTTGAGCATAAGAAAGAGGAAGCCAGTTGATGAGGTCGAGGAAACCCTTCGAACCTCTGCCTTCCCCAGCGACCATGTGAAGGTACCTTGTGCTTTCCTCACTAGCTTACACGGACGTACAAAAACAGATATTTTCATGCGTGTAATAGTATCTTCATTTGTATGTTTGAACATAACCGCGGAACAAAACTTTCAGGAAAAATGGGCGAAGAACCTATACATAACATCAATCTGCTATGGACGAACCCAGTGTTGACGGCATTTGGGAGTGCTCTTATTCTGATTGTAAAGAGTTGCTATCAATCTATGATCCAGCTTTTGGTAACTCGAGCGGGGGGCACACTGGCTGGGACGTCCTAGAATCATGCACCTGATACGTGACATCTTTTTTCAATCTTGTGCTGCTCTGCTGGTATGTTGCGGTTCCTGTTATAGGCATCGAACGAACTGTAGAAGTGTTTTGTTGCAGTAGTAGGTTTGGTGCTTCATATCTGTACTATGCCAAAGTTTTTTTGTTGCAGTGCGTTTTTAGGCTGGTCACAGTGGGAGTAACTTAGTCGATAACATCACGCATTTCAAGACAATTTTATTATGTAACATGTAGTTAATGAGAAAAGAGTTGTTTGTGGTAACGTGTTCGGTTTGAGAAACTGAAGGAATGGAATGGAACCATCCATTCCACTGTCATGGAACCGTTCCATTCTTGTGTTCGGTTTGAACAAATTTTTTTGTCACGGAACCGTTTCATTTCTATGTTCGGTTTTGGAATGGGGTGAGGATGGAATGGAATGGAGTGAGAATGGAATTATTGCTAAATTCGATTAATTATTCCTAATTTTGATTAATTATTCCTAAACTTGATCCTAAACTGGATGATTAGCGGGCCGTTTCATCTCGTCCGGCTGGACCGGTGTATCCGGATATAGGGGGAATATTCTATTTCGAGGAACCACTTCATTCCATTCCAGTTTGCAACCGAACACAAAAACGGGCTCTGGGTGCGGAACGGTTCCATTCCGTTCCACCCATCCCCAAACCAAACACACCCTTAGCTAGTTACTGTAACATAACACTTATCAAGTCAAAATGAGTTTATAGCCTAATAAATAAGACACCACACATATGTTACTCCCCATTGTGGAGGTGGTAACATAGGCTAGTAACATCAGCAAGTTACTACTCTATGTTACTTCCCATTGTTTTTTTTAGAAAAGAGAATTTTATTAATCCCAGTCTCTGCATCGAGTGATGCACATAGCCAATTATTACAGAGTTTGATCGTAAATAATTAGGCTGGTCACAGCCGATTGTTACTCCCCCATTCCCCCATTGTGAGAGCATCTCCAACCATGGTTGCCAAACCCTCCCTAAACGTCCGGGCGGACAGCCCGGACGCGGTTTGGGCTGAAATCTGCCACCCAACAGCGGCCCCCAAAGCCTCCACAAACGTCCGGGCGGTCCGGCTCCCCCCAAAGCCAGCCCATATGTCGGGAGGGTTTGGGGCCGCCCGGACACGCCCAGACGCGTCCGCCACGTCGGATCTGTCAAGGCGGCTCCACCAAATTTGAACCCAAATTTCGGCGCCGGCCACTTTCACTTATCCCCTTCTCGACCTCCAATTCCCGCAGGTAATTTTCATTCCTCCCGCCGCGTCCACCTGCAAAACCGGATGGAGGCGGAAGGAGCCATCGATTCGGTCGAGCATGGCGCATCCTCCCAGTCCGTCGAGCAAGCGGCGGACTCCGCGCTGAAGCCGGAGACCGTTGCGCGGCGGACGCGGCGCCGCAAGCAGCGCCTACGCAAGCTCGCGGGCAAGGAGAAGAAGGAGCAAGCGGCGCTGGCGGCACTGGAGGAGGCGGATAGGATTGCCAACACGGAGACGCAGGACAACGAGCCTGCGCTGACCACTCCCGTGCCCGTGGTCCGGCACCCGACGCAGGCGGCGGTTTCGGCTGTGGGCATGGCGGCAAGAAGGTCGACATCCTCAACGATGAACCGGGAGGAGACGTGCCTCATCGAGGATGAGTACCCGTCGCAGGTTCCGCCGACACAGGATGAGGAGGCGGTGGGGGAGTCTCCGCCGCTCCAGCGGACGCGAGCTTCTTCTGGCGTCACCGGGAATTCCCTCGTCCACAACCTGTTCGACGGAAGTCAAATTGACTTTGCGGTATGAATCTCTATCCGGATTACATAGTTCCCAGTCAATTTTTGGTCCATAGTGTAATTCTTAGCATGCTTAGGATGATAAGCACGACTGTATGATGGAATTGATCCGAAATGGGGTCGATCCGCCATCACAGGATCCGTCGGCACCCACATTTCCTCCCTTTTACTCAATGGGTGAGGACGAGCCGACGGAGATTGCGACGGCGGAGGTTGCGGCAAGGAACAAGGCGAAGGCCAAGAAGGTGTACACGCCAAGAGGCACTTCGTACACTTCTTTTGAAGATGTTTTGCTTTGCCGAGCTTGGTTAGCCACAAGCATGGATGCTATATGTGGAACCGAGCAAAAGGGCACAAGGTTGTGGGAGAAGATACATGCCCACTTCCATCATCAAAAGGAATACGTGCAACCCCACCCAATTGTGTCCGATCGCAATGCCGGCTCTCTCCAACATATGACGTCTTCTTGGCTTTGCAAAGGGAAAGAATGGAGTTTGATCGCCTCCGACTCAAGGAGAGGATGGACATTGAGAGGGCGAGGTTGGAATTGGTAAAGGAGGAGGCTTGGATGAAGGTCCAATTGGAGCAAAAGAAGTTGGCAGATGCCTATGCGATGGAACAAGAGAAAGTCAATGTTGCAAGAATTACCGAGGAACAAAGGATCATGTTCCAAGACGCTTCTCTCTTGGATGAGCCTAGCGCAAAGTGGATCCTCATGATGAAGAAGAAGATCTTCGACTGTGACCTCGGCCTAGCTGCCTCCGGTGGAACCGCCCCTTGAAGAAGAAGAGATCACTCCGCCCCTTGTATCGGACAACTTGAACTCTCTTTATTTCATTTGAATTTGAACCACTATGTTTTGTAATGCGGATCCGATATGTATCGGATCGATGTTGCATGGCTTGCATGAGTTTGGGGACAACATTTTAGGGGATGTGGTTGTAGGAGCCCAACTATGGGGGCTGTCCGGTCGGTGTCCACGGACGACACGTCCGCGGACACTTTGGGGGCTGGATTTGGGGACTCCGCTTGGAGATGCTCTGAGTTAGCCATATGCATGCCGATATGTGGGAGCACACGCGTCCACGGACACTTTGGGGGCCGGATTTGGGGACTCCGCTTGGAGATGCTCTGAGTTAGCCATATGCATGCCGATATGTGGGAGCACAACACGATGTCTCGATTACCGATGGATTCGTCTGGTGGTTTCCTAATTTTGTCTCCTTCCATTCACTTCACCCTGCCTGCAGAGCTACTCCTGTAGCTAACCTTAATCGGGTTAGAGTACTGGCAGTGGTAGAAACTTTGACCTGTATGTCTCTGCAACTTTCAACTTGTAGTAGTAAATGCTGACAGACCTTAGGGCATCTCCAGCCGTCCCCCCAGGAGGCCTTTTTTGCGCCGTTTTCTACCAGTCGCCCCCCCAGAACCTAATTTAGCGCCGCTTTGCGCCGATTTTAGCGCCGTTTAGCGCCGGCGCACCCAAGCCAAACCCAGCGCGCCGAGGCTCGCTTGGGGGGGCAAAAGGCGTCCGTGGGCCAGAACTGTCGGCGAGCCACGGCGATTTCCCTCCATATTTTTGGTCCTTCCCCGCCAATTTTGCTCTTTCCCTCCATTTTCGCCCCCACATACACCCTCCCCCGCCGGCCGATCCCTCCATTTCCCTTCAGATCTGCCCGCCATGGCGCCCAGCAAATTCACCGGCCCCCACATCGCCGCGCCCTCCGCCGCCTTGGAGGTGAAGAAGCAGCCGAGGAAACCAAGGGCGCCAAGGGAGAGGCCGCCGGGCTGGACCAACGCCATGTGGGCCGCCGACGAAGCGCGCCGGAAGAACGACAACGCCCAGCGCCGGGCGAGGGAGAAGAGGCAGCGTGAAAAGCTCATGGCCGAGGGCCTGGCCGAGGCTGCCGCTGACGCCGAAGAAGAAGAGGAAAAGGAGGCGGCGGTGGAGGAACCGGTTGTTGCAGCGGCTCCGGCGTCGCCGGCCAAGCTGAGGGTCGGCCTCCCTCCTCATCCCCAGTTCGCCGGATGGGCCAGCCAAGCCAGCGTCGCGTCGCCGACCGGCTACTCGCCATCTCCGTCGCCGCGCTGGAGCGTGTCCCCGCACCGGTACGCCGACACTGACCCCCATGGTGGCTTCAACCCCAACGTCGCCTTTCCCCACCCTTCTCCGGCGATGTACGCTTCGCCGGGCTACTCGACCTCGCCGTCGCATCGCCGCGCGCGCCCTTTCGCCCCTCAGCAGGACCCCCGCCTCCTGTTCGGCGGGATGCACGCCGATTCCTTCATGGACGAGATTATCGCCACTGGCTCGATGGCGACGGCGGCATGCCCGGGCTTTCTCTCGCAAGGTGGGGAATTTTTCTCACAAAGTGGCGGGGAGTCCGGCGGTTCCGGCGGCTCTGGTGGCTCTAGCGGGGCGAGGCGGCTGAGGAAGGCATGGCGGCCGATCCGGCGGTCGTGGACGAAGGAGGGGCACCGGCCAAGGGGATGAAGCCGGCGGCCGTCGGCCCAAGAAGGTACCGACGAATGCGCCGAAACCTCCCGTCGAGCCGCGCATCAAGTGGACAGCGAAGGAAGATGTTCTCCTCACCGAAGCATGGAAGACGGTCAGTCTCGACCCGATCGTCGGCGCCAACCAGAACATGGACAACTACTGGAAGAGGGTCAAGATTTCGTACGATGAGCGCCGGATCATCGACCCCGAGTACTCCGTGTGCGTCACTCCGCGCGGCGAGAAGGCCATGGCCAACCATTGGGCGAACATCCAACACGCTTGCAACAAATGGCATGGCATTCAAGAGGAGGTCGCCAATCGGCCGAAGAGCGGCAACAACTACGAGATGGAGGTGAGCTCATTCCCGCCGTTATTTACCTTTTTGTCTTCGCCGGCTTGCTCATTCCGGCCAGTTTGGCATGTAGATGGTCCGGATGTTCGACATGTACCGCAACGATGAGAAGGCGGACTTCAAGTTCCTCCACGTGTTCATCGTCTTCGAGGGGTGCGAGAAGTGGGTGCAAGTGCGCCATTCTCTCGGCAAGGGCAAGGCGTATGTCCCGGACGCGCCGGTGGCCGGTGCGGCAGATGGGCGCCCTGATGGCCACAAGAAAGACAAGGCGGCGAGAGACGGGGCGCCAGCAGCGGCGAAGCTCCAAGCGTCCATCGACACCTGCATCACCGACGCTCAAACCCACGCCGCGGCGAGAGAGGAGAAGGCCGAGGCGAGGTGGAAGGCGCTCATGGCCAACCAGGGCATCAAGCTCGACCTCCTCAAGACCAACACCGCGGCGAAGAAGAGGAACAACGACCTCGCCTTCCTCATGGGAGGCAACCCGGAGGCGATGGACCCCGAGATCAGGGCGTGGTTCATGGCGCAGCGGCGCGTGATTCTCAGCCAGTTCGCCCCGGACCCGACCCCGACTGCGACGGCGGACGACACGAGCTTGGCCACGATCACGCCGCCGCCTACCGCCGAGCCTACCGCCGATGCCGCCGAGCCTACGGCCACTCCGACCTCTGCCCCTGTTCCGTCGACCACGCCCATCGATCTCGATGAGGATGCCGAGGTTGTCGAGGTGTCGCCGGCGACCATCTGATCTGATCTGCATATCAGCATGCCGAATGTGGCCATTTCACCAGATCGCCGAACTGTGGCTTGATTCGCCGAACTATATGGCTTTTTTTGTATGATCGCCCAATTGTGGCTGTTTGGATCACCGAACTCGGGCCGTTTTTTGGGGCGGGAAGGAAATTATGTTGATTTGTGTTTTCTGGGGGCCCAAACAAGTGGAAACTTCGCCCCCCAGGTCCCAAATAGCACTGGCGAAAACGCAAAAAGGCGTCGAATCAAAACCTAGGGGGCCGAACGGCTGGAGATGCCCTTAGCAAAGTGACAACTACTCTACTGCGACAGAAGAGTGCGTACATGCTCAGTTGCTCACCTAGCTGTGGAGAGTAGAGTGTCATCATGACCAAGTGCCGTATTGATGCACCAACGTGTAGTCACTTGTCTGTATCGGTACAGTGATACGTACGGTCAGCCAAGAGACTACTACTCGTACCTGGCAAGCATCCCGTAACCCTGATGCTACATATAGCCCTGTTGACTTCTTTGCGAGTATAGAGTAGTAAAGTAGTAAACAGATGCTGCGAACAGCGCCGACAGAAGTTCACAAGGGTAGCACTCAAAGCTCCCCATGCCCCATCGATCTGCCTGCTCTCATCGAGTTCTACTTTTGTCTTATTTTTTCTCGCCGTTTTTGTGCTAATGTATGATCGACAATCTGTAACACTAATGCACGTTCACAAATTCACCCCGGTATTAGAACTCTACTGCAACGGCGAGCGGGCACGGCCAGAAGTTTACTGATTTTGGATCACCAAACATGCTGCAATTTTCCAAGCAAAACGAATAGTAAAAACATCAATGGTAATTTTGTTTGGACACCCCACCCCACCCCACCCACCCACCCGAGGACATCCATATTTTACCTCTTTGTTGTAGTGATAAATGGGCATATATTGCCGTAAAAAATTCCGCCGGTTTATCTCTTCTTATCTTTTTCTTAGTACCAGTGATGACTTGTTTTGCTCTCTCGTCAACGCTGATTTGATTTCTTCATCTCTCTCATGGCTAGTGAACTCCTCCTCCCCCTCTCCCTCACCCACCACGCGTCACGTGTAGATATTATTTGGGAGTAGCAATGGTGGTAGCAACGGGGAATGAGAGAGGCCAGTGCGAACATCACCGGACCTAACGACACGCGCAATGGTGAGCCCCGACATCTCCGTCATGGTATGTCGAGGAGCGGGGTCGGATCACGGATTTTAAAACAAAAACATATCCGCCAAAAAGTTAACCGAGAGCGGTAAAGATTTCTCCCAATATTCTTGTAACCAATTAAAAAAAGTGTCAAATTTGTATTTCATTCATCTATCCAACGAGCATTTGGATATTTGACATTAAAATGTTCCACTTTTTTTTTGAGGGGATCAAAATGTTCCACTTTTTTTTTTTGAAAACCACTCAGCCACACTTTATTGATGATCAAACACTGTTACATCGTTTATGAGTTCAGAAAATAGAAAACTAGGGGGGTCATCGTCCCAATTACAATCCAACTGATTCAAAAAGCTATGCCTAGCCAATTCATGCGCCAACTCATTGGCTTCCCGATTACAATGTTCGAAAGTAACCTTACTATAACCCGAGGACATCATTCTGCAGTCATCAAAAATAGCAGCCGATGATGTTGATGAGAAACCTCCATCATTCATTGTCTCGATTACCTGCAAATTATCGGATTGGAGAATAAACTTGTTACAACCCAAGTACTGACTACTGAGTCGTGCTTTACACCCTCACGAAGGGCGTATGCTTCAGCTATCATCACATCAGCTATATTCCACTTAGAAACTCGCAACAATGTGTTTTTACTATAAAAAGGGAAAAGTATTGTAATCAACTGGGGGATCGCACGCGACGCGTCCCCCGGGTCGAGCGATCGACACGCGTCCCTCGCGCTCGGTAGACAGCGAGATGGGACCCACTGGCGACCTTATCTCTGCCGAACGCTCCTCCACTCGTTGCCTCCTCCTTCGTTCCTCCAAAAATCCCCCACCGGCGCCCTCCCCCGGGTTGCTCCTCCTCCACCCGTGCTGCCTCCGCCGGCGCCCTCCCCCGGGCTGCTCCTCCTCCACCCATGCTGCTCCTCCGCCGGCTTGCGCCGTCCCCCGGGGCTGCTCCTCCTCCACCCGTGCTGTCCCTCGCCGCCATGGACGGGGCCTCGAGTTCTTCCGCCATGGCCTACCCGAGCGAGGACGATGCGGCGGCGAAGCTCGAGGTCATCGAGACCGCGACGTCGAGCGGGCGCTGCGGGCATGGCCGGGGGACACAGACGCTATCCCTCGCCGCCATGGACGGGCCTCAAGTTCTTCCGCCATGGCCGATGGATGCAGATGATGGCCCTCGCTGCCATGGCCGGTCCTCCAGCCTCCGAGCCCGTCCTTGCCTTCGTCCTCCCGGGAGCGTCCCCTGATAGACATGCATCATCAACTCCCGGGCCACCTCAGCGAGCTCGGTGCTCCTCCCTTGCTGCAAAGGGGAGGTCTAGAGCTGCTGCCTAGCGGTGCTTCCTGCGACAGCTGTTGATGCTACCAAGAGTGGCACGCGTTGTTGCCCGAGGTGTTCGCCGGAGCTGCAAGGAAGAGGTGGCACTGCTGCAATCGGTGGTGTATGGAGCTGCAAGGAAGAGGTGGCACTGCTGCAATCGGTGATGAGACCCCTCACCAGAGAGCAGCAGGAGGTGGCGGCGCGGCGGCGCTACTACAATCGTGGAGGCACAGTGCTACCGGAGCATGGTGGCGTTGCTACCATCGTGGAGGCGTGGTGCTACCGAAGCGCGGCGGCGTTGCTGCGAGGACATGACGGCGCTGCTACCATCGTGGAGGCACAATGCTACCGGAGCACGACGGTGGTGCTCCCATGGAAGGATGGTGGTGCTACGGAACGAGCACGGCGGTGCTCCCGTGGCAAGGCGCCGGTGCTTCTGGTCGCAGTTCCGGCGCCGGTGCTTCTGCTACGATACTGTAATGTTTTACAATTTTTTGCTTCAATAGTTTCGTGGGTTTGCTAAAATAGCACAATGTTTTTGCCACGACGTTTTTGTTCATGTCTGAATTTTTTGCACCAAGGAGAATTTTTTTGCTACAATTTGTTATGATGTTTTGCATCATAAGTCTCAACTCCCCGGATTTTTTTGCTACGATGCTGCAATATAACAAATTTTTTGCTATTAATGTTATGTGGGTTTGCTACAATAGAACAAAAAATTTGCTACGATGTCTCCGACGAGGTCTTCGTTGATGTCTCCGGCAAAGTCGATTTTGCTACAGTAGCACATTTGTGTTGCTACGAAATCTCCGGCGAGGTCTCCGGCGAAGGCAGTTTTTCTTTTTTCTGGACGAACCGTTTTTTGCTACATAAAGAGCAAAAGCGGGGATTATTTGCTGTGGCGGCAGCAAAAACGGAATTTGGACAAAAATAAGGGGACACGTGTCAGCAGGGGGACCCGGGGATTTTCCCCCCGGATCCCCGGGGACGCCTAGTCCTTTCCTATAAAAAGTGAGTAAATTTCTTCCACTCGCATTTACGTAGGTGGGCCATGGGTCGAGATCCAAGCCTTGTCTCCACTCCACCCGACGACACCCCTACGCCGGGAACAGTTCGCTACTCCTTCCTTCCACAACTTCCAAGGCGGCCGGTCATGTCATCCCCCTCTTTTGCCCCCGCCCCGCCGCCTGCTGCTCCCTGCTGCTCTGCCGCTCCTGCTCCCTTCTCGCCCTCGCCTCCATCAATGCCGCCCTCCCACCGCCCACCACCCAGCCGCTACATCCCACCCCCCAGGCCTCCTCCACCACCAACACCACCACTTCACCTCCCCGCTCATCGAACACTCTCTGCCGACCCGGTGCGCTGTCATGGAGACGACGGCCAAGGCGGCCGCCATCCTTTTCTCCATGCGCCATCCCGGCGCCGCGCCGCCTGAGTCGGTTCCTGCACGGCCGGACATTGATTTGAACAAGGCAGCTGGCGACGACGAGGGCGGCGGCGGGGCTGCCGATAACGGTGAACGCGCCGCCGATGGATCGGCACCGGCTGCACATGGTGGTTCCTCTACGAAGGCGCTGCCTGAAACGGTACGGTTTCGCCTTGTTTCTGGTGGTAATTAACTGAACTCTCACCACTGCTGCAATGCCGTGATCACTGTTGTTCGATCGATGTGTCCGGTGCAACTCTCACCAATCACCACACTAATTAAATATCCCCTTGCACCGGCCTCATTGTTTGATTTATTTTGGTAGCTTACGCACAATCAAACTGGCAATGAGGTTCGACGGGGGAAGGCTGGAAGGCATGCTGGGACTGCCGAGGGAAGAGGAATGCCAGCTTCCAAGCCTGGAGGCAAGAGGTTCAGGGTTACTGATGATGTGCAGACTGGCCAGAATCAAACTGGAAATGCGAGGGTTGGAAGGCGTGGTGGTGCTGCCGATGGAAGGGGAAGGCCACCATCCTATCCCAGAGCCAAGGGGTTCAAGGTTCCAGCTGCTGTTCAGACTGACCATGCTCAACAGGACCTCCAGCAAGACCACGGTTTGAACAAGGAACCTGATGCTGTCAGAATAGATGGTGGAGGGGCCGACAGATTCGCGAGTGAGGCCACGATAACGACACTGCCTGAAAAGGTATGCATGGCTTCCTTTTCTCCTCTGCATCTCCTTTTTGCACACTGATTGATCAAGTACTTGTTTCTACTTGTAGGCTGTTAATC
This sequence comes from Poa pratensis, assembly GCA_947311845.1. Lineage (NCBI taxonomy): Eukaryota > Viridiplantae > Streptophyta > Magnoliopsida > Poales > Poaceae > Poa > Poa pratensis. The sequence continues at coordinate 158,544,027 of CAMZMU010000041.1, forward strand.
ATACCGCTATATCGGCTGGCTGCGGTGCCGGTTGCACTTACAAGAGTGAAAGCGGTGGAATCCCAGCTTCAAAGCCTAACGGAAATGACCTCCCAGTAGCTATCGCTGAAGATGTCCCAGCCACCGCAATACCGCCGGTGCCAGAGAGGGTATGCTTTCCTAATTTTCCCTGTGGGCCTAGCTAGTTGTTCTCAGATTTTCACTCGAAACTGAATATTACTTTATAGTCATCGAGGGTTCACCAAAGCAGTTCTAGGCTGCTCTTCGACAAATAGGAGACTGGCGCGCTATTTTGTCAGAATATCCCAATCCTGTAGTACTGGCTCTTTCGGAAAAGAGTGCGGATTTTTAACCCAGGGCAGGCTATACCACCCTAATATCTATTTTCAGTCGTGCTGTGAGATTCGCATAATGTATGTCTCCACACTACAACACTGTAAACAAAACGTAATGAATCAAATTATGTTTAGCTTGTGGACGATTAGAGGCCTCACCTCGATTTGTTGGTTGTTAGTTGTGGTAGTTAGCTTACTTTGATTTGTATGTTGTTGTCGGTAGGGTCGTGTTTTGTTATCTTCTCTGTCGGCCTGAGCCCATTCCTGTAAGACTTGAGCCACTCTTTGGCTATTCTTCTTCTATCTATTCATATACATGCAGCACTCCTGCATGGTTCTAAAAAATTATGTTTAGCTTGTGCTAATCCATTTTTATATGCATGCTAGGCATGTAAAATTAATGATTAAGTGATAGTCGAGTATAGACCATGTTAACCTTGTTTTAAGCATTTTGGCTCAACACTGTAAAATTACTTTATTTTGGTTTGGAATGAGAATATGGTACAACAAAGATGATGAAAAATATGTGAATCTCAAAGCACGAGAAGATGCCTAGGTCTAGGGGTGGTAGAGCCCACCGCAGGCGGCAACATGTTTCTCTTTAGAAAAATAGGCTGGCTGCCAATATTTCACTGAAACACCTTTGATAAATCGTAATATATATATAGACACGTTTCCTATTTCCCAACTTTGACAACTTTGCTGGCAAATTCTGGAAATGATGCAATTTATAGTATTGCACTAACTTGTAATATCCTTAGCTTTTATATCATATTTTTCTCGTTATGGTAGCGAATATATGATTTTGGAAGGCGTGGGGGCGCTGCTGAGGGACGAGGAAAGCCACCATCCAAGCCCAGAGGCAAGGGGTTCAAGGTTCCAGCTGGTGTGCAGACTGACCGCCCTCAACAGGACCTCCCTGACGGTATCACTGGAAAGGCAGCCGGTGCAGGCAGAGCGCAGCAAGACCAGGATTTAAACAGGGAACCTGACAATGTGAGAATAGTGGGTGGAGGCGCCGACAGATTTGCGAGTGAAGCCACGATAACGCCACTGCCTGAGAGGGTATGCATGGCTTCGTTTTCTTTTCCGCATCTCTTTTTTTTTCATTCCGACTGATCAAGTAATTGTTTCTAACTTTCCATTCACAGAATGTTACTCATTCTGCTATATGTACTGAGGGAAGAGAAAGTCCAGCTTCTAAGCCTGGAGGAAACGAGTCAAATAACCTCCCAGAACCTATCACCGAAAACGTCAAAGCCCCGGCAATACCGCCGGTGCTTGAGACGGTATGCTTACCAAATTTTCCCTGTGAACTAAGCTAGTTGTGCTCAGATTTTCACTCGAAACTGAATATATGAGGGTTCACCAAAGCAGTTCTATGCTGCTCTTCGATATGTAGGAATCTGGTGCGCTGTGCTGGTTCTTTTGGAAAAGAACGCGGATTTTTTTTTTACCCCCGGCGGGCTATACCACCCTAATATGTATTTTCGATTGTGCTTTGAGATTCGCATATTTTATATTTCCACACTACAACACTGTAAAAACGTAATAAATCAATTTATGTTTAGCTTGTGCTAATCCATTTTTATATCCATGCTAGGCATGTAAAATTAATGATCAAGTGCGTCGATTATAGAGCATCTTAATTTATTTTTAGGCATTTTGGCTCAACACTGTAGAATTACTTTATTTTGGTGTACAATGAGAATGTGCTACAACAAAGATGATGAAAAATATGTGAATCTCAAAGCAGGAGACGACACTAGGTCTAGGGGTGGTAGAGCCCACCATGGGTAGCAGCATATTTCTCTTTCGAAAAAATAGCGCTGGCTGCCCATATTTCACTGAAACACCTTAGATAAGTCGTAATATATATATAGCAGAGCTGAACATGCTTCCTAATTTCCCAACTTTGACAACTTTGCTAGTGAATTCTGGAAATGGTGCCTTTATTAGTATTATCCTTTATTAGTGAATTCATGCTCGTTATATCCTTGGTTTTAGATGAAACTATGACGAGTTTCCCTCTCGTTTGTTCATACTATCACTGATCTACTAATAGCAGTTTATATGCTAGTGTTTTACTGCCATCAGTGCTACTAAATCGTAAATCTTATCTTAACTATTGGATGCAGGTTCAAGTTGGTGACTCCCCAATATATTTAACTGGTAGGAAGTTAGGTAAAGGTAGTTCTGGCATGCTCTATGTTGGCAGACGACTAGGTATGCCTACTGAAGGCTACAAGGGTCGAAATGCAATGGAGGTTCGTCTCTTTATTTTTTCCTTATTGAATCTCATGTCTCAGATGTTCACTAGCCATGGATTATGTCCCCATAGTTGATTTGCAGTTCGTAAAACACCTAAAACCGGTTGAGGCTCTTTATGATTTACCTAGAGGGGTTGTTGTGTAAAGTAAATAGAATTAACCCTTTAATTGCTCAAGGAAAATATTACTTTACCACAAGTCATTATTTCCGTGGTTGATCGTTCCTTATAGCCACTGACTCGTCTCCCTTCTCATTTCATAAAAATGGATTGATGAGTGCATAAAAGGATATGACATAAATTTAAATTTGAATTTGAGCCACAACATCGCAACATGCGAGAATATGGGTAAAGAAGAGATCTGTACAAATTTGGTACTATTTATTTTGTATATGCACTAGAAATAAATGCAGCAAATATAATAATTGATTTGTTTTGTTCTTGTAAAGAAAGCATTGGTTCTCTATATCCTGATGCATTTTGTTTGCCGATTAGGCACTAGTAAGTGTAAAATTGTAAATGTTTGGAATATTTCTACACATACATATCAACTCAACATTGGTGTAAACATGAATCAAGGATCCTTGTCTCTTTGAGCTGTATCAGTACGACATGAAACACCAAAAGGCAATCAGGACATATGGCTGGAGGAGGCACTGATGACAGACAGCGTTGAAGATGGGCGGAGGGCGATGATGGCATTAATGACTGATGGATGGTACCGGGGATGGCAGCAACGGCGGGCTGACGGCCCTCGGTGCGATGACGTTGACGATTGGAGGACGGCACCGGGGTCGATCTGACCGCTTTGTTTGTTTACACTCAGGGGCATTCTTTTCTTTTTGTTTCCAGATAGAATTGGAGGGGTTATGTGTTAATTTTTATTTGCATTGAACCCCTTACTGGGAATTTTACAGCCAATTGTAGCACCCCGGCCACCCCTGGGCCGGGCCTGTCACCCCTGGCAGCTCGCTAGGATCTCCAGACTGGCCCCACAGATCAACACTAGTCTTTTCTGCGCACTTTGTCCTCACTCGTGCGCACCCGGGAACCAGTTCCCGGTCGGTCACCCATCCTTGGAGTGCTCCGGGCCAAGCACGCTTAAGGGCTTAACCTCGGAGTTCCTTCCAGATGAGCTTCCGGAAAAGAAGTTGCAACTTGTTGATATGAGTATTCTATCAATCCTGTTAAGCCCTGAGCCAGGATCTCACATCCTCCCCCCCCCCCCTTAGAAGACCGACGCCCTCGTCGGTCAACCTCCAGTCCAGGAACTTCCCCCCTTGGTACACGTCTGTGCGCCCAGTGCCGGCACATGCTCCACATGTCCGCGCCCCTGACCCGCACACGCCCGTGTTGCCGCGAGGGTCGGCTCTGATACCAAATTGTAGCACCCCGGCCACCCCCGGGCCGGGCCTGTCACCCCTGGCAGCTCGCTAGGATCTCCAGACTGGCCCCACAGATCAACACTAGTCTTTTCTGCGCACTTTGTCCTCACTCGTGCGCACCTGGGAACCAGGTCACCCATCCTTGGAGTGCTCCGGGCCAAGCACGCTTAACCTCGGAGTTCCTTCCAGATGAGCTTCCGGAAAAGAAGTTGCAACTTGTTGATATGAGTATTCTATCAATCCTGTTAAGCCCTGAGTCAGGATCTCACACCAATCAACTATGGGTACATAATCATTGGCAAGATATTGCGAATAACCAATTTTACAAAAAAGTGAGATCCTGCTTTATCTAAAAGATTCTTGCCTGGACCATTATCGTGTAGGTTGCACTAAAATTTGAGCATCGGGTGAGCAGATCACGTAGCTATGACACCCCATTTGAGTGGCAAGTCTATCAGTAAGAACTATACACAATCATCTCTTTTTACATTTATATAATTCTCTGTGGAGCATGGCATGATACTGTTTTTTGAGCAGGATACTCAATGGTTGTTATGGCATACCATCGGTATACTACAAGGGTTACCAAGGAGACTACTACGTTCTTGTGAGTTTAACTTTTTGGAAAAATAATATGCACTCAGAACTGTCTATCGTTATGATCTTTTCGTTGAACCATTATTCCAAATTTCAGATAATGGACATGCTTGGTCCTAGCCTCTGGGATGTTTGGTATTCACAAGGACTGAAGTAAGTATCTTAGAGTGCGTTTGGTTCCTCAGCGAAATCAGTTATAGCCCTCCTAAAGAATGCAACCAAATGCACCCTTATTAATCTTTTCCATCTCTGCTTGTTCTTCTTACTCCTTACTGAAAGTATCATCACCCCTAACAGGATGTCATTTCACATGGCTGCTTGTATTGCTGTCGAGGCCATATCAATCCTTGCAAATATTCACTCCAAAGGGTAATTTAAAGCCATTTGATGTTTTTGAGATGCATTTTCATAATTTTATATTCATTGATGCTAACACTTGCTCCTTCTGCTGTTATTGCCAGCATTGTACACGGTGATATAAGACCTGACAACTTTTTGCTTGGCCAGCCTGGATCCGATCATGAAAAGAAGCTTTTTGTGACTAATTTTGGTTTAGGTATGCTATTGCATATGGTAGCTTTATCTGTACATGAAGATATTCAGTCTAATCTTCTCAACGAACTATGCCCTTGGCTCAAAGTAATTGGCTACTTAACAGAATGTTGATGCATTTATGCCTCACTAACCTTTTTCACATGTTTCTGCTGATATTAAATTGTGCAGCATCCAAGTGGAAATGGAGAAGAGGATCAACCAGTATGCATGTTCAGTATGATCAGAGGCCAGACATATTTAGGTTTGGTTTTGCTAATTGCTACTATTTGTGTACGAAATTAAGGTACCAATTTAACTTTTCCTTTTGACATTTTGTAGAGGAGCAATTAGATATGCTAGCGTCCATGCCCACTTAGGTCGTACAAGCAGTAGGAGGGATGATTTGGAGTCACTAGCATACACCCTTATTTTCTTAACAAGAGGAAGATTACCTTGGCAAGGCTATCAGGTAGCCTTTAGATGTACTCAACAGAGCTTGGCTGATAATTTCTTTACCTTCTCTTGAACATATTTTTAGTGTTAATGGCTTGCTAAATACAGGGAGACAACAAGAGCTTTCTTGTTTGTAAGAAGAAAATGGCAACTTCTCCGGAGGCTCTTTGTTGCTTCTGTCCACCTCCATTCAAACATTTTCTTGAGATGTCACTAATATGAAATTTGATGAAGAGCCAAATTACGCAGAACTTATTTCTCTATTTGATAATCTGATCAAAGTTTCTGCTTCAAGACCCATCAGTATTGATGGGGCTTTAAAGGTTTGTACTGCTGTTCTCCCGACCTGTACATGTACTCTGTAGTTTAATTATCTTGTATTAAATTTGGTCATGCATCGGTTGTGCAAATTTTAGGTTGGCCAGAAACGTGGAAGAATTATTGTAAATCTTGAAGAAGGTGAACAGCCTATGAAAAAAGTTCGGTTGGGAAGTCCAGCAACTCAATGGATTTCGGTTTATAATGCTAGGCAGCCCATGAAGCAACGGTAATTTTTTTTAATATGAAATTAGTGACATATTCTTCATTTTTTAAATGTTTGCTTCAGCAGGCATTATTTCTTCTATGATTTGTCATTGCATTTTTAAAAGTGGTCTCTTCTAGGTTTTCAGGTGTCATGAGATCCAGCCACCTACCGTCCCCTCCCCTACTTGCCACATATGCGCATAGTCATTAACTCATCATAGGCTTTTCCTACCTGAGATCAAGGATTAGACGACTTTAACCATTAGATGGCCCTCTTGTGGTGATTTTGGTTGAAAATAAAAATGCTTATGGTGACAATTGATGTTGCAAACTTGCGATACCTCGTGGTGTGAACTCCACTTTTAAATGTTATCCGCATTAGTCATGACCTTCATTGTACCTGATATCCTGGTGAAAGCAGCTATCCAAAAGTATACAATTATGCTTTTATGCAATTAAACCATTCGTGCTAGTTGTCAGTGATGAAAGGGGTTTGGTTTCCGTTAATTATGATCTAAGCTTTAGTAGCTCCTGTTTGTCTGGCTACACTTGTTTGCTCGTTTTCGAATTTGAGAGATTTAAAGCTTGCATGTTTCCATATTAATGATCAATGCTTTATCTCCTTCCTAAATTAAACACGGTGTTAACTATGACATTGTAATGATATTTTTTCGCTCTTTTATAGGTACCACTGTAATGTATCTGATTCAAGGCTGCACAAGCATATAGAAAAAGGTAATGAAGATGGTTTGTTCATTAGTTGTGTAGCTTCTTTGTGCAGCTGTTTCATTGTCATGGAGGCTGGGACCGGCTTTGCTCATCAACTTATCAAGCTTTCACAAAATTTCCTGCACAAGGTGTGCTATGTTTCTCCCTGTGTCTAGTTTGCATTTTGATGAATCCAGAATCCTGACACTCTTGTTGCTAACTTTGTGTAGGATTGGATTATGGAGAAGTGGGATAAGGACTTTTACATAACAGCAATAGCTGGAGCAACCAATGGAAGCTCATTGGTTGTAATGTCCAAAGGTTTATAAATTTCATGTTCTCTGTTGACAACAACGGCTCTTACTGGCCTGTTGTTATCTGCTGTAACTGCCTCCTTTTGAATTCCCGCAAAAAACTGCCTCCTTTTGAAGATTAATTTATTAAAGAATACTGCTATACGCGTGACACAAAGTAGACGCTTTCAGTTCAATGCATAACGGCACGGGAGATTACCATATTATATCATCGTACCAAATGTATAACTCATTTCGCCATACGTGTAGTTGTTCCCTTTCAAAAACTAAAATGTAGCAGGACATCTTGTACAGCAAGGTTATGTACAAGTCAACATAATTGATGTTTGGAGATTGTACAATGGTCATTTTTCTGAGAAACTAGTGGTGTGCCGATGTTGTTACCAGTTTTCTGGTTTTAATGTTAAGTCATAACGTTTTTACAGTATCCTAATTAAATAAAGAATCAGCATATCTGTCTATTGTCTGTGACCCTGATGTTTCGTATAGACTGTTGTTGTCCCTTTCTTTCCATGATATATCACTTACTCTAATCTTTGATATCATTACAGGAACTCCGTATACACAGCAGTCATACAAAGTCAGTGAATCTTTTCCTTACAAGTGGATTAATAAGAAGTGGAAAGAAGGTTTCTATGTAACATCTATGGGTACTGCTGGGAATCGTTGGGGAGTTGTCATGTCGAGGAACACGAGCTACACTGACCAGGTCAAAACACGTGCCTGCACTTCTTATTTACGATAAATCATTAAAAAAAATCCTCATGTGTCACATAACGTCATCTGCAGTACACTAATATGCAAATACACACTAAATGCCTACATAGGTCCTCCCAAAAAGGCAAAACGCGTGTTTGTCCGCATTCATCGAGCAATGTAAACTCTTTTTGAACATTTAGACGATTCACGTGTTGCAACCAGTAATTTGAGCCTTGCGTTTGAAATATTTGCATTGAACATATTCTGCTTAAAGAATGGTTTCAGTTGTGTATAGTTGCCGTGCACATTAGTTCAGTGTCCTAATGTTACCAATGTGTCGTTTCCGAGTGGGAGAATTGGTGCTCCGCTACAGGTTTTTCAATAACAAAAAACTGTGAAGAGTTGTATCAAGCCTGAATTTTCGTGTACATTAGTTCAGTGTCCTAATGTTACCAATGTGTCGTCGCTGAGTAGCAAGTTGAATCTGTCGTGCATCCTGATCCTGCAGGTTGTTGAGTTAGATTTTATGTATCCAAGGGAAGGAATCCATCAGCGATACGGCGCTGGTTACAGAATCACCTCATGTGCAGCCACGCCTGACCAAGCTGCTTTTATCATGAGCATGACCAAGAAGTGCAAGACGAAACCAATGGACGAAACTCTTCTAACGTCTGATTTCCCCAGCAAGCAATTTAAGGTACATCTGCATGTTTCGCTGACACTCTGGATGACGTTCAAAATCACACCACCCATCAATACTGATGCAATGTCTTCTTGGTTTACATGCGCCAACATAATCTCTATGGCTCTATACATCCAAAATTTCAGGAACACTGGGCAAAGAACCTGTACGTCGCCGCAATCTGCCACGGGCGAACAGCGTGTTGACGGCGGGGTGTTCAATCTCCGAAAGGCAAATTCGCTAGTTATAAAGTTGGTCTTGGTAGGAAGAGTTATGTTGGGATTTTGAGTTACAAAAAGGCTGGCTCTGGCCTCTAGCAGTGCCCTGCTCTAGTTGTAAAGAATCATGAGTTATGATTTTCTTATCAGTCGTTAAACTTATCTTACAGCTAAGATCTGTATTCGATCTCTGAGCAAATATGAACTGTTGGTATAATAGTTTTTACCACGCTGCATGTGACCAGGGACTTTTATTGTGAGGAAGATATGACCATCTACCAGGCATTCTTGGTTTTTTTTTTTTTTGAGAAACACAGGCATTCTTGGTGGATTTCATCTTAGTAGAGGCATGCATGCATGCAGGCTGATTTATCTTCGTTTAGCTTTTGGGCCTTTGGAGTGACACCCAGCCTTGATGGTTCCAAGGCCGGGCAGGCCTTGGTGCTGCTTATTCCATAGTCCGTGCATTGCCATGGAGATGTTGGGCTTCAATGAACCACGCGCCGCAGCTGAGGCTCAAGGGGCAAACACTATTTGACGACCAGGTCGGAGCGCATTGCGCTCCGCCCACCTGGTCGCCCGCCCTATTGCTTATGGGCTGGCCCAGTAGTGCACCTGCTTCTCTTTTTTCCGTTTTCTTTTTCCTGTTTCTTTTTCTTTTTTTAGCTGATTCTTTTTCTTTTCTGTTTTCTTTTTGGATATTATTTTAAATCTAACTTTATGAAAATATTCAAATTTAAAAATGTTTAGATTTCAAAATAGTTCATATTTGAAAAATGTTCATATCTGAAAATTATTCATATTTCAAAATCGTTCAAAAATATTTTCTTTAATAGAATTTTTGTTCACTTTTTAAAAATCATTTAAAAATAATTTTCTTTCATAGATTTTTTTTGTTCAATTTTAAAAATCATTCAAAAAATATTTTCGTTTATCGGCCTTTTCTGTTCACTTTCAAAACGTTCAAAATAGTTTCCGTTCACCGCTATTTTTCTGGTCATTTTTTAAATCGTTCAAAAATAGTTTTCGTTCACCGGCCTTTTCCGTTCACTTTTAAAATCGTTCAAAAATATGTTTCGTTCACCGCCATTTCGTGTTATTTTTTTAAAATCGTTCAAAAATAATTTCTGTACATAAATTTTTTTGGTTCACTTTTTAAAAATAGTTCAAAAATAATTTCCGTTCATAAACTTTTTTCTGTTCACCTTTAAAAATAGTTACAAAAATATTTTATTCACCGGCCTTTTCTATTCACTTTTAAAATCATTAAAAAATAGTTTCCGTTCACCACTATTTTTCTGGTCATTTTTAAAATCGTTCAAAAATATTTTTTGTTCACCGGCCTTTTACGTTCACTTTTAAAATCGTTCAAAAATATATTTCGTTCACCGCCATTTCCTCTTCATTTTTTGAAAATCATTAAAAATTCATAGAGTTTTTTTGTTCACTTTTAAAAATCGTTCAAAATAATTTCCGTTCATAGACTTTTTTCTTGTTCACGTTTAAAAATCGTTCAAAAAATATTTTCGTTCACCGGCCTTTTCTGTTCACTTTTAAAATCGTTCAAAAATATTTCCGTTCACCACTATTTTTCAGGTCATTTTTTAAATCGTTCAAAAATAGTTTTCGTTCACTGGCCTTTTCGTTCACTTTTAAAATCGTTCAAAAATAGTTTTGTACACTGTCATTTTCTGTTTATTTTTTAAAATCGTTCAAAACTAGCTTTTGTCACTGCCTTTTCTGTTCACTTTTAAAATCGTTCAAAAATAGTTTCGTTTACCGTCATTTTCTGTTCATTTTAAAATCGTTTAAAATAGTTTTCGTTTGCTGCATTTTCTGTTCACTTTTTAAAACCGTTCAAATGAGGTTAATGTTGTAATTGAAAAAAGTTCAATTGAAATATATGTTCTTATTCTTGAACGGCGCGGGACGGCGGCGGTGCATCGACCATTGCAGATTTAACCGCGGCGAGCACATAGGCAGTAGGAGAAGACACGTGCACTGAGCAGAGTGTAAACACGTTCAAACATACAATACAAAATCTGCTCATACATGACCATCGAAAAACAAATGTTCAGATTTGAAAATTCTGTCAAAATAATTTCTGTTCATAGAGTTTTTTCTGTTCATTTTTTAAAAATTGTTAAAAAATAATTTCCGTCGTAGACTTTTTTTTGTTCACTTTTTTAAAATCGTTTAAAAATAGTTTTCGTTCCCCCGCCTTTTTTGTTCACTTTTAAATTCGTCTAAACAAAGAAATTACAACATAAAGTTGTGTGAAACGTGGATATTAACCTACTCGTTAAATGATATTTCAAACGGTCAACCGAGTGTGACGAAATCAATAAAATTTAGCTAAAAAGGGTTCAAACATGTATTCAAAATTGAGAAGTTACCATCGACGAAACTCGAAACTGAGTATAGAAATGGAACCTACTCGTGAACGCGCATAATTTTCGTGTACACATTTTTTAAAGGAGATCGAGTGTTCGTACTTGTACGTTTTTCAAAGAAAACGGAACACGCACTCCATGCTTGCGATGCTAAACAGGAAACACTCCAACGGAAGCGGTATAGGAGTTAACAGGAACAGTTGAACTAGGCGAAACAGGAAGTTACGAATACAAAATCTGTCATGTACTCTGCATAGACGTGCCGGCCCAATAACGCGAGGGGTATGCGCGGCGTTATTCCCTCTGCATAGGTCGTGAACTAGGCGGTCCCGGCTCAAGGCGCCCACGTTTTTTTTCTTGACAGTACAATACAAGTGTACAACACGCCCACATTGTAACCAAAGCTGCACACAAAGTTCGCATTAAAAAAAGCTGCGCACACGAGTGTCGTGTTAAAAAAAAGAAAACATCATAATATCATGTACTCTCTCCATAAAAAAAGTATCATGAAGCTAATGTTGTGACTCATGAATTAGCTAGGGTAGCTCGTGGGTTAAACCAACAATTTGGCTAGATGATCCCCCAACTTGTATTATACCTCTTTTGCATGGTAGCTTATTTCCAACGAATAAAGAGGTATAATTTGTTCAAAAACATGTAAGGCATATTTGGTTTGTTAGAAAAGTGAAGCTTTCTTAGATTTGATCACTTTTATAGATAATAAATATATGAATATCTACACACCAAACCTATACATCTTGGAATCTACTTCATGGCACATGTACATTGTACATATTTATTAATTTTGTTCAATTTGAGTTCACATTTGCAAAATGCTTTAATAATATACGCATAAATCAACAAAAAGTGAAGGAAAAAAAACGAAAGAGTAATCTTCCCCTTTGTGTGCTCCCTGAAATGTGAAAACTCGACGTGGCTCAGCGTCAAGCGTGCCACTTGTCAGGCTTCGTACATCTGTCGTCCCGACCAGCTGGGTCCGGGCCGAATTTCTTGGCCATTCTACCTTGCTCGGCCATGTGCACGGCGGTGTGGGGCGGCTTAGCCGGCCGGCCGGTGGCAGGATATAAAACATTCGCCGTGCACAGGGGCGGGGGAAGGCTACACCGTCGTCCACGGTCCACGAGGCCGTCGTCCTGCGACGCGAATAGAAAAGCAGAGCAGGCCGCCACCACCCATCAGTGGCCGGACCGGAGAAGCTCGCTCGGTAGCGAATCCCAGGATTCTGCCTGCACGCCTTTCCCAAAAGCCGTGGTGTTCATGATTAACCGATCCGAACGTGCATCATTAATCGATGCTTAGTAGCCCAGTGTAGCAGCACGCCGTGGCACCCGGCCGATGGGTCGCCACGGATGGATCAGGATCAGCTTCCTTCTTTTCCGACCAACTTGGCAGTAGTATAGGAGTATTTTTTTCTGGCTTCTCGTTCTCGATCGGAAGTTACGACTGCGTGTCTTCGATGCCTCATCCCTGTTCTCTAAGCACTGCCATCCACAGGTCAATGGTAAAGAAGCTCAGCTGCCATGGACAGGGGCGGTCCTGAGATTTCCGGGGCCCGGGGCGAAACTAAAATTTGGGCCTTTAATGTAGACATAATAATAATAATAATGAATATACGTATAATTTTTTTTTAGTAAAACTTGAATGCATCCAAAATAGTACGCATATCAAATAAATTATACAAAATTATCTCAAAAATTTCTTCTAACATTTCTTGATGCAAATTCACTTGATGGGGTCGATGTCAATATCGTCCAATAATTTCTTTTGGATGCATAATTTTGCCAACCTGTTTAACCTCTCGTGAGTCCATTGTAGACCGAAAATAGTTTTTCAATAATTTCAACTTTGAGAAGCTTCTTTCAGGCGAGGCGACAGCCACGGGCACACATCACATACAGAATAGATGCACGGCGTCACGCATCACATACAGAATAGAGAAGAAGAGATTGACCGTGGCCAGGGCCTGACGGTGGCGGTGACGACGACAGCCGAGGGCGGCGGTGTGCTGGGATCCTGATGGGGATGGGATTGCTTAGATGTTGCTCACGCTCGATAGCCAGATCCACCGTGGATCATCCGCGCTGCAGAGAGGAATCACAGGCGAGGAGCGGAGGAGGCGAACAAAACAGAAGAGAGCTGAGGCGTCGGCGCGTCGTGATCGTTCGTGTGCGTGCGAACAACGAATCAAGGATGCGATCGATCTCGACCTAGTCCCTGGGCGTGCGATCTATCGATCTGGCTCCATGCGCCACGTTCATGTTGCCTGGCCGGCCCATCTCCTTTTTTCTCTGTTAAATATGTTATACGTATCTATACAAGTAAAATACCTATACTACAATGTACCTGGGTGGGGCTCCTGGATTTTGGGGGCCCGGGGCGGTCGCCCACCCTGCCACCCTCCAGGGCCGGCCCTGGCCATGGAAGAAGTTAAGCTAGGGCGTAGCCAGACCCCAAGCTACACTGGCCATGGCCTGAAGCCAGGGACGGATCCACAACTGTTCAAGGGTGTGCAGCTGAACACCCAAAATTTTATGCATAAGAGTTCATATGTAGTTTATGGTGGACATATTGCATCATTTGTGATATTTCTTAGCACGTATATGTAGAGTTTCAAGTCCAAATCAAGGTCAAAGCTCGAGTTTGTACTTTGTACTAGTATTGGCATGAAGTCATGAACCATTTTCAATTTTTCACCTGTATATTTTATGTTGTTGGAATTTGAACACCCAAAATTAAATTTCCGGATCCGTCCCTGCCTGAGGCGTGGCTGCTAATTCCTTTGATGATTATAGCTACTGTAGCACTATTCTACACTGTTTAAAACTGTATCATGAACATTGGCCTGGGTCGTTCTGTAATCCTGCTACGCTACTAGCCTAAGCATGCATGGTACGTACGGGGACCAGCCATGGAATGCGCCTCAAAGCAAGATCCTATGCCCTGGCCACTGTGCAACGCAAACCATGGAACGATGACCATGAGAAACTGAATTAACTAGTCGCGTGCATGGGGAACTAAGCAGATAGGGTTAGGGAAGAAGCAAACAGAATGATCCCTCCTTCAAGTACGTCGAGCGCGAACCCATACCATGCCAGCGTCGATCGATGCTGCCGCGGGGCAGGGTTCTGGATCGAAACCACGGGGGCTCCATGGCTGTCGAGCAGACAGCCTGCGCGCACGCAGCCACTTGTAATCCTGGTTATAAGCAACAGGCATGTGCCTCTGGATTATGCATTCGTGATCCACATTATGCGTTGCTGGGTTAGCTAGCTTAATTATTACTGCCTAGCGATCATATCAGCATGGAGCGCGAGGGGGAACAGCTGCGTCACGCATGCAACGAGAGCCTTGTGAGTGACGTCATAGCTAGCGGTTTTGCTCATTCGCGTGCGACTAAAAAATAACTTTTAAAGGGATCTTAGTTTTTCATAGTTGAAATCTATTGTTGGATCCGCACCTAGTCATTTATATGTATTTACATTTATTTACACATGTTTTAGTGTGTATGTTCACTCATTTAGATCCGCACCTAGTCATGTGAGGGACCTAAAACATCTTATATTTGTAGGAACAGAGGAGTATATGCAAGTAGACCACTTTGACCGCAAACTTCTTAGATTTGGACCATTTCCACTTAATTAGGTCTATCATGTTCATCATTTAATCTACATCCATTAGTAAAATTTGCAACACTCTCAGTTGTTCCTGCAAGTACAAATTCAGATCAAATCAATAGATACATTTTGATCATGACATTATCGTAAAGTTTATTAAACCTTTTAATTCTTTCAGGTGTGCAGAATCACACAAAGCGTCAACCCAAAAATCATTAGTTTCTACCATCCTCTATGCAGATAAATCTTTGTTGTTGGAAAAAAGGCACTGATTATCCTTAATTGGAGATTAGCACACACTTGATTCACAGTGAAATAGATGTATAACTTCAAAACCACTGTCCAATAACTATCACTCGAAGGCATTGCCTAGGTTCGGAAAACAATCATTACTAGTGTTACAACATATGCATCCAGCATATATGGAGAAACTAAGTCCAGTCTGAATCTAAGACAAGTCATGTGTACGAACAACACACATGTAGTACTAGTACTAGCTGTTTTTCAGCAAGCAGGTAGTACAAGTACTATGTGCTCTCAGCCCAAAAGTGAAACAAGAGGCGGCGGTTTGGACGGTAGGTGTAGATGTACCTATTATGTAAAACATTTTTAATATTTTTACAAAATGTCAAAAAAAAATATAGAATTTTTTTTGGATACACATTAGAACATTTTGTGTTAGCACAAAAAATGTCATGGAGAAAAAACATTTTGTGTGGCCTGTGCAGAAAAGACAAAAAATATCTCGTATAAAATCATTTTGGAGCGTCTGAATTTGTCTTTTTTTCACAGGTCACAAAAAAAAGCTTTTTCTTCACGTAACTTTTTGTGCTAACATAAAATGTCTTGAAGTATGTCCGAAATTTTTATTTCGACTTTTTTGACATTTTCAAATTTGTTTTTTTGGGCAGTGGGTGCATCTGCACCTGCTACCCATTATGGATTTCCGCAACAAGTATCAATACAGAGACACCATATTTTACGTGAAAAAACTCTGAACTTGATGAAAAAGATCACGTCCAGAGCCATCCAATTCTTTCACACTATATATTATCAAATGTGGGATAAAACAAGTTCTTCTTCTTTTCACTATATTTGGGATGCCAACAACAAAATTTCGGGCACAAGAGTCAAGGATTGCAAAAATCTCACCAATGATGGTAAAAACTAGTGGGGTAGCCAGGATTTTGATTATGTGTAGTCAATACGAAATTGTGTAGTCAAATATATGTATTTGTAATATTTTTATAATTTTTTGCTTCTATTACCAAAAAGTTGTGTAGTCAGCTGACTACATAGCTCTAACGTGGCTCTTCCACTGGTAGAAACACACCTTGAATGAGACGAGGTGCTAAACCTTGACTTCGCAACCCAGCAAAGAACACCTCTTGCTTGATCTCAAACTCTTCTTTGGACTTTCTCTTCTACCCTTGTCTCTTGATTTTTTTCCTCTCCAATGTAGGCTAATCTGAGATTTTTCATGTCTCTAACTAGTGGTGTCTAGAAGAATGTTATACTTCTAGATGCCACCTAATACCACTGGACCTTCCTTAACCCATTGTGGCAATTTCTAATCACTGGCAATGGCATGTAATGAAAAATGTGATTCAAATATTATGCCTCATTCAGCTTGAATGAGATGAGGTGGTGGACCTGGACCTCGCAACCTAGCAGAGAACACCTCTTGCTTGATCTCAAAATATTCTTTGGACTTTCTCTTCCTCCCTTCTCTCTTGTTTTTTTCTTCTCCAATGCAGGCTAATCTGAGATTTTTCATGTCTCTAACTAGTGGTGGCTGGAAGAATGTTGTACTTATAGATGCCACGCGACCATTGGACCTTCCTTGAACACATTGTGGCAATCTCTAACCACTAGCAATGGCATGTAATGAAAATTTTGATTCAAATAGTATACCTCATTCAGATGACATTTGTGTGTGTGCGCAAAAAGACAATCTTAATGGGCTATCATGTAATGCAATCTTTGGAACTCTTACACACACCACATCTCTCTTTTATCATAAGCCAAAAACGAATTTGAAATCCACATGAGCCTCATAGAAATGCATAGTGTAAAAGCAATGGAATCACAATACAGGTATAACTGATGCGTACTCTAGTCACAACAATCCCCATGACCGTCTGAAAAGGCAGTGTCCCTATTTGTTTTTTGGTTTAAGATGACACTCATATGACTAATGTTACCTATGAAAGGTCTACTCAGGTTTTAGTCCATGTGTGTTGATGATGGATGATGGATGGAGGCCCCTCATTTTCATATGATAAAGTGTCGATGGTTTGCTTTGTTTACTCTAGCCTTTTCTTGAGTCGATAGGAACACGACGCCATTAAGAGGGGCATTCTTGATGATCTTGTTGGGGTTGAGCTATGAACATCCATACACTTTCTACCACCCATAAATTCTCCACCATATCAAGTTTTACGAAAAGGCCTTTTCGAAAAATCAGTTTTTGAGCTTTTTCTAGAGGTCGGTTTGAGCTCGGTCCGGGAGGGGTAAGACGGTCAGTCAACTGATTTCGCTCGATTATACTTCGGCACTACATAGCGGGTTTTCAAATGGCTGACAGACAACCAGCTTGTCAACCGATACAACTCGGTTTTGCTTCGACACTACAAAGCCGTTTTCGGGTGGCCGACGATTGGTCGGTGATATGTCTCCAACGTATCTATAATTTTTTATGTTCCATGCTTATTTATGTCAATGTCACATGTTTTTATAATTTTTTAGTATCATTTTTATATATTTTCTGAGACTAACCTATTAACAAGATGCCCAGTGCCAGTTCTTGTTTTCTGCTGTCGTTTTGTCCCAGAAATCCTAGTCAGGAAATATTCCGCGAAAGACCTGAAAATTTACGTGATTTATTTTTGCAACGGAATAAAGACACTGCCCGAAGGAGAGAACCAGGGGACCACCTGGAGGACCAGGAGGGCCCACGGCGCGGCCAGGGGGCCACACGCGCCGCCAACCCATGGGGCCCACCTGGCTGCCCACCGACATCGTCCTTTTGCCTATAAATTGCCTCGTCCCCGAAAACCCTAAAACACCCGAGCATATTTTTAGAAAACATCCGAGGCCGCCACCATCGCCAACCCTAGTTCGAGAGGGTTCTGAAGCTCTTCCCAGCACCCTGCCGGAGGGGGAGATCATCACCGGAGGCATCTACACCACCATGCCTCCGGAGTGATGCGTGGGTAGTTCACCACGGGACTACGGGTCCATGGCAATAGCTAGATGGTTGTTTCTCCTCCTTGTACTCCATTGTTTAGATATTGTGAGCTGCCTAACATGATTAAGATCATTTATCTGTAATTGCTACATGATGTGTTTGCTTGGATCCAATGAATTGTGGAAATCATGACTCTTTGTTCATCTCTATATGTTAAGTTTTATTTATGATCTTGCATGCTCTCCGATGCTTGTGGTTACTTTGGCTGAGTAGTTGCTTGTGTTGTAAAGAGGGAGTATTTATGCTAGATAGTGGGTTCATGCCTTCTTGCACTGAGTTCGAATGACAAACGATTTACAATCAAATTTGTGTTCTTGCTACTAGGGAGAAAACATCGGTGTTTATTACCTTGTGTTATATTACATTGCTTACTTTACGTATCATGCTTATTGCAATTATCCGTTGCTTGCAACTTAATACTTTCGGGTGACATGCTGGATAGCGATCCTGGGGTGGATTATTAGTCATAGATGCAGTTGGATAACGATCTATGTATTTTGACGTAATGCCCATATTAAATGAAACGGTAAACTATATTTGTTCTTGATAGCATTGTTATACTCCCATGATTTGTCAATCGACTTGCTGTAATTTGTTTACCCATCATGCATTCCTTTTGGAGAGACACCACTAGTTGACTGTGGACCCCGGTCCTATTTTCCTACATTGTTTATAACCGTTCTAATAGCTTTTCGCACTCATTTTGTCCACTGGTCATGTTTGCATATTTATTATTTTACACTCGTGAATTTAATCCTTTGTGTTTAGCAAGCCGGAGAGATTGACAACCTTTTTGTTTCATTGGGGCAAATTGTTTGTTTGTGATTGTGTGCAGGTCCACGTCAACAATTGTAAACGGCGCCGTTGACACCTTGCTAGAGCCTTCTCCAAGTCCTAATGGATCGACAAACCTTGGTTTTGTATCATGAGAAAATTGCTACTACACTACATCATACCTTCCTCTTGGGGTCTCCCAACGAACATGTGAATCACGCCATCAGTCGGCCGGTTTTAACCGGCCGGGGTTATATGGTCAGTTCAACCGACTTTCAAACCAACGGGCCCAAAATCTGATCCAACGACTGGATTTACGTTGGCACCTGAAAATAGCTATCCTTTTCCTCCCTAGAGTGTTTTTGCTCAGATTCAATTCATAACTTCCTCTCTCTCAGTTGTCGACCACACAAAATTTGAGATCTCCCATTTTCTCCACCCAAAATCAAATCCCTTTGAGAGAAAGTAAGTGGAGGTCCGGATCTATGTTTCCACCGAGTCAAAAGTGAGTCCCCCTTGAGTTCATCGAGTTGCTTGTTACTCTTGGGTTTGTGGGGAAACCTTAGACGGTGAAGATCGCTCGGAAGCTTTCGGGTTGTGGATTGTGCTTTGGTAAAGTTTGTGAGAGTTTAGAGGCCACTTCAAGCTTACCAATGTGGATTGAGCTCTTTTTTCTTGGAGGAGCATCAAGGAGAAGAAGGTGAACCTTTGTGGAGCGCGGGGGTCCGTGGTATCCCGCACCTCTCCAACTTGACGCGGTTTCCTCCCAGGGGACGAATATGAGGTTACATCTTCGTCTCTGCGTGCCTCGGTAATTTCTGTCCGAGCTCTTTCATTGTTGTGTCTACATTTGTTATAGCCTTCGACTTTGAAATATTGTATCACACTATATAGGGTGTTTCACTTAGTTGTTAGGCTCACCTTATTTATCTACACAGACCAAACCTTGTGAAAATAAAAGCAAAAATTGTAGAAACCTATTCACCCTCCCTCTAGTTAAGTTACCATCTCTATTCTATCCCCATTCGCACCACCAAGAGATTGCCCCTACCATCCCCGTTAGCATCCACTAGATCCGCCACCATGCCGCATTCCAGGATCACTTGGTACGCAAAGCTGGCCCCGGAGCGCCGCACGGAGCTGGAGGTGGAGATGCACACCCGCGAGAGGGAAGACGACACCCCTAGCCAGGGGGGCGGACGTTGGCATGGCCGGGGAGTTCAGCTCACTTGGTTAGGGCAAGTGGATGTACAACCCAGCCATCCAGGTTCAAGTCCTCACGGACGCAGATTTGGGTTCTTATTATTTAAAAAAAAACGTTGTGGGGGCTTCCCGTACCGCATTTCCTTTCAAAAAAAAAATGGAGGTGTAGCCGAGAGCGTGGGCGTGGCCACGTACACGTAAATGGAAATGACCCTTGACGCGAGTACGCAACACTGGAGGAGTTTCGCTTAGTCATTGGGGGTGAAGCACCGCGAAGCGGAGCTGCAGACGAGGCCGTGGACCGCCTTGGTGGCTCAGTTCGCCTCAGACGCCGACCTAGTTCCAGAGCAGTTTGCAGAGCGGTAGATCGCGGAGGAGGACGGAGACCCATTTGATTTCACCGACTCGAAGGAGAATGAGGTTGGCGGTTCCTGCAGTGGCATTGACGCCACCCCTACGGTGATAGTGCTCATCTCCGATGACGAGGCCGGCGGCTCTGACAACGGGCCATAGATGTGGTACAATATGTAGCAGCAGATGTATTTCGGCAGTTCATATGTATGTACCATATATGATGATCTAGAAGTTTTCTGCAGACAACTCAAGGGTGCAAGGTTAGACTAGGTACTAGTACGGCTCTAGCGAAGGTAGAGGCGATTAAAAAAAAGCGATCTAGGTCTTCCCTCTCTTTCCAGTGAAGTTGTCGATCCTCCTGCCTCCGGTGGCCCTTAGGGTCTCGGAGGTGCAGCGGACCGCGGCCCTCACCGGCGAGAGATTTCCGTTCCTTTTTTAGGTTGTTCTAGTGTCTTCTTCGGGATGGTGTGGCGTCAGCGACATCCTGAAGTCAGAATAAGGTCCTCCCCATCCTATCCCTACTCCGGCGGTGCGTCTAGCATCGGCGGAGGGTGTGTTGAGTTGTGTGTCCGACGGATCTTCTCGGATCTTGTCTGTTTTCGTGTTTGTTTGTGTGGTTGTAGGTCTGACTCTTCTTATCTATGGTTGTTATCATTGGCCATGGTTGCTGCTCTGGTGCGTTGGTCCTTCGGGGACTTAGCACGGCGACTTCCCGTCTCTCTACTACAACACAAGTTCTACCACGACAAGCTTAATTTGCCTGGCTTCAGTGAGAGAGGGGTGAGGACTGCGGCGTGCCTTCGGCTCGCTTCAGTGCGTAGTTGTCGCTACGTGGTCTGAAGACTTATTTATAATTTTTATTAATTTTGGATTCTTGGTACTGTTGTTGATAATTGATAAATCGGTTGGCCGTGTTGCAAAAAAAAAAAAAAAAAACTCAGGGGTGCAAGGAACCTTTCAAAATCTCAAGTTCCCTACCACTGCCTGTAAGGCTGCAAGTAACCTTGCACATACTTTATAGGTGGCTTGGCTAGCTAAGCTGCTCTTAGTGTGTACGTACATCCATATATATATGTAAGTCAAGTAATTTCGAACGAAGGGAGTAGCTTAAGTGATCCTATCCCAAAAGATTGATCGTGCATTTAAAGCGGATCGATCAAGCTCGCATCCATGCATGCCAACTTGCCGAGCCATATGCTAATGCTGCAACGCATGCTAACTCGATCGGTACGTAGTTCCTATAGCTATCTCACATCACTGTGTTGCGGATAGACGTGCATGCGTTAAGACAAACGTGAAAAGACTAAGCTTGAACATAAGAACAACTCACTCCGTCACACTCACGCATGCTGGTGGACACGTACACCCATGAAACAAGGCCGGATCGCACGCACGCCTGCAAAGGAGCGCGCGTTTCATCGACACCGTGCTCATTCTCCAAGGGCGATACTACCTAGCTCTAGCTGCTGCTGGCTCAATAAAAGCAAAACTCATGCACGAAGTGCGTGCTGATCTCTACCTTCTTTTTCGTGCGTAATTAACCATGTCCATCGATTCCGAGTCGTCGATCGCAGTCTCACAGCTGTGAGTGTGTGACCAGTAGTCCGTCCATCAAGACGAATATACTGGTTCAGCGTAACTTGTGTGCGTATGCGGCCAAGTAATCTGGAAGGTTTCACTGTCTGGTTGCTATTCATTCGCAAGTGTCAAACGTGGTACGAAAAGTAGCACCATTTTACCTCTACTGCATGCATATATTGAGCAGCAATTTCGTCGTCTCCGGCCCGCCCGTTGCTGTCAGAAATCAAAGGGAATGCATGTACTGGTTCGGAATAACTTGTGTGCTTAGGGCACCTCCAACGAACCAGCTCAGTCCCCTTTTTGTCCGAACAGACATGGGAGGGGCTCCAACGGGCTGGCGAATAGGGACACATGTCCGTGCGGACACATGATTTCGCCCCAAACCTGGCCCAACTTTGGAGCGGGACGGACAGCCTCCCGGTCCGCCCTTTGACCTCCCCTGCCCGCAGTCGCCGCTGTTCACTCTCTCTTTCGACGCGGCCGCACCTAGCCTCCCCGGCGTGGTCGGATCTATTCGCCGGTCCGACCATCTTCCCCAGGGGAGCTCTCGACAGTCCTCGACGTCCATCCCGGAGGAGCTCTCGAGAGGCCGCCCTCACCCTCTTCTCCGGCCCCGGTAGTAGCCAGCCATCATCGTCCCGGCCGTGCCGACGCTCCGAAGGTGTTCCGGAGTAGCTCTCGACGGGCTGCCTTCCTCCTTTGTCTCGGACTCGGCCACGCAGTCAACCGCCCCGAAGGTGTTCGACGGATTGACCGAACAAGGTATGGACAATTTCTGTCCCTTCTTTGCATTTGGCCGATGCAAATGGTGGTCGCATATTTTTATTGTTCATTTTATGTAGAGGGATAGCGATGACGAGTTTTTCTACCACACTTTCATCGATACTTCGGATGAATCATCGGACGATGATAGCGATATCATGATGGCTGCGGCCACACTCATCCACAACTTCAACGAGAGTGCACTCCCTCGGCATGTCGGGTCTGTCAATGGTTGGATCGTGAGCGAGAAAATGGCCACCTCCAACTTTGGAAGGACTACTTCAACCCGGTGAAGACAACATATCCGGACTCTATTTTTCGTCGCCGCTTTCGTATGGCGAAGCCAGTGTTCATGCGTCTGCTGGAAGGGGTGACGGCATATGATGACTACTTTGAGGCAAAGCCGTATGCACTTGGTGTGTATGGCTTCTCCTCCTACCAGAAGTGCACTGCAGTTATCCGGATGCTTGCATATGGAGTGGCTGGCGATCTTATTGATGAGTATCTGCGCATGAGCGAGAGCACTTGCCTGAAATCCATGTATCCTTTCTGCCAAGCTGTGGTTCAGGTGTTTGGCCCGGAGTATTTGAGGGACCCAACATTGAAGACACTGCCCGTCTTTTGACGATGAACGAGAGCAGGGGCTTTCCTGGAATGTTTCGATGCATAGATTGTATGCATTGGAGTGGAAGAACTGTCCTTTTGCTTGGCAGGGACAGTACCAGGAACATGTTGGAGAGTGCACTGTGATACTTGAAGCGGTGGCATCTAAAGATCTGTGGATTTGGCACTCCTTCTTCGGTATGGCCGGCTCCCACAATGATATCAATGTACTGCAGCGATCAACGGTGTTCGACAGAGTTGTCGAAGGCAATGCTCCAATGATCAACTTTGAGGTGAATGGCCATGAATACAACAAGGGGTACTATCTAGCTGATGGCATCTACCATTCATGGCCAGTTTTTGTGAAGACCATCCGAAACCCTGACCAGGAGAAAACTCGCAGATTTGCTCAACAACAATAAGCATGTCAGAAGGATGTGTAGCGAGCATTTGGTGTGCTCCAATCTCGTTTTGCCATAGTTCGGCACCCTGCTAGAACATGGAGCAAGGAGATGATGTGGAAGGTGATGACAGATTGTGTGATCATGCACAACATGATCGTTGAGGATGAGCGGGATGACGCAAGGCTATTCGGCCAAGGATGGGAATATCAGGGACAGTTGGTTGAGCCAATTCCTAGGCTGGCGTCGTTCCAGCAGTATCTCCACGTGCTTAATGAGATGCGTGATAAGCCTACGCACATCCAGCTTCAGAATGATTTGGTGGAGCATCTGAGAACTCATTTTGGAAACCAGTAGTCGTGCCCTCCTTTATTTTATTTCATTGAATAAACTATGCTATTTATTTCATTGTGTGCACTTTATTGTAATAAACCCTGTTATTTATCTACTTGTGGACTATTCATAATTTGTTGCTACTTTTTCTATTCATAATTTATTGCTATTTTGCAAACTTGTGTCAAAAGAAGGAAAAAACATAGCCAAAATCTAGACCATGGGAAAACATGCGCCGGAGTTTCTGTCACGTTCACTGCACTAGCCACCCCCCCCCCCCCCCCCCCCCGTTACTCCAACTAATGCACACGTTCTCCCTCACATGCTCTCATAAACATGCTTGATCATGACAAGTAAATAAGAACGGGGTACATAATATGCATCTACTTTCGTAACTGAAACAAAACCATTGCAATCTCAAACATGTATTAACTCATAATAAAGACCCACCACAAAGGAATTACATAGATGACCGTAATCATGTTCAGCAGCTCATACGGTACTAATTAGTGAAGCTCATAGAGAGGAGAGATACATAAGTTACTTCCACAAACCCATAGTCCAGGGGTGGACTACTCCCTCTTCATCATGGTGTCGGTAGAGATGTTGTTGGAGGAGAAGGAGACCACGCCGGCAACGCCCCGCCGGAGTTTCCCCCCTCCAATCTTCAGCTCCAGGTCTCTGTTTCGTGGTTTCTCTGTTTCTGCGGTGCTCCCTTTTGCGAAAGCCCGGGGGTCTATATATAGTCGTTTTTAGGTCAAGACGAAGCTTCGGGAAGAAGGATCGACGGCAGTGGAGGCCCGAGGGCCAGGATGAGGGGTCCCACACGGTCAGGGAATCTGGCCGCGTGGGCCCACTTGTTTTGGCCTTCTGGTCTTCGTTTTTTCGTTTCCTTTACACCTACGTTTCGTTCCTTCCAAAAAAATGATCCCGTAAAATCTCAGATCATTATGACGTGATTTGGTCGCCTGAAACGTAAAAATATAGGAAAAGGGGGTTTTCTGACAGTGTAGGGTTAATTCCAGAAAAATGGGGAAGTTGTTAATTATCCCCAAAACTCAATATAAATCATGAATATAACTCTTATATGATGCAAATAACATAATAAAATGTAAAATTCATGTATACATTTTACATGCATCATCCGCCCTTAAATAGACCAAATCGGACACATTTTGGTATCCGTTTGCGCCAAACCCGTTAGAGATGTCCTTGTGTGGCGAAGATTTGGTCAGCATGATCTGGAAGGTTGCACTGTGTGTTGCTACTATTCGCATGTCAAATGTGGAACGAAAAGTGACACAGCACTTTAGTCCTACTGCATGCGTACGTTGGTGAAATATCGTGCTCACTCACTCTCCCATTGCTGTCAGAATCAAACCGCTACTTTTCACGGTTCAGGCTGGCTCGTGGCGGAAAATTCAGAGTAGACCCTGTAGAAGATGGATCGAGAGTTTACACGCCGTTTTTAGGTTTCATCCAGGCCGGTGAAGGAAATTCTCGGAGAAAACTCGTGAGATTCGGAGAAGATCCATCAATCGGATATTAATATGAGCCGAGAGATTACACGAAATCTCGGAGCAACACACCGCGTCCGCGCATTCATCCGTGTGAGAAGAATGGGTTCTTTTGAAAAAAAACGAGTAAAAAATCACGCGTAGTTAATCATGTTGCGCTACCTGGGACCCGCACTGTCAGCGTCAGACAGCACCATCGGTAGCTCGAGGAGACAGCCAAATGGAAACTGGCACGGAAGCGAGAACCGGCAGCAGGGGCGTCCAACCGACTGACACCGTGGGTCAGGACCAGCCCGGACCCACCCGACCAGCGACACTCGTGCGTGAGGCCAGCGTAGATGAAGCACGAAGAATCGCTGTCACGAAATCTCGTTTTCGGAAAGCCCTGCGGTACATGCTACTAGTACGTACTCAATGCGCACGTACGCGTGATCCTGTTTGCAAGCTGACGCCCCGCCTATTTCCTCGCTGTCGTATTTCCTTTTCTTCTTCTTCCTCCTGTCCTGTGGCCAGCCGCGCTCGACTCCCACCCTTTTCCTTCTCCCGAGTCCCAAGCCTCAAACTCTCCCACCTCACCACCTGTGTGTATGACGTGCGGCATAGATTAAGCTTGAGCAGCTCGGGTTTTCGCGAGCAGGCCGAGCGTGATTACAAAACTAAACAAAGCAGCAGTGAGGAGAGAGGTAGGGGATAAAAGGGGAGGGGCCTCCAGCGAAAGCAGCAGCAGAGGCAGATCAGGAGGAACCCCAGTTGGCCAGTTCCCTCCCTCGCACCATTTTTTCTTTTCTTTTCGTTTCACCTTGTGTGCCCTTGTCGCCAGTACATACACCGCAGCTCTAGCTCTAGCTAGGAGTAGTACCAAGTCCAGTTGCAGTAGCCTTAACCCCTAGAGGCGTTCAGTGATTCAGGGCCAAACTCATCCCTCCCTTCCCTGCTGCCGGGCTCCTCTGTATCAGCGGCATTGCCACCTCCAGGAATCAGTCTAGCTAGCCTCCTCGGCTCGGTTCGGTTGGGTGGAGGTGGTGTTCGCCGGATTCGCGAGTGTGATCCCCGGCGAGATTGGCGGCGGCGAGCGTGGTCGGCCTCTCTTCCCGGCGCGAGATTTAGGGAAATCCGGGATTCCATACAGAGCCACGCCCAAATTGGTTCGGGATTTGATTGAGGTTTCCTTCCGCACCCAAACCTTCCTTCTATAGAGACAGCGGAGGAGGTGGGGGACGGGTGGAGGTCGATTTGGATTCTTCTGCTGCTTGCTTTCGGGAGGGAGAGAGGCCGGCCGGCGTGCGTGCTATGAGACAATGATGAGGGAGGAGAGCAACAAGAAGAGCAAGGTAAATAATGCTTGTCCGCTTCCTCCCCAGTTTCTCAATCTTGGCAGTATTGCTCTGCTTCGTTCGCTCCGCCATTGCTCTAATTCGATCTCTGTCTCTCCGAAACACGCATATGCAGGTCTCCTGGTCCAAGTCCCTCGTCAGGAAGTGGTTCAACATCAAGAACAAGGCGCAGGATTTCCACGCCGACTACCATGCCGCCACCCAAAGCCACCAAGGTGAATAATCCAAAAAAATGTTTCAGTTTCTCCTTCGAAGATTTGCTCCCAGCCTTTATTTTTTGCATTCAAGTTTCTCAGCTCTAGAAACCAACGACCTGTTCTTTGTATTTGGTTCCTCCCCCTGCTTGCTAGTCGTGTGGTTCAGGGAGGTTCCCCTTCGTCGAATGCAGTTCCTCGTTCCCCATCATCATCCTGCGTCTGCCTGTAGTTCCCCTCACTCCCACAGACGTTCTCCGGTCCATGTTCCCATTGATTCAGAGACTGCATTAGCGCCAGTCGGGTCCCCGTCAAACAGCGTTGTTTTTTCACATACGACGCGGCCTCGTCTAGGCCGTAGCTCCCTGGCCTAGAATCAATGGCGTACAAGTACTTAGAACGTCCCAATCAAACAGCCTTTTCCCAAGTGACGCTGATGTTTGTCCTGGAGCTGCCTTGAGTTCTTGTATGCTTACTCAAGTTTCTGCTTTTGATCACAAGATAAATGAACATGTTTTCCTCTGTCTACATCCATTTGCTGTGTTGGTTTGGTGATCTGGGGCTGAAATTTTGTTACTGGTGATGCAGGACGGGATGGTGGCGAGCGGAGGACCAGCTGCTCATCAGAGAGGGACGCAGCCGCTGCCAAGAAAAGCAGCAGAACTGGTACAGTTAAAGCGTCACTCTGGACCACCACACACACCCTCTCTCTCCCTTCAGACATCAAAATCGCAGCTACCACTTTTCTTTTTTTGTTGCATGGCCAGAACTCTCTTTTTACCTGCTATGCTACTCCTTTTCCCAAATTATTCATATAATCCACCAACACATTTTTTCTTTGTGCTTTTTTGTCAACTTATCTGATTCTTCATTTATTTCTGTTGTTCCTATAGACCGGCCGTTGAAGCGGAATGTTGATCGCATTCGTCGAGGAAGGAATGAATTTGATGTGTCACGCCTGACTGAACTCAAGATTACAGGTACTTTGTTTGCAAGGAACCATGCCCTACTGTTTATATTATGCAGATCGTAGTGCTTTAGGTAGTTCTTACAATTTGACTTCTCTTATGTGTGTAGAATCTTTGCCTCGACGTGGAATGTTGGCGGTAAATCCCCAACAAGGGGGTTAGATTTAGATGACTGGCTCCATTCTTCACCTCCTGCTGATATTTATGTGCTGGGGTATGTATTGTCATTTGTCAAATCCTCTCATGCATAATTTTTACTTCGAAAACAGTCCCCTTGAGCTATATTCTTTTTATCTTTTGCAGATTTCAAGAAATTGTTCCTTTGAATGCCGGAAATGTTCTTGGTACTGAAGACAATGTTCCGCGAAAAAGTGGGTATCACTTATCAGGAGGACACTGAACAAGAATCCTGGGCCTAGCAGCCACGGCGGCTATCGCACACCGTCCCCAGTCCCTGATCCAGTTGTGGAATTGGATGCTGATTTTGAGGGGTCATCGAGAAGACAGGATAGCTCTTCATTTTTCACCGCCGATCATTCCAGAACCTTAGTCGGAGTTTAAGAGTTGAAGGGAATGATATGTTTTCACAACCAAGATTGGACCGGAGGTTTAGTGTCTGTGACCCACTTAGCATGGGAGGCAGACCAAGTGATTTTGATGCAAATTGTCAGTGTATCGGATCACCAAACGATGAATATATTGATGAGGATGCAAGTAATGGAGCACATTTTTCACCATTCCAATATGGCTATGGTTATTCAACACCTATGGAAGAAGACAATGAGCAGCCAAATACTTCTAGGTACTACTTTTTTTGCACGTTCCACTAAATTTCATGCATGCTTGTTCTCTTATAATTCTTTAAGCTTCCTCATATTAAGACATTCGATATTCTTGTTAAATATTTGAGCTCAGCAGTAATAACTTCATTATAAAACTTCTGTTAAGTTCATGCAGTAATGAAAATATTCTGTTTGTCCCAGGTATTGTTTGGTTGCCAGCAAACAGATGGTTGGTATATTTCTCACAGTTTGGGTACGCAGTGAAATAAGAGCTGATGTTAGAAACCTGAAAGTTTCTTGCGTGGGTAGAGGACTAATGGGTTATCTTGGAAATAAGGTAAGATCTGTACAATGTAAAATTTGCACTGCTTTATTTTATGTCATATTTGAGGGTATTTTTTTCATTGTTACTGCAGTACATATCTTAAAATCATTTTCTTTTGCTGCAGGGTTCTATATCAATAAGCATGTCTTTGCATCATACAACCTTCTGTTTTGTATGTTGTCATTTGACCTCTGGGGAAAAGGAGGGAGATGAACTCCGCAGAAATTCTGATGTTATGGAGATCTTAAAGAAGACAAGATTTCCTCGGGTCCGCGGATGTGTTGATGTCAAGTCACCGGAAACAATTCTTGAGCATGAGTACGGATTCAATTTTCTTATTCAACAAAGTGATGTGGAAGCCACACAAAACTTGGCACTGATTTCTTTTTTCTAATTGCAGCCGTATCATATGGCTTGGTGATTTGAATTACCGGATTTCTCTTCCGTACTCATCGGCAAAAGCTCTCGTTGAAATGCATAATTGGAAGCAACTGTTGGAGAGAGATCAGGTAATTACACTGCTGCGTTACATGGCAACATAATTTTTGTAGAGCCATGCTTGAATTGCTTCTTCTTGAACAGCTTCGTATAGAGAGAAGAAGGGGACATGTTTTCCAGGGATGGAAAGAAGGAAGGATTTATTTTCCTCCAACATATAAATACTCTTTCAACTCAGATCTGTATTCTGGTTATGGTGTGCGTCCCAAAGAGAAGAGGCGAACACCAGCTTGGTAACTCTTTTAACACACATTTTAATTAACCAATATCATTTACTTACGACTACTAGTGCTAAGGAACTGACTGAGCAAGTTATTTTCTTTTACAATAGGTGTGATCGCATTTTGTGGCATGGTAACGGCCTCATTCAGTTATCATATGTCCGCGGAGAATCCCGCTTCTCCGACCACAGACCAGTGTACAGCATTTTCATGGCTGAGGTCGAAATTCTCAGGCAGAGGAGAAGAAACATGGGTTATTTCAGCTCTAAAATTCAGGTGGAAGAGCTTTTGCCATATTCTCAGAGCTCTGGAGGCACAAAATTGTACTAATTCGTCTCTCGCCGTGCTATGAGTAAGTGTGCTGGTTTAAGTATTTTGCTGTCGAACTTGTTGTTTCTGGATGAACTGCTCTTCTTTACATGCACTTCTC
This sequence comes from Poa pratensis, assembly GCA_947311845.1. NCBI lineage: Eukaryota > Viridiplantae > Streptophyta > Magnoliopsida > Poales > Poaceae > Poa > Poa pratensis. Next base: position 158,574,304 of record CAMZMU010000041.1, read on the forward strand.
GCTTACACAATATCTCTGCTGTTTTACGCAGGCAGGCTGCCTGATTCTCGGCGATCAATAACTTGGCTCCAAGATTGTTAGATGATCAGATGTGAATGTGAAAATATTTTTCCATCTGTTTTTTTTTTTGTGTGTGTTCGCTTTCGCTGCGGACACTTCACATTTTAGTAACTAGTTCTAAGATCTAAAGCCTTGGGGGATGCTTAAGGAACACACTGCGCATTAACATAGAGGTAATAATCAATTTCTTCACTGTCGAGAAAAAGCTCGAAACTCTTGCATAGCCCTAACATTTTGCATCTGTTGCTGTTGCAGGATAGCCGGGCAATTTTGCGACTAACGATTTGCCCAAGTGACGTGAGGCTCTGTTTTCATGGGAAGAATCAGCCAGCACACATCAACTAACTATACAACTCCTTTCCAGATCATTTCCTCCTTAGATTAGATGCAATCTTAGCAAGCTCCAATCATCACCTTTTTCTTCTCCTTTTTTCCCCTTTGGAAACCCTGTAAATTAATTCAGCTGGCCAACGTATGTATCATCAGCATGAGGTGTAGAATCATTGCAGAAACGGCGGAGGGAATGATACCTGGAATTGAAGAGCTAAATGTTAGTTCGAGATGATGATTGATTCCTGGTGGTGTGACTTGAGAGGCTTGCAAAAGCTGTAATCATGTATAGGCCTTTCTGGTGATATGTAGGAGTAGCTCAGAAGCTAAATGATGCTTCCATTTGCTGCACTCATTGCCTTGCTATGTCACAAAAAAAGAAAGTTGAGTGTGCATGCCTTGTGTTTTTCTTGGATAGAGGCCTGTTTCCTCATTGGAATACATGGTGCAGTTCTTCATTATGGTAAAATTTTCCTGATCCAGCGACAAATTAACCGAACCATGCGCGCGGTAAATTGTTTGAGTAACCTCGAGGCCTATTAACTTTATCAAGTGGATTGTAGTCGCTGTGTTGTAAACAGCTTTTGTTTCTTCTGTTGCTTGATCTGTAGTCTACTAGTGGTAGTATTTGGCTTGCTGAATGAACAAGCTTTGACTTGACCTCCTTTAATCTGGTTCCTCGCCGGAGGGTAGTCACGTGATGCGATCACACCCGCCGGCGTACGGCGCACTTAACTCCATGATTAATTTGAATGCGTGGGTCTTTCTCCCTTGACCTCCTACAGTACTACCTGGGTGTGAAGACCAGTACTGCTTCAGTCATTATAAGAGGAAATTACAGCACTGTCTGAGAAGAAGATGCAATTTACTTTAATCTGCATTTGGTCGATACCTTGTTTAAAGTTGTTACTAGTACTACGGTCGGAGATCTAGGAAGGTAAGAAAGGAAAAGGGCATATGTTGTGGCTGTGTGTAGCAGTAATAAAAGATAAAGCGGGTAAAAAAAAAAGGACACGCAATGCAATGCAATGCGGGGTTGGTTGTCTGCTTTGAGCGATCCTTGCCCCTTCTTTTGACTGTTACCGCGAGTTCACATCTTCAGTAGTATCACTTTTATGCATCAAGTGATAGTGGGAGTGATTAGTACTGTACTGTCGATTCTCGAGTGGCATTATCCACGTAGTACTAAGAAAAAGACTGCAGTCGTTGACGACGCCACGGCCTGATGGCAGTATGGCATTGCCCTGCCGGCCTGGCCTCCTGGGGTTTTCTTCTTCTACTACCACTTCATCTTCATGGCCATCTGATCATCTCAGTACCTCACGCACGCCCCTGGTGCGAGAGGCATGGCGAAGACGAGGAAAACCGGCAGGAAGTTAAGGAAGGATCGAAGAAACGCAGTGCGTGCAGGCAGCATGGCAACGAGCAGAGGCGCAGCTCGATCTTGAGGCAGCTAGCCCTCTGCAGTCTGCACCTACAGGTGCCCTTGCCTTGTAGTAGATCGAAGCATATGTTTTTCAGCCCATGCATGTCTCGCGCGCCGTTGCTCGGTAGTCTGTGCAAACACCGTTTGCGTCCTGCAAGCTGCATGCGAAGAGATGGTTGCGTTGCGTGGGCTTCCTTCCTTCCTTCCCCGAGCGGCGCCTCGTTGGTCCGGGATGAGAAACAAAAGGAAAAGGTGACGGATGTCTCATCCGAACTGACTGACTGACTGACTGATGCGGATTGACGGACGGATGGATGGATGGATGTGCAGAGAGGTTCAGGTCAGCCCTTTACAGAAACCAGGGACGCTGCCTAGTTTTGCTTCGTACGGAGGTGGATGAAGGTATTTACGAGACGGTTTAACACTTTAACTAGATCGGTGTGAGCTAGCCAGTGTTTCATGGTGTCGGGTACTTTAATACGTACTCCTTGTTTTAGATAAAGAGATTTTATTACTTTAAGCATTATACCCGGCCTCTGCATAGTTAAGATGCACACAGCCACCAGTTTACCAGTAACCAATTCAGAACAAAAAGTAAAAAGACGAATTACATATCATAATGAGAAATTGTAGATCCGCCTAAGAATCTGGTAGGTCTATCCGGAGTCTATGTTGCCATCCATGTCAGGAGAATAACTCTCTGACCGCAGCCTCCAGCCTCGACGGCACCAAAAATAAGTCTCGGTGCTCCACACGCTGCAGGGCCGACCATGCTCGTAACGTAGCTGTAAACCGATAGATAACCTGCATAACAGAAACATTTTTATACTCAGGTCGAGTCGAATCTACAGTTTTCTGAACAGCCCGCGCCTTGCGAGCGCGCGGTCGATAATAAATCCTTTGGCTACTTGAGGTTAATTAGACCGGTGCCTACAGATCGAGCGGGTACAGGTACAGCTACCGCACCAAACAGTGTAGAGAGTTTTTTTTTTGAACAAGATGTAGAGAGATTTATTACCGACCTCGTCGCCCGCGATCGCCTGCTTGAGAGTATGTCGACCGCCACACTCCAATTGACCCCTAAGAGCATCTTCATCGGGAGACTCCAATTGACCCTTCAAAGTCCCATTGGGGGGTCCAAACATCAAAATCGGCCACCAGCGGCACCCTCCAACTGGTTGGCCCGAGCAATTTCGTGTGCCAGACATGGCCCCTGACTGGGGTGGCCCACCCGTCATACACACGGGCCGCCAGACATGGGGCGGACATGGCCCCTGAACTTGGAGGCCCTCTCGGGGTGCCGTACATGGGGCGGACATGGCCCCTGACAGGGGTGGCCCGCCCGTCATACACACGGGCCGCCGTGCCCGTGTTAATGAGGGCGCGCAGGAGGCCGTTTCGCCGTGTTTATAAGGGCGCACAGTCGCCGGGCGGTCTCCGAGGCGACGCGACTGGACGGGACAGGAGGCGACGAGACTACACGACGGCAGAGGCCTGCGACCACCGTCGCATTAACGCCGACGACAGCGTGCGCGACAGTCCACGCGCCGGCTTCGCGGCGTTCCCACGCAATGCATTTACACCGACGCGGATGCTCGCGCACCGCCCACCTCCCTCGCCGCTATATAGCCCCAACTTGCCTCCCTCGCCGCACACCCATCTCCCACGCCCCTCACCTCCCCGTCTCCACAACCACGCTCACCTCCGTCGTGTAGGAATGGCGAACAACGACGAGTCAGGCAGCAGCCGCCTCGGGCGCACCGTCGGCACGAAGGAGGCGTGGGAGCTTTTCTGGTACGGGTTGCTCGTCCCGCCGGATTCTCGCCTCCCCAAGAACTGGGCCATGTCATAAAAAGGCGGGCTCCCCATTCCTCCGCTGCCGGTGACGCCAGACCAGATCGGGCGCGCCGGAGCTGGCTCACACCCGAGCAGCGCACCGTCCCAGACTAGGACGACCAAAACTGGGCGGCGTGGATGGAACGCTTCCGGCGGGAGCGCCAGGAGACGAAGCACGCATACGAAGCCACAGCGTCGGGCCGCTGGAACGTGGATGGGCGGCACGAGTGGTGGGAGAGGACGGCCACACGGTGGCTTCGGCCATCGAGGCCGTCCGTCGGCATGCCGCAACGGGGAACCCTACCCCAATTCCCCTTACTCTACATTGACGCCCCCGGCGTCAAAATTCTGGATCTACCCTCCATTTTCGAAACACGAAAGGTTGCACCCACGCTAGCTGCACGGATCCATCGGTACATCCGCACGACCGACCGTGCCGTGCCGCGATTGTTTCCGGGGATCGATCGGTCGATCTCACCGTGCCGTGGCAGGACGAGCGGCGCACGCACGCACGCACGGCACGTTGCTAGTAGTTGCAACTACGTACACACATACACCTCTTAGTCTACTCAGTAGTACGTACTGACTACCGGCCGTCGACTGCACGTACGAACGTGTAACCAAAGGCGGACCCAGAAAATTTTCCAAGCCTGGGCACGCCAAAGTGGAACAAAAAAAATTGCACACACATCGGCAAATGTAAACACCAATCTAGGGAAACACAAGAGTTTTCATATACAGAGACGGACAAAGTACATAGAAACATAATATCACATATAAATGTTCAGCCATACTAAATATGAGATTGTTAATATTTAATAAGAACTCCAACGGTGGACCACAAAAGCTCAAATGTTCATGAGTACTAGACAATTGAAGCTCCAATGGTCGGCCAGAAAAGCACAAAATGTCCAAATGCACCTAAAGTCTGTACACAACAAAAGAAATTTGGGTAAGAATATTATATGATGGTACCAACGAAAGATAAACTTAACGAGAAAAGGAACATACCGTCAATCATGTTCTAACAAGGCCTAGGCCTTTTAGGTAAATGTACTTTCCTTGTCTTCATGGCTTGGAACCGCTTGGCAATAGCATCATTATCAAGTTGCCTAAATATTTCCCGCTCGGTGTAACATATCATCAAGTCATTGAACCAACCATTTTTCATCTTGTTACGTAACTTCGACTTGATAATCTTCATTGCCGAGAAAGCCCTCTCAACGGATGCCGTTGACACCGGCAATATCAAAGCCAACTCAATGAGTTTGTAGACCAAAGGGAAAACCAAATGTTTCTCCGTTTCAACCATCTTCATAGCCAAACTTTGAAGATCATTACAAGTAGAGAAGGCGGAATGGGCTCTCACATGGTGAATGTAAGTCTCAAGTTGGCCTCTTATGGTTGCACGGTCACCATTAGAGAAATCCGCATGATAAATTGTGGACAAGAGAGCAAGCTTGTCCACATCAAACATAGAGAAAGAATTCTTCGGATTGAGGTAAGAGAAGCAAACTAAAACCTCTCTAGAAGCTTCAGAAAAGCGATGATTCATCTCAACACATATCTTGTCAACGGCAACATAGAAAATCTCAACTTTGTAAAGGTGAAGCTTAGTGTATGTCATCCCATCAAGCCTCGAACGACCCCGAACCGGTACTTCTTCATCCATTTGTGGCACCGGAATACCCTTGGAACCGCAAAATTGTTGGACCTCATGAAACAAAGGCTCCCAACCACTTTCCCTCATGGCCATCAACCGATCTTTCACATTATTAACTAGTTCCATTGCATGAACAATATTTAGATCCTTACTTTGCAAGACATGTGAAAGCTCATTTGTGATGGCAAGCAACTTTATCATAAGCTTCAAAATGAAAACAAATTTGAAATCCTCCATCTTCTCAATTAAACCCGCCGCTTGTGATAGTCCACGTCCCTCATCATTGACCTCACGAAGAACTTTTAATGTTGCCAACCACATATCATCCAAACGAAGCAAAGTTGTATAATGTGAACCCCACCTAGTATCCCCGGGCCTAGTGAGACTTGTTTCTTGATTCAAACCTCTTCCACTAGATATCTCACCCCTCTCAAGCAAATCCAAATATATTTTGATGATGTTCTTCCGTAAGCACATCCCTTCTCTTGCAAGATGCACTTGTTGTGTTCACAATCAAGGAGGTGTACTCAAAGAAATCATGAATGGATGAGCAAGAACTAGCAACGGAGACAACTACCAATCACTAGTGGTCACTAGTTATGCCCCCAATATGGTCGGGCAAAGCTTTGTAAGCATGCTTCCAATCACTAAATCCGGTTTTGGTGAAGACATCATGACCAAACCGTTGTGTACTTCCCATGTGCTTAAAAGAAAGCAATGGAAACAAAATCCCACATCTTGAGACTCACTATATTCTATCCAATCATACTTGTCATACCAATCTTTTACAAAACCCTCGATCGATTTCCATACTTCTTCTTGGGAAAGTTCACAATTGGTTGTGTTGGACCCTTCAAAAGATATGCCCTTCTTACTTGGTCTTGAACATCCGGATGGTAATCATTAATTTGTCGTCTAAGAGCGGGATCACAAATTATATCATCAGGATTAAACACATGGGTCTCCTCCTCATTTTGCGGTTCAGGTTGTGGTTGTGGTAGGCTTTTCGTGTCAACCAAAAAGCTACTCATATCTGTAATTTAAACAATTTTATGTTTAATAATAGCACTTCAAGTTCATTTCATTGTAAATACAGAGTACATTATAAATCTAAATTGAGCAAATGCGGTGCTAAATTATAAATTGGGAACCAAACAGCAATTCTGAGAAGTGCAATTATGCAAACCTAGCTGTCTTTTGCCTGCCGAGATTGAGCCAGACCGCCGCCCCTGGGTCGAGCCCCCGCCAGTAGAAGTTTCCCCCGCACTTCTGCCGGCCGTAGTCGTCGTCACGCCCGAGCCGCCGCCGCCTCGCTTCCGTTTGCCGCCTGCCCGCGCGGGCGCGGGCTGCGCAGCTCCGGATACTCCCTGATGCGTGGAAAGATCGACCCCATCGGCGGAGCCGGAGGCCATCCTTGGAGGGCCGGAGGTCGCCACCTTGCCGGACTGCTTCCCGTCGGAAGGACGCGCTCGACTAGGGTTTCAGTCGCAGAAGGGACGAGCAAGGAGACGACTAGACGAGACGAGTGGGGATCGATTCTTTTTTGCTGCTGCGGACGTGTAGATCGATTCATGTGATCGATCTGCTACTAGCTAAGTTGGTCCAGTAGGAGAAATAAAGAGAAGCTGGCCCAGTATGAGGCCCAAAATTTGCTAGCGTGAGGGCATGGCCCAAGAAGTGGCTGGTTCAAGCCTGGGCACAACTCCATCGAGGGATGGAAATTGCCGTGACGAATCAGTGATTAGCAGAGGCGAGCGACGAAGAAGCCCGGGCACTGGCCCGGGCAACAGGGATGGTGGGTCCGCCCATGCGTGTAACCTAGCTAGCCCATGGCCCATGCCATGCCACATCCCTTTGCTTGCAGCAGACCGGTGATGCGTATGGGCAGGGTGGACCGAGCGAGCGAGTGGCAAGCAAGCTGAGCTGGGCTGACGCACGCATGTAGGCATTAGTCGTTTCTGTTTGTTTCCGGAAAAAGTCAATTTTCAACCCTGAACTTGTAGAGCTCCGGCGATCTGAACCCTGAAGTCGAAATCCCTGTCGTTTGCACCCTGAACTTAGCAATCCCGGTCTAAATTGAACCCTATGCATGTTTGGCATACCGGGAAACAGAAAATCCCGACCGGGAATTTCTATTGTCTCACTGACTAGTGGGGCCCACATGTCATACTCATCTGTATCCTATATTCATCTCCCTAACTCTAAAATCCATCGATGCAGTGGCCGCCGGCGGGCAGTCCCCGGAGCCGCCGACGCGGAACCGGGCGCGAAGAGGCGGGCGTGGCGAGTTGGGGCCGCCGGCGCGGGACCCGTCGCCGACCGGGGAGCGCGGCGAGTTGGGGCCGCCGTCGCGGACAGGTTCGTGTCCGACTCCGAGGCCCTCTCGAGCGGCACGACTCGACCGAGCTCAGGATCTGGTTGTGTACTGTTCTAGGGTACCGATCTGACCAAGTGGCGGCGCTAATGCTGCGCTTGATGGCAGCAAACTCTCTCGATAAATCAACTCGAGTGATGGATTTCTTCCATAGAAAGCTGGCTTCCATTTTGCTATCTCGCTAGTGTTACGGCCGTATTGGCTAGCTGCTACTTGGGCGGCCTACTTCAAGAGGCGCACATGTCAGATTGATTCAAAAGAGAAGGTAAGAGAAAAATTTGGGGACCAAGATGAATATATCGGATCTGGTTTTGGTTTGGGGATTTGAGAGGGAGACTGGACCGAGAGACCGAGGTAGAAGAAGCATATGACATATGGGCCATCTTAGTCAACGACAGTGGAAATTTAGAATTTTATTTATTTTCTTTGAAAAATATGTCTAAGGTTCAATTTAAACCGGTATTGCATAGTTCAGGGTGCAATCGACCGGGATTTCGATTTGGGGTTCGTTTCACGCAACCTCTACGAGTTCAAGGTTTAAAATGGATTTTTTCCTTTGTTTCCCTTGTTCGTTTCTTCCTTCTTCCAGTAATCCAGTTCCAGCGCTGGACGAGACAACAAGTCGTCGGGCTTTTAACCGGGGGTAGGACGTGCGCGTGCATGCGAGTTCTCGCCTTGGAGTCTGGGGACTGTGGCGTAGCCTGTAGCAGCGTCGCTTGTCTTCATAGCACTGGCCGTTGCTCTGCTGCTGCACACTGCGTTGTGCCTCGCGCGCGTGCAGTAGTCCACGGCATGCAGTGCAGTGCAGGGACGTATCAGTCCGTCCGGCCATAACTGCCCAAAGCATCATAGTTCAGGCACGAATTAAGTGTGCACCTGCAGGCGTGCGTGCAGCGTGTCGTCGTGTACAGTGGACAGAAACTTCAGCTTCTTCTCTCTTCTTTTTTTCTCGCGAGATGAACGATCGATCCCTCGATCTCGAATTCTCGATGCGTGCCTTGGCCTGGCTCAGGGTCCTGATGACGTTACGGCGGTCTGGCCTGGCTCAGGGTCCTGATGACGTTACGGCGGTCTGACCGCCGTAACGAGTGTATTTTCCATTCGCTAAAAACTAACCTGATGACTCCACTAGTAATCGACGTCGAGCCGAATCCTGGACCAAACTAGCCTTACTTCTGGGCTGGTAAGCCTGCCGTGGAACTTTCCAGTCCGATGGGCCTACGACTTATTTCTTCCAAGAGTATAATAGCGTAGCACCAACACCTCAAAATATTTCAAAAAAAAAACCAACACCTCAAAAGAAAGAAAAAAAATCCTCAAAACACTTTTCATCTGCGTTCATTTTTTTGTAGTCTTTCCTCTTTTTTGGGTGACTCGACAGCCTTTTCTCCTGTTTTTTCAGCCTTATTTTGTAACCTACTCTTCTAATCAAAAAAAAAATCCTCAACAGAAAAGTAATACAATTCCTCTAAGGATGATAACAAGTTAGAGTTACAAGTTGAACTAATCACCCACTAACTTAGCAAAACCCTAGTAGCAGTGCTGACGAGGGGTATCCTCACCAAATCCCATGGTTAAGGACCTATGATTGAGATTATGGGGAAAGAACGTGGTAGTGTTGGTAGTTTCGTCGGCTGACAAGCAGAGGCAAAGATTTACCCAGGTTCAGGCCCCTCGGGTGGAGGTAAAGACCCTACTTCCTGCTTGTCTGTTATTGATCGTGGGAGATTATGAGGTTACAAGGTGGCTCCGGCGAGATGACGATCTCGCTAGAGCTTTGGTGGTTCGAGTATGGCTTCCCCCTAGATCGGCGCCCCTCCTAGCCTTTAAATAGGCTGGGTCTCGGGAGTTCTTAACCGACCTAGTTTACACATATGGAAAGTTCTAAACCGACTATGCCTATGTCTAATCTTGGAGGGTACTCCATCTTCTTGGGCCTCTTGTCTTGGGCTTCGAGTAGTCTCATCGCTATTGGGATTTAGTCATTACGTGCACCAGGTACCCTCATGGTAGGGTACCCGAGATGTATACCCATGTCAGTAGCCCCCGAGTACTTGTCTGACTCGAAGAATCGGACATGGACTCTTTCGTAAGTGCACGTCATATGCTTTTGTATTTTGTATATCATAATTGGAATTCCTGTACGAATAGCACATGTTGGCTATGTCGAGTATTTCATCGACTGTGGTTTTTGCTTATGAAAATCAAGGGATCATACCTTAGTAGGCCCAGTACACTTGACGGATCGGGACTGGTTAACTACACATTCGGGTAAAACCTTACTAGCTTTCAATCAAACTCGAGTCCCCGGACTCGAATCTGGAACAAACTGGTCAGATTCGACTAGGCCGCTTGAGGTCTTACTGAGTCGATCTGCAGTATAACTTTGAATTTTACCCAACGCGTCCGTCGGAATTTTTCATCATGTCTGCTGACACGGAAAGTATAAGGATTGGCGTTGCTGGAACGGTCCTTAGCCCAACTCGAAAGTTCGGCGGGTCTTACCTTTGCACTATGCGTACAACATCCGAGATATTTGCGACGGACGCAACTCAGGAATGTTTCGAGTATGATTTTGTATATGAACGGAGTCGATATATTTGTCGACTGACCTTTTGACATTATTTTATCGGGTGCGCAAGGGAGTAGCCCCCGAGATTATGTTTTATTGCTTGCAATGGAGGATAATCTCAAAATATTCTTATCCTGCATATGTTTAGTCGAAAAAATCTTTTTGCCGTAATTCTATCAGGTGCGCGACAGCGCTCCCGATGGGAGTAGCCCCGAGATTATGCTGTATTGCTTGTAATGGAGGATAATCTCAAAATCATTTTATCTTTGAGCATCTTCAGTCGAAGAAATTTTTGATATGCTCCCGATGGGAGTGATATTCCTCAGTCAAAGAAACGGTCGAGTGACCATCCACTTGAAAATAATCGAGTGATTGATGTGCATTGGGCGAACCCGAAATCCGCTCTGAGCAAATCTGTTGTAATGACGTCAGGGGTGACGTTTTATGGCGACTGCGCCCTCTGACACGCGGTGGCGTGCAGTGTGCTGCGATGGATGGGACGTGACACGTATGTGGGCCCAACGTGCAGCCGTTTGGACTGGAATTGACCGTTCAGGCACGATTTCTCCGGAGTTATGATGGCAGTTCCTAAATTCCCGTGCGTAGTGGGCGGAGTGGCCGGCGACGGTTGCTCTCCACGGCTGCCACGTGTACGTCTGGATTTGCTTCCTTGCCCACGATCTCGCATCCACGGTGAGGATTCTTTTGCGGTGAGGTTAAAAGGGGACGGCGGAGTAAATAGTGCTTTTTACTTGCCATTTGCTCTCCGCCGCCGCTGCTTCTTCTTCTTCCTCCTTACGCATCGCCATAGCCTCATAGCAAAGCCTTTGCATCCCCCCACTGCGATGACGAAGCCGAGCTCCCGGAAGGGCAGGAGTGCCGCGAACGCATCGGCGGACAGCGCCGCTGGAGCCGCTGCCAGCGGTTTGAAGAGGGACAAGGGCGCCTGGACCAAGTCCTCCTGCAGCAAGAGGATGCTCACCGGCCTGCGGAACAACGGGCTGATCCCTGAGGATACCTCGCAAGTTCGCATCCCCGGCGCCGAGGTAATCCCACGCCCAGACCCCAATGAGCGGGTCTGCTTTGTGGATTTTGTGAACAGGGGACTCTCCTTCCCTGTTCACAACTTTCTGCGTGCACTGATGCACGTTTATGGGGTGCAATTGCACGATTTTACGCTCAATGGGCTTTTGCACATTGCGTGCTTTTTTGTTCTTTGCGAGTGCTTTCTGGGCGTTGCGCCCCACTTTGGTCTGTTCCGCCGCATCTTCAATGTCAAGCGCCAGCACAGCGCCAAGGGACCTGGTGGTTTTGGAGTACAGACTCGACCTGATGTCGAGTACTTCAAGATCAACTTCCTGGAGTCTGTGCAAGGATGACGCCTGAAGTGGTTCTACATCAAGGATGTGACTATAGGCACCCAATCCTTCGGGTTGCCTCCTTTTGACGCAGACGCTCTGGTGAAGAAGAGGCCGTCCTGAATCGCCCAGCCAACCGGAGTCGAAGCCGAAGAGGCTGACTTTCTGATGGAGAAGATGCTAAAACTCCAAACCACCGTTGGTCGGGAGGTCACGGGCATCCATTTGCTAGCCATTATTACCAAAAGGCGAGTGCAGCCTCTCCGAGCTCGAGTGCATGCTTTATGGGCATACAATGGTGCTTCTGATCCAACCCACTCACGCGCAGTGGAGCTGTCTGACGCGGAAGCGGAGAAGTTGGTAAGAGGCCTTACCAAGCTCACTGATGAAGAGCCTTGCGAGATGAACTCGCCTGTGGCTCCTTATGAAACCAGCAACCCGCTACCAGAGGTAACAGTCGATATTATATGTCAGTTTAGATGTTATACATGTGCGATATTGACTCCTTTGCTGTTTCTGTGTGCAGGGCCACAGAATGTATGAGTCGATGCCTCCTCTGCCTGAGGACGGCCCAGTGCCGGACAACGAGCCACTCAATGCGGGCTCAGATGATGAAATGGCCTCACTCGCCACTGCACACATGCCAGAAGCCGATGAAGGCGATGCTGAGGTGCAGGGCAAGCAGAAGCGGGCACGCGAGGAGGAAGACATAGCCGATTCAAAGAAAGAAGAGGGGAACGAGACGGAGTCGACAATGGCGCCACTCAACATCCCTCCAATTCGCTCGCTTCCTCCCCGAGTCCCGAAGAAATCACGCCCCAGCATGGGTATGCTGGCACCTGATCGTTTATGCGACCTCACCGAAGAGTAAGTATTATGTGCATATGCTTTGTCACTTTATGAACAATACCACTTGGTATACTGATAATGTTTTGATACAGTGTTTTCTCGGATGAGGATATGCCTCCGCCACCTACGGCAGAAAAGAGCAGCGCAGCATCCATTGCACGGACGCTGCCACCAGAGCAGCCGCCTACCCTGCGACTCCTGCTGCTACAACCACAGCTACACCACCCGAGCCTGAGGTTGCAGCAACTGAGAGCGGAGCTGCGGCTGCAGATATCCCTGCGTCGACTTCTTCCTTCTTGGAGCACGTAAGTTTATGCTTGCCGTATTTTTAATCCTCATCGAGTGCCAAAATGTTTGCCTAGACTCAGATATTGAGTTATGAATGTGCCAATGCCGTGCCCTTAGGCATTTGTGCAAGAGTTGCTGAAGGCTGGTGCCAAGTATGTACACAAGGAGACGGAAGCCGCCACCCTGCAGCAGCAACTCGAAGCTGCAAAGAGTGCGTGTCCTTTTATGCTATCACTACCTATTAAAGCTGACTCCTCTTGCAGTCTGTTGACCATGTATGCATGTTTTGCAGAGGCTGCGTTGATGCGGCAGAAAATTTGAACAATGCCACCCGTCGAGTGGCTGATCTGGAGAAGAGGCTGAAAACAGCCGAGGTTAGAGAGGAGTCGGCGATTGGTCGACTCTCTGTCGCCAACACCACTTTGACTGGTACGAATTTTTGCTATGTTCTTTAGATCTTTGAGGTTTCTGTAATATGGTTCTGATTATGATGTCCACATGCTAGGCGTGATGGATGACCCCACTGCTACTGGCAAACAAAGCCTTGGCAGCTCACTCGATGAAAGTGTGGCTGTCTCAGAGGTTACCAGTAGCAGAGCAGGGGAGATGCTGACCCAGGCGGCGAGTGCCTTGGGCGCCCTTCATGGCAGCTTCTTCCCTGGTGAAGAGCTTCCATCTTCCTTTGCTGAACTGGTGGAGCTGTTCAATCCTGAAGGGACCACCGTCGCCGATTTCTGTCGCGAGCAAATGGTAAGTGGTGCTCAGACTACTTTTCTCATGTTGCTCGCGCATGGAGTCGAGGCAGATTTTGACAAGGCGACGACGAAGTTTCCACGGGGTTCTGACGGCAGAACCATCGGGTTCAACACTTGGATGGAAGCCGCCAAAAAGTATGCCCAACATTTTGTAACAACTGTTGAAGATAGGGCAGCCAAGGTCCAGGCGAAGAAAACTTCCTCCAAGAAGTCGACGACCTAGCTAGTGATCCCTTTGTCGACTAGGTCTAGGAATTTCGTCCTTTTGCTTTTGCTATATGTAAATCATCAGACATCGTATCTGTCTTGTTATGAATTATGAACTTCAGTAATCGGGAGGCGTAGCCCCCGAGCCTTTTTGCTTGAGCTCTTCATGCTTCCTTATGCATTTAATTATTCTGACTGTAGAACCGAGCCGCTAAACCATCAACTGGCCCTGTTGTGGGTGGTTCTTCGAAGTCGCGAAGCGTGAATGACCAGAAAATTATGGACTACCTTCAGCAAAAGCTTTCTGAGGTGAAGGGCGAACTGAAGGAGGCACAAGACGCATATGCTGAGTTGCAGTCGAGGCCATCCCCAACTTCGGAACGGGAGGCCTTTTTGCTTGAAGAGTTGGAGAGAGTAAATCTGCAACTCGAATGTAAGCCATTTTTGTATCATCGAGATCTGTTCTTTTGCGAGATGACTCGACGGGGCGATGATGAGCCCTTTGTGTTTTGCGCAGGCGTTTGCTCTGACCCAATAAAGGAGGAGGCACGGATACAGGAGCGACTCGATGTTCATGCGAGTAGTGCTGAGTGAAAGGGCATGGCGTCCCCATGTGTGGTTTTGGTAATTAATGTCAATCCCTATGGACTAATGGTTGCATTGAGTTTTACTTGTAGTGTTTGTCCATAGACCATGCTTGAACTCCATATGTTGGATTCAAGGTTGATGCCATGAATATATTGATATAATGAAGTATTTGGCATCAAGATCATCGAGTTGAGCATATTGCAAGTATGTCTTGAAGAAATGAATTATGTGATCATTCATGGTTATCTTCAAGACATCATCTGTTGAAAAGAGAAGAAAAGATACAAGGTTGATCAAGTATTGATCAACACACAAAGCTACAAGATGTACTAAGTGGGATCATGTATCTCGTGGTATGGTAAGCAATTGTCCATATAGCTTTGTGAACTAACCCATGATATGTGTATAGCATTTCTATGTGTGGTTAGGTATCTTTCTATGGGCTTGCATCAAATGAAGATTTCATATGGCCCATGATCGATGACGTCAAGTGGTGATCGTCATCAATGTTGAGAAGCGCAAGTTCAAGAGGAGCATCTCGAAGAAATCCTAGGCTTGAAGCTTGCCACCCATTTAGAGATAATGTTCATGTGAAGATGTGCCTAAGAGAGGCTCTCCCATAGTGGAGTATGGAGGAGCAATGTTTGGGTCTTCACCAAGCGAAGCGCAATCAAGAAAGGTGGTCCACTTGAAGAGATCAAGATCGACATCATCTAGCTCAAGTGGAATGTGCAAGGCAAAGATATGATAGGGTTTCTATTTTACCGGTCTCATGGTACTAGTTGGGAGACCGGGTTATAGGATAGATATCTTACTATCAAGAGGGGCTCTCGATTGAGCTTTAGCGTATCAGTTGGAGAGAGTTCAAACCTTTGTATACTTGCCTTCATCATCTTTCTTGGTTCTTATTTGGATTTTCTCCTTGTTGGGTTTTGGTGCTTGTTGTGATCTTTATGACAAGCCCAAGTTCTCCGAAAACGGATTTCGTATGGAAAACTTGTTGCGTTTTCTGGTTGGAAATATTATCGGTCCACCTTCGAGATAGGGTCCACACCTTCCCATGCGTTTTTGTAGTAAAGCTCTTGTCGCTACCTTTCCAACAGAATTGGATTCATCTCGTTTGGAGCTTCCTTGCAAAAGTTATTGCGGTTCTCTTTTTCTGTTTCTGCAGTTTCTTCTTAGGCCGGTAGTACCGACCCTCGCCCGGTACTACCGGGTGACCCTTGCGGAACTACCACGGCCAGTACCGGGCCCAGTACCGGATCTCCAAATGCTCTCTGGACTCGCTCAATTTAATCCGGTAGTAGCCCCGGTAGTCGCGCGGTACTACCGGGTGGGGAGCACTACCGGACCAGGCGGTCCGGTACTACCGATGCGCGCATGGAGGAGGCGTTGACCAGTCTGTCGCCAGGCCGTCCGTTCCCTGTCAGCCGGTACTACCGGGCGAGGCCCGGTACTACCGCTGCGGGCTGTTTACAGCTCCAACGGCCAGATTTCTGGGAGGGGTATTTATACCCTCCACCTACCTCCGGCTCAATGGCTTGATTCCTCACTCTCTCTCCTCCATTGTTGACCTTTGAAAAAGCTTGCCTTCCTCTCAATCCCTTCCATGATTCTTGCATATCTTTGAGGGAATTTGAGAGGAGATCAAGATCTACGTATTCATCCAATCCATTCCTCCTCTAAGTGAGGGGAACCTAGTAGATCGTGATCTTGAAGTTCCATTTGTTGAGTTCTTCCTTGTTCTTCCTCTCTTCTCCCCCCACAAGCATTAGTTGCTTTTGGTGGGATTTGGGAGTGAAGGATTTGACCACTTCTTGTGGTCTTGCCTTCTTGCATCGGTTGCATCGGTTTGAGTTCTCCACGGTGATACGTGGAAATTGAAGTTAAGAAGCTTGTTACTCTTGGGTACTTGGGGTGCCTAGAGCTTGTCCTCTTGGGTACTTGGAGTGCCCTAGACGGTCCTTGTTTATCTCGGAATTTTGGTGGCTCGCGGGATAGTTGGGAGCCTCCAATTAAGTTGTGGAGTCGCGCCCCAACCTTGTGATTCTTGTGGCTTTGGGAGCCGCGGGAATTCGGTGAGAGCCTCCAATTAAGTTGTGGAGTGTGCCTCATCCTTGTACGGGTTCGGTGACCACCGTCAAGTGTCCCATAGTGGTTCGTGGCACTCCGCATTGGTGGAGGCACGAAGGAGATTACGGTGTGCCATTTGACGGCTATTCGGGGATCACTTTGTGACTCTGCACCGCTCCAACGGAGACGTAGCTTCCATTGGGAAGTGAACTTCGGGATAAATCATCATCTCCAAGTGCCTCGGTATTTCTATACCCGAGCTTCTTACTTATGCTATTTGCTTTGTGATAGCCATCGAGCTTGAAGTAATATATCTTGCTATCACATATTTGCTTATCTTGTTTAGCATAAGTTGTTGGTGCACATAGGTTAACCTAGCTTGTTTAGGTTTCGTGCTTGATAAATTAAACGCTAGTTTTATTCCGCATTTATTCAAGCCTAAACCGCAAAGAATTTTAATCGCCTATTCACCCCCCTCTAGGCGACATCCGTGTCCTTTCAATTGGTATCAGAGCAGGTTCTCTCGCTTTTGGCTTCACCGCCTCGAGAGTAAAGATGTCGTCTAGTGAACTAGTGCACAATGCTTCTTTTATATTAGATGGCACAAATTATGATGTTTGGAAAATTTGCATTCTTGATATTCTTCGGGTCATTGACCCATACATAGAGCGAATTCTAGATAGGGGTTATTCTCCTCCAAGGAATCCCAAAAGATTATCTTTATTGGATGAGAATAATTCCTATCTAAATGCTCAAGCTTCTAATGTGATTTTCAATGCTTTGAGCGATGTAGTTATTATGTCGGTCTCTCCTTTTCGGAATGCTCATGAGCTTTGGACCAAGCTTCAAGATAAATATGATATGTCCAAAAATTGTGGAGATGCTTGTTGTCCCTCCACTTCCGGCCGTGTTGAGTTCTCAACTTCTTCTACTTCACCTACATGTGGCAAGCCACAAAGTAATGCAATGGTGAGTAGTGATAGATATTGCAATAATGATAGTAAGCTTATTATTGATGATACTTCACCACTATCTTATTGCAATGATTTATCTTTGGACTTAAACACATCTAGAACCAAAAATGATCTACATGCTTGTGTTGATAGTCCTTGCATATCATGTACAAATTGCTTGATTAATCCTTGTGATGATATGCTCTCTATATCATATTGCCATGATAAAAATGGTTCTATTTCCTCTAGTATTTGTTTGGCTAACAATGTAGAGGAAACCGAACACTCCATGGAACAAGATATGGATTTAAATGGTGACTCAAGTAATTCTTCATCGTCATCATCATGTACTCACTTTTGCCTTATGGCTAAAGCTTCCGAGGTATCTCCTACTTTGGATCCCAATATATCTCATGATGATAGTGATGAGAAAAATGAACAAAATGATAATGATGCTTCCATACTCGAGAAGGGTAAAATGGTTATTCTTTCTCTTTCAAAGAATAAAGATGCTCGTGCTAACTTCTTAGAAATCATGTCTACCCTTGTTGAGCGCAAACTTACCATTGAGGAGTTGGAAGCTCACATTGATGAAAGTCTTAACCGCGAATACAAGTATGCGGAAGAGATCACCGATCTCAAGGAAGCTCTTGAAGAAGAACAAACCACCAAGGAGTCTCTTGAGGAAACTTATGCTCTCGAACTTTCTAGAGTAAAGGGATCCTATGATATTTCTCTTAAAGTGGCTAATGACTTCAAAGTATCAAATGGTAAGCTTATAGATGCACATGCCAAACTCCTTGAGAATTTTGAGCTCCTAGAAATTGGCTCTAAGGTCGTTAAGGGTGAGCTCATCAAACTCACCGAGTCTCATGCGCAACTTAAAGCTTCTCACTCAAAAGAGCTTGCTAAATTACCATCTCCTATTGCTATTAATAATGATGCTTGTGCTACTAACTCTATCTCTTGTGAAGTATCCATATTGACGGAGAATGTTGAGCTAAGGGCTCAACTTGAGTTGCTATCTAGTAAATAAGGGAATTTGGAAGAAAGCCATGAGAAGCTCTCGAGCTCTCATGAGGACCTTCTAGTCTCCTATGATAAGCTAAAGTTAGCTCATGAGGCTATTATGTTAAAGGTAACATCTTGTGAGCCCATGTGGACAATGGCACAACTTATACTCAAAATGCTTTATTGCCATGTGCTAGTCCTAGTAATTCATCCACTCGTAATATTGCTACATCTTGTGATAAATTACTTTCCATGCCTTGTTGCTCTAACAATGAAGTTTCAACTTCCTCTAGTATTTTTGTTGATACTAACCATGTAGAGGAATTAAAAGAGCTCAAGGCCCAAGTCACTTCTTTGAAGAAAGACTTGGAAAAGTGTCATGATGGGAAGCCCACACTTGACAACATGTTGAGTGTGCAAAGACGACCCAATGACAAGAGTGGACTTGGATTCAACTCCAATAAAAAGAACAAGTCCAAGTATAACAAGAAAAAGAAGGGCCATGAACAAGTCAAGAATTTGGCCAAGATTGTTTGCTTCAAGTGCAAGGTTGAAGGGCACCATGTTAGATCTTGCCCTTTGAAGAAGAAGTCTCTTAGTGAGAAGCAACAAGGGAAGATGCCTCAAGTTCAAACTAAAGTTCCCCAAGTTAAAGAACGGTCACTTCCCAAGAAGAATCAAGCTATTCCTTCTCAAGTTGAGATTTCAACAAAGAAGAAAGGAGGAAGCAAATGTTGCTACTTATGCCGTGAGAAGGGTCACTTTGCTTCTTCATGCACTAGTGGTACCTTATCCAACCCTATCATAATTGATAATGTTTATTCTCTTAGGAAGGATAATGTTGGCAATGTGTTTGCCAAATATGTTGGTACTCAAAGTGGTGTCAAGAAAAGAACCATTTGGGTTGCCAAGCCTATTGTGACTAACCTCTTAGGACCCAACTTGGTTGGGGACCAACAAGCTAAAACTTGATCAATAGGTGTTGTGGAGGGCATTGGAGACTTGGCTACATCATGAAGAATTAAGAGATCTTCATCAATTATATTATCTCAAGCCAAGTCATTTGGATTATATTGTTCTATAACATATCCAATGTTTCTCCTTGCGGTAACTTGTATTTAAATCATATATACATTGAAAGTTGCTTGCACCCTTGCATGTGTTTGGTTTTGTACCTTGCTACTGTTTGTATATGTTGTGCTCTCTACTTACTTATCTTGAGCAATCAAGTATGTGTATGTCGGTTTGCACACCATGTATGTGTGAGTTTGTGTTGAGCCTTTTGTATCAACTTACTTATATCTTAATTGGCTCTTTTGAGAGATTAATGGACTATCCCATTTTTGGGAGTGATAGCTCTTTGGCTCTTCACCTCCTAAAAAATGTGTGTACATGAGGAAAACCACTTAGTGTTGATATATCAATATTATCTAGTCTCTATGTGGTATGTCCTGCTCATGAGAAATTCAAATTCTATAATATCCATTAGTTGGGAGCCTCCAATTAAGTTGTGGAGTCGCGCCCCAACCTTGTGATTCTTGTGGCTTTGGGAGCCGCGGAAATTCGGTGAGAGCCTCCAATTAAGTTGTGGAGTGTGCCTCATCCTTGTACGGGTTCGGTGACCACCCTCAAGTGTCCCATAGTGGTTCATGGCACTCCGCATTGGTGGAGGCACGAAGGAGATTACGGTGTGCCATTTGACGGCTATTCGGGGATCACTTTGTGACTCCGCACCGCTCCAACGGAGACGTAGCTTCCATTGGGAAGTGAACTTCGGGATAAATCATCGTCTCCAAGTGCCTCGGTATTTCTATACCCGAGCTTCTTACTTATGCTATTTGCTTTGTGATAGCCATCGAGCTTGAAGTAATATATCTTGCTATCACATATTTGCTTATCTTGTTTAGCATAAGTTGTTGGTGCACATAGGTTAACCTAGCTTGTTTAGGTTTCGTGCTTGATAAATTAAACGCTAGTTTTATTCCGCATTTATTCAAGCCTAAACCGCAAAGAATTTTAATCGCCTATTCACCCCCCTCTAGGCGACATCCGTGTCCTTTCACTGAGTATTCCGCCCACCCCTTTTGGTCAGACAGGGCTAAGAGCGCCATTTTGGTAAGGCTTCTGGACCGAGCTTGGCGAACTCCAATTCGACTGGAAACTTGCAGGTTGGCTTTAGTTCGGGTCCACGAAGCTTTGTTTCCTTTGAATGAACAACCACAGAGCCTTTTTGCCTTGCTGAAGAAATTTCGAAAAGGCAAGGCGATCAAGAAGTTTGTGCGCGAGCAACTGATTAGTGGGGCTAATGTTGCTCTTGCCTTTGTTAAAAGGATTGCGATGGGACCCGCACCCATACCAGGTGGTGGTCCTGTGCCAATGGAAGAGCACTACCAAGAGACACGGGTGGACGCATTGGTCTTAATCCATACTGTGCTCAAGGAGGAGGAGAAGTGGACCCAGCCAAAGGAAGAACCTGTAGATTAAGGTTATATGTGTAGGGGTGAGCCCCCGAGTGTAAATTTTGCCACTTGTAGTTAGTGCATATTTGTTTACTTGTACGTATGCAGCCCCCGAGTGTACCGAGTGGGGTGTATGAAAAACACTTTATATAGGACATGAACTCTACAGCCCCCGAGTGTATCGAGTGAGGCTGTGATTTTTTTGCGATGATTGAAGATTTAACTCATGTTACTGAGCAACTTTTTGTTTATGTATGATTTTGACGACCCAGCCCCCGAGTGTTCGAGTGTGGCTGGGGTATTATGTTTTGAATACTGAGCGAGAGCTCACGTTTTGTAATAGCGCAGCCCCCGAGTCTTCGGGTGAGGCTAAGGTTATGTGTCTAGTTTATGCGAGTAGTAAACAGGGAGAAATATGAGGAATTATTGACTATATTCCATTTATGAATGTTAGGCTGCATGCCGCCTCATTAAAAACCTTCCAGTCCCCTTAGGTACCCTGGTAAGGAAAAGAGCGCGTCTGAAACCTGCAGCCATCTGACATGTAGGCCTTTTACATTATGCGACTGAGCAATCTAAGCATAGAAACGGCGCAGCTGCGCAACGTTCCAAGGATTATGCGAGAGTTCGCCTGTCTTCGCGTGCTTCAGTCTGTATACTCCACCACCAATGACCTCGGTGATGATGAAGGGTCCTTCCCATGGAGAAGCAAGTTTGTGCACCTTCTTTTGCTTCAGTCGAAGTACCAGGTCGCCAACCTCGAAGGATCTGGTACGCAGTCGACGGCTGTGATAGTTGCGGAGGTCTTGCTGGTAAACAGCTGTGCGTGCGAGCGCCGTGTTGCGTGCTTCTTCGAGCAAGTCGACTGCATCTTCGAGTGCTTCATCTGCATCTTCTTCGTTGTATGCTTCGACTCTTGGTGCATTGAACCTTACGTCTGATGGCAGGATTGCCTCTGCTCCGTAGACCATGAAGAATGGGGTAAATTGCGTTGAGGCATTGGGTGTTGTGCGTAGGCTCCATAGCACAGACGGGAGCTCTTCGACCCAAGCACCCCGCCCTTTTGAGTGGCACCAGGAGGCGTTTCTTGATTCCGCTCGTCACAAGTCCATTGGCCTTTTCGACTTGGCCATTGATTGCGGGTGTGCCACAGATGCATAATTGAGCGTGATATCTTGCTCTTTGCAGAAGGATCGGAATTCTCAGCCGTGAAGTTTGTACCGTTATCAGTGATGATGCTACTTGGCACACCAAAGCGGTATATGATGGATTTTATGAAATTGACTGCTGTAGTGGCAGTCGAACTTGTGATGGGACTGCTTCAATCCACTTGGTGAACTTGTCGACTGCCACCAGAAGGTGAGTATGCCCTCCATGGGAGGATTTTTTGAGTGGCCCAACCATATCGAGCCCCCACTGGGCGAAGGGCCAGGCCAATGGTATTGTCTTCAACGCCGATGCGGGTGCGTGCGGCTTTGTGGCGAATTTTTGACAGCCGATGCACCTTTTGACTATGTCCTCCGCGTCTTTGAGTGCTGTGGGCCAGTAGAAGCCTGCGCGAAAGGCTTTGGCTACGAGTGATCGACTGCTGGCGTGATGCCCGCAGGTACCTGCATGAATATCACGAAGGATGGCTTGGCCATCTTCAAATGCTATGCAACGTTGGAACATACCTGATACTGCGCTTGTATAGTTCACCGTTGATGACGGTGTATGCTTTAGATCGTCGAGTGACACGTCGACTCTGTTATGTCTTCAGGTACCTCGCCGCGGAGTATGTATGCGAGGAAAGGTTGAGTCCATGTTGGCTCGATGAGGAGCACCTCGACTGGCGGGTCCTCTGTGCTAGGTGCTTTGCTCTTGGCTGCTGCTGATGTAGGAGTGCTCGCTTTTTCTTGATGGATCTGTGCTCGATGCGCTCGAAGAAGACACCAGGTGGAACTGGTGCTTTGTCGCGCCAATGTTGGCTAGCTTATCTGCTTCTTCATTGCTCTCACGCCTATGTGCCGCAACTCGCAGCCTTCGAAGCTGCCCTCCATGAGTTGTACAGGTCACGGTAGGCGATCATGTTATCTGCGATTGCATCGCAGGCCTTCATTGTTTGCTGCACCACAAGATTCGAGTCACCATAATCATCAGTCGAGTGCACCCGAGGGCTTTGGCCATCCTCATGCCATGGATCAGGGCCTCATACTCGCTTCGTTGTTTGATGGGAACTCGAACCCCATTTGCAGGATGTAGCGGAGCTTGTCGCCTTTTGGTGATATGAGGATGACACCTGCGCCTGCGCCTTCGTTTTTTTCGAGCCGTCAAAGTACATAGTCCATGAGTTGGACACATCTGGTGCTCCTGGCAGCTGAGCTTCGATCCACTCGGTGTGGAAGTCAGGTAAGACTTGTGCTTTGATGGCCTTCGGGTAATCATACTTGATGTCTCTTGGTGCTAGCTCGATGAGCCATTTTGCACTCCCCAGTTGCGTTGGGGTTTGTGAGGATGTCCCGATCCCTGAGGTGCTGATTACAGTGATCGGGTGCTCGGAGAAGTAATGCGTCAGCTTCCTTGAGGACATGAACACGGCGTAGGCCAGCTTTTGATAGTGCGGGTACCGCTGTTTGATATGGAGAGCACTTCACTCAAGTAATAGACTGGACGTTGTATGCTTTGGGCGTGTCCCTCCTCCCTGCGTTCGACTACCAGTACGGTGCTCACCACCCTGTTAGTTGCAGAGACATATAGGTATAGTGGCTCGCGTTCCCTTGGTGCGACGAGGATTGGAGGGCTTGTGAGGACTCGCTTGAGGTCCGTGAAGGCTGCTTCGCTTCTGGCGTCCACTCGAATTTGTCTGCTTTCTTCATCAGTCGATAGAACGGGAGTGCTTTTTCGCCTAGCTTGCTGATGAATCGACTGAGTGCTGCGACTCGACCCGCTCACTTTTGCACGTCATGGAGCTTTGAAGGCCTTTGCATCGTCAGATGGCCTGTATTTTCTCCGGGTCTGCCTCGATTCCTCGAGCTCAGACTAGATACCCGAGGAGTTGCCCGGCTGGCACGCCGAACGTGCACTTCTTCGGGTTGAGCTTGATGTGAAGCGTTTGAGGTTTGCGAACATCTCGCAAGTCGTCGAGTAGTGTGTTTTCTCCCTTGTTGTGATGACAATGTCATCGACATAGACTGGATGTTTCGCCCAATTTGCTTCTTGAGGCAATCTTGCATCATGCGCTGGTAGTTGCGCCTGCGTTCTTGAGCCCGAAAGGCATTGTGGTGTAGCAGTAGACCCCGAGTGGGGTTATGAACGCCGTTTTCTCTTCATCCTCTTCCTTCATCCTTATCTGATGGTAACCCGAGTAAGCATCCAGGAATGACAGCGAGCACACCCGGCGGTGGAGTCGACGATCTGGTCGATTCGAGGTAGTGGAAAGTGATCCTTTGGACATCACTTATTGAGTGCCGTGAAATCTACGCACATCCGAAGGATATCTGTGTTCTTCTTCTCCACGAGTACGGGGTTGGCCACCCATTGTGATTTCTTGATTTCTCTGATGAAACCTGCTGCGAGTAGTCTGTCGACTTCGGCTTCGACTGCGGTTCTTTTGGGCCGGATATGCGGCGCATTGTTTGCTTGACTGGTTTAGCATCTGGAAATAATGGAGAGAGTGCTCGGCGAATTCCCTGGGAATACCTGGCATGTCGGCTGGACACCACGCAAATATATCCCAGTTCTCACGGAGGAATTCGACGAGCGCGCTTTCCTATGCGATAGGCAGACTCGACGAGACATTGACTGTCTTGGTCGGGTCAGTCGGGTGCACCTGATGCGACCTTGTGTCATTGGTGGCATTGAATGATCTGTCGACTGCCACCTTTTTGTGTTCTGGCATAAGTGTGCGATCGTTGGAGACCGCGAGCTCTGCGAGTGTTGCTTCCATGCCGAACATCTCAGAGATTTTGCTAAACTCTCGGTCACAAGAGTCAGACTTTTGAAAGTTTCCCTTGACTGTGATTACTCCTTTTGGTCCAGGCATCTTTAGCTGGAGGTATGCGTAGTGTGGCACCGCCATGAATCGAGCGAACGTCGGGCGTCCAAGTATAGCATGGTATTGTGACTTCCAGTCGACGACCTCAAACTCGATCGACTCTGTCCTGAAGTGGTTCTTGTCACCGAACGTTACGTCGAGTTTTATGGTGCCTTCTGGGCTTATTGCCTTGCTTGGGACGATACCGTGAAAGGTATTTGAGGATTTTGGCAGGTTTTCGACTGACCTGTTCATTTTGCGGAGCGTATCTGCAAAGATTATGTTTATGCCGCTGCCACCATCCATGAAGACCTTGGACATGGCGTAACCTCCAATTTGGGCGTCGAGTACCAGAGCAGAGTGCCCTGGACGAACCACCGATGGTGGGTGCCAGCGCTAAGTTGACGAGGGAATATCTCCCCGGCAACAGCGCCAGAAACTATGCTTGATGTGTGTAACGTCACACGTTAGTTGGGAACCCCAAGAGGAAGGTATGATGAGTGCAGCAGCAAGTTTTCCCTCAGTATGAAACCAAGGTTTATCGAACCAGTAGGAAAACGAGGTTGCTTCGAAGGTGTTGGTGAAGGAGTGTAGTGCGGCGCAACACCAGGGATTCCGGTGCCAACGTGGAACCTGCACAACACAATCAAATTACTTTGCCCCAACTTAACAGTGAGGTTGTCAATCTCACCGGCTTGCTGAAAACAAAGGGTTAAACTTATCGTATGGAAGATGATGTTTGTTTGCATAAAACAGTAGAGAACAATGATTGCAGTAGATTGTATTTCAGATGTAAA
Organism: Poa pratensis; assembly: GCA_947311845.1. Classification (NCBI taxonomy): domain Eukaryota; kingdom Viridiplantae; phylum Streptophyta; class Magnoliopsida; order Poales; family Poaceae; genus Poa; species Poa pratensis. The sequence continues at coordinate 158,599,915 of CAMZMU010000041.1, forward strand.
AGAATGGACCGGGGTCCACAGTTCACTAGTGGTGTCTCTCCGATAAGATAACTAACATGCTGGGTAAACAAATTACAGCTGGGCAATTGACAATTGATAAGTGCATATAACATGCATGTGCGAGCTGTGGTGTCTACTATGAGATTCATTTGGGCATTACGACAAAGTACATAGACCGCTATCCAGCATGCATCTATGCCTAAATAGTCCACCTTCCGGTTAACATCCGTACCCCTTCCAGTATTAAGTTGCATGCAACAGACAATTGCATTAAGTAATGTGCGTAATGTAAACAATACATACATCCTTGAATAAAGCATTACTGTTTTACCCCTAGTGGCAACAACACATCTACAACCTTAGAACTTGCTGTCACTATCCCAGGTTAAATAGAGGTTGAACCAACTATCATGCATAAATACCCTCTCTTGGAGTCACAAGTATTCACTTGGCCAAGGCTTCAACAAGTAACAGAGAGCATGCAAGATCACAAATGACATAGACATGATAATATAATATTCAGCTCCACATAGGTATCAATATAAGTCAGATCCTAGCAAACACAACATGTAGCATTACAATAAGATGATCTTGATCATGATAGGCAGCTCACAAGATCTAAACATGATGGCACAAGTGGAGAAGACAACCATCTAGCTACTGCTATGGACCCATAGTCGAAGGATGAACTACTCACGTATCACTCCGGAGGCGGGCATGGCGATGTAGAGCCCTGCGGTGATGTTTCCCCTCTCCGGCAGGGTGCCGGTAAGAGCTTCAGAAGCCCCGAGTTAGGGTTGACGACGGCGGCGGCAGCGAATATGTTCTGGATGAAAGGCTCGGTGTTTTAGGGTTTTCACGTCTCGGGGAATAAATAGGCGAAGGGGTGATGTCGGCGGACCCCCGAGGGGCCCAAACCACCAGGCGGCGCGGTGGGCCCCACTGCCGCGCCGGCCTGTGGTTTGGCCACCTCGTGGCTCCCCTTCGTCTCTCCTTCGGACTCCGTGTACGTGTTGGAAAAATAGGGACTTGGCCTTTTGTTTCGTGCAATTCCGAGAATATTTCCAGAAGTAACTTTCTGAAACCAAAAATAGCAGAAAACAGGGAACTGGCACTGTGGCATCTTGTTAATAGGTTAGTCCCAGAAAATGCATAAAAGTGATATGAAGTGTATATAAAACATGTAGCAAATGGTATAATATAAGCATGGAACAGCAGAAATTATGGATACGTTGGAGACGTATCAGTGGGTGATCCTCTCTGCTGAAACTGATCGCAGTCTCCGATCCCTTTATTAATTCAGTTACAGCAGGAGGTGACATAACCGCCATGTTTACCTGTCGAGTGCGAAGTTTTTGCTCCCTGTTGGAAGTGCGACCTTTTTGTATCATGTACATCTGCCCTTGGGGTGGAGGTACTGAGGTTCGTCCACCCGAGGTACAGGTTGTATGGCACCCGCAATGTTTCCGCCTGCATGAGGCTGTGGTGGTGGAGGTGGTGCCATTAGAACTGGCACATTGTTTGGCTGAGGCACGGGTGCGGGTGCGTGTGCGGCTGTTGCCTTTCTGAGATTTATGTAATCAGACGCCATTTGTTCGAACTTCCTGCAGTTTCTCATCGAGTGATTGGAGCGTAGTTTTCCGTCATCTCCTTTGTATAGGTGTAATCTGCAATCAGCGTCCATCTTCTCTTCGAATGATCGCTCGGATTATGCCCCGGATCTTGACTTGCGCCAGTCCATCCTCTTGTAGCTATCACTGCGTTGACCGCGGTCTCGACTGTCTCGGCGATCATCTCGACTGTCCCGTCGATCGTCCCAAGTGTCCCGTCGATCTTCTGAGCGTCGGTCGCTTCTGTCTTGGTCGTTGCGGGGTGTGGAGAACCCAGCCGCCATGAACTCGGGTCTGTCGTCGTCGTAGTGACGTTTTGAATGTTTGCGCCTTCGGTCATCTCTGTACGAGTCTCTGCGGCTTCGACTGCCGCTTTCATGATTATCACGGGGTGAGGATCCACGTTTGGTGCGCGCCATGTCTTCTCCATCTGCCCACTCGGTCGATGTCATTAAGAGGTTAGCCACAGAGGTTGGCTTTTTGCGACCAAGTGCTTCTTTGAGGTCTTGCTTGGCGAGTCCCATTATGAAAGCGTCCATGGCCATATCTTCTGAAATTACTCCGACTGAGTTGCGTATCTCAGTCCATCGTCTGATGTATGACCTCAACGTTTCGTCTGATCGTTGAACACACGCTCGGAGCTCCTCAAATGTTTTTGGGCGCTCACATAGAGGCTCGAAGTTTTTGATGAAGTCATCGCGGAAGTGATCCCACGAGTCGTACTTTGATGGAGGTAGGGCCTTGAGCCAGTCGCGGGCTATGCCTTCGAGCATGAGTCGTATGTATTGCATGGCTGTGGTGTTTGTGCCTCGCTGGCACACGACAGCCAGCCTGTAGTCTTCTAGCCACCCGGAAGGTTCCTGTCGACCCGTGTACTTGGGCTGTTCAGATGTGAGTTTGAACCCTTTAGGCATCCGCGTCTCGCGGACTCATCGAGTGAAGCATAAAACCCCATGTGACTGAGGCTCCGGATCAGAGTATGAGTCGCTGCTATAAGAACTGCGTGATCTGCTCCTGGACCTGCGCCTACGCGAGCTGCTTCTTTCCTTCGAGTGGTGGCGGCGACCACTGCGATTATGCTCTTCACGACGTGTGTCAACGATGGCACGATCTCGACTCCCTCCTGGAGCTGTTGGAATTTGGCGTATAGCCTTTGCTGCTAAGGCGAGTGATTTGATCTGTTGGCGATGCAATTTTGCATTGGGGTCAGCAGCTGGAGGCTTGATTGCCTCGAGGTATGCTGCGGCGGTAAAGAGAGCACCCGCGGCAGTTTTGGGTACTGGCACTCCTTCCGCGTCGTATGTCATGAAAGAGTTGCCCAGATTGCGGGTTAGTGCCGCCCTCTCCTCCGGCGAGAGGTGTGACAACCTTGATCTGGGTCTTGTATCTGCTTGCCCGGTAGAGCTCAGGGAGAGTTGTCTTCTGCGCGCACTCGACAAGCTAGCTTGCTTTTTACGTTCTTCAAGTGTTGCTCTGATCTGCTGCAGTCGAAGCGTTTCCTGCCAGGTGAAGTACTGGAAGGTCAACATCTCCTCCCGTGTTGCGTCTATGGGCATCATTGTGCACTCCTTGATGACTTTGTCTGCTTTTGCTGCCATCTCAGCAGTGATTGTGAGAGTTGTAACTCTGTCCGGCATAGTAACTGTGCACGGGAATTCTGTAGGCCTGCGGCTGGCCGCAACATCTGATGATTCTGTGGCGATGGCGACTGGGGTATCACCCGAGGGTATGTATGTGTGTCTTCGAGTCCCGTCATGGACTCGACATCATCATCAAGGCTCATGTCGGAGTCGATATGAACGTCGAGTGGTCCTTCTGGACGGATCTCACTATCGATGCCCTCATCGCCTATGCTCATCTCGGCTTCGACGAAGTTGTTATGAATCTCGGAGTCGAGGTTGTTGTTGCTGGTGCAGATCTCAGAGCTGACGTAGCTGTCGATATGAGTGTCGAGTTCGTCGAAGTTGCTGAGGGAGATCCCGCAGTCGAACGTATCCTCGAGTGGGAGATCGAGCTCGGGATCATTTATGGGGTATGCTGATTCAGCTTCCTCTCCTTGGAGTTCGTCGATGAGCTCGTTCATCTCTCGAGTTGACATGGTTGTTGCGGACGAACAAGCTTGGAGAGTTGACGATGGTATGGACGCCGTTGATGGATCCGCAGTCGAAGGAGCCGCAACCGATGGAGCCTCGTGTGCGGAAGTCGCGAGTTGGCGTGGATCCGTCAAGTCCTGCACACCAAGCTTGTTGACGAAAAAATTGAACGAACCAACGGTTAAACCCAAACCTGACTCGAGATCGGAGAAGGCCTCCTGGAATTCTGGCGAGTGTGGCTCGAAATCCATCAGAAGATCCGATGCGCTTTTTGCCGGTGAAGCTGGCGTGTCGCCGTTTGTCGAATGAGTCGGCGAGTTGCCGTGTGCCGCCTGAGTCGGCAAGTTCTGGTTTGTCGATGCAGCCGGCGAGTTGCCGTTTGTAGATCCGGTCGGCGAGTCACCGATTTTCGATGGAACCGAAGAAACCGTGAGTCCAGCACTATTCTTTCCCACAGACTGCGCCAATTGACGAGGGGTATCCTCACCAAATCCCATGGTTAAGGACCTAGGGTTGAGATTATGGGGATAGAACATGGTAGTGTTGGTAGTTTCGTCGGCTGACAAGCAGAGGCAAAGATTTACCCAGGTTCAGGCCCCTCGGGTGGAGGTAAAGACCCTATTTCCTGCTTGTCTGTTATTGATCGTGGAGATTATGAGGTTACAAGGTGGCTCCGGCGAGATGACGATCTCGCTAGAGCTTTGGTGGTTCGAGTATGACTTCCCCCTAGATCGGCGCCCCTCCCAGCCTTTAAATAGGTTGGGTCTCGGGAGTTCTTAACCAACCTAGTTTACACATATGGAAAGTTCTAAACCGACTATGCCTATGTCTAATCTTGGAGGGTACTCCATCTTCTTGGGCCACTTGTCTTGGGCTTCGAGTAGTCTCTTCGCTATTGGGTTTTAGTCATTACGTGCACCAGGTACACTCATGGTAGGGTACCCGAGATGTATATCCATGTCAAGTGCCGGGCCGACAAAATCGAGGCCATGTGCGAAGATCTAAAACAGGGCCCTATCTCACACAAAAATTTGAACTAATGAATAATTCTAATGTATATGACATAATATTTTACGTAACAATTGAATATTCAGAGAATCATACATATTTAACTCGAAGTTACATAACATTTATTTGAACATCATCATTTGTTTTGTGTTCTTTAAAAGAAATCTTCAATGATATCCTCATAATCAATCTTCTACTCTCTCTTATCGCTTTTAGTTGTCGCAGACTGAGAGCTGGTTTAGTACAAACGTGACGTACAACCCGCGACAATCAATTCTGACCGGAGGGAGTACAACACTTCGCTCTCAAGTTCTATTGTGGCCAAATCGTCGAGTCTTTGTTGTGTCATTTTAGTACACATATAGGACTTCAATAGCTTCAACTTAGAAAAGCTTCGTTCTGCCGATGCAACCGTCGCAGAAATGGTCAACAACACTCTATATGCAATACTAGCATTGGGAAAACAATCATGCCGCTTTATAAATTTCAAAACTTCAACATGCCAAATATTTTCATTTGGCATGAATTTTTGAATAAACTTTAGCTCAACAAATAGATTATTGGCATCAATATCAGATTGTTTATCCTTTTTTAGGGCATCCTCGAGATGATCAGAAGAAGACTTCAAACTATAATAATCCAGTGAGCAAAATGTTTCTGAGGTAAATAAGAAACCAAAAAAATTATGTCAACCCTGATATTGTTCAAATCTTCTTGTGAGTGACGAAATTGCTTGATCAACAAGGGGTATAAAAGAGCTGATTCTAAATGATTCTTCCGCATACCGTATGGCAGTATTTATGTCATATGGGTTCTCATCAAACTGTTTCTTTCTTTTAATTTCTCTCCTTGTACGAAATGTTGCACCAATATCATCCTCAATTGCAATTCCTTTGGCTATCTCGAATGTTTCTAAAACACCAGTTTCCTGTACCCCTTGAAGAAAGATATAAGCCCTTGCACTTTCTCAATAGCAACATCTATAAACATATCCTTTGTTTGCACATTTTTGCTTACTAAATTAACAACAAACAAATGAATATTGCCACTATAAATTCATACTCTCCAAGTTCACTTTTTTGTCAAACCTAGAGCCTCACTACTTGTATTTGGATCACTATCAGTTTCAGATACCTGAAATTCAAAGAAAATTCATAAATGTTATAGTTGGATCTAGCCAAAGCCTAAAGGAATTACATCATTATAAATAAGAACATATTGGTTACCTGAAGTATACCCCTTGATTGTCGGAACATTGAAATCTAATAGCTTTAACACTTTCAACACGACTCTCCCAATGCGTAGCTGACACAGACTTGAGAGTACATCCGGATATGTTCTCTTTCAATATAGTCCACTTCTTTGTGGAATTAGCAGAAATTGTATAGATGCGTTGGATGATTCCAAAGAAGTATTTAGCTCTACCATATGTCTTGGCCATATCACAAAGTGTTAAATTAAGATTATTAGACCGAAAAGAATCATCAACATCCACACTATGTGAATTATTCAAGTTAGCATCAATATGATCTTCCTCTAACTCAATATCATTTGTCTATGTCTGGCCATCTCTAGAATGATTGTCAGGAACAACTGCAAGCGCAAGGGTAGAATGATCAACAGTCTGATTACCGGATGACACTTGTGATGCTTCTTTTCTAATAAACCTATCCATAGCACCTTTTTGAGGTTTAATCAAATTTTGTTCCTTTTCTTTTCTCTTGCGCTTCGGGAACCGGGCTGATGTCTCCCCATGATGATTCAAATCTGTATTATTGAAAACACAAGATACAAAAGATGAATAAAATAAAATTGAATTATGGATGATGTCATAAATTAGAAGTGTGGATACAAAAGAGGATCTATCGTTGAAATTAGAAGTGTGGACTTTCCTATACCTGTTTTTCCAATTAGTCGATGAAGAGGAACTGTCGCGCGCGACACGATCACCGCGAGGCGCAATGTCGCCTCGCTTGTGTTTTTAGCAAAAATCACCACCTATTTCAACAAAAAACACTAACAATTACGATAACAAACTACGTGTTTGTCCGCAAGGCGTACAGATTTAGAGAGGCTTAGTAGAAGCATCGGCGTAAAGTAGGTGCCGAGACACTGTATAATCAATAAAGTAGTAGAATAATTGAGAATCTAGAGAGGAACCGCTATGTCATCGTTGCTTCTAGTTGTCAACGTCGTAGACGCCGATGGTGCCGGAGCCTCCAGCTAAGCTTCTATGCATATGTTGATCATGGAGAAGTCTGGATGGGAGGAAGCAATAATACATTTTGCCGCATATTCTTTTGGAACAAAAATAACCCTGTATTTCAACAAAAAACATAAGAGATGACATTAAAAAAACATATGTTTGCAACATTTGAAAAATCACGTAAAAATATCATCATAAAACGGGGAACATCAAACTTACAAACACACATAAAACCTTGCAACATCTGGCGTATGATTTTGCCATAAAAAGATATGTGTTGTTACAATTTGGAAGAACGTACGCAAGGTAAAAAAATCAAGAGAACAGAAACTTGTAGCAACTGCACACAAAAAACTTAGCAAAGAGGGCTAGCTAATTGGGCATGTGCCTTCACAATAATATCGTTCACGTTTTGTGCCTTCACAACAATCAGGTTCTCGTTTTGTTACAAATTTCCCCAACCTTTGTTTTGGTATATTTTACCCCCTGATCTAATTAAACCAGACATTTAACCCCCTAATCATGCTTTTTCATCATGTTTTGCTGTTTTGGCACCGGTTCACTGGTTTAATTGGCCACGTTGGTTTGTGACGTGGAGGGTCACCGAGGAAAAGTCGAATCGTTCTTGTTCTCTATTTTTTTTCGCGTGAAGAATTCGCAAATATGGATAGTCGACAGATGACGCTATCCATTCCCTGTTTTTTTTAGATAATAAGAAGCCTCAAAGAGGACTCCCAGTTTCATTGAAAACGAAACCAAGGATTATTACAGAGTCAGTTCTCTTCTCAAACGCACGTTGCGCCGCCAAACTGCAGCAACAACTCGCTAGCATTAGGAAACCAAGAGCGGGACACCCCCCCATACTCCTGCCTGTGTCACTCAAGTAACCAACATGCATATAACATAACTAAGACTCAGAAGTATCAAGATAGCTACTAAAACCTCAAAAAGCAACAGATAACAGTACCACCATGCTCAACACAGAAGTTTTCGAGGAGATCTCCGCATAACGTGGGCAAATCAGCATTGCAGCCTAGCAACAATGGGATTCCACCCATGCTTCTTCCCGAAAATCTCCTGCGCCACTTTAGCAAGTATAACTCAGCCGCCCGCTGCAGTACCCCTCGCAGGACGTTTGAAAGGATCGGTATGGCCACCTAGAGGGGGAGGGGGGGGGGGGGGTGAATAGGTGCTACTCAATTTTTAGCTCTTTTTCGAGTTTAGGCTTAACACAAAGGTAAATTCTCTACATATGCAACTACGGTGAATTTACCTATATGACAAGTTAATACTAGACTAGGCACGATACAAGTAAGAGCCAGCGAGTAAGGAGTAACCGAATGGGAAGCACGCGGAGACAAAGATGTATTCCCGAGTTCCTTCTTTTTAGGGAGTACGTCTCGTTGGAGGGGTGTGAGTTTCAAACTCAAACGCCACAAATGACCTCACCCTATTCTCCGATGAACCTTGCTCAAAAGCTCGGTTCACCTTGCACTATCGGAATCCTTCAAGGCGGAATCCGGAGCCCTTACAACAAACTTGAGTCTCAACCTACAAAAGGATTGGGGGCTCCCAAGCACCACAACACCTGCTACACAAAAGTAACAAGCAAGTAAGTACAACAAGATGCCTAGGTTTTCCTAGTGAAAACCCTAGGCTCGAATCACTCAAGTCACTAGTACAGAAAAGCTATTCTGTGGCGCACCATTTTTCTATTTTGTGGCGCATGGGTGGTGCGCCACAGAATAGTCGCCACTAAATAAGCTATTCTGTGGCACACCACCAGGTGCGCCACATAATAGTGGCTATTCTGTGGCACACCCAGCCTGGTGCGCCACAGAATAACTATTCTGTGGCGCAACCCACTCACCATGCGCCACAGAATAGGGTGCGCCACAGAATAGTTCTGGGTGCGCCACAGAATTACTGTGCCGTATTGTACCCGTATATTACCAGAATATAAATACCAGTATAATACCAGAATACATGTATATTTCATATTTACACAGATATAACAGAAACAGGGATATATTTTCACAGATACATATATCAAAACAAACACATTACTAATATATGTCTCATCACAAGTTGATACAAAAGTGCCGAAGTTTTACACAAGTGTTGAGATATATACAAAAGTTAATCGATCGTTGCACACGTTACAAATGAAGTGTTCACCGCCTACACTAGGATCGAATAGATTACATCTCGGCGTTGACGGTGAGCAAAAGCGGGAGCACGACGATCTCATGTAGCGAGCGGTGCGAGCGGCGGCGGGAATGGTTTGCCGTCTTTCTTCGTCATCCACTCCCTGTTGTCCTTCTGCAACTTTAGGCGTTCTTCGATTTCTCTCTGATGCAACCCTGTAGATGGAGATAGATATATATATTGGTTAATAATATCAATAGAGTATGCATGCATGATTTATTCATCTAAGTGGATAAAATATAGTATGTATGTGTGCATGTGTAAGGTTTTCTTTTATAATACATCCTATCTACCTCGTCGGGAGCAATGGAAGGTCCCCCCTGCTGTGATAACATTTCCGACGATGACTTCCGATAACTTGGTCTTGATGCATTGGAAGTCTTTTCTAAGATCCATATCGGACTTGCGTCTGTCATATTCGACCCATGTTTGTAAAGCAGATGGCAAACCACATTGCGCTCCATCTCGGATAATCATGTTAATATGACGGAGGGCATAGAAGGCATCCATCTCGCTGCCCGACTGCTCCTTGAGGCAAGAGAACTCGGTGATATGCTTGAACCGGCGCAACTTATTATCAATTAATTGTGGTTGCACGGTGCTTTCGAAGACGCCTCCCTTTTGGTGGTAGCCGTGAAGAGCTTGATTGAGGACATCAATTATGTTGGCATACCTTTTCGTAGTAGTACTACTACCTGAGTCAAAATAAGTGGCATGGTAATGGCTCGGGTGTAGGATGATGAGGACGCAGTACTTGTCCCTGCTCAACACAATAAGAGTATTCTGTGGCGCATCTTCACAGGTGCGCCACAGAAGCTTATTCTGTGGCGCACGGCTATAAGGTGCGCCACAGAATAAGCTTCCATAGAATTGGGTTTTCCTACTAGTGAGTGAATGAGGGGGAAATGAAGAAAACGCTTTGGTGAAGTAGTAGATCCGGGACTTCTCCTTCAATCCTCCAAAGATCAACGAGTTTGGGTGGAGGGATTGGGAGATATAGTGATTCTTGAGCTTGCAATAATGGTGGACTTCAATTCTGGACGAGCTGGTTGGCTGGAGGTTGGTGGAGGGGTATAAATACCCCTCCCATAAATCAAGCCGTTGAAGTCCACTTAGACCGGAGTTTCCGGTCCAGGAGGGCCGGAGACTCCGGCCTGGGCGGAAACTCCGGACCCAAGCGGAGACTCCGGGGATACTCCGGACCAACTCCGGCCCCAATGCAGAGAGTGCCGTCGCTTCTCTCGTTTCGTTGCAAATCCTGATGGGCCGGAAACTCCGGCCCCTGAGCACCCCTCAGGCCAGAGACTCCGGCCTGGGCAGACAAACTGCAAACTCCCTTTTTTTCGACAATTGTTTCGATGCAAAGTGTAATTATTTCTTTTCATTCCTGCACCACTTAACACCATATTAAATAATTCCTAATGTTGTTGCCTAACACACAAAACCATGGGGGACATAAAATATGTCCTTTCAACGTTTTTCTGCAGTTTCGCCCAGTCATGTAAGAGATGACAGGCAAAAAAAAATCACTTCCAACGGATCCTTAATGAAAATTCTTTGAAAACACGATTTATTCCGTGTTTTCCACAATGCCCAACCTATTGCAACAGCCCCAATCATCACTACCTTCATTTCAAGACCAGAGAAGGTAGCCGAGCATTGCTTATACAATTCTAAAAGAGATCTGGGAACATTACTCAAATTAAACGCTACAGAAATCACATTCCAAAAGAACTTAGCAACATGACAGGAGAAGAAGAGATGGTCTTGCGTCGCCTGTGAGTCACAAAACTCGCATAGATCACAACCTTTCCATCCTTTCTTTTTCAGATTATCTCTGGTTAAGATCCTATTCTTAACCACCAACCAGCAAAACACTTTAATCCGAAGTGGCAACTTCAATTTCCACAGTACCCCATATGGAAACCAAACATTTTTAGCGCAAAGATACTGGTACATTGACTTAACAGAGAAAACTCCACTTCTAGTAAGTATCCAGCTAACTTTGTCAGGTTCAGTTGAACTACACTTATCAAGAATCTCAAACCACTTGTGCAAGGTTTCCTCTCTAAGACATCTTCTAAACTTCATTTTATCTAACCCTTTGTTAAAAACATCAGAAACAGTAATATTCTATCCATTCCATGTCTGAACACCAAGCAGCTCCGTGCCATGGAGGGGAAGAAAGCACGCTAATGTCCACCGGCGGCAGGGGCGGATCCAGTGGGGGTGCCATGGATGCCATGGCACCCCCTAAAAAATACAGATTTTGTAATCTAGTACCAATTTAGTCTACTTTTATGTGTATTACATGTGTTAAAAAAATACATAAATGATATTTAGGCCATGAATACTGAGTTTGGCAACCCCAACAATTTACTTCTACATCCGCCACTGCTCCGGCGGCACCTCCTTCAGCTCTGTACTTCCCTTGGGTAGAGAGGGAGGGCGCGCCGGGATTTCGACCGGGCTAGGGACTGACTTCTCGAGGGATTGGATAGGGAGGGGGGCGGCGCGGAGTTGGACTGAGAAGGGGCGAGAATGCGGCGTAAGCTGCTTATCCATGGCAGTGTGAGCAACCGGATCCGGAGGCATCCGACGCGGTGGTAGCTTCCGTGAGAAATGGAGCAGGCGCTGAACTACATCGGAGGCCCGGCTCCTCGCGATGTGCCTCCATCCGTCTGCAACGGAGCCACTGGCACCGGCCTGCAGTGCGTCCGATCGTCTCCACCTAAACAAGAAACAGGTAGATTTCATGTCTTGTTGAATTTGTCTAATCTGATGTGAGTTACAGTGCAAGAGGACAAATATTTTTGAGGTATAAGGTGGTCGTATCCATCGCCCGAATAGATAAAAAGAGGTGACCCAGTTTATAAGGGAAACCGGGTCTAAAAACCATACAAGCTGTACAAAAGAATGACACAGACGAGGCGACCCGCCGCCCACACGACTCAAGTCGAACAAACGCCACAAAACACACCACCAGCTCCGGGGCCGCCGCCCCGGCGTAACAACCAGATCAGCCTTCGCATTGGCCGAAAGTGATCCAGTCATGGTCGACGAACCCTCTGCCCACGCAGTCTTCATCCAGGTTGCCACCAAAACCATCATGTACCGGGGCCGCCGCCCCGGAGTAGCAACCAGATCGATCTTCGCATTGCCCGAAGATGATCCAGTCAGGTCGACAAACCTTCTGCCCGCGCAGTCTTCATCCAGGTCGCCACCCAGACCCCCGCTAGGTAACGGCTCTACCTCATAGAACCGTCGTAGCGTGGGAGATCGAGACCGCCGCCTCGACGCACCACCACCGTCCGGGGCCGCCGCCCCGGTCATCCGCTCCCCTGACAACAGAGCCGCCCTCCCCGAGCGCCACGAGCCCAACACACCGTGAGGGCTAAGAACCTCCAAGGCGGCGCCATCAACAAGGAAACGACGCGTCCGTCGTCGCCACCCGCTCTCGATGGAGCCTAGGTTTTCACCCGGAAATCTTAGCACCACCCACGCCGGGCGGGAACGAGCACTCCACAACGACGCCCCCAAGAGGGAAAACGACGCCCAAAGCGCCGCCGTCGCCGGCTCCGACCAAGTCGGAGCAAGGCTTTCGCCCGGAGGTCGTCCCGACCACAAAGTGAGGGAGCGACGCCACTCGCAGTGCTGCCCTGCCGTCACCACCAAGCTAGACCACGGGCCATGGTGGCTGTGGCGCCCATGGCCGTAACAACCATGCCGAACCGCAGCAGCCCTCGATCCGGGCCGCCGCCCGGGCGCCGGAGCACATCGACAGGGGAGGCCCTCCTGCGACCGCGCCGGGACCTCCGCCTCTACCACTGCGCACCCTCTGACCTTCAGCAAGCAGGCAGATCCCACAACCGCCGGCCCCCATGACCTCCAGCAGCCATCCACGCGCCTTCACCTCCAGGTACCGCGCCGCCCCGGATCCGGCGCCAAGCTGCCGAAGTTACCGTCACCACCCGCATCGGCCGTGGCCCGCGCGGCCCAAGCCGGGCCCAGATCGAGCCAGCCGGCCGCCGCCGCGCGCCGGGCCTCCTCCGCCGCGCCCTGGGCACCGCGCCACTGCATCAGCGCACAACACAGCACCACCGAGCCGCACGCCGTCCCCGGGGACGCCGCCCCGGCGTCCTCGCTCCTCGCCGGCAAGAGCCAGCCCACCCGGCCACGCGAGCTCCCTCCCCACCACCTTTGACAGCAGGGAGGCCCACCGCCACCGCGGCGCCCGCCTGCGGCAGCGGCGGCAAGGGGGAGCGGCCGAGCTGTGCTCTAGGTGCGGCGGCGAGGGAGTCGCCCCCGGGTCGCCCAGGCAGAGCGACACGGGAGCCTTTGTTTTTCGAGAGGACAAATATAAATATTTTGTGTTGGTCCAATTTGAAGTGAGTTAATTTGGGAGAGGAACACCTATATTTAGCTAGCTCACAAAGCTTGGATTGATCAATTGGTTTTCATCTTTTTTTAGATGATTGATCAATTATTCAGGTAGCTCACATGTGGTTTTCTCATGTCTGAAGCAAACGACCTGAGAATCTTCAGAGATGCGTGAGAAGAGTACAAGCTAGATGCAGTGCGTACTGTAGAGCTATTTCTCTAGTGGCATATTTGTGGGCACCAGCTCTGTTAAAGCAAAGACCAAACTGAGTGTAGCACAATAACCAGTTTGACAATGACCAACATAGTTCAAGTGTTCAACCGTATGGTATTTTGACAATAACTAGTTTTACAATGACCAACTTAGTTCAAACACAACACCTAAAAAGTATGTTCGAAAGGACAAAGCAATCTCAGACACAATGATTATTTGCCGGCACACCCAAGCTTATATAATCACTTGGCCTGTAGCTCTTTTTTTTTGCATTTCTGCTCTCCTTGGCAGCTCCAATTCTGATAACACAATGGGTTGGGACATATTCTGTATGTGCAGGCCCGGGCCCATGGGAGTGCCACATGTGCGGCCGCACAGGGCCCCGAATTTTTGGGGGCCCATTATTTCGAATTTGTAGTTCTATATGATACAATAAAAAGGCCGTGCCCGATTATATATACGAAAGAAACCATGGTGTAGTGGTCCGAAGTGAGCTTCTTACCGCAGGGGAAGGTGGTGGGTGTGGGTTCGACCCCTGCTTGATGCATGTTATTTTTTTCCACATTTTTATCTCAAAAAACAAGACGTAGGTGATATGGGCCTGTAAATTATCCATTGTAGCTTAAAATTCATCTTTTTTTGAACCTTGATGCATGTTAACTTTTCCCACATTTTTTACCTCAAAAAACAAGACGTTGGTGATATGGGCCTGTAAATTATCCATTGTAGCTTAAAATTCATCTTTTTTTGAACCGTGATGCATGTTAACTTTTCCCACATTTTTTACCTCAAAAAACAAGACGTAGGTGATATGGGCCTGTAAATTATCCATTGTAGCTAGTAAAATTCATCTTTTTTTGGAACCGTCTACCGTGGTTCCTCCCTAACCATTTTTTTAGTTTTGTTGCCGCGAAAAAAAAAGTTGGGAAATTGATGCCATGACTCGGATGCTAGATAGAGATATCTTGGACGCTAAAAAGTTTAATTTTTTGAAACTTTTAGTTGGACAATATTATCAAGTATTGCACCGTACAAAAAAATTGTTTAAAAGAATACTATTATTTGCAAAAGATGCTATATGCACGCCATATTTATCAGAGATTTGTCAATTTTTGCCCAAATTCAACGAAAAAATATTTTGTGGCCAAATTATTTACAAGAGTAGAATACTTGCTAATTTTTTAGTGTATTTTTTTTTGTAATTTTTCGAACATTTTTGAATTTGTAAAAATAATTCCGTATATGAGGTGCGTTTGTCTCCATGTGCCATTAGTCCGTGTCCTACATGCTGGCCTATACATTATCCAGTATCGATTGTAGGTAGTATTAAATTTAACTTTTTAACCGTACTCAATATTTCTCAGAGGGAAAGAAATGAGCGCTCACGTCTTAGTTACCGGAAAATTTGAGGTCCTCACCTGGGTTCCTGGATAGGATGTGATGGAGGCATACAAGTCCGTGAAATGAACCTCCCCCCTCCCCCACCAATCGATCGATCAAGCTAGTGACGCGAGAAAGCTGAAACGATAACCTGCGTCCGGCGATAGGCTGCCAAGCGCAAATTCATATATGTTCCTTCCTAACTTCCTCCGAGTTTTCGATCGTCAATCGCCGAAGCCCGATCCACACTTGAAGGGATCGGTCACGGACTTTGATACATAAGGGATAGGGGCCCATTTCAAAGTTTCGCACAGGGCCCCGTATTCTGCTGGCCCGGCCCTGTGTATGTGCAGTGCTGTGCCGCGAGTTCTGGGACATGGAAATGGGCTGACTCATTGTTGTCTTTGGCGGTACCTTCTGCACAAAATATAAGAGTTTGGTGAGTGTCAAAATTCAGCCATGGTAAAAGAAACATGATTGGAAATTTATAAAGGTTACATTAGTAGTAGTTGGAGGTCCTTTTGAATTAGCTGTCCTCTGTTTGGAAGCTTCCTTAGCGTACTGTGCTTGCATATATTTCCTTGAGTTTGGATTATTTGAACAGGTCCTCCTATTGTGTTTTGTGCTGCCACAACTTCCACATTTCATAATAACTCCCGTCTTGGTCAGCTTGTTGCCCTTAGGGCATCTCCAGCCGCCCCCCCCCCCCCCAGCGCCCCCCAGAGGCCTTTTTAGCGCCGCGGCGGCCAAAAATCCACCAGTCGCCCCCCAGAAGTCGATTTAGCGCCGGTTCCCGCCGTTTTAAGCACCGTTTCGCGCCGGCGAACCTAGCCCAAACCCAGCGCGCTGGGTTCCGCTTGGGGGGGGGGGGGGGGCAAAAGGCGTCCGCGGGCCAGCCTTGTCGGTGAGGGAAGGCGATTTCCCTCCATAATTTGCCCTCTTCCCTCCATATTTTTGATCTTTCCCTCCATTTCTTCCCACATATACCCCTCACACCCGCCCCGTTCCCGCCATTTCCCCATCTGGCCGCCATGGCTCCCGCCCGATTTACAGGACCCCGCGTCGCCGCCGTCGCCGTCGCCGTCCCCGCGTCCTCCGCCACCTCCATGATCTGCAAGAAGTCGCGGAAGCCGAGAGCGCCGAAGGAGAAGCCGCCGGGTAGGAGCAACGCCAAGTGGGTCGCCGAGAAAGCGCGCCTGGAGACGGAGAACCTCCAGCGACGGACGAGGTAGAAGGCGCGGCGGGAGAGGAAGCTGGCCGCGCACCTGGCGGAGGCGGAGGCCGAGGCCCAGGCCGTCGACGAGGAAGAAGAAGAGGAGCTCGATGAGCCGCCAACTCCGGCTGCGTCTGCGGCGCCGCCGGTCAAGCGGAGGGCGGCTTGTCTCCGTTCGCCGGATGGAGCCAAACCGCAGTCGGCTCGCCATCGCCGTCGCCGCGCTGGAACGCGTCCCCGCAGTACTCCCCTGGGTACGCCGACGCCGAACCCCAACCTCACCTTCCCCCACCATCTGCCGATGATGTACGTCGGCTCACCAGGCTACGCATCCTCGCCGACGCTCCGCCGTGCCCTCCCCTTCGCCGCCCAGTCCTTGTTGGGCGGGATGCCCGGCGGGATGCCCCAAGACCTCATGGAGGACATCATCGCCACCGGCTCGATGGCGACAGCGGCGTGCCCGGTCTTCCTCTCGCAAGGCGGGGAGTTTTTCTCATGGGGCGGCGGGGATTACGGCCAAGGCGCGTCTGGCGCCGGTGTCGGCACGGAGGAGGCGGATGCGTCTGCGGAAGAAGGAGACGAGACGGCGCCTGCAGGTGCGGAGGGAGCCCGAGGTGAGGATGGCGACATGGGCGGCCGCCGTCCCAGGAAGGGGTCCAAGGTGGCGCCGAAGCCGCCCGTCGAGCCTCGCATCAAATGTACGAGTAGGGAGGATGTCCTCCTCGCCGAGGCATGGAAGACGGTCAGCCTCGACCCGATCATCGGCGCCAACCAGGCCCTGGACAACTACTGGAAGCGGGTGAAGACGGCGTACGACGAGCGCCGGATGATCGACCCCGACTTCGCGTCGTGCGTCACAGAGCGCGGCCGGAAGGCCATGGCCAACCATTGGGCGAACATCCAGGCCCAATGCAACAAGTGGCACGGCATACAGCAGGAGGTCACGCACAGGCCGCAGAGCGGCGCGAACCGCGAGATGGAGGTGAGAATTCCGCCGTGATTGCTTTCTTTGCTTCGCCATGTAGCTCATTGCCGCCGGTCTCGTCGCCATGTAGCTCGTCCGGATGCTCAAGGCATTCAAGGAGGATGAGAAGGCCGACTTCAAGTTTCTCCACGTCTTCGTCGTCATCGAGGGGTGCGAGAAGTGGGCGGAAACACGCCGTAGGATCGGCAAGGGCAAGGAGTATGTCCCGGACGCGGTGGCTGCTGGTGCGTCTGATGGCCGTCCACCGATGGGCCACAAGAAAGCTAAGGCAGCGAGGGACGCCGCGCCGCAGTGGCAAAGCTCGAGGCGTCCCTCCAGACCTGCATCGCCGATGCCAGGCCCATGCCGCCAAGAGGGAGGACACCGCCAACAAGAGGTGGGCGGCGCTCATGGCTAACTCCCAGGTCAAGATCGACCTCCTCAGGACCGGCACCGTGGCGAAGAAGAGGAACCACGGCCTCGCATTCCTCACGGCGGGCGATCCGGCCGCGATGGACCCCGAGGTGAGGACATGGTTCATGGCGCAGCGCTCTCTGATCCTCAGCGACATCGTCCGGCTCTGGCCCCGACCCCGACGGACACGAGCTACGCCACCCCGGTGGACACGCCTGCGACAGTCCAACGAGCTCGGCCAGTCCAGCCGAGACGCCGCCCGCCCAGCCTGCGCCGACCGCACCGATCGACCTGGAGGCTGCCACGCCCGTCGTCGACCTCGAGGCCACTCCGAGCTCGGTGCCAGCTCCGACCACCACGCCCATCGTCGACGCCGACTCTGACGCCGCGGCGTCGCCGGCCTCTATATGATCTGTGCATCAGCAGAACGCCGAATGTGGCCGTGATCGCCCGACTGTGGCTTGATCGAGACTATTTGATCGCCCAACTGTGGCGTTTTTGTAATGATTGCCCAATTATGGTTGCTGTGATCGCCGAACTCGGGCTATTTTTGGGGGCGGGAAGAAGAACTTTTGAATTTCTGGGCTATGCGTTTTTCCTGGGCCGCCGAACGGCTGGTGAAATCGCCCCCCCCCCCCCAGGTTTTGGTGCGGGGCGGCGCTAACCCTAAAAAGCGCCGCTCCAAAACCTGGGGGGGGCCGAACGGCTGGAGATGCCCTTAGGAGCCTTAGGAGCTTCTCCTTCTTCTCTCCTCCTCTCGATGGCAGGCCTACCCAGTGGTTTGATGTATGCAGGAGCTTCAGGCTTTGGATGATCTGCTGGCTCCAAACTCTCTTTCCCTTCAACAGGCTCTAAACAACACGCATATGTCTTCTTGTAGTCACTTATAGAGTAACAACTAGCAATGAAAGTTTCCACCTCATGTCCAGCACAATATATGGCAGATATGGCATGACAGCAAGGTAGACACAATAGTGGTCAGAATTATGTTGACAGCAAGGCATGACAACAAATGCCTTGCACAATTTCTATGCTCAGCGCCTAGGCATAGGTCAGAAACAGCATTGATCAAGCTCTGCAAGATAAGATACAATAGTGGTCAGAATTATGTTGAGAAACAATTTGTGGACTTTCAATGAAGTTGGGCACATACCTTTTGCTGGTATGAAATGAACACCCATCCTTCTCCTTGACCATTGATGTTCAAATCTCTTATTAAAGACCAAGAAACCAAAACCAAGAGCTGTTGCATTCTTTCTCCACCACAGCCCATGCCACGGGGTACATGCCATTATTTGCATCTCGCTCTATTGCACATATTAGCTCTCCTTTGCATGCTCCTTTGAAGAAACAACCATCTAAACCACACATAGAACCTTTGGAACACATGCTTGTCATCTGGTTGAAGTGGATCGATCTTGACCGCAATTGTGCTCCCAGGATTGCTTCTCAACAACTCCTTTTGGTAGTAAAATACTTTGGAGTATTATCCTAATGTCCTGTCAAACAATTGCTGAAACACAAGCTTCCTAGCCCTCTTACACTTTGCCTCAGACACATCTGCCATCATTTCTTCAAGGACTGTTTGCTTGATGCTGCTCATCTTCCATCCAGGATTTGCCTTCATTAGATTCCCGTACTTCTGGGCATCACTCTAGAAGTACCTAACTTGTTGTTTCTCCTAGGCACACAATGGTGCACATCATTTAGTGTCACAATTTGGAACCATGTACTTCTGCTCGACTTGGATGCAATTGACACGTGGCATCCAAGTCGAGTAGAGGTACATGGTGGCACAGTTGCTTCGGCCGGCTCGAGCGCGGAAGCCTTCGATTCGTCCGCATCCACAAAGGATCTGCTCCATGGCTGTTCATACAAGAGGATTTCTTGCCGGATCCGTATTCCCCTTTTTCTTTTTTTTATTTACACTAGGAAACATGCCCGTGCGTTGCAACGGGAGAAAAAAATCAACTCGTTGACAGATGATGTTTTCTTTTAATTGTTCTCTATTTCATTTACTCGGCAAGGTGCTTGCAACAAATTACTTTTGACACAGCCGCTAGCCTCTTAGGTTGCAATTTATACTCGGATGTTATTTATTACCTGAAATTTTTCCTTTCTTCATCCATTATACCAGCATGGTTGCAAACATTTACCCGGCCAGGAATACGCAAACATGGTCAGAAACTCAGAATGTAGCACGGTTAGCATGGACCATGGAACTGAAAAGTTGGATGCTCTCATTCATCATACGGACGTCGGATTATAAACACGCGCATATCTCGCGCTGAACCGATGTATTTCCTGCAAAGTTTCCACGGTACTATTTCTCGGAATCTCCGTCTGCGATTGAATCAATCGATTGGTGACGCTAGCTTGGGAGCTCTTGTACAAGAATAATAGAGGAAAAGCAGGGCTCGAGCTGATAGACATACGCAGAGGCACAGAGCGGAGAACGTGGCCAGGCCGGACTGGACTGGACATACTCAATAGTTCGCTGGGCTTAGTGGACAATTCAGCAGTAGCGGTTCAGAAATAGTACATCAATTCATAAGTTGAGCAGTGCAGTTCATACCACCGAGCGTGAGGGGAGTTTATCACTGGTGAAGTTTTGACTCTAGTAGTTCCCGGACTCCTGGTGTCCATTGCGACGACCGTCGCCATGGCGCGGAAACGGGCAGTTCCATCCCCGGCGCCTGGCACCACTTGCGCTTGTCCTGACCAGCAGCACGCCACCGGCGCAATGAAGGAACGGGAGGGCAGGGTCGCAGGTAGCCGATGATTCCGGGTGCAGGGGCGGCAGTCCAGGCAGTTCCTTCGCTGTAAGAGGTGGTCTCGTGGACGACATGTGTGCAAGGGCAAGAGGTGCCGCCGGATGGCTCAGCTCATGCTACCTCAGCTCCGGGAGAGAACAAATCGAGTTCAGGAAAACGAATCAGCGAGCTCTACAACTACAAGGAGCAGCGAAGGGGAAACAGGGCAGGCTCAGAGAGGGGGAGGCAGAGGCAGTCTAGCGCCCAGAAATTCCGTACTCCCCACCTCCCAATCTCATTCTTTCCGGCCACACGGTCTCTAGAAATCCTACGCTATTGAACTATTGAACTGGATCCCCAGATTCTCCACACGATGGCGGCCCTGGCGCGTATGCAGAGACTGTAGGCGACGGCGATAGCGGCCCTCTCCTGCTGCTCCAGGCCACTGGCTGCTCCTCCCTTCCGGCGACGAGCACCGGGCTGCGAGCTCCTGCTCGATTTTTGACCTCGTTCGGCTCCGACCTTCTCCGGTCTCCGCCTCCATCCCCAGCGCATCTGGCCGCTCCAGCAATCCATCCTCGACGCCCCGTCGCCATGGCCGTCGCCGAGAGCTCGCTTCTACCTTCGTCCTACCTCCGCTCCTCCAAATCCTATCCAAGGCTTCGCCTTGTCCGCGGCGGCCCGGAACGCGGCCGGGCTGGGCCGGAGTTGGCCGACCACGCGCTCATGTAGCTGCTCGAGCGCGCTCCCGCTGGAGCCGCGGCGTACTCGCCGGCCGACGGTGCACGGATGGGTCCCTGGGGGCAAGGAGCCATGGAGGTGTATGCCGGTGGATGGGGTCATGCCGTCATGGGCCAGCCAGCGATGGAGCTGCGGGGAGAAAACCAGAGGATGCCTGTCGATCGGAAAGAGAGAGGGTGAAACAAAAATAAATCGAACCGTTTTCTTTCACTTACCGGTGGCACGGTGGGTAAATATGTGATTTGTGGAGGGCAAAATCGGCAAAAAAATAACGTACCAATACCTGCTCAAGCCATATTATATAGTAGAGAAGAGATACAGATAATATGGCCAGGCGTGCGGGGAGCGCTCGATGGTACACGCGTGTCCCGGGCGCACCGATGGGCGCAGGCAAAGCCCCGTCCATGACTTGGAGTCGGTTGTAACTTTCCAAACAAGGCCAGTAACCACGATTTATAGCCCACGCGGCGGCGCAGCGATCTCTCCCAAAACCCTCAACCCTACCTTGGCGGCTACGCGTCTAAACTCCCCAAAGTACAGCCGACCAACCCCAAAGCACGGAGCCGGCCATGGAAGCCGACCCTCAAACTGAAGTCGCGGAGACGGTGCTCGACGTGACCGCGGCGGCAGGAGAGCTGGCGATCAGCCCACCCGTAGACGACGACGATGATAACCAGCAGGTGGTGACCCCGTGGGAAGTGACCGCCACGGCGAGCGTCAACTACGAGAAGCTGGTGGACAAATTTGGGTGCCAGCGCATCGACGACGCGCTCGTCGACCGCATCGCGCGCCTCACGCACAGACCGCCGCACCGCTTCCTCCGCCGCGGGATCTTCTTCGCCCACCGGTGCGGTGACCCCCTTGATCCCAACCAAAATATATGTTTCAGGCGATCAACTCAAGCGATCGAGTTGCTAATGAATACTGTTGTTTATCTTTTGTAGCGATTTGAACGAGTTACTCGACATGTACGAGAGGGGGAGAAGTTCTACTTGTACACGGGAAGGGGGCCCTCCTCTGAGTCTCTGCACCTTGGCCACCTCGTCCCCTTCATGTTCACCAAGTAATTAAGCTTTCCTGCTAATTTGTTGCTACCTAAGATCCTCTTGTATCTTCTTGATATATGTTGCGTTATGCGCTGACAGTGCCATTTGCCTGTGACGTACGGGCAGTCGGGCAGTGACCTGTAGTGATAATTCTCAAAAAAAAAAATCTCGCATCTAGTCTGATATGAATATATATGTGAGGCCTGCAAAAAAGTGCCTCTCCCCTCCCCTCCCCTCTGTTACTGTTTGAGAGAGGCGAAAGGGAGTTCGCCCGCGTTCCTCGTCCCACCGACGGCCGATTCGGTGGTCTCCTCTCTCTCCGGCCGCCGGCGCGGCGGTGGGAGAGTGGGGAGACCCTGGATCTGTGCCCGAGGCTTGTTTATAGTAGGTTAGGGTGTCGGGGCGGCGCTGGAGAGGTGGTTGTTGCGGCGGCGCTCTCGAATAAGGGTTCCGGGGCTCGATCTCCACCTCGGCGGCGCTCTGCGGGGCGGCGTCGGCGAGTCTCCGGCGTGGTTCCCTCCCGGATCGGCGGATCCGGCGAGGTTTTGTGCTCTGATGGCGGTCGTCGCGGCGGAGGTGGCGGCTGGCTTGCGGAGCTTCTGTCCCTCGCCCCTCCTTCGTCTCGGCTTGGATTCTCCTGGCCATGCCTTGGGGGTGCTGGGGGTGGTGCGGCGGGGAGCTAGCGCCTGGCGCTGGCCGTCTCCTCCGCCTGTACAGGAGCAGCTTCTTCGGGATCTCGGAGTTCTTCGTCGACTTTTGGTGCGCTGCTCTGGATTCTCTGGCTGGCCATGGTGGCCTGGGTTGGAGTGTCTCCGTCAGCGTGCTCTGCTTCATCTCCGTTTTGCTTCTTCCTTCTCTGGCCGGCCGTGGTGGCGAGGAGAGGAGGTGTGGTCAAGGCGGGGTTGCGGCGGCGGCTCCGGCAGGCTTTGCTCGGGTCCAATGCAGGGAGTGGTGGAAGCTTGGTGGTTGCGGGGAGGACACGCCTTGGCCGTGTTCGTTTAGAGTGTTTCGGTTCCGTCGCTTGCGGCGGGCGGCTCATGCGGCCTTCTTCATGAGTTGGGTGTCTCCTTCCCGGGGTTGGCGGCGGTCTAGGATCTTCTTCTCCGGAGGTTCTTCGGCGGTGAGGTTCTTCTCCAGGCGTGGTGGTGGTTCAGCGATCGGCCTCTCGAGTTCTTCAGGCTTCGCTGTTGTGCTGGATTTCTTCGGCCTGTTCGTCTGCGTATTTCTGTTCTTCTTGTGTTTGCTAGTTTGTAATCTGTGCTGAATACGCAGTGTGGATCTTATCAAAAAAAAAATATATATATATATATATATGTGAGTAAACTTGAATAATTAACCTTTAGCGGTCTTTCTTCAGGTATTTGCAGGACGTTTTCAAGGTGCCTGTAGTGATACAGTTAACTGACGATGAGAAGTTCCTCTGGAAGGCGGACTTGTCTCCTGATGACACTAAACGGTTTGCACGTGAAAATGCGAAAGACATCATAGCATGTGGATTTGACCCTCAAAGAACTTTCATTTTCTCAGATTTCAAATTTGTTGGAGGGTAGGTGTTAATTGTGGTCTTTTTATTTTTTTCGTCAGTATTAATTTATAAGCGCCTCTGTTATTGTTGTCTTTTTTGTTCTATATTAATAAACTAATGACTACTATTTGGCAGTAAATTTTATGAAAACGTGATGAAAGTTGCAAAACGTCTGACATTTAATACTGTAAGAACTTTTCTATATTTTTTCAACACACTGAGCTTGGTTTACTACATATTATCATAATACCGTTTGGTTTTGAATAATAGGTTCGAGGCATATTCAGATTTACTCCGGAAGATCACATAGGAAAGATTATGTTTCCTGCCGTACAGGCTGCTCCATCGTTTGCTTCGTCGTTTGACCATCTCTTTGGTGGCAATGGCCAGCTGCGGTGCCTTATTCCATGTGCAATAGACCAGGCACTAGTAGGGAAACCCTATATAGATAGGTTGGTATTCTGTGGCGCACCCTTGATTGGTGCACCACCGAAATTATTTTCGTGGCGCATGCAGCTACGTGCGCTACAGAAAGTTGGCTTTCAGCTACATGCGTCACAGAAAACCACATTTCTGTGGCGCATGCAGCTACGTGCTCCACAGAAAACCACATTTCTGTGGCGCACCCCCAACATGCGCCACAAATTTTTTTTGTGACGCATCTGGTCACATGCGCCATAGAAACGTGACTTTCTGTGACGCATGTAGTCATATGCGCCACAGAATTATCCAGATCCAGATGTGGTTTCTCTCACATGGTCAACTCACGCCAGCCACACACCCACCCACCACGAGTGAAAAAAAACACTCACCAACCAGTCCACCACGCACCCTTCTCTCTCTGCCTTTCTTCTCTCTGCGCGCACACTACACCGCTCGCTGCCGCCTCCACCTCCGACCCCATCTTCGTCGCCGCCGGTCCGCTCGCCGCCGTCCACCTCCACGCTTGCTGCCGCCCCTGCCTCCCCCACGCCCCTCCCCTCCTCTCTGCCCCACATTCGTTTCCCCACTGATTCGTTTCCCCACTGATTCGATCCCCTTTCTAGTGGACGCCCAGGACCTGGACGCCAAGGCGCCAGCCGCCGGGAGCTCCCTGCCCGCCTCGCCGCGGCCGGCAACGTGCGCGTCGTAGACAGGGCCATCAACGCGGCGACTTCTGTGGCTGCGGACCCGGCGCTGCTCGCTGCTCTACATCAAGCGCGAGTTCGGCCTGGCCGCGCACCCGGCGCTGGAGGGCCTCGTCGTGGCCACCTCCCTCATCGGCGCCACCGCCGTCACCACCTTCAACGTATTATATCTCGTAACATAAGGAACTAGTGCATTCAACGTATGTGTTTCATGAATGAAATAATTACATTTAAAAGTTGACTTGTGTCCGACCTATACCTGCCAAATTCAATTTTATGAGAATATTTTATTTGAAGATTTAAAATTTTCCACATATGTGTATTTTTATTTGACCAAGCTAATGAAATATTTTGATATAAAGATACCAAAATTTTGTATGTGCTTCTCTATCGCTGTATCAGTTGTGCACAGCAAATATTTTGAATTATTGGCGACGAGGAGAAGAGCATCGGTAGTGGCTAGGTGGAGCAGTAGTTTCAGGCTGTCGACGTGCGAGTGGGAGGGTGGTGGCTTGTGAGCACGAAAACAGCGATCGGCAGCTGTTGTGACGGCAGCAGTGGGTCGGGATGAGAGTGAGAGGGCTGCAGAGTAGGAAAGCAGGGAGAAAGCAGATGTTGCAAGGGATAGCAGGCAGAGGCGGCACAAGGAGGAATGAGAAACAACAATGTTCAGTAGACCAGGGACAATTATATTTTGGTGAATGTCGGAGCGGCGGCTCCGGATTCGCCAAGCGTTGAGGACGCCTCCGCCGTGTTTAGTGTCGCCTATGGTTGTTATGGCGACATGGTCGTCGACTCGTTTTGGGGCGTGGCCTTGGGGCTGGCGTGGATGTCGGAGTGGTGGCTCCGTGTTTCTCCTTGCGTTGAGGTCGTCTCCGCTGTGTTAATGTTGGCTATGGTTGGTAGGGCGACATCGACTGTTTTTGGGGCATGGCCTTGGGGTTAAAATATATATCTGGTTTTCTCATTACTGTACATCTCTGTGTTTAGTATGCAGTTTGCTTTACCTTTTGATTTATTTATATCGGTGCAGGATCCTTATTTTAGGATGACACGTGATGTTGCTCCTAAAATTGGTTATCATAAACCTTCACTGATCGAATCAAAGTTTCTCCCTGCTCTTCAGGTATTTTTGGAATATCATGGATTTATGACTGAATAAAGAAGTTCCAGTTAATAGCTTTTTGTTTGTCCAACTCGCTGAGAGTATATTTCAGTTTATTTCTTTTACAGGGGGAGAGTGGTAAAATGTCTGCCAGTGACCCCAATAGTGCAGTATATCTGACAGATAAACCTGACATTATTGACAAAAAGGTTTGTCCTGATCTTTGTTTTGAATCACATGTTTCAGTTAGGCCATTTATTACGTGTAAATTGTCATTGGTTGAAACAAGCAGATCGTAATTCTATTAAATTTCAAATTTCATTGGCTTATGATTTATTTCTGTTGTTTTACAGATTAGGAATCACGCTTTCTCAGGTGGCGGGTCCACCATGGAGCTCCATAGGCAATATGGAGCTAACCTTGATGTAAGTGATTTCTTCGGTATTCATGAGCACTTGTTAATGAGTAGTAAACTAGTATGCCACAGTCGTGCATCATAATTGATTTGAGTTCTGTAATAGCTCATAAGTTAGATTATTGTATTCGAGTTAATCCATCAGCGGCGTTCCAGTTAACTCTTAAGAAATGCAAAATCGATTGTTTAATAGTCATTTTATCTTATAAGTTAGATGATTACATTATTGTATTCCAGTTAATCAATCATCAGCGCTCCAGTTAATTACTGTAAATCTATTGTTTAATTGTCATTTTGTCTTTCAGGTCGATGTCTCTATCAAATACCTAAATTTCTTCCTTGAAGACGATGTCGAGTTTGAGCGCATAAAAGAGGTAATATATAGTATGCGCTGGTGCATAGAAATAGTTTGCACAATGCACTCGCATTGAAGCCTAGGTTGCACTTACATTATGAAACTCATTGGTTATTATCACCAGGAATACAAAGCCGGGATCATGCGAACAAGCAAAGTGAAGGCTATTGTCATTGAGGAACTATCGAAGATTGTAACAGCACATCAGAATGCTAGAGCTCGAGTGACCGAGAAGGTACATAATTTGGTTATTGGTCCTGTTTCAAGGATGTTGCACACATGGCCGTCTCCTCATTCTAACCACATTTGGAATGGAACACTTATGTTTCCTTCATCGATACAAATTTCCTCAACGGTTTTTGTTTTCTGCAGGAAGTTGATTCGTTCATGTCTGAGCGTCCTCTTCCCAATATGTTTGACTGAAGATGATGTCGCTGGGCTTGTAATGTCTGCAGGTCCTCGTCCCAATACGTGTTTGACCGGCCAAAGAGGAATCGCATCATGTGATCTTACCTTTCGGCCAAACCACTACGATTAATACTCCCTTCGTCACAAAATAAGTGTCTTTGCACAAATCAAAGACACTTATTTTGTGATGGAGGGAGTATTAGGGGTTAAAAGTTAAAACGCGTGGGTCTTTGTCGCTTGACAGCTTTGCCTGGGTGTGTGAAGAAACACTAAACTCCTAGGAGCAGTACGTACTCTGCTGTCAGTAATTATGATGGAACTAAACGGTGGTGTTAAAAGAATATGAAATGTCCTTTGATCTGCATTTCGATGCGTGGTGTGGTTTCACAATTAGAAATGAAGGTAAGAAGGAAAATGAGCCGATGAGCATGCGCCTGTGCCTGTGTTTACCATTTTAAAAGGTAAAGCGGGTAAAATATTTTTACTGTTACTGTCGCGCACAATCATCAACTGTTCATCTTCAGTATTATCACTTTATACATCAAGCAAATAGTAATCACTAAGTACAGTAGTCCTATTATTTGCATGATGATAGACAAGGTGCCATGCATGTTACATATACGACAATGCGTGCCCACCTTGGATCGATCAGTCTGCCGCTTACCGAAAAGCCATCGGTCACGAAGTAAGTGTGCACGTGCGGTCGCCACGTGCGTGCCGGTGTGTTTAGTCCACCGCAGAAACTTTAACTTCTCCTCTAGCTATCTCTTCACTTCCTCTGTTTTGTTTCAGAGGAGCATTGCAAAACGGAGGGACGGAACCTATGATGTAAACGGTTGCATGGCTATCAAAATTATTTTCTCGTTAGTGGCAACAACACAATTCCCCTGCTTAACTGTTTCTTGTCACTCGGACGTAGATAAAGCATGGTTAAACCCGATGTCGAACACTTGGAGATTTAAATATAAACTTGTCCAGAGTCTACCTTAAACCGGAGAGCACGTGGGAACATTAAATATTTAATTAAATATATAAATATAGCATAATTAATATAACATGCACGATCTGATTTAACAACATAATTCATAATATCCCACCAAAATAAAGGTAAAAGGTAAATACATCATATGGATCTTGATCATGTTATGCATCTCTGGAGACTTTTGTATTGAGAAACATGGAGGAGGGATATAATACCTGCTACTGCCTGCTATGTACCCATAGTTCAAGGATGAACTACTCGGCCGTGTTAGTGTAGATGCTTTCGACGATGATTTCCCATCTGGTAGAGTAAAGACAAAGGGCTTC
This sequence comes from Poa pratensis, assembly GCA_947311845.1. Classification (NCBI taxonomy): domain Eukaryota; kingdom Viridiplantae; phylum Streptophyta; class Magnoliopsida; order Poales; family Poaceae; genus Poa; species Poa pratensis. The sequence goes on from CAMZMU010000041.1 coordinate 158,628,388, forward strand.
AGATCCGTTTTCGCAACACTTGCGGCTGCGTATATTATTTTCTCAAAATTTCTTCTCCGTTCGGTTTTAGGTTTTCGTCGACAATATATAGATTGAAGGGCGACACAACTCGAGGGCTAGGGGGCACCGGGTGGGTGCGCCGCCCCTGGTGCCAAATTTTGTTTCACCATGCCTGTCTCGAAAAGTCATTCTTCGTGGTGTTCTTTCCTGATTTTTTCCGTATAATAACTGTGATGCAAAAAACAGGCAGAAAATAACAACTGACACTTGGCACTGAGTTAATAGGTTAGTCCAACAAAAATGCACTAAAATGATATAAAATCATGTATAAAGTATGTAGTAATGGTATAATAATAGCATACATCAGATATGACTGTTTTGGCTCCCGAGCTCATATGGTCCTGCCTGAATGAGAATATCTAAAAAAATAGTAGAACATTTGAAAAAAGTTCTGAATTTTTTTGGTCATGAATATATATAAAAAATTCCACGCACATGCCAATTTTTATGAAATGACATGTGTGATCCTACGTGCAAAAAAGACAAAATCAATGCTCCAAAAGACATTTTTTTTAAATTCCATTTTGGTCGATTTGTTGTTTTTGCCAAGAGCGCCACAGTTATTTCGCCATGAAACTTGGCATGTATGTAGAACATTTCTATATGTTCGCGACCAATGTTTTTCCAGAAGTTTTCGAAATATTTTACTATTTTCTTCGATTTTGTTATACAGTAGGAGCATATGAGCTCAGGAGCCATTATGAATTTCCACATAAATCAATCTAAAATTATAGATGCAAGATGTATTAATGAAGATGATCCGTTGCAAGTAGGAAAAGACTTATGGGGATGAGGTGAGTAGGACAGGGCAGCACGTGACGGCACTGCAAGCAAAATATCCGCCTCATATATGTATATCTTCTCCACAAAAGGCGAGACATTGAAGCAATTGTATGAGAAACGATAGGAGAAGAAATATGAGAGGTAAAAAACAATTCTTGGAAGTGCAAATGGAGAGAATGGTGTTTGATCGAGAGAGGCTCCGTGTGAACATTAGTTGGAAAAGGAGAAAGTGATTGTTGAGAACGCGAAAGTTAATCTTGCAAGATTCACGGAGGACTCAAGGATCATGTTTCAAAACGCTAACCTCATGAATGATGATAGCGCAAAGTGGATAAGACACACGAGGAGAGGATCAACGAGGCGATATTGGCGACAATTGATTCATTCTTCGATCGGTTTATATAATTTAAAGAATGTTATTTGGTATTGAATTCGGCTCATGCATATATTAGTCAGGCTTATTTTGAATTCCCGTTGAATTGTTAAATTGTGGATCAATTGGTGCTGACGTTGCATGTGTTTGCATAAATTTGAGGGATAGATTTGGTGTTGTCCGGTCCTTTTCGACCGACAAGGAGAGACTCAAGTTTGGCAAACCATCGGTCACAAAGTAAGTGTGCACGTGCAGTCGCCACGTGTTGCCGGTGTGTTTAGTCGACCTACATTACAGTGCATAAACTTTAACTTCTTGTCGCGGAAACTCCATATGGAGTCCGAGCTATATGTGTCTCGGTATCTCCTCCATGCATCAGCCATCGCGATATGTGCCACAATGCGTCTCGTCGTCGTATTGTTATATTAGAATACACTGCATAAACTTTAACTTCTTCTCCTCTTTTTCTTCATTGGAGAAGAACCATCGATGGTTCGATGTTTGTCAGTTGTCTGTGCGGTGTGCTAGCTAGCTCTTCACTCGCTCTGTTATGTTTCAGAAGAGCATTGCAAAACAGAGCGACGGAACCGTTTATATTTTTTTGCATTGCGAAATAGAACGGCAAAACATATTTTTAGGAACATAAGTGGCTACGCTCATCACTCGGGAGAGCCCAGGCCCATACGACCTTTGCAACTCGGCCGAGTTCTTGACCCGGTACTTCTGGGCCTGTAAGCCTGCATCTCCACTGCCGGTCCATAATTGATGGGCGTCCTACCATATTTGGTGGGCCTCCAACATTCTCGGCCTGTAAGCCTGCATCTCCACTTCTGTGACTGTAAGACTGCATCTCCACTGTCTGCCGAGATTATAAATTAGGAAATGTGTGCTAAAAAAACAAAAGGAAATGCGATGGTATATTCGTATTCTTCTTCAAAATCAACTCAATCATCACCATGTACGTATTTTGAAATTTCTAAGGGTGACTAACTGACTACTTATAGCCATCCAAATGAATCTTAATATTTAAATCGGTTTTGTTAATTTTCAGCTAGGTTAGTGCTCAGTAAAGTTCTACACCATTAGTTTTGTATCGTGATTCGTGCATTTATGAGTTACAAGTTAGGTTGCTATTAAGATTTTTCCAGGTGTACATGAGGTTGCAACTTGAAAATTGTATTACTGTTAGATTCAGTTCGTGATTCGTCCTAGACATGACTTGCAAGTTGCAACATATATAGGTTAAAACTGAGATACTATTATGTCATTTTTTTCTTGATAAAGAGCATTTTATTACTTTTATGATCACTAATATACAAATTATACCATAATGTCACATGTGACCTGACTGAGCATTAACTTTCTCAGAATTAGTCACGCACTATTAAATTAGTTAGTTTTTAGCGTCGATTCAGAAAGAACAATCGCTCAGTAGTCAGTAGTCGTCTAAGAAAGTTATGCTCGAGATGCACGGTGATCGTTGCATGAATATGTATGTAGTGACAAGCTAGATAGGTATATGTTCGAGAACAACCGATAGATAAGGCTCTCGCAGCTGTGTAGGAGTACTCGTTTCAGTCCGAGCATATCGCTCAGCAATGAATCCATTCCGCCGATGCGAAAGTTCGTCGCCGAGCTTCTCCGTCTAATCTCCAATGTCTCTTCTCAGTTTGTTCTTTTCTCAATCTGCGGTCGCCCCTTCGATGCAGGCCAGCTATCCCGCATCACATGCATGGTGCATGACACCACGTCACCATGCATGCATGCGGTGCCTCGCCGCATGCTCTCTCCACGTACGCACCCCGACCTCCACCTGGCCGCGTGCATGGCTCCACGTCCTCCTCGCCGCCCCCTACATAAACATGCACTCAACTCTCCCGGAGATCACCACCAACATCGATCACAATGAAGTCCGCAGCAAGAGCGACATTGCCGGCGCTAGCCCTCATCCTCTCCCTGTGCCTCGCCCTCTCGTTCGCGTCGAGGGAGGATGTGGAAGAGGTAGGATGGAGGAGGGGAGAAGAAGGACGGGAGGAATGGGGAAAAGGGCAGTCCAGCGAAGGTGGCCAGCCATACCACTTCGGGGAGGAGAGCTTCCGTCCCTGGACGCGCACGCAGCACGGCCACTTCAGGGTGCTGCAGCGGTTCGACCACGAGCTGCTCCGTGGCTCCGTCGGCGACTACCGCGTGGCGTGCCTGGACGCGGCGCCGCGCGCGTTCCTGCAGCCCAGCCACTACGACGCCGACGAGATCTTCTACGTGAAGGAAGGCGAGGGCGTGCTGGTGCTGCTGAGGCAGGGGAAACGGGAGTCGTTCTGCGTCAGAGAGGGCGACGTCATGGTGATCCCGGCGGGATCCATCGTGTACTCCGCCAACACGCACCGCTCCAAGTGGCTCCGCGTCGTCATGCTCCTCAACCCAGTCGCCACGCCCGGCCGCTTCGAGGTGCAGAGCGGCGAGAGGAGACCTCTTTAGTGCAATTTCGTGTGACGACTTGTTCTGCTAATCATGATCTGTGCGTGCAGGAGTTCTTCCCTGTTGGAGGCGAGGGCCCGGAGTCTTTCTTCAGCGCCTTCAGCGACGAAGTCCTCCAGGCGGCGTTCAACGTACGCATGCCTGCACACCGGCACTGCTTCTTTTTGGGCAGATCAATCACTTCATCTCGATATTAATTGGTGCATATTTCGCATGTATTCGCCAGACACGCCGGGAAGAACTGGAGAAAGTTTTCGAGGGGCAGAGGCAGGGGGAGATATGGCAAGCGTCTGAGGAGCAGATCCGGGAGCTAAGCAGGTCGTGCTCCAGGGGAGGACGCGGCGGTGGCGGGTCAGGATCCGAGAAGGAGGAGATCAAGCCGACCAGCCTCCCCGACCAGAGGCCCCGCTACTCCAACAACCACGGCAGGATGCACATGATCACAGGCAAAGAGTGCCGCCACCTCCGCGACCTCGACATGGAAGTCGGCATCGTCAACATTACCCGCGTACGAGATTAGTTCGTTTTGTTTGAAGTATCAATGTATCATGCAGCTGCTTGATCGATACTGAAGATGTTGTGCACGCATGATGCATGCAGGGGTCGATGATGGCGCCGAAATACAGCACCCGCGCGACCAAGATCGCCGTGGTTGTGGAGGGGAGCGGCTACTTCGAGATGGCATGCCCGCACGTGTCCAGCTCCGGCCAGTCAGAGCGCCGGGAACACCGTGAGCACGGCAGGAGAGGCGAGGAGCAGGAGGAGGGACAGGAGGGGCAGCAGAAGAAGTCGAGAGGCTACAAGCAGGTGAAGGCCCAGATCAAGGAGGGGTCGGTGATCGTGCTCCCCGCGGGCCACCCGGCGACGTTCGTGGCCGGGAACGAGGGGAACCTGGCCGTGTTCTGCTTCGGCGTGGGCACCAGCCAGGACGAGGAGGTGTTCCTGGCGGGCGGGAACAGCCTTCTGAAGCAGCTCGACGGCGCGGCCAAGGCGCTCGTGTTCGGCGCCCAGGGCAGGGAGGCGGCGGACAGGGTCATCGGCGCGCAGACGGAGTCCGTGTTCCTCCGCGGGCCGCAGCAGCAGCGCCGACACGGCGACATGTGAGCGATCGCGCGACGATCTTGAGTGACCGTACCTGCATGCGTACGTGTCAGAGTGTGTACATATGTAAGGGGAATAAGTAGCAGCTGGCAGCCGAGCCAGAGGAGATGCTACGTATGCACGAGAGCATGCCTGTACGCTGTTATGTATATGTATCTACGTCAAGTTTTCAGTGAAATAACGTGTGTCCGCTCGTTAGGACAATGCCTGTGGGAAAGAGTTACCCGAACAGAGTAACGTGTCACGTAACGGCGTCCGGGACCACGGTCCACGTACACAGCAGGGCACGCGACTGCGCACAGGCCAACCAACGGAGTCACGATGCTCTCGCCGACCACTTCCGGCCGGCCGGTATGCGTGGCTCTTCGCCTTGTCCTCGGCCTGATCTCGCCGAGCAGGACAGTTACTACTTACTATATACTGGTTCGATCGAAGGCCCAAGAAGCTCACGGACAGCTAGCAAGCGCGGCGGCGGCGATGGGCGACGTCTCCGGCTGCGTGTTCGGCCTGGCTGGGTCTGGTTTCGCGCTGGTGGCGTCGGGCACCCCGATCGTGTCCCTCGACGCCCACAGGATCCTCGCCATCTCCGGCGACGACAAGAACCGGTAATGTCGACCGAGATCCGCCCGCCGCCCATCCCTCGCTCGATCCAGCCCCGTCCGCCTTATGATCTAATCTCCGCCGCTTCCCTCCGGCTTGTGTTTGCTGTGCAGTGCCAAGCTCGCCAAGGCGATGCGCAAGTGGAAGGAACTGTCGGGGGTCCCGTACCCCGACACCGCCGCCGCCGGCAAGGTCGCGCATGAGCTGCTCGGCCGCCGCTGTTACACCGTCGAGGCCGTGGTCGTGGACGCGACCGAACTCGTCGGCAGCTGTGTCGCGGAGATGCGCCGGCTCGGGGCTACCGACGAGTTTGCGGTCTGGTACATTGACAGGGATGGGGCGGTGCCGGTGAAAAAGGAGATTATGGAGGCCATGGCGCGCGGTCGGCAGATGGCTATCGAATTATTAAACTCATTCGGGTTAGACTCACACCAATTTATACCATTAAAAAAAGACTCACACCAATATATGTGACAGATTGAAGGGGTAGTATGTTGATCGAGATTTTTCACACCTATTACTTATCACAAATTTGAAGTTTCCGTCGTGCGACAAAAAATATATTAATATGTTTGCTATTTGAAGAGATTTTTGCATTTACAGTGGCGAAGTTCATATATACTCCTCTAAGGTGCATTTGTACATGAGAAAATTATTGAACTTAGATATGAGAGTTACTAATAGAAAGGTGGAAAACATAATAAATTTTGGGGGGAAAACAATCCCTTCGGAAGTGTACCCCTTTGTACATGTTTATTATATTATACCTTAGGGGGGCAGAGGAACGATTGATATGTACTCCCTCCGATACAAATTATAAGATGTCTTGTTATTTTAATGTAGACTATATACAGACTAAAATAAGTGAATCTACACACAGAAACACGTCAAGATACACCTGAATCTAAAAAAACTAAAACAACTTATCTTTCAGAACAGAGAGAGTACATGTAAAGATTTTTGTTGAGTACTATCAAGTTAAAAGGACCAATGAGGGTTAGGAATATGAGTGGTTGGTGGTAGCAGTTGTGATTTGTGGGATTTGAAAACCAAGAATGTTTTCAAATGGCCAAATGAGCATGCCTATTATGTTTTATATATTTTCCATTAGATTGATTACTGGATACTTTGCACTGAAGGAGACAAGGATTGCTAACTGGTTTAATTTCTCATGTGGATTTGTATGTGGGTGGGGAAGGGAGAGAAGGAGGTGGATGATTGCCGTATTTTAATAAGCAGATGGTACCCTCCTCCTGCTGCAAAATACTATTAATTTTTGATCCAGAAAATTTAATATCTTCGATGAAGATGGTAATGTGGTAACAATTCCTTACTAAAAAATACCTGACACATCACAACACAGACATGTCACAACCAGAGTGGGTACTCAAAGTGGTAACCTTATGGAGGTAAGATTCCTTGTTTTGGTCTTGTTACAAGGTCAAAGTTGGGAACGGTAGCAACACTACATTATGGGAAGATCAAATGTTCTCTTATGGTAGTTTTTTATTTACCTTCCATAGACTATATAAAATTTTCATGGATCAACAAGTCACTATTAAAAAATTGCATGTGATTTTCACTTACTCACATAAACGAATAATAGTGTAGAAATTGAAATAGAACTAACATTATGGTTAAGAACTATTCTCTAAATTAAGAGACTGACATCTTATAGTCTGGCTACTTCTTTATTTTTTGAAAGAAATGCGGTAGGGGAAGCCCCTACAGCGTTTTAAAAAAAAATAAGAACCCAAATCTGCGTCCGTGAGGACTTGAACCTGGGTGGCTGGGTTGTACATCCACTTCCCTAACCAAGTGAGCTGGGCTCACTTCTTATAGTCTGGCTACTTCCATGTTTAGGAAACTTTAGTGAGAAATATTTCTACAAGGATAGACAAAATCTTGGGGTGGCTTCATATAATTTTCCTATCGAAATAAAAAATTACCTATCTATCAAAACTTCCCATGGTTGGCTTTGAAAAAACATAAACCAGAAATCATTTGTTGCATAGTGGTGCTAAATCCGAGAAAGTGTCTCTTTTGTGGGATTAATGAGCCAAAGAACATCTTCTTCTTTTCATGTGCACTCAGCACTGGCTGTAATCATTAGATGTGTTTTCAGTAGCAAATGTTAATTTCACATGCTGATGAATGAATTAATGTTTGACTAACAGGTTTTGAAAAAATGATAGTGGTAGTGATAGCAATGTGATTTTTGGGATTTGAAAAGGCAATAAAGTTTTTAGATAAAATGTCCAAATGAGCATATATATATATATATATATATATATATATATATATATATATATATATATATATATATTCCATTAGGCTGAAATGTTCAGATCTGTGATTTTGTCTTTTTTGCACAGGACGGCCACGATGTCATTTAGTTACGAAAAAAATCACGTGCGGGCGTACCATACTCATCTTTGCCTTAGACTGTTTTCGGAATTTTTTGAAAAGTTTTTCTATTTTTTTTTATTTTCCCGAAAATAACGGGAGCATATGCTCCCGAGCTCCAAAACACTGCTCCCTAGACTATTTAGACCAAAAAATATACTGTATGTAGTGGAATCTTCACAAAATTTGAATTTTATATTGAAATTATGATGTTCATCTATCTGTGGCACCCCCCAACAATATGGACCTAGATCCGCCACTGCCTGCATGGCTTCTCAGCTTGAAGGAATAGGGAGGAGAGAGGAGAGGTTTTTTCATGGATGGGCTCCTTCCACGGTTGTAGTTTGGTGCAATTCAATACATTGTAGCCAACGATTCAAATATGACAACCTTTTTCATTGAATCCACGCATGGTCTAAGAATTGTTGCACTTGGAAAACCTAACACAAGATGCGTCGAGTTCGCAAACGCAAAACAGAGTCAGACTCGAACAAGGCGTACGCGCAGTAATTGAGTCTCGTTTGCGACTCCGACATCAACTCGTCCTCCAACTCTCGATCCTCTATAATACCTTCCTCTCGCTCGCGCCTCTACGTCTCCTGTAAGGCTGTAACCTCCCGAAGTTGAATCAACACCGAGCTAGCGAGCAGAGCACTACGTGATTCGTGCGGAGACCGAACGCGCTGCACGAGGACACGTACGCGCCGCCTGCCGCGATGATCATGGACAGCGTGTTCGGGGTGGTGGGGAGCGGCTTCGCGGTGGTGGCCGCCGGCACCTCCGCCGAGCGGAGCAGCTACGTGTTCAGCAACCCCGACCACGACAGGGTCACGCTCCTCGGCTCCCACCTGCTTCTCGGCGTGTCCGGCGTCCCCGGCGACTGGTATTGTTCCGTCTCTACGATCAAGGCCTCGATCAATCATCATATAATCTGGAACTTCAACTCGATTATGTTCATTTTTTTCGCAGCCTGCTGTTACGGGAGGCGGTGAGGGCGAGCGTGAGCGTCGACAAAATCGGCAGCGCCGCCGCGGCCGTCGAGGCCGCACGTGGGGCGGTGCTCGGCTGCGCTCAGTCCGCCAATACGATCGTCGCCGGTTATGAAGGGGCCGAGGGCCCGACGATGTACGCCGTCGGCGGCACCGCGCCGCCGCAGCGGCTGGAGCAGTACGGGGCTGCGGGGTGCGGGGCGGACCTCTGCACGCCGGTGATGGAGAATGACTACCGCCCCGGCATGACCGTGAAGGAGGCCGTGGCGCTCGTCGACCGGTGCATCAAGCAGGTCCGGCGGATCGGGCTGGCCAGCTTCGTGATCATGGTCGTGGACAAGGACGGGGCCAGGGAGTACGCCAGGCGTATAGTAAAGCCCAAGACCGAGATGGAGAAAAAACTCAGCTAGGGAAAGGCTTTTGTGAATCCCGGAAAATAACGCATTTTTGTGTGCGAATACGTAGAAACTTCTTGTGATTTGGAATTTTGAGTGGGATCCATCGCTCTGCCATTGCTATGTCCGCCCTGTATGGTCAAATTAGATGTTCAATTCATATGTTCGAGATACATCCAAGTAAAGGTGGGGTTTTTCTAGCTGATTATGCTCACGACATGGTGGATCTTGATTTGGCGGTAGGAGTAATATGCCAACAAAGTTTAGTAATGAGCTGTATGTTTATTAAGTACTTTTTGTATCTATGAATGCATAATAATATGTTGATTGTTGAGAGCAATGGTAGAAGCCTAGAAGTGAAGATCTTTTACCTAAAAAAAGAATATCGTGAAAATATATTACGATCTGTGTTGACAAGACAATTATCTATTCCGACAAAACAGTCAAATCGTTTACCTTCTACTTCCATGTCTATCTTTTCTCTTTTCATGAAATAACCATAGAGCATATAGTTTAAAAAACCGGATCGGTGATCGAACCGGTGAGGCTATCGGTTGGTCAGACCATTGGTTCTTCGGTTCAATAGCTGAACGGTAAAGAAATGATCTAAATTTTAGTAGTTGAATACATAAATAAGGGTCAAAAGAATATCTTCCATTTATTTAACAACAAAGCAGCCAAGCCTACTTGGTTAGCGCATTGTCGAGAGGCTAACAGAGCACTCACACGATTAGGATTCGATCCCTTCACACCCCCCTATATTATGTTTTATTCCAAACAATTACAAGAGTTAGCTGACACCGGTCCGACCAATCGCTGATTCGGACAAAAACAGGTAAAAAACACCCTAAACAGCCGGTTCGACGAAAATTTTCCAGTTCACTTCTTTGTCCGGTCTTCTGCGCTTAACATACCGAATGAGCCGCTAGTTCTGGTTTTTCGGACGAACCACCGGTCCAGTCCGATTTTTTCAACTAGGCCATGGAGAGGCTATTTTGCAGGGAGGGACAAGCCCAAGGACGGAGACGGGGATTGCAAAATGTAGGAGGGGGGCTAATTGAACACTAAACCACACGTTTGCACTAGTATAAACTAGTACTCCCCAGATCTAGAATAAGTGTCTTAGTTTTGAGCTAGGGTTTAATTCAAAATCAAGACACAATTATTATGGATGGGAGAGAGTAACACATAGGACACACTTGTTGAGAACGGCAGGCCTTACTAGAATGGGCCGTCGCTGGGCTACAAACACAAAATGTATGTTTCTATGAGGTAGGCTGCGGGCCCACCTAGTTTGAAAACTGTAAAAAATATTTGCATGTGGCAGTGTAAAGCTCAATAGTAACGTTCATTTCTCATTTGTACGTTCCCAAACTTGGCTGTCCAAAAGAACACCACATCGGTCTATACACAACCTTCGTCTTATTGCTCCCACTCACTCTCCGCCTTAGTCATCTCAATCCTTCCCTATTACTCTCATTCAGTCACCCTCGCCTAAGTGCTTGCAGGCCTAGACTCGGCGCCCACGCATACATCGAACACCATCGAAGACAGGTAGCTCGATTCCCCGCGCTTGACACGCTAGCTATCCTGGACTCCTCCTCATCCTCGGCATAGGAGGAGGGGGTCTGGCTCTGGAGGTCGGGTGTGTCCTCTCCTTCGCCGCCTTCGAGCACAATGACGTCGAGCGTCATTGGTGTGTGGCGGAGGAGGACATGACCATCCTGCTCTCGGGCTTCGAGTACCAGGGGGCACACGGGAGAAGCATTGTACCAGGTGGACCTCATGGACACCGTACCATTTCCCGCTCTTTCGCCCCTAGCGAGGGCCAAGGGACATAGGTGGTGAAGGACGAGAAGAAGGACGCTCCGACGCTACCTCTAGTATCGGCGCAGCAAGCGGCGGTAAGCGCCCACCTCGCCTAAGGCAAGTCTCTAAACGTAGTTTACGTTTAATTTAGTTCTATTTGTTTGTTTAGATTAGTTCTATGTACTTAGGCAGTGGGCAAATCCCTATATTTAATTTAGTTTGGTTATTTGTTTAGATTAGTTCTTTTATTTAGGCAGTGGGCAAATCCCTTTATACTAGTTTGGTTTTACTTCGATTCTTTGTTTATTATATGCTTGCATGTTAGTCCTTGGTTTTCTTTTTTATATTAGTTACTTGTTTTAATTTAGTTATATGTTCCTTGTTTTAGTTTACTTCATCTCTCTCCCTGTTCAGTTTTAGTTGTTCTTTGTCATTCAATTGTTTAATAAAGCATTTATTTATCTTTAGGGCTAGGTGCTAGGTTGTTCTTTTCCCGTGAAGATGTAGGGGCGAGGCTCGGTCCACGGTGCTAGAATTGGGGCTCTCTCAACATTGTATTGAAGCCGGCATGGTCGGAATACTTTTTTACACTAGGGCACAATGGAAGAGGGCGACCTACCGTGAAGATGTAAGGAACAGGGCCCCATTTAGGGTGCAGTGAAGATGGCGTCTCCGGCCTTTTTTGTTGTGTACCATAAACATCAAACATACGTGTTAATGTTGATGTGAGGGACTAAGGTAAAAGTTCTGCATTTTGTAACTCTTGCCAATATAACACAGGCATCGGTACAGAGGACCATTGCAATTGTGCTCCCACATTAGCTACACACTGGGGCAATGGACCCCTTCTTCGCTGCCGATGGATTTTATTTGTGGGTGACCACATTCTCATTCTACAGTAGTGTAGTGAAACTTTATACACTCATGTTGGAATAACTGAGACATGTACTAGCCGACGTGAGAGAAAACTTAATTTATTTGGCAAAACAAGTCGTAGATAAATGTTGGTACATATAATATATTCAAAATGTTGAACTATAATATTCTTGGCCAAAGCATTTCCAATAAACTCTGCTAAATAAAAACAATTCCAATCGGTTCCAAAATTGTAAAGTGTTAAATTGAAAAAATCATGTTGTCAATGCATCAGTTTCACGAATAAAAGAGTTCCCCGAAATGGGTTTTCCTAACGGCGCAGCGGTGAATAAAAATTGTAGAAGTGCAAATATACATTCATATACAAAATAAATAAAAAGGAAACTCACATAGGGAAACAATTTTTTATTTTTTATAGATTTAAAAGTACAATTTCCCACACGACCACATGATATTGTGCTGGTGTTAAATCTATCTTACTAGCGTGGTCGAGTGTGTAACTTCAGGTTCGTAGGGGCTTGCAAGATAATCTGGTTAATTACATCTGCTCGGTACTCACCTCTGATTAATTCCGCTGATGCTTATCTTCTATTGTGTATCCACTTGTCTTGCTTCCAAACCATAAATTATGTGATTATATACTTTATTTTCTTCATTGATTTTGATAACTCATAACGCCAATTGAATTATCTATGCAATATTGCAATCTGGGCATTTTGTTCAGGCTAAATTCTTTGTGACTCATAGCTAATTCAAGTAAAATCTTCAACATTATTTTCTACTAAATACTTAGTTGCCATAAACATATAACCCGTTGGACATCTGCAATGCGTACAAATTCGCGAAAAAATGGCACAATGCTTAAAAGAGAACACCTACATACACCAATAATTCTTATAAGAAGCATTTTGTATAAGGTAAGCAGCCCTTTGTAGGTACTTGATTAGTTTGTTGCATTTTATTGGATGCCAATTATGCATATAGACATGATAATGAAAAAACATTTGATGTTTATCGTTATTTTTTTACTCAAAAGAGGACTTCAGATTTCACAAAGAGCCTCTAGACTCTTCGGTACGACAAAGCCCTTTGTAATGAAGAGCAAATCAAGTTAGTACTATGTTAGTTTATGTATATTTAATTTAATAAGAGGGTTGGTATTATATGAATTTCTGTGTATATTCGGTCTTATAGGTTCACCAAGATGAGTAAAAATATAACTACTGTGTGGGTAGCTTATTCATTGGAGGTTTTTTTTTATTTCAAATGACACTCAGTTTGCTAAGTGCACGAACTGGAGTTGGTTGTTACTATTACACGAGAGAGATGTCTAGAAACGCCCAGAAATCGGTGAGTAAGGGGCAAAGAGGGGGTGAACTGAACTACAGAGCCGGTAAATAATAAGAAAAGGTAGTCGGAATTTGGGTGGAGATATTAATTTTACTTGTATGTTCAGTTTAACTGAGCTGCACAACATAACCAACCGTTTAACACCACTAGTGACTCAGGCATGAAGCAGACATGCATTATGCCAGATATTTTCAATTTTTAACGAAAACTTGTTTTTGGCACACCAAGCTTGCAGCCAATGGTGTTGATATGAGGACATTCCAAGCGGGGAACACGTTGCTGCTTAATTAAAGGCACATCGTGCTTGCTCGAGATGGGCTAACCTGCTACCATTAGGAGTCAATGCTATATCATGTAATCTTTCTCATGTACTCCGGTGAACCGGGCTAAATAAGTGAAAGATAGTGATGGTGAGCTTCTTCAGACTCCCAAAGTCTGTCTAGCATTGCATCACATCAGAATATTCTCATATGCAAATGTTGGGATATTGTAATAATTTGTCGAAGTTATCGATTCCTACTATATTAGCATCCCTATTCTGTTTTCTGCTCTTTTGTCAAGCATTAGCCGCTGATGATGTGATAAGTGAAGTCGATCAAATACAACCAGTGGCTCTTTATTTCGACCGCACGAAAATAATCCAATGATACAGATGCGAAACACAACACTGACAAAAATCCTCCGCACCTATGCTATACCAAAAGGAAACGCACATAATACCACAGAAGAAACGTGTGTCTGAATCACCAGCCCAGGCTTCAGTTTACTGACCGAGACGCTCACACGATGGACACGGTGTAGAACGCAGCGGCCGCGAGCATGAACACCAGACCGGCCGGGCCATGGAGCGACGAGACACCATTCCCCTGCAGGGACCCCGAGGGCGTCGCCTTTGACCCCGTGCCAGCAGCCGTAGGTGTCTGCACCTCCGGCGTGGTCGGCGCGGCGGCAGCTGCAAAATAGAGAAAACAGTTTCTTTTCAGAAATGCAGAGTATCCATGTACAGAGTACAGTGGGTAGATCAGGAACTCATAATCTGAGGGTTTTAACGATCGAGCACTTACCGTCGTTGCACTTGCTCGCCGGCGGGGTCTGCACGTTGCACGCCTTGGGGAGCTCGAGAGCGCGCGTCTTGTTGATGGTCATGCCGCCGACCGAGTCGCCGCCGAGCGCGCTGCAGAGGCACTCCGGCTGGGACTGCACCACGGAGCTGAGCTGCGAGTAGGGCTGGAAATAAAACTCGGAACTCGTGAGCTTAATGAGTACTCGAAAACTCGGCTCAACTTGAATCGAACTCGGACACTAATGAGTTGAGCCAAGCTGACATTTCTAACTCATTAAGAAAACGAGTTTAGTGAGTCGAGTTACGAGTACTCGTTAAACTCGTGTAGCTCGTAGTATGACTAAGACAATTAATTAGTGGACTAGTACATTGAATGTTTTCGTTCATCAACATGCAACACAAAGTTCTGATCTATAATGCCTACATTATATAGGCCAGATCTACGCACAAGCATAGCCAGTATAGCCATGTAGGGCATATCTAGCTGTTATGTTCTATCATCTAGTCAATTTTTATGCTATGGGCAATGATTTGTTAAGCAATGCTTGAATGTTTAAGTTTATGTTATATTATGGACTACTCCCGCCATACACGTTTCTGTTGTTGACGTTTATTACCGAGCTTAATGAGTTTACTGAGCCAGCTCGAGTTTTTATTGAGTCGAGCCAAGTTGGGGTCTGGCGCTCGTTTAGTTAACGAGTTGAGTTGAGTTGGCTCGTTAACTAACGAGTATTTACGAGTTGAGTCGAGTTGAGTCGAGCTGGCTCGATATCCACCCCTAGCTGCGAGCAGCATGACTTTGTCGGGGCCATCTCGTTGCCGCTGATGTAGTTCATGCACGGGTACAGGCCGACCAGCGCCATCGTGCACCCGGACTGGGCCGACGCCGACGCCACCAGAACCGCCGCCACCGCTGCGGCAAGGAGGATGCTTCGGCTTAACATCTCCGCCTCCGTTCGATGAGTCCTCTACCTGGATTGGTGATTTGCTAATGAAAGCAAGAGGATTTTTCTTGGGTTTGATGGAGGCTTGGGTTTGAGCTGAGCAGGCTGTGTGGTTGTGCTCTTGGCGCCCGAATTTATTTGGTTTTATAGGAGTGGATTCTGTTGGGGAAGGTGGATTAGTTGGGTATGTTGGTGACCCTACTTCCTTTTTTTTTTTGCTAAACACAGTACAACGCAGACGCTCACATACACGCGCATACACTCACCCATATGAACGCACACGCACACCATACCCGTATGAGCACCTCCGAGAGACTGAGCGGCGGATTGGGTCTTGAGATTGACGAAGTCACCACGGGCGCCTCGCTGTCGACGCGAACGTCGCCTCCCACTGAAGAATATTCCGCCTTAAATGAGAAACACCAGCGTCAAACCTGGGGTTTGAACTCTGGTGGGTTTGGGATACAACCACTCCTAACCATCTTGCCACAGGCAAGTTCTCAGTGACCCTACTTCCTACTCCTGCACAAAATGATTTCTTTGACTCAATTCCTGTGATGGGGGATGCCCAACCGGGTAGGCCCAGGACCCCGAGTCGGCCTTCAAGGCCGGGTGGCCCAAAGCCCACCCGGTGTACATCTTCCAGGATACCGGGTCCCCGAGGATCCCGGTATGACGGCTCGGGGAGGCGGCAGCAGATATCTCGAATCAGTCTGCGATTGTGTATCCCGAAGAGTGCGCTCCACGAAGCCGCACTTGTAGGCAGGATAGCTAGCGCCGCCAGCGGAACCCGTCATTCCCTGTAAACCCTAGCCGGCTCCCTATATAAAGCCGGCAAGGAGCAACCCTAGGGAGAGATCTCATTCCATAGCCTCCGGAGCACCCGCAAGCTCTGGTGCGCACACCATTGTACACCCCATTCAGATCCAAATACATACAAGCAGGAGTAGGTCTTTACCTCATACAGAGGGGCCGAACCTGGGTAAACTCTGCGTGTGCAACCTCTCTGTGAATCCTACGTCGCCTGGCTCACACCCGAGTTAAGCCACCCCGTATGGCATCTGCCGTGATTACCCCACGACAGTTGGCGCCCACCGTGGGGCCAGCGATCGCTGGAATTTACTTCATGGAGAGTCCTGAACCCGGCACTGGCGTCTACTTCAGCCCTCAAGCCATGTCGGGTCGCGGTGACATCGTCACCGGCAGCTACTTCGAGCACGGAGGGATCGGCTACGTCGCCGATCCACACACTTGGGGCAGGCCCAACTACGCCCCGATCACTCGCGCGATGGCTATCCCGTTCGGGACCGCCGTCACCGCCTACGTCGGCTTCTGCGGCTCGGATGAGGAAGGAGTCGCCAACAACTACGATGGTACTTCCTCCCCCGTCGACCCGCTTGACGAAGCCGCTGTCGACACCGCGGCTGCAAACCACTTTGCACCCGCCCCATCCGCCGAGACCGTCCAGATCTCGAACGACGACGACACCGGGTCGATCTTGCCCGTTCTCGACTACGAGTCGGAGGGCTCGACCGATCTGGCCTCGGACGGCACGGCAACACCCGCCCACATCTACATGACGGGCGAGGCGGCAAACTCTGCTGCCGCCAAACCTGCGGCAACAAACGCCGCCACAGCAGAGGCCAACGCGCAGAAGCAGCGCGACCAGGCACGGCGCGAGCAGGAGGCTCGCGAAAAGCAGCAACGCGACGAATCTCTCGCCGCCCTGCGAGGACAAGCAGGTCGGGCGGCTGACCCGCTCAGCACCCCGATCACGCCGGCGAACGTCGTCGACCAGGCGACACAGCTCGAGCAGCTGCGCCGGAAGATGGCCCTCCAGCAGGAGGAGATCCGCCAGAAGGAGCTGGAGGTCGATGCTCAGTCGACCGCTCTCTCCGCGGTCACTCGGCATCACAAAAACCGCAAGTCGCGGCTTAATCCTGATGCACCAACTCGCGCGCTCGACAACGCCTTCGCGCGCGAGACAGAGCTGGAAAGGCAGCGCGACGAGTGCCGCAGGGCCCAGCCCGGCGGCTCGAGTCAAGTTCCGCCTCAACCTCGCCCGACGATGCCGCCTCCGGCGCCGCGGCCTCCTCCGAACCCGGCTCGTCCTCAACCCCAGCCGCGGAACGACGACGACGCCGACCTCGCGATTTTCGGCACCCCAGTCGATTGCATGACTGCAGCCGCCTCTCTCTTCAAGAGGATCCGGGTCAAGGACAACCCCTATTGGAGCAAGGGGTGCAAGCTGGTGGACAAGGCGCTGGAGCTGCAGGAGAACATGTCGCAATCTGACGGCAAGCTCTACTCCAGATCGCCACCCAGCGAGAAAACGGCCTCGGCACCACACCGAAGCCAGGGAAACAAGGGTTCCCCCAGGCGTGACGCTGCCCCACAGCCGCCACGCAGTCGGCACGAGGAGCCGGCAGTGTCGAGCAACGCGAGGGCTGGAGGCAACCCGCCTCGGCTCGCCCGCAACGACGCCCGGCACACCATCAACAACAACCAGGCGCAGGCGCGCTCCAATCACTCCGCTCCGGATCTACGCCACCACCTCAACGACAAGCGCGCCGAGGCGACGCGCAACAACAACGACGACGACGACGTCGGCCCTAGATGCTTTGGACCCGCCATCAGAGGCGAGCGTTTCCCTAGCAGCTTCAAAGGACCGAGAGAGGCGCCCAAGTACAACGCTGCCATGAACCCGGAAACTTGGGTCCAGGACTACTTGGCCGCCATGAGCATCCAGAACGCGTCTTCGCTCTGTTGTGCGCGCTATTTTCCTCTCATGCTTGAGGGAACGGCTCGCACTTGGCTCAACAACCTCCCCAGGAACAGCGTCAACTCCTGGGGCGAGTTGAAGAGGCTCTTCATCACCAACTTCGAGGGGACCTGCAAGCGCCCGGCCACGGTCGAGGACCTCAAGCGCTGCGTCCAGAAGGAGGGCGAGTCCACTAGAAAGTGGTATCGCCGAGTCGCCGACCTCATCAACTCGGCAGAACACCTCAGCGTCGACACGGTGCACTCCCACCTTGAGGACAACACCACCTTCGAGTCGCTCAAGCAGAAGCTGCGGCGCTCGCACAAGGGTGACATGACGATGGGCCAGCTACTCGCCATCGTGCACAAGTACGCCGAGTCCGACGTCACCAAGGACGACTCCGAGGAGGACGACGACGAGAAGAAAGGCGGCAAAAACAAGAGCAAGGCCAAGCACTCCAGCGCTCATAAACGCAAGGGTGACGGCGGCTCCGAGCTTGTAGCCGCCACGGCTGCGGGGGGCCGCGGCTTCAAGAGCCAACGCGGCAACTTCCCGCGAAAGAAGCTCACCGCCACGGAGATCTGGCCATGCCGTGTAGGTATCATAGCCTACCCGGCAAGCCAGCCGGCCACACCACTGACGAGTGCAGCTGGACTGCAGAAATCGTCAAGGCCAAGACCGGTGCCAAGAAGCGGGCACCCGACGGAGACGACGACGGTGAGCAGCAGCAGGGCATGCCTCCCACTGCCGGCTTCATGGGCCACACCTTCGTCGGCCTCGATTCCAGGCGGGAGGAGAAGGTCATACGGCGCGCCGTCCACGCGACTCTGCCAGACGTGCCCCAGTGGCTCGACTGGTCAGAGCAGCCGATCACATGGAGCCGTCAAGACCACCCGCCCCGCGTCGATTACCCGGGCAAATTCGCTCTGGTGGTCGCGCCCCAGGTCAAGGGCTACATCTTGACCAAGACATTGATGGACGGGGGTCGAGCATCAACATCCTCTACTACGAGACGTTCCAACGCATGAAATTGCGTGACGAACAGCTAGTACCCACCATCACCACCTTCCACGGCATCGTCCCGGGAAAGAAGGCCTACCCGCTAGGCAAAATCGCACTCGACGTCGTCTTCGGCACCGCCAAGAACTTCCGGCTCGAGAAGATCTGGTTCGAGGTGGTGAACTTCCGTAGTTCCTACCATGCGATCCTCGGGCGACCCGCCTTTGCCAAATTCATGGCAAGGCCCTGCTACGCCTACCTGAAGATGAAACTGCCGGGTCCGAACGGCATCATCACTGTACACGGCGACGTCGACCGCGCCATCGAGTGCGAAAAGGGCAACGCCGTCTTTGCCGAGTCCGTCATCGCCACGGAGCAGCTGGAGCAACTCAAGCTGCAAGTCGACCCCAACGACATGACCATCGTCAAGAAGCCGACTCTGGACTCACGCGACAAGTTCCAGTCGGCACAGGAGACCAAGCGCATCCCGCTGGTCGAGGGCGACTCCTCCAAGACGGCGGTGATCGGCTCGCACATGGACGTCGCATAGGAAAGCGCGCTCTGCGACTTCCTCCGTGAGAATCGGGACATCTTCGCATGGAAACCATCTGACATGCCAGGCGTCCCGAGGGAGCTCGCAGAGCACAAGCTCAACGTTGACCCCAAGCTGAAGCCAGTGAAGCAGTTCCTGCGTCGCTTCACTGGTGAGAGACAGAAGGCTATTGGCGAAGAAATAGCCCGGCTCCTAGCTGCCGGGTTCATCGCCGAAGTCATACACCCGGAATGGCTTGCCAACCCGGTGCTCGTTCTGAAGAAGAACGGAACATGGCGGATGTGCATCGACTACACGGCTTGAACAAAGCCTGTCCCAAGGATCCATTCGCATTGCCACGCATCGATCAGCTGATCGACTCGACGGCAGGGTGCGAGGCGCTATGCTTCCTCGACGCCTACTCCGGGTACCACCAGATCAAGATGGCGCCCGAAGATCAGGAGAAGACGTCTTTCATCACGCCCTATGGCGCGTTTTGTTACGTCTCCATGCCCTTCGGCTTGAAAAATGCCGGAGCGACTTACCAGCGGTGCATACAGAACTGTTTGCACGAGCAGATCGGCCGCAACGTCCACGCATATGTGGACGACATCGTCGTCAAGTCCAAGCTGAAGACAGACCTGATTGCCGACCTCACGGAGACATTCACCAACCTCCGCAAGTACAGGATAAAGCTCAACCCGGAAAATGCGTCTTCGGCGTACCCGCGGGCAAGCTCCTGGGCTTCATCGTCTCCGAGCGAGGCATTGAGGCCAACCCAGAGAAGATCAAGGCGATCGAAGCTCTGAAGAAGCCGGAAAACCTCCGGGACGTGCAGCGGCTCACAGGCTGTGTCGCTGCCCTCAGCCGTTTCATCTCACGACTCGGCGAGAAGGCCATGCCCTTGTACCGGCTCCTCAAGAAGTCGGACACGTTCACCTGGAACGACGAGGCAGACGCCGCCTTGACGGCACTCAAGAAGACGTTGGCCGAGGCGCCGATCCTCGCATCTCCACTAGAAAAGGAGCCGATGCTCCTCTACATCGCTGCGACCAACCGAGTCGTCAGCGCGGTGGTCGTCGTCGAGCGCAAGGAGGAAGGCCACGAGCAACTGGTCCAGCGGCCAGTTTACTACGTCAGCGAAGTCCTGACGGATTCGAAGCAACGTTACCCGCACTACCAAAAACTTGTATATGGTGTTTTCTTTGCTTCAAGAAAATTGCGACATTACTTCATGGGCCACCCGATGACGGTGGTCAGCTCATCTCCCTTAGCTGAAATAATCCGCAATAGAGAGGCAACTGGGCGCGTCGCCAAATGGGCCTCTGAGCTGCAGCCTTTCGGCCTCAGCTACGCAGCCCGCACTGCGATCAAGTCGCAGTCACTATCCGACTTCCTCGTCGACTGGATGGAGACACAGTTGCCGGCTCCAACCTATGAAGCCGGCAGATGGACCTTGTTCTTTGACGGGTCGAAGATGTATGAGGGCTCGGGGGCTGGAGTCGTCCTCACTTCTCCCCAAGGCGACAAGATGCGATATGTGCTGCAGATACACTTCACGTGCACTAACAACGTCGCCGAGTACGAAGCCCTCCTACATGGCCTACGCGTGGCCAAGGAGATGGGAGTTAGCCGTATCAAATGTTACGGCGATTCCGACCTCGTCGTTCAGCAAACGATGGGGACCTGGGATGCAAATGATCCCAACATGGCGGCTTACCGCCGGCTCGTCGATCAAGTCGGCGGCCACTTCGCCGGCATGGAGCTGGAGCACGTCGACCGAAGGAAGAACGAGGCGGCTGACGCACTCTCTCGCTTCGGGTCTAAGCGGGACCGAGTCCCACCCGGCGTCTTCCTCGACCACCTGCACAACCCGTCGGTACGCCCGCCGGCCGAAGTCGACATCGCCAACCCGCCATCATCAGATGCAATTCTGGTGGCGGTAACCCAAGAAACAACGACTGGAGGGAACCCTACATCGAGTTCCTCACCACCAAAAAGCTGCCAGCCGACGAGGTCCTAGCACGGCGAGTCGTGCGCCGGGCCTCAGCTTACGCCATCATCAACAGCGAGCTCTACAAACGCAGCACATCGGGAGTTTTCCTCCGCTGCGTCGAGCCGGAAGAGGGAAGGCGCATCCTTCATGAGATCCACTCGGGAGATTGCGGCCACCACGTCGGCGCTCGCAACCTGGTCGCCAAGGCGTTCAGGCACGGTTTTTTCTGGCTCTCGCTCATCAGGATGCAGTCGACATCGTCCGTCGGTGCATCGGGTGCCAGAAGTACGCCCGGCAGGATCACCTACCCGCCGCGGCTCTGAAGACCATCCCTCTGACATGGCCATTCGCAGTCTGGGGAATAGACATGGTGGGCAAGTTCAAGACAGCTCGCGGTGGCATGACACATTTGCTCGTCGCAGTCGACAAGTTCACCAAATGGGTCGAAGTTGAACCTATCAAGAAACTCGACGGCAAGACCGCAACCAAGTTCCTCCAGAAGCTCATCTTCCGATTCGGCTACCCGCACAGCATCATCACTGACAACGGTACAAATTTTGCCGAAGGAGAGATGAAGGCCTTCTGCAAACAAAAAGGCATCCGTCTCGACTTGGCGTCCGTGCCCACCCGCAATCAAACGGGCAGGCGGAAAGAATGAACCAGACAGTGCTAGCCGGGATCAAGCCGCGACTTCAAGTTCCACTGGAGCGAACACCGGGTTGCTGGCTGGACGAGCTACCAGCCGTACTCTGGGGCATCAGAACGACTCCAAACCGTTCCACCGGCTACACGCCATTCTTCATGGTGTACGGGGCGGAAGCCGTCATGCCGACCGACCTCGAGCACGACTCGCCTCGGGTCGCCCTCTACAACGAGGAAGAAAATGAAGAAGCCCGCCTGGTCGGCGTCGACCTCCTGGAAGAAGCTCGCGAACTCGCACTCTCCAGGACGGCGATATATCAGCAAAGCCTGCGCCGCTACCACAGCCGCCGGGTTAGAAGTCGCTCTTTCCAGGAAGGCGACTTGGTTCTTCGGCTCATCCAAAAGTCGAAAGGGATGCACAAGCTCTCGGCACCATGGGAAGGACCGTTCGTCGTTAGCAAAGCGATGGGCAACGGCTCCTACCACCTCGTCGACTTGCGTGAGCCGAACAAAAGCTCCAAGTCGGAAGAGGAGACCAAGCGTCCATGGAACATCAGCCTGCTTCGCCCCTATTATACATAGTATCCATTGTAATACTGTGTAATCAATCAAGGAAATAAAGTCGATACACACCCGGCACGCTCGGGGGCTATCGTTTCGATTCAATTATGCTTTCGAGTCTTTATTCTTCCTACTCACACGTTATATGATTGATGGGTTGTCAAAGAGAGCCGGATGCCACGATGCGCGGCTCACCACTGGACCCCCTGCTCACGAAGCAAAATCACAAAAATTGTTGTTTTCTCCCAAGTCGTCAGCTACCCGCACAAAGTGAAGAAGTAGTGCAGCCGGTTCAAACCTAACTTGACAATGAAGCCGCACTCGGACTTTGTCACCATGGGTACCGCGCGCGTCACGAAAAAATCACGCGAAGCACACTTGGCGAGGTCGCACGATCGACTAGCTTACAAAACAAGCGAAAAACAAACAAAGTGACGGAAAGCGCACAAAAAACAAGCATGGGAGTGCCAAAACAAACATTAATAAGCCGCAGAGGCGCACGCTGAAACGCGACCCGGCACATCATACTTGTTTCATTACATAATATTTTTTCGCCCGCAGGCGACAAACCCTAACTACTTCAAAATAACCCCTCTTTTGAAAGCAGGGGAGCAAACTTCAAGACGGAGGAGCCGCCCGAGCAGAAGACGTCGACGCCTCGTTCGTCGCAGCCGGCGGTGGCAGAGCTGAAGCCCTTTCGAAAAGGTACTCCGACGCCGGCTCCCTGTCCGCCACCTCGCCAAGGTCGTTGCCCTCAGGCACCACGTCGAAGACGAAGTCGTCGTGGTCGACCATCTTGGCAGCCCGGCAGGCGTAAGGGGCGCAGTACTGGAGCACCGGCTGCAGATCGATCTCCCGGCCGCTGCTATCGGTGGGGATGCTGGCCGTGATCTTGTCCACGTTCGTCTGCCTATACCGGCCTCGCACAAGCCCGAGGGCAATGCACGCGCCGGCTCGGGCCGACGACTCCCGCACCCAGGTGATCACCTGGGGCATCAGCTCCAGAACCCGCAACACCTTGCAGACGGGTGCGGGGACGCCTTCCTTGGGCGACAGCATCTGGACGACCTTGCTGGCCCGGCCGTGAACGTCACGGGCGAAGACTCCGAGCCGGTGGACATGCTCCGAAGCCGTCAGGCCAGCCGTCTCCTCGCCTGCTCAACAAAACAAAAATCAACAACAAGGCCACAAGTCAAGTAGGCACAAACTGCAAGGGTCGCATGAAATCTTTACCCCAGATGCCAACGGCGAGGGTGGCAAGCCGCTCGGTCAGCTCCTTCATCTCGCGCTCAGCCTCGCCGGATTTGCGCTCGAGCTTCTCGAGGTCCTCGCCGTACCCCTTGGTCGCCTGGGTGAGGGCGGCGTCCGCCTCCTCCTTCTGCTTGCTGAGCCGCTCGCAGGATTCCTGCACCGCGGCAAACGCCTGCGTGTGCCGGCTCTCCTGCGCGGCCAGCAGTTGCTGGTGCTCAGCGACGGAGATGAAGCCGTCGCGCGCCTTCTTCAGCTCCTCCTGCAGGCGGCGGGTCTCCTGCTGTTCGGCTTCGAGGAGCCAGGACAGCTCCTGCAGTTCACAAACAATAAACAATCAAGAAGAGGCATGGGGGCTACGCCACGGGTTACCTCTACACCAACATTTGCTAACCCGGGGGCTAGCCCCAACAAAAAAAAAAATAATACGCCGGGTCAGGAACCCGGGGGCTACGTTCCGAGTGGCATACACACCCCCACCGGCCTGCCTCTACATCGACATTGGCAAACCAAGGACCACTATTCGCCAAATTTGCATCCAGAAAACTATGAAGACCCAAGCCGCTTTCTACGAACGCGACTCGGGCCTTGGGGGCTACATATACGCTACGGACGCAACAGGTGCAAGAAGGATTCTACGTACCTGGTGCGCATCCATCGCTGTCTGGATGGCGGCTCGGAAGTCAGGCCGGGCGCAGATGCACCCGGGACGGAGCTCGGGGGCTGGGCAGTCAGCCCACCCGACGAGGAAGCCGTCACGGTGGCGCGGGTCGTCGTCACCACCAGCGCCGTCTCCGGCTGAGGCGTGGCACCCATGTGCCAGCCGGCACGGTGTCATCAATAGTGGCCCCCTCGGGTCGAGGGGGCACAATAACTTCGTCGCCTCCGCCGGTGGAAGGCGGAGGACTCGGCGCTCTCGTGGTCGGCTCCGCGACGTGCGCGGCAGGCTCCGCCCGCTGGGAGTCGCTCTCCAGCGCGTCCTCCATGTCACTGAGGGACGCGTCCTCAGCCCTGCGACACTCGCACGGGTCAAACTCAAGATAGCGTTTCCAGTGGAACTTGGATGAGGATCAGCAGCAGACCTGTCACCCGCAGGTGGAAGAGTTGAGGTCCGAACTCCTCGGAAGCGAGGCGCAGGCGGCGAGTCGGCGCGAGCCCTCGCAGGGATGTCCCGCAAGGCCTTCTGCCTCCGCTCGGCAACGACGGTGCGCTGCACGGCAGCCCCAGCCGATCGCTCCGGTGGCGGCGGCGTCGGGTTCGCCGACTTGGAGCGCTTGGAGTTGGGCCCGGCGTCCTCAGCCGCAGGCCTACGCCTCCGCCGGATGCGGAGCGGCTGATCATCTTCATCATCTTCTTCAGCAGGCGCCGGGTTCTTGGACCCGGCGCGTTCTTCTCTTCCTTCTTCTCCTTCCTCCTCATCCTCAGACAGGATGGGGATCGGTTGGCGGGAGGAGAAGGCGGCTTCGTTGCCCATGGTGGCGCTGTCGGCTTCGTCGTCAGAGTCGCGCTCGACGACGTCGTTGGGGCCGGCAAGCACCGTGGGAGCGTCTCCGCGGATCGGAGGCAACCCAACAAGCGATCGAAACTCCTGAATTCGACAAAGCAGGAAGGATCGGTATAAAAAGACCAAGAAAAGGAAAGTGTTTCGAATCGTCAAGCAAAGGGACTCACCTCAGGAGCCGGATGCTTGGCGGAGTAGGCCTCCAGGCCGCCCACGATCCACTCGGGGCCGGGTGGACCGTGACACGCTTCATCCGCAGCGTGAATTGCTCTACCGACTCGAACAATGTCGGGTCATGGCGCTGCGGGTCCTTCGTCCCCTTGTACTCGCAGATCAGCGAGGGCCGGTGCTGCAGAGGTGCGATCTTCCTCTTCACCCAAGTGGCGATGAGGTTCAGACCCGTCAGCCCTCCGTTCTTCAGCTCCTGAAGCCGCGCCATCAGCCGGCGCACCATGGGCAAGTCGGCGTCGCGCGGCAGCTCCTGAAGATTGCGAGGCCGGCTCGGCGATGGCGAGAAGCAGGGGATCCCGATCTCGCCGTCAGGCGCCGGCTCCCGCATGTAGAAGCCCGACTTCCTCCAATACACTTTGGAGGGGAGGCCGAGATCCAGGTAGTCGACGTCGCCGCGGACCTGGAAGTTGAGGCCGCCGCAGGGCGCCATGTCGCCACCCTTCCCCAGCTTGCCGTGGAAGATCCACAGCCACAGCGGGAAGAACGGGGCGCACCCGAAGTAGCCCTCGCACAGGGTGACGAAGCAGGCGAGATGGAGGATCGAGTTGGGCGTCAGGTCATGCACCTGAAGCCCGTAGAAGTCCAAGAATCGCCGGAAGAACTCCGACGTGGGGAAGCCCAGCCCGCGCTCGAGGAATGCGAGGAAGGCGACGAACTCGCCCGGCGATGGCCGCGGGCGAGGATCCGCGGAGGCGATGCGCCACCGACGCTCCGACGCCGGCGGCAACAAGCCCTCGTTGGCGGCTTGCTCCAGCGCCTGCGCCGTCACCGACGACCTCTCCCACTTGTTCTTGGGCGCCACCATCTTGGCCGGAGAAGAGGCGGAGGAGCAAGAGTGTCCAATGGCTGCGGCGGCGATGCGGCGAAGACTCAGGCGCGAGCTGCTCGAGAGGGCGGCGAGCGCGAAGAAGAAATGGAGATGAACTCACCAGCCGCACTCCCCTGCCGTTTTAATAGGCACGGTGAGTGGAGCCGTTACCGCAGTAAATGGCGCCGCCCACGTCGTCCACGTCGCCCACTATCGCCACGTCGCACGACGCCTCGATTCCCGCGCGACGCCTCGGTTTCCACGGGAGCGTGCCGAAAAATGCGGCTCAGATTCGGCCACGTCGCTCTGTCACGACGTTGTGGATCGATGGATCGGGCGCGTGCGGGTCAAGAGCGTCATCATTGCCACTGCTCCATCCCGAGGTGGAGGCAGTCGATGCGCCGTCAAGTCCCATCAATCGACTCGGCGCCAGACGGACAAACACTACAGGACAAACGGTCAAAGATGCCGTGACGTCAGACGGAGAAGGCGAGGAGACAACCCGCACCGAGGCGAGTCGGGATGGCAAACGTCCCGACGGGCACAAGCCGGCATCAAACAAAAACTTGAGTTAGACCGGCGTTAAAAGCCAAAATCCACCACTCCGAGCCGTTGTTTTCTTTTCTCTGTTTCAGGAGTTCGTTCAACGACACGACCCGGCAATTCGCAAGACGAAGACCAAGCCGGAACGAGTCCCTGACGAACTCGGGGGCTAATGATGGGGGGATGCCCAACCGGGTAGGCCCAGGACCCCGAGTCGGCCTTCAAGGCCGGGTGGCCCAAAGCCCACCCGGTGTACATCTTCCAGGATACCGGGTCCCCGAGGATCCCGGTATGACGGCTCGGGGAGGCGGCAGCAGATATCTCGAATCAGTCTGCGATTGTGTATCCCGAAGAGTGCGCTCCACGAAGCCGCACTTGTAGGCAGGATAGCTAGCGCCGCCAGCGGAACCCGTCATTCCCTGTAAACCCTAGCCGGCTCCCTATATAAAGCCGGCAAGGAGCAACCCTAGGGAGAGATCTCATTCCATAGCCTCCGGAGCACCCGCAAGCTCTGGTGCGCACACCATTGTACACCCCATTCAGATCCAAATACATACAAGCAGGAGTAGGTCTTTACCTCATACAGAGGGGCCGAACCTGGGTAAACACTGCGTGTGCAACCTCTCTGTGAATCCTACGTCGCCTGGCTCACACCCGAGTTAAGCCACCCCGTATGGCATCTGCCGTGATTACCCCACGACATCCTGCATCTGTCATGTACGTACTATTTACTTCAGAAAAAAAATGCTACTACTATAAATGTGGCGGCTAAAATAGTTGGTGTTCAGAGTTAGAACCAGGCCGGTGTCGGTCCAGGCCGTGTTAGATGAACCTAACAAAGGTAATCTGTGTCGCGGTGTGGTTTTCGTTCGCAATCTTTTGTATCCTTCTCCCGGTTAGGCCGTTAAGGGCATGTACGCACATCGAGAAGGTGCTTACCATACGCAGCATCCTTAATTAACCTCTTAATTAACCTCTGATAGAACACTTCGCCGGAAGTTAGCATTGTCAGATTCCAACAGAATCACATTATATGTCAATACATGGCTTCAAAAATGAAAATTTGGAAAGAAAGAATAGTCAACCATGTAGCTTACTTGCCTTTCACGAGAGCAGGTAACTGGTATTCTTTTTTTTTTTTTTTTTTTTTTTTGCGTTGAAGGTAACTGGTATTCGTCTCTGATAAAAACATTCTGCCTAATGCCAGGTAGCTGCAAGGAAACATTAAGGTCTCACACACTCGTTGAGCTGTGCAGCTTCGTCGACAATCAGCAACTACAGAAGATTTGACCTTTTAGACTTTTTGAGCAATTGGCCAATACCAAAAGCGGATCTATCCATCGGCACACTCTACAACCTGAAAGAGCTGAAAACTTTACAGAGAATGCATTTCGTCCTCTGCAAAAGATACGGTTGAATTTGCGTCAAGCTGCAATATTTGGGAAGCTCAAAGTTTTTGTGAAGATATGTCAACACTTGCACACACCGGGATATGGCCAGCTTGAACTTGGATTTATTGCACGCATTAATCCGCACTCCGCACATAGTCCAGCTGCTCAGGCCTTGCAGGTTCTACAATAGCCTTAATTAGGTCGAGTACTGTAGCTGAAGAGCAGTTACCTGAATAATTCAATCTATTTGATTCAGATTTGTTTTGTGCGACGATGCTTCAATTAGCTAAGGTTTGCAGATTTAGGGTGCAAACAAAATTTAGCAGGTAATTGCAAACGGGATATAAAGGCGGCGGAGAGAAATACAGCCAGATTTTCAACTTTGAAGAAAAAAGCCACACGGGGCATCACAGTCAACCCGATGGTCAACATAAACCCTGAACTTTCACAACACGACGTCGTCGGCGGCACGGCAAAGCACATCGGCAGCAGAGCAAGCTTTGGTGTGGAAGACGCAATCGTTCCGGGCCTTCCATAGTTGCCAGAGGATGGCGGCCCTCCTGGTTTCCCACGCAGCAGCAGTAACCGAGGGCGGCGCAGCGATGTCCCAGATGGAGGCGCTGCTAGAAACGGTGCAGCCCAGCCGGCTCCAGACCATCCCACGGGGAAGGCGCAGTCGAAGAGAATATGACGTATCTGGAGCTCAGTCGATTGGAGTCTGCAAGGAGGCAAAAAATCTTGATTTTTTTAAGGGAGCCGAGACTCCCAACAGGCAATGGCCGAAGGGTCCGGAGCCGCGGCAGGGAGTGCACATTCTTATTGTTGTTTTTGACATGCCTTACCCATAAGAAGCATTCTCAATAGTCCTAGAGCATCTTTTTCTGCATGTTCAGATTACAAGCGGCTTCTCATATGTCTTTACTCTCTTGTTCATGCAGGCATTGGTATGATGTTCTGGATTAGGCTCCCAGTTCTCCAAAATGCCACATGAAAGTACTTCGCAGCTAACAAAGTGTACTTTGGGGCGCAAGAGGTAACAATCAAAGTTCCAACCATCCTTTATACATCGATCCACCTCAGTAAACCTTTGGCCCTGACCTAATATAAGATTGTATCTTGCCAAGGCCTCCTTCATGGTAAAAGGATCACTCAACCCATTCTTGTACTGAGAAATAATCTGCAAACTGTTCTTGGCTCTTTTCGCGTTTACATTCAAATCTGTCAAGTTATGATTTCCACCATTTAAGCCACGATAAAAAAAAGGGCAGCCCGGTGCAGTAGCTCCCGCTTGCGCAGGGTCCGACCACTTTGGGTCTTTAGTACGCAGCCTTTCCCTGCATTTCTGCAAGAGGCTGTTTCCAGGACTTGAATCCGTGACCTCATGGTCACAAGGCAGCAGCTTTTACCGCTGCGCCAAGGCTACCCTTCCATTTAAGCCACGATAACTTCCATCAAATCCGATGTCAATGGTACCGGGGAGCAAATGAGTGGCGCCTATCAAGGGGTGTGTTGCTTCACTATATTCCTATGTGCATATAGAGTTGTTATCGCTCCGCGTGATAAATTTTGACCACTCGCTTCAATCCAAAACCTTCACATGGATCCATGCCGTGGTTTCATGAGCTACACCGTAAGTCCATGGTCCTAGAAAATTCCGCGTTCCACTCTGGCTTCTATGCTCAAGCCATGAGATACTGGTCATCACTACCTGTATGTCATTATTGCTTTTTCTAAATTATGTGATTATATATTTTTCATCCTCCTCATTGATATATTCATCTTGCCAATTGAGTAATATATGTAATTTGGGCCTTTTGCTCAGTTCAATCCCTTTGTGACTCTCAACTAGTTGCTAGGAACATAAAATTCGTTGGACATTCACCAAAAATGGAGCAATTCTTAAGGAAGAGATAAAATCTACGCACATCAACCATTCTTATAAAACCATCTTCTATAAAGCATTGATAGATTTTTTGCAATATGCATTGGATGCCAATTATGCATACATAAATGAAATTGAACATCATTTTCACGTTTATATGTAACTTTTAGTTAAAATAGGACTTAGCTTCTTTTTTTTTTTGCGGGGGAGCTTCATATTCCACATAGCGCCTCTGGACTCTTATGTATGGCACAACCCTATCTAATGAAGGGTAGGCAAAGCTAGCACTATTCGAGTTATACTAGAAGGTAAGGCGCGCTTTGCCGCGCCCACGTGATATTGGGGTCTAACATGAATTGCACATCAGCACATACAAAGAGAACTTACATGCATGTGATAACTTGGGAGAATAAACTTTTTTTCGAAAGATGAAGCAAATTAGGAGAAAAAACTTTGTTTTCTTTGGATAGAGTCAGCTTACCAATGATTACATTGGAGCAACCAAGAAAGCATTTAGATAAACAGTAGCCATAGAAAGAGCATAATTGAAAAACAAAAGACCGACCCTTAGCACGATGCAAAGTAGGCCGAAAAAGAAAAAATCCAAGCTAATGCAGCAACATTTAGGGTCATCTTGTGGTCAGGGTTTATGGTATTGCTTGGCAAAATCAAGCCAACCAATTACATAGGGCTGTTCACTGGAACCAACGTGGGTAGAACTCTGCTATTCACTGGAAGTTGGGACCTATATCCCCATTTCGATAAACTGGTCACCACTAAATTTTATTTCTCCAAACAATTCAAAATTGGCTTTAACAATGTACTTGAAGTCCACGACCGCATTAAAGTTAGGCCATGAGAATAACCAACAACAAGATGGAACGGAATTTGAAACATAAAAGTGAATAGGCATGAAAACATAGAAGTCCTCATCTCTCAGGTAGTCCTGATCAAGAGGTACTTGCTTGCGTCATGGAGCCCCAAACTTTTCATCTTGATAAAGTAAACTTGGAACATTTTAATTCTACTCACCATGCTCAGCTAGCCAATGTCAGAGGAATAATTTCATCAGTTCGATTGACGATGTACAATATTTAAGTGTATATCCTCTATATGCACCCTTAGTATCCTAGCAAAAAACTAAAGCTAATTGTGACTCCATCTGCTAATATGGCATGGGAGACAAAATTCTTAAAATTAGCAAGAAAGACTCACTGAAGTCAAAAAGTCATAAAGATAAGAGATTAGTCATTTCTCGAAAATAAGAGGTCGGTATTGGATCTGCATTTAGACGTTAAGCCTTTTACCAAGCAGAGATGTAATCACAATCTCAACTACCAAACAGATCGGAGTTAGAACAATACCTTGTTCTTCAGAATTTGAAATTATAGCTTGATGATGCATAAAAAGAAAGTGCAAATCCATGTTTTTGGGACCTTGAAACCACTGTATGCCTCAGCAAGTTCTGTTTCATATAGCCTACCTTTCAGAAGATTACTTTTGCGGATATTGGAAAACAAATATTGTATTTCATCAGTGTCGTGAATATACTTATATACATCTGCGTAAAACGCGAGTCCTTCTTGGTAAGCCGACAGTAGCGACGCCATTCTATGGCACACACCACCACTAATTCTGAACACAGACGGACAATCAACTACTGGGCTGCTGATCGTAATTACGTCGCTCAGTGCTAAGATTGACAAGAGCATAGGTGACATATTCTACACCTCTATAATTTCTTTGCCTGTGACAGAACACATAGCAGAGCTCAATGTGCAGAACAAAAACCATTAACAGAGTTTACATGTTTTTTCATTAAATGTAGTAAAATTTATTCCTCAATGGAATTCTGATCGAAGGAGTACTGAGACAACTCAATCGCATAAGTAGCAAAGCATGCAGTTCATGTCGCATGAATCAGATCAATGAAACCCAAAAACGAGAGCAGTGATATATCCATCAAGCTAAGAGTACATGTATGAGCCGTTCTTCAGCTGAATATGTATAACCTTCGAGCGTTCTCGTAACCTTCCCCTAGATAATGGCATCTGAGCATGAAAAAGGAAACACAAGCACCTCCATTGGGACCAGCATCACTCGCTAATTCCAACCACGACAGAGGCCACAACGGCGCGGGCTACCGTGACATTGAAAACAGCCGCCTATGGGGCGCTGGATCTCGGCCTTGTCATCGACCACCACAGCAGCATGCAACTCCTTATGGGTCTCGCACAGGCGGCGTGAGCGAGCTGCTGCTAGTCAAGAGTAAGCAACAAAAAATCATAATCTTGTAAGAGTTGCACGCCTAGCCAATAGAACACCTCTGAAGCAATTTTTTGATAAAAGCATTTCATTAGTTTTTGGCGTTAGCAATATCACAAAAGTTTGCTTAAGAGAATAAGAATGTTCTAATCTGATATCTTAAAATTCCTAACCTTCTCCTAAACCGCTTAACCCAAAGGTACATCACATATGTAGCTAACACTGAAGCCCTGCAAGGATGGGTTTCCATTTGCACAATGAGGCTTCTCGACAAAATGCAGCATACCGCTTTTGACTGGGTAAACCAAAATATTCCATATAGCTGTACAATCCATCTCTATAAGAAAGCACCAACCCAAAGCACCAGAATCAACATAGATAGCCATGGAAGATAAGAAGAACAACAATTATAGTCAGTTATTCATAAAAAAAGCACATCCACAGCTCTGCTACCTGACGTACCAATAGCACGACTAAAATTATCTCATTACTCTGACAACCAAGAAGCAAAGCATCCATATAAAAAATTGCCAAACTGTCCTAGGTTCAGCACGTATGGTCACTGCATTTTTAAAGGTATGCTTGCATTTGCATTTGTTAAAACAGCAGGTAAATGTATACATATGCTATCTGATATTTCTAAATAGTTTGGTTTAGCTAGCGAGACATGCGTTTGCTACGTTTCTGAATTATGAAAATCAAAAGGTCTGATTAAAGTGAGTTAATCTAAGTATTGTTTACTAACATTCACAGCAACTTATCAGCTGTTCATGAAGAACTTTTTGCAAATAGAATATCATGAAATTTTGAAGATGAGCTGCCAGCACGATTGTGTCTCAGTTACCACATAAAGTTTGAGCACGTATCTTAGATTTAGACAGCAATGTAATGCATCTACATTATGTCAAAGAGAGGTGATTAGTATATTTATCCTTTGACAATCAGCGAACTATGATACAGTATCATCATACCCAACAATAATCATTTAACTGGTGAGGGCAGAGAAGGAGTATAAGGTTGCTCATATCAAGTTAAACAAGCAAGGTAAATGGCAGCACTCCTCTGAAAGTTATTTGAAAAGGGAGGTGAAGGGACATAGGGACATACAAAGAATTAGAGTACATCCAAAGTAATTAAATACTTGTAGAAGTAGCAACATTTGCTCTAATGAAGGCAGAAACCTAGTGAACTCAAACTTCGGCTCATACACGGTTTAGTTTATCAAACGAAATCACAGAAAGAAGACAATGGACAAGAGAAATTATAGCTAAATTTTGAATAAAATTCATGTTGGGGAACTTGGGTTTGGCAACATGATATTAAGTTTAGCTCAACCTGCAGAACCAAATTCAATCGCATCAAGTAATTACGGTAAATAATCTGATTTTCTAATTTAAAGCAAGAAAACATGGATCTTACATTTAGCATCTTGGTGCTCAGACATAAATAACTGTTGTAGCATAAATATCATTTATATATATGTATGCACGTACCGGATCTTTCTGAAGTTGGTACAACAAATATTTGAGGATTGGCATCAATGGACCAATACTTATTTAAACCTGCATAATAAAATCACAATAGAAAAGGGTATATATCAGATTTATTTTATAACTATCGAGAAGGAGGGTGCAAAATTAGTTTATTTAGATGGAATTCTCTACAATCACTATATTTGCTAAATGCTTTAACCTGAATCTAATGGACATTCACCAACTGTACATTCTTTAAGTAAACTACCACGTATGATTTCAATTAACTAATATTTCAAGACGAAAACTATGAGAAAATACAGTATTGAATATCCAAATCTGGCAAAGGAACCTAGGGAGACCTATACCATGCACCGATTAAAATTCTTATGGATCTGAGATTGCACCAATAATACTTGCCAATGCTGCAACCTGCACTACCAATCATTGTACACTAAGTTCAATCACTGTAGACT
Organism: Poa pratensis; assembly: GCA_947311845.1. NCBI lineage: Eukaryota > Viridiplantae > Streptophyta > Magnoliopsida > Poales > Poaceae > Poa > Poa pratensis. The sequence goes on from CAMZMU010000041.1 coordinate 158,662,920, forward strand.
AAGATAAAATTACAAACAATGGAAATATTAAAGGTACTTGTCGGCCCAGTGGAAACCAGGGTACCACGGGCCGGCCTGCCACAACACTCAACACTCCAGTAAGATATTCTGCTAAGGACCTGGCGTTCAGCCTGGCGAGCCTCGCGAGGGATCATTCCCTCGGGAGGGCCTCTCCTGTCTGAAATATCGCTAAGTCCTGGCGCACGTCTGCGCCTCCCTCGCGAGGCGTCAAGTACTTCAGAACCTCGGCGAGGCGCCAGCCCTCGCGGGGTTCCTTCGAGAGAAAGCAAGCTCTGTCTCCGCCGCAGAGCGCAATGGCCGCTGCAGAGTGACGCGCGCGCCTGCGCGCGATGACGACGGCGCCGCAGTTTCCTCTTTGGTGATTAAAGGTGGTCAACAAAGCTGCACCAAGCAAGCAGACTACGAGACTTGCCATTCCGGTGATAAAGGAGGCGCCGGCCACTACGCTCCAAACCAACGTCACCGTGGGGCACCCCACAGACCTCTGCAGCGCCAGCTTATCGTCCTGGATGGACGGTGGCTTTATCTACCAAGGAGACCAGCTTTCTGCCATGGACCGCGTCCATGGACAACCCCGACGTCGTGCACTGTGCTCCTCCTTCGTCGCCATGTGGTTGCCTTTCCCGCCTTGTGGTTTCGGGGAAGAGGTCCGAGGCAGGTATAAAAGGAGGCAGTGCACGACCAAGGAGGGGGATCGATTCATTCGGCAATTGCCCAGCTAGCTGAAGCTCGTCCACCATAGCAAAGGAGAACATAGCCACCATAGTTATTCCTTAGCAAACTAGAGCTTCGGCAACACCATTGTACTGTAACCTCTACAAGCAGTGCAATACAACTAAGCAGGAGTAGGGCCTTTACACCACACGGTGGGCCTGAACCTGGGTAGCTTCTCGTGTTTACTCTCTGCCGTGATGTCCCTCCTCGAGCTCGACGAGCATCGTCGCCGTGCTGGTTTTGAGGGTTGCTTGACTGCGTGTTCAGCCCCTTACTCGATTCTTGGCTTCAGTGAGACACACCCCTAGTACTTGGGACTAGTCTCCGATATTTGGCGCGCCAGGTAGGGGGCTGAGGCGCGTCTTCAACCTCTTCGACCTCTCTGCACCATGGCCGAGACGCGAGCAGAGCGTCTCGCCCGACGGACGTCCGGCAAAGCCACCACCGAGCCCGCCGCCAACAGTACGCGCGGTCGCCCGCGCGCCAGCCGGGCCATGGAGCGCAACACCGAGCCCCACGTCGAGCACCCTGAGGATGATGGCGGCCACGACGGCAACAACGACGACGACGGCGAGGGAGCTTCCTCCCTGCACCCGTCCAGGGACCAGGCCTCCTCGCAGGGTCGGGCGGCGCCCAGCCCAGCTACTGCGCTACTCATGGCGCAGGAGCTGTTCCGCTACCGCCCCACGCAGGCAGTCCACGACGGCTGGCTCAACCGCCTCGAGGAGCTCGTCAACGCCGCTGCCATGCCTACTCCAGCGCAGGCACCCTCTCGCTCGCTGGTGCACCACTCCGGACGCGGAGGGAACATAGCGCACGGCGCTCCTCCTCCCCCTCCGCCTCCGCCGCCACCTCCTCCAGCTGGAGCACCGACGGGGAACCACCGCGCCGCGTCACACGCGTCCTCGCCGCACGACTGCCAGATTGTGCAGCGCACTCCTGCGGACGCGCGCGTGGAAATCGAGCGCCAACGGGACCGCCACAACCGCGTCATCCAGGAGATCGCAGCCGTAGGCCGCCAGAACCGCAACACGCTCGCTGGCGGCTCTGCGACGTACGCCACAGGCTGCACCGCCTTCACCCGCAACTTGCGCCGCGTCGTCTGGCCGATGAAGTTCAAGCCAGACCTCCCTCCGCGCTACGACGGCAGGACCAACCCTCTGGAGTTTCTGCAGCTCTACACCGTCTCCATCCAAGCTGCGGGAGGCGACGACAAGGTGATGGCCAATTGGCTCTCCATGGCCCTCAAGGACTCTGTGCTCTCATGGCTCATGAACCTCCCCGAGAACTCCATCGACACATGGGAGGAGCTCTGCAAGGTCTTCGTCGCAAACTTCAAGGGCACGTACGAGCGCGCCCTCACCTACAATGATCTCTGCGCGGTGCGCCAGAAGCCAGACGAGACCCTCCGCAGGTACATCCAGCGCTTCAGCCAAGTCCGCAACAAGATCCCGAACATCCCGGACTCGCACGCCATCTCTGCCTTCAGAGAGGGCGTCACGAACCGCAGGATGCTCGAGAAGCTCGGCATCCATGACACCCTCAACTCAGTGGTGAAACTCTTCGACTTGGCGGACAAGTGCGCCAAGGCTGAAGAGGGTCTCCTCTTCGTCAAGCAGGAGACGGAGGAAGAGCCTCCTGAGGGGTCCAGGGGCAGGAAGAAGCCTGTCGAGAAGCGCAAGACCACCGCCGTCCTCGCAGCAGAGCCTGGCGCCAAGCAGCCTCGAGAGGGCTCCCCGGCGGCGGACGAGAAGAAGGCAGATAATCGCCATTCTGCATCTACCACAACAGGCACAACCACGCGACAGAAGACTGCTGGGAGCTCAAGCAGCTCAGCAAGAACCACGAGAAGAACCAAGGCCGCGGCGGCCGCGGCGGAGGCCGTGGCGGCCGCGGGGGCGGGCGCCGCAACAATTACCAGCAGCAGGGGGCTCAGGCGAACCTCGCCGGGCAAAACAACAATCTCCCTGACGAGAACCCTAGGGGCTATCAGGCCCCTCAGGGGGCAATAGCGTGCATCCTCGGCGGGTCTCAGGCGCCTAAGTCCAACAACCACTTCAAGCAGTTCTCTCGCGAGGTCAACGCTGCGCTTCCAGGGATTGAGGCATCCCAACCCTCAAGTGGTCGCAGTACACCATCGCCTTCGACTCCAAGGACCACCCAAAGTCGACCAAGGCGGTCGGCACCATCCCTCTGGTGTGCACTCCCACCATCAACAACATCGCCGTCAACGAGACGCTCATAGATGGGGGTGCGGGCTTGAATGTCATCTCTGTCGAGACCTTCGAACAGCTTCAAGTGCCATATGAGTGGCTGATGCCCTCCAGGCCCTTCACGGGGGTGACAAATGGCTCCACCACACCGCTGGGGCAGGTGAGGCTCGCGGTCACCTTTGGCACGCAGAAGAACTACCGCACCGAGCAAATCGACTTCGTCATCAAACCGGGGGCGGCAGGCTCTGCATCGACTACACCGACATCAATAAAGCCTGCCCCAAGTACACCAGGGGCGGCAGGCTCTGCTCGAGACGGAGGAAGGCATCCCGGTCAAAAACCCGTGGAACATCGAACATCTGCGCAAGTTCTACCCGTGATCAAGTCGCGTCAGGCATTTTTTGTCTCAAGAGGGATGCACACATCTTCACCTCCCAGCTTCACAAAAGCTTCTCCCTCCACGAGGGCCATCTCCACTGAGCTCTCTCTACAACGCGTCGCCACGGGCCGCGAGAAGCCTCAGCCACTCCGTGTGGAACCCCATGCCCAGACATGGCGGACTTTATCTTGGCCACGTCAAGTGTAATGAACAATTCCCCTTCAGCATGAACCTATGCGCCTTAGCGCCGTTATGTAATATTGCTGTGGTGAGTTATTTCTTCTGCATTTTCATTCGCGCTCATATTTTTCCCCATGCGCACCTCGCGAGCGGGGGGCTGAGCACGGTGCCTGTGCCTCGGGAACATCCCAGCAGCATCGCAAAACCCAAAGGATCCGAGCTCTAACTCGTGGTTCTCCGCCCACGCTCGTTATCTCACCAAAGAGCTCTGACTCATGGGCCCACTCCCATACACGTCACCTCACCAAGGACCATGGTGCTTACTCTCCTCGCGAGATACACATGAGGAAACCTATGAGCGCGCATGAGTTGTACAACCGTGCGTTGCTTGTGGGTATGCCTCCTTGTCCAATCTAGGGAACAAGACACCCTACAAGGTTGCGGAACTCCAAACCAGCCTCAGGCAACCTCGAGAGGGAAAAACGCCTCACCAGGGAACACCACGCCCTCTACGAGACAAATGTCTCGCACAGCTAAGTCCAGAACTTACACCTCATGAGTTTCTCGCTCTCGCTGGTTTTTCGCCTCTCGAGCTCTCTTTTCTCTCTTACGCCTCATGGGCTGCTTGCACGTCAAAGGGGGGCTCCCGAGCATCATGCCTCGAGAACCCTTACCTCTCTAAGCCTTGAGCACCCCCCGGCCTTGTCGAGCCTGACTCTGACATACCGAAGCGGCGGTGCCATCGCACTGAAAGTAGGGTCCTAACGACGTAGAGCGAAAAGACATGAGGAAGAGATAAAAGGCCTCCCGAAGGGCGCTCACACTTGCACATAATAAAAGTGTTTCTTACAAGCTATTACAAACAAGATAGCAAATCCTAAGATAAGTTGTGCCCCGAGCATGTCTTGCGCAGGTGCAGCTCAAGCAGCAGGGCTGTCGTTGTCCTCACCGTCGATAGCTTCATCACTCTCCTCCTCAGCGCCTGCCTTGCCGTCGCCTTCCTGGGTCGGGTCCTCCTCAATCTCAACACTCTTGAAGTGCTGGACGAACTTCTCCACGTCCTCCCACACCGAGGAGTTCAGCTTCACGGCGAGCCTCTGCTCCATGGGCTCCGTAACAGTCGTGAAGTCGAAGCCCGGCTGGAGATGCGCGAGGTTGGAGAAAACGCGACCAACGCGACACCAAGGAGCTCACGGCTCTCCGTGTCAACCAGGTCGTCAAGGTTTGTCACGACCCCTTCAAGGTTGGTGAAGAGCCGATCGAAGAAGCTGAGTGATACGTCTCAAACGTATCTATAATTTTTGATGTTCCATGCTTGTTTTATACCAATTGCTACATGTTTTGCATCTACTTTATATCACTTTTATACATTTTTTGGGACTAACCTATTAACAAGATGCCGAAGTGCCAGTTCCTGTTTTCTGTTGTTTTTGTATTCTAGAAAAGCTAGTCTGGAAATATTCTCGGAATTGGACGAAACTACACGGGGGTGCCTATTTTTCCAGAACACGCCTGACGGAGCGAAGGAGCAGCAGAGGAGGGCCACCAGGAGGCCACACGCACCTAGGGCGCGGCCCCCCTCTACCGCGCCCTAGGGTGGTGTGGGCCCCTCGGGGGTCCGCAGCCGCCGCCCTTTCGCCTACTTATTCCCCCCGACGCGAAAACCCTAAGTACCTGAGCAAAAATCCACGAAAAGATCCAGAGACGCCGCCGTCGTCAACCCTAGCTCGGGAGGGTTCAGAACCTCTTCCCGGCACCCTGCCGGAGAGGGGAATCGTCACCGGAGGCTTCTACATCGCCATGCCTGCCTCCGGAGTGATGCGTGAGTAGTTCATCCTTGGACTACGGGTCCATAGCAGTAGCTAGATGGTTGTCTCTCCACTTTGTGCCATCATGTTTAGATCTTGTGAGCTGCCCTACATGATCAAGATCATATTATTGTAATGCTACATGTTGTGTTTGCTGGGATCCGATGAATATTGAATATTATGTCAAGTTGATTATCAATCTATCTCATATGTTATTTAAGATCTTGCATGCTTTCCATTACTCGTAGATGCTTTGGCCAAGTAGATGCTTGTAACTCCAAGAGAGATATATATGCTAGATAGTGGGTTCATGTCTCCGTTTAACCTGGGACAGTGACAGAAAGTTCTAAGGTTGTGGATGTGCTGTTGCCACTAGGGATAACCTAACGATGCTATGTCCACGGGCATATGTGTTTGTTTACATTACGCACTTTACTTAATGCAATTATCCGTTGCTTGCAACTTAATACCAACGGGGGACTCGGATGACAACCCGGCGGTGGATTATTAGTCATAGATGCTGTTGGATAACGGTCTATGTATTATGTCGTAATGCCCAATTAAATACCATAGTAGTCAACATGTCATGTATATGCATTGTCATGCGCTCACTATTCGTCAATTGCCCAGCTGTAATTTGTTCACCCAACATGTTAGTTATCTTTTATGGAGAGACACCACTAGTGAACTGTGGACCCCGGTCCATTCTTTTACACTGATTAAACAACCACAAACTGCAAACTGTTCCTTTTTCATTCTCTGCAATTTAATACTCATTTTCCACACCATACGTTTAATCCTTTGTTTTCAGCAAGCCAGTGAGATTGACAACCTCACTGTTTCGTTGGGGCAAAGTAGTTTGATTGTGTTGTGTGCAGATTCCACGTCAACAGTCCAGACTCCCTGCGACAGCTATTTTTCTGGCGCCGTTGACAACCTTCTAAAGAGTTGCTGCTCCTACTGGTTCGATAACCTTGGTTTCTTTCTGAGTGAAAACTTGCTGCTGACTACATCATACCTTCCTCTTGGGGTCTCTCAACGAACGTGTGTTTCACGCTTCTGCAAGGGGAGTTTCACGCTTCCAATCTCTTTACTTTGTTTTTGTCTTGCTTAGTTTATTTTATTTTATCTTGTTTGCTTTCAATTATCAAAAACACAAAAAAATTAGTTACTTGCATTTAGTTTTTTTTGGTTTTGTTTCTTGCTGAGTTATTATGTCTAGCTCTTTACTTGCTATCAATGGTTACTTTCCTTGAAACTAGTCCTATGGCTGAAAACAACATGAGAGAGCTTTATGAAATTTATCTTGAGTTGGGACATGAGTGTTTGAAGAGAAAATTAAAAAGCCTATGGAAATTTATTTGCATAACAATCATGATAGTAGCAATGTTATTAGCATACATTCTTTGAACACCATTATTGCTAATGCCATGGAAAGCTCTAAGCTTGGGGAAGCTGGTTTTGATAAAAATGTTATTTTTAGTCCCCTAGCTTTGGAGGAAGAAGAATGCTATATTGTCGAATGTGATGATTCTATTGAAATATCTCTTTTGATAAATTTGAAAAAACATCCTCCTTGACTCAGTAAAGGAAATTGCAGAAAGAAAAATGTGCTCCCTAATGTTATATATGATAATGCTCTTGATGATGGTCCTATATTGCCTAATGATATTAATTATACTATTATTGTCAAAAGTGGGTTTGATAACCCCACTATTTTGAGCTTAATAAAAATTATGCGTTTGTAGATCATGAAAAGCATGCTTTATGTGATAGTTATATTGTTGAGTTTGTTCATGATGCTACTGAAAATTATTTTGAGAGAGGAAAATATGGTTATAGAAATCTTCATGTTATTAAATTTCCTCTCTTTATGATGAAAGTTTTGAGCTTTCTCTTGTGTTGCTTCTATATGATTTTTGCTTTAAGACCTAATGGTCCGTTGAAAGTTTTGAAGTTGCACTTGTTTTGCCTTCCTATGCTAGTCACTTTGTGCTTAATTGACTTGTTTTCTTACAGGACTCCTATGCATAGGAAGAGTGTTAGATTTAAACATGTTTTATATATGCTTCTTGATGCTCTCTTTTATGTTTCAACTCATCTTTATGTGAGCATCAAAAATCACTATGCCTAGCTAAAAGGCATTAAAGAAAGCGCTTTTGGGAGGCAACCCATTATCTTTTATTTTCAGTATTAGTCAAGGAGTTTGTTTACTTCTGTAGCAACTCCTTTGTATCTTTATTTTCTCGCATTGTTGTGCCAAGAGTAGCCTCTAATGATAAGATGATGCTTAATTTTGATTGCTGCGCAGAAACAGATTTTTGCTGTTCACTGTACGAAATTCCTAAAATCACCAGATTGTTAATTAAATCTGAAATTTTTGTGCGTAATCTTTATGAATGTCTGAAACTTTCATTAGTTCAGAGTTTCTCGATCTGAGCGTCGTAAGTGCCTCGAAAAAATTCGTCTTTGCGGACTGTTCTGTTTTAGACAGATTATGCCTTTTTATTTTTGCATTCTCTCTTTTACTAGTGTTGAGTGAAATTCTTTTTTGGGTGGAAGAGCTTCACATAACATCAGTGGCTGTAGCTAATGTTTAAAGTAACAAATCATATTGCGTCTTTATAGAACATGTGAATTTTTGATTATGCACTAACCCTCTAATGAGATCTACTTTGAGTTTGGTGTGACGGAAGTTTTCAAGGGTCAAGAGAGAAGGATGATATAATAGGATCAAGAAGAGTGAAGAGCTTAAGCTTGGGGAGGCTCCCATGGATCTCCCCAGCATATTTCAAGAAGACTCAAGCGTCTAAGCTTGGGGATGCCCAAGGCATCCCCTTCTTCATCGTCAAAATTATCAGGTCATCTCTAGTGAAACTATATTTTAATTCTTTCACATCATATGTGCTTTTCTTGGAGCGTCTTGTGTTTTTATTTTCAGTATTGCACTTTTATTTTCAATAAAGCTTGACTGGACCCTAGCATTCTTGATTGGGAGAGAGACACGCTCCGCTTTTTCATGAGAATACTCCTATTCTTCACTTATATTTGTTGAGTATTCATATCTAGCGCTGTTCAGCTTTTAGCTCTTGTTTTCATGTATCTCTTGTCAGAGCTATTAGCTTTCTTTTGTAGAAAGTACTCTCTTGCTTCACTTATATTTGTTTGGAGAGTTGATGAAATAAATTGATTGGTGTTTGGTTGGTTCAGAAAATGTTGCATGTGGTAATTGGTATAAGGAAAAACTTGCTTAATCTTGTAGATCACTAAAATGGATAACTTGATGCTTGTCAATTGTTTTGAGTTAACAAGTAGATCATGATTAAATTGTGCATCACATGAGTTAAGCCTATTAGTGAAGAACTACCGTAAAGCTTGTTGAAAATTTGGTTTGCATCGGTGGTACCTCTAAGGTCTAGATATTTTCTAATAACAGGGTTTGGTTAACAAGGAAGACGGTATGAAGTCTTATAACGTTTGCAATATGTTTGTCATATAAAACTTGGTGTACGGGTTGATATTCTTGTTTGCTTACATAACCTTGCTAGCCTAAACTCTGTACTGAGAGGGAATGCTTCTCGTGCATCCAAATCCTTGAGCCAAAATCCATGCCATTTGTGTCCACCATAACTACCTATATGTGGTATTTCCTTGCCACTCCAAGTAAATTTTTCATGTGCTACCTTTAAATTATTCAAAATGTTATTATTCCCTTTTTGTGTCAATGTTTACTAGCTCATGAGGAATTAGTGTGGTTATTCTTTATTCTATTTGTCGAGTGGACTTTTACACCTGGACTAGTGGCATATACATCCGCTTATCCAATAACTTGCAAAAAGAGCTGGCAACGGGGTGCCCAGTCCCAATTAATTACAACTTTAACCAATTAATTCTCTTCACACTTTTGCCCTGATTCATCAGTAAGCAATGACAAACAGTGAAATACCTGAATGTGTGTAAACCAAAGAGAAAGAGGGATGATCTGCCTTGCTGGTAGAAATAACGTCCTTCATGGGAGCCGCTCTTAAAAGTCCGTTCGACAGGTAGAATACTGTTCTCACCCGCTACCATTCGTTGACAATTAACAAACACCTCTCAAAAATAGATACTCCTCCATGGTATGTGATTGATGGAAGGCACCCGAGGATTCGGTTAGCCATGGCTTGTGTTAGCAAGGTTGGGAGGAGTATCAAATATTTTATGCAATCTCTATATGCTTTCAAAAACCTAAAAGCTCTAGCACATGATTTAATCCCTGCTTCCCTCTGCGAAGGGCCTTTCTTTTACTTTTATGTTGAGTCAGTTTTCCTATTCTTTCTGTCTTCCACAAGCAAACACTAGTGTCAACTTTGTTACAACATGCGTTATATGCAATGTATTGGACTTGTTATACTACTTTGTGTTGACAATATCCATGAGATAAATATGTTGAAAGTTGAAGCAAATGCTGAAACTAAATTCTTCCTTTGTGTTGATTAAATACCTTTGTTAGAAACTATTGCTTTATGAGTTAACACTTATGCAAAACTGTTTGATGCTTGTCTCGAAAGTACTATTCATGAAAACGTTTAGCTTGTGTGATTCATTGTTTACTCATTATCTATTTGGTAGCAAATTATAGACCATTGACTTGGATCACTTCATTCATTTACATGTGCCTTGCAATATTATATGATCAAGATTATGATAGTAGCATGTCACCTCAAAAATTATTTGTTTTTATCGTTTACCTACTCGAGGACGAGTAGGAACTAAGCTTGGGGATGCTGATACGTCTCAAACGTATCTATAATTTTTGATGTTCCATGCTTGTTTTATACCAATTGCTACATGTTTTGCATCTACTTTATATCACTTTTATACATTTTTTGGGACTAACCTATTAACAAGATGCCGAAGTGCCAGTTCCTGTTTTCTGCTGTTTTTGTATTCCAGAAAAGCTAGTCTGGAAATATTCTCGGAATTGGACGAAACTACACGGGGGTGCCTATTTTTCCAGAACACGCCTGACGGAGCGAAGGAGCAGCAGAGGAGGGCCACCAGGAGGCCACACGCACCTAGGGCGCGGGCCCCCCTCTGCCGCGCCCTAGGGTGGTGTGGGCCCCTCGGGGGTCCGCAGCCGCCGCCCTTTCGCCTACTTATTCCCCCCGACGCGAAAACCCTAAGTACCTGAGCAAATATCCACGAAAAGATCCAGAGACGCCGCCGTCGTCAACCCTAGCTCGGGAGGGTTCAGAACCTCTTCCCGGCACCCTGCCGGAGAGGGGAATCGTCACCGGAGGCTTCTACATCGCCATGCCTGCCTCCGGAGTGATGCGTGAGTAGTTCATCCTTGGACTACGGGTCCATAGCAGTAGCTAGATGGTTGTCTCTCCACTTTGTGCCATCATGTTTAGATCTTGTGAGCTGCCCTACATGATCAAGATCATATTATTGTAATGCTACATGTTGTGTTTGCTGGGATCCGATGAATATTGAATATTATGTCAAGTTGATTATCAATCTATCTTATATGTTATTTAAGATCTTGCATGCTTTCCGTTACTCGTAGATGCTTTGGCCAAGTAGATGCTTGTAACTCCAAGAGAGAGTATTTATGCTAGATAGTGGGTTCATGTCTCCGTTTAACCTGGGACAGTGACAGAAAGTTCTAAGGTTGTGGATGTGCTGTTGCCACTAGGGATAACCTAACGATGCTATGTCCACGGGCATATGTGTTTGTTTACATTACGCACTTTACTTAATGCAATTATCCGTTGCTTGCAACTTAATACCAACGGGGGACTCGGATGACAACCCGGCGGTGGATTATTAGTCATAGATGCTGTTGGATAACGGTCTATGTATTATGTCGTAATGCCCAATTAAATATCATAGTAGTCAACATGTCATGTATATGCATTGTCATGCGCTCACTATTCGTCAATTGCCCAGCTGTAATTTGTTCACCCAACATGTTAGTTATCTTTTATGGAGAGACACCACTAGTGAACTGTGGACCCCGGTCCATTCTTTTACACTGATTAAACAACCACAAACTGCAAACTGTTCCTTTTTCATTCTCTGCAATTTAATACTCATTTTCCACACCATACGTTTAATCCTTTGTTTTCAGCAAGCCAGTGAGATTGACAACCTCACTGTTTCGTTGGGGCAAAGTAGTTTGATTGTGTTGTGTGCAGATTCCACGTCAACAGTCCAGACTCCCTGCGACAGCTATTTTTCTGGCGCCGTTGACAACCTTCTGAAGAGTTGCTGCTCCTACTGGTTCGATAACCTTGGTTTCTTTCTGAGGGAAAACTTGCTGCTGACTACATCATACCTTCCTCTTGGGGTCCGCCAACGAACATGTGTTTCACGTCATCACTGAGCTACGTGGCGGAGTCGGCGTTCCCCTCAGCGGAGAGGCCAGAGACCTCGGCCCCCAAGCGCTCTGCAATGGCCCACACGCGGACCACGAGGGAGCGGAACATACGCTCTCGCTGGCGCGACAAGACTCGCGCAGCCTGCGCACTGTCCCGTGCCTCTTCAACAAGCTCCACCACGGGCGCCACCTGCTGTTGCATGTCGGTCATGTCCTCCATCAGAGCAGCGAGGCCCTGCTTCGCAAGGGCCTGGGCATCCTTCGCACTCCGGAGGTGGGAAACCAGCCGCCTGTTCTCCTTCTCGAGCTCCACGATGCGGGCGTTGAGCTCGTTGCGTTTCTTCATGAAGTGCTCTTCCTGAACTCGAGCCTTCTTTGCGAACTCCTTGGAGCAGTTGTCGCGGAAGAGCTTCTCCTTGGTCGCAGACTCCTCCGCCATCTTCTCCTCCTTCACGCGGAGTTTGTCGTTGGCCTTCACGAGGCGGTCCTTGAATTTGGACTCGTCCTGAGCCATCTGGCTCTCGCGGGCCTCCAAGCCCTCCCGCTGCGTAGACTGGTCCCTCTCGACCTGTTCTACCCGCTCCTCGCGCTTGTGCAGTTCAGCCTCGCGGAGGGAGAGGTCTTCCCCGCGTTGCCCAGCAGCTGATCGCGGATGCCAGTTCCTGGCGGAGCTTCTCCAAGCTCGACCTCACGGATTCGGAGTCCGCGATGATCTTTGCCTCACGGGCCATGAGCTCCTTCTGTTCGACGATGGCCGCTGCCTCGTGGGCCATGAGCTCCTGGTGCTTGGCGTCGACCTCCGCCTCGAGAGACTCGCGCTCAGCCTTGATCTGCGCAAGAGTCTCCTCGACCTCGTGGACCACGCTGGCGCGGGCCTCCTCAGCGAAGCGCACCGCCTCCTCGCGCTGCGCCTGGGCTGCCACGTACGCCTGACGGCATCGCTCTACAGTCTCAAAGAGGCGAGTCCAAGCCCGCGCAAGGTCAGCGCGTTCCTCCGCCTCAGCCAGCTCCTCTTCGGCGTACTGGGCCTCAAGCCCGTCTAGCGCCTCCCTCGCCAAACGAAACACGTAGCCACGGCGAACTGCGTTCCGGCGTCGACCCTACAGAACCAGGGCCCCCGCGTCGCCAAGGGGCCCGGAGGCCTCGATGCTCGCCGAAGGCCCCGAAGCACCGTGCCTCGGGCTTGCGGCGGACTCAGGCGGCGCCTAGGGCTCTGCTGAGAGCGTTCACTAGTACAGAACGACACATCGGATACCCCTCTATGGCAACGGCAGGAGTTAGGCGACGGTAAATCGCGACATCCCCGCGTGCCCGCACTGGGCCGTAAAGCAGGCCCACAACAAAGGCAACGGGTGAATAGTGGAATATATGTTGGCAACGGAGTTTGGTTTAACTCCGTTACCGATGTGTGCTCATCGCACACGGACAGTTTCGTAATCTCCGTTGCCATTAGAAGCAGCCCGACACTAGTACAGAACGACACATCGGAAACGGGCCAAAAACCCCTTCGGCAATGGAGAAAGGGTCCATGTCCCCGCCTCTGTCACTGATGTGAAGCCTCACAATGGCAACAGAGGTGATAAACCGTTTCTGATGTATTTAACATTAGACACGGAGTTTTGCTAATAACCGTTTCTAATAAGGGTTACAGGAAAACAAAAAAAAACACGGTGACGGGCTGTGCCGTCGATGGAGCCCCGCTCCATGCGACTAGACGGCCACCCGGTCGTCACCGTATTCCTGTACGCCCTGCTTTACAAAAGTTCATCAGTGCGCGTGGCTGGAGCTCTGCTCCTATGTCTTCACGGCCGCCAGATGAACATCTACTGTCTTTCCTGCTGCGCAAAATGTACTGCTCCTGGTGACGGCACCGTGTATGGAGCCCCGCTCCTAGGTCTTCACGGCAGCAGCATCGTCACCAAGCATCCACCAAGCCTTGAAACAACGAATATTCTTTGTTAAAAACAGCAAACAAAGCTAATAAACAGAGCCAATAAGCAGTAAACAAAGCAAACCGAGCTAAATAAGTACCTAACATAGCAAATACATAGCTGAACAGAGCTAACTAACAGAGCAAACCGAGCTAAATAAGTAGCTAACATAGCAAATACATAGCTAAACAAAGCAAACGAGCTAAATAAGTAGCTAACATAGCAAATACATAGCTAAACAAAGCAAACCGAGCTAAATAAGTAGCTAACATAGCAAATACATAGCTGAACAGAGCTAACTAACAGAGCAAGCCGAGCTAAATAAGTAGCTAACATAGCGAATACATAGCTAAACAAAGCAAACCGAGCTAAATAAGTAGCTAACATAGCAAATACATAGCTAAACAAGCAAACCGAGCTAAATAAGTAGCTAACATAGCAAATACATAGCTGAACAGAGCTAACTAATAGAGCAAACCGAGCTAAATAAGTAACTAACAGAGCGGTCATTTACCTTAGGCGAGCGGGGTCGCTTTCCGTCGCGGATTGCGTCCCAGGCATCGGCGCCGAAGCCACTGCCAGAGGAGACGTCAGAGGAGACCTCATCCTGCTCGAACACCGGAGCGTCCTCCTCCTCCTCCTCCGCCGCCGCCACCGCTGCCGCCGCCGCATCTGGCCCAGGGCCCTGGCCAGGGAGAAGAGAGCGGTCTATGGCCGCCCGGAGCCGTGTCTGGAACAATGCCTCCTCGGCGGCTTCTATCGCGTGCTCGGCGGCGGAGATGCGGATAGCTCTCTGCATCGCAGACGCCTGAATGACACCCTCGGCGCGCTCGCGCTCAAAGGAGGCCCGAGAGAGGAGGAGACCGACCTCCAGATCCTCGTCCTCATCGTCCGAGGAGGACGAGATCCGGGCGTCGGTGGCTGCCGCCGCCGTGGATCCGGATGGGATTTGACGGCTCAGAAAGAACTCGCGACCGCAGTCGCGGGGGATCTCGCCCCAGTTGTAGGGGAGATCCGGGCTACGCCTCGGAGGGTGGGAGGAGGAAGATGCTCCATCCTGACTTCCGTCGGCGCCGGAGGGGTTCACCATCGATGGGTGAAGTAGGAGGAGAGCGTGTGCAGCTAGGGTTAGGAACTGGGGAGAGTGAGACTGAGAGTGAGAGCGAGATACAGTACTGGAGTGGGAGATATTAATACCGGCACCGCTTAATGTGCCTTCACATGGGAAACGGAGATAGACCGATCTCCGTTTCTGATGTGGAAATATCAGCAACGGAGATATTCTTTCCTCCGTTGCATATATATGAGCAACTGATGTCTACGCACGCTTCTATTCTTGTAGACAGTGTTGGGCCTCCAAGTGCAGAGGTTTGTAGAACAGCAGCAAGTTTCCCTGAAGTGAATCACCCAAGGTTTATCGAACTTAGGGAAGTAGAGGTCAAAGGTATCCCTCTCAAGCACCCTGCAATTAAGATACAAGAAGTCTCTTGTGTCCCCAACACACCCAATACACTTGTCAGGTGTATAGGTGCACTAGTTCGGCGAAGAGATATTAAAATACAAGTAATATGGATGATTATAAGTGGTAATTGCAATCTGAAATAAAAATGGCAGCAAGCAAACATGTAGCAGAACTGGTTGTAAACGGTGTTTCAATGCTTAGAAACAAGGCCTAGGGATCATACTTTCACTAGTGGACACTCTCAACAATAATAATATAATTGAATACATAGATATTTCCTCTTCACTATGCTACTCTGAGTTATTCTCTCGTTGGATAACGAACACCAATCCACCGCGTAGGGCTATAAAAGCACACCTTAAAGTCGCATTCCCATGTCTAGTTAACCCCACACTGTCAACTTGAGTGCCCTAGAAGGTACTAGACAAACACCGCAATTTCATAGAGACATCCAACGCAAATAATAACTCATATTAAGTATTCCTGTTATCTTTAGCCTAAGAGCCACACGGGGCGCACACTGTCAACTCCGCACCGTGGGACAAAGGTGACTCGGAGATTACATTAATAAAACCACTTGTGTAGCATATAAGATAATGAAGAGTACATCTATGGATTCAACTAGATTACAAAGCTCATGATCACATAAAGATCACACCATGGGAGAGAGAGATAAACCACATAGCTACGGTACAGCCCTCAGCCCCGGGGAGAACTACTCCCTCCTCATCATGGGAGGTAGCAACGATGATGAAGATGGCGGTGGAGTCGATGGAGATGGCTCTGGGGGCAATTCCCCGTCCCGGCAAGGTGCCGAAACAGAGACTTCTGTCCACCAAATTAGGGTTTTTGGTGGCGGCGGAGCTCTGGAACTTTTCTGGGGAAATCGTCGATCCTTCTGTGAGTTTTAGGTCAGGGGCAATATATAGTCCAAAGGGCGTCGCGAGGCGGTGCACGAGGAGGCGACACCACCCCTGGGCGCCGGTGGGCCCTTGGCCGCGCCGAGCCCACGTGTGGAGCCCTCGTGGCTCCACTTCGTCTCTCCTTCGGACTCCAGGTGTCTTCTGATAAAATAGGGGCCTCTGTAAATTTTCGTCCAATTCCGAGAATATTTCCAGACTAGTTTTTCTGGAATACAAAAACAACAGAAAACAGGAACTGGCACTGTGGCATCTTGTTAATAGGTTAGTCCCAGAAAATGTATAAAAACGATATAAAGTGCATATAAAACATGTGGCAATTGATATAAAACATGCATGGAACATCAAAAATTATAGATACGTTTGAGACGTATCAGCATCCCCAAGCTTAGTTCCTACTCGTCCTCGAGTAGGTAAACGATAAAACAATATAATTTTTGATGTGACATGCTACCATCATAATCTCGATCTAATAGTGATGTAATGGCAAGTGAGCTGAGATCAAATCATTCAAAGCAAATGTCTATAATTGATATTAAATAAGAGATAATAAAGCAAGATAGTTAAACAAGCTAAAAGTTTTCATGAATGACAGCCTTTAAGACATGAAACCGTACAAGGTTCATTATAGATGTTTTAAGTATCCAGTGTAGGAGTTCTATCCTTCAATTCCAAGCATCAAGCAATTTTTCATAACATAGAGAACGGATCCAGTCAAGTAAAAGTAAACATGAACGTCATGGATCCACTGTTTCGAGGTCTACTCAACCGTGAGCGTAAGCATTTAGTATCGGCACCAGGATGTTATGGCAAAGAGAACGTTAATGGGGGCCGGTTTGGAAGGCCAATGGAAGAAAGTATCACAAAGCTATAAGTGATCATTAGACAAGAGGAAGTCTTATAATCGAAGCTATGTAAGGAGTAGTGATTGCCATGCAACGGATGCACATAGAGCTATATGTGTATGAAAGCTCTCCAATGGAACTAGTGGGGGTGCATCCAACTCGGTTGCTCACGAAGACCTAGAGCACTTTTGAGGAAGCTCATCATTGGAATATACAACCCAAGTTCTATAACGTAATATTTCCCACATAGTTATACTAGTAAAGCATGAAAACTCTCTCAAATGGAGCATATGTGCTAAACATGAGCACAAATGATGACTATGAATACTGCAAGTGCTAAACATGAGCACAACTTTGATAAAGGATAGTAGTGTTGCCCCCTTTTCTTTATTCTTTTTTTTTCTTTTTTTTTTTTTTTTTTCTTTTTTTTCTGTTTCTCTTTTCGATGGCCTCCATGGCTCTTTTCTAGCAGGGGCAACACTCTAATATGATTACAACTTTTTGGTACAAATAACTCATAATGAACAAAACATGATGTATAAAACTGTATGCCTCTGCCAGTGTAGCAGGATGTGCAATGGTCTAGCGTAACATGGGTAAACCACACATCAGCTGTATAGAATCATGCAAAGCAATATATAAATAATAAATGACAACAAGTCATGTAATGTAAAATGGAAGTTGCATGGCAATATATCTCGGAACAGCTATGGAAATGCTGTGGTACGTAGGTATGGTGGCTGTTTTGAGGAAGATGTATGGGTTTATGTGTAGGAGAACAAGAGGAAGTCCTCCCACGGGTTTTGGATGTACTGGCGAAGTTTGCACAACTGTCGTCGTATCGGCATCTTGGATAGGAGACGGGGTCCTGCTAGCCGAGGGTGAACGTAGGGCAAGAAGGTGGACGTCGTCAAGGTCGGGATTGTACACGGCGGTTTACCCAGCTTCAGGCACCACGGCGGTGGCGGTGCCCTACATGCTGCTATAACTCACTATAAGGCAATATCGCCGTGAACAGGTTACAATGAGTTGGTTGTGTTGAATCGTTGCCCTAAAGGCGTCCCGAGGTCCAGCTTATATAGGCGGCTGGACCTAGGGTTACAAGGTGATTACGTATCCAGCAAGTATACGGAGTCCTAAACCTAGCCGGTAAGTATGCCGCCTTCCGTCTTGGTCTTGGTGGCTTCATGGGCTTCAGTCTTGGGCCTCCTCCTTGCCGGCATCCGCCTTCCTTGGTCGTCAGCTATCTGGGCCGCCCGGCAGGCAAAGCCTTTACCACCACTGCGGGCCACCCTGGACTAGCCGGATTGATCCATGCTGGTGATACCCCTAGTAGGTATATCCCCAACATTAGCCCCTGGAAGGGTTCGAGTTCTTCAGGCGCCGTCTTCTTCTTTTCGGCAACGTCCGCCTTGTCTTGTAAGCGTCTGAAGAGCTTGAAGCATTCCAAAGTTGAAAATAAGCGGTTGTCCGCCTAAAGTAGTCGGACAATTTGCCGCCATCATGGGAAAGACGGCCTGATCATAGTCAGGAATCTTCCCGGCACCAGTTTGTCAATCAACTGGTCTTGTCAAATGTTGACGGATGACGCCATGCAGTCCACGACAGTTTGGACTTGGGCATGCGTCATGATGGTTTCTCCACTACGCACAGAAATCGGAGCGAGGGCCGCAGACACCGTTGCCACGACGTGCAAATCGTGGGCACGTGGCGGAAATCTCGCGTCCCCCCAATCTCGGGCACGGATCTTGGCACGTGGGGATAAATACCCAAAGGGCACGCCGAGAATGCTCTTCTTCCTCATTCGCACCCACCGTGGCGAGCACTCAGCAAGATGCGGCGGCGACGGTGGCGCTGGCTGCGACCTCTGCGACCCCCGCCGGATCTGGATCTGTCCCAGCGGCGGCAGCGGTGCCCGTGGGCACGCCAATTACCTCCCCGTTGCCACCGTGGCTGCGGGAGAGGTTTCCACTTCTTCCCCAACTCCGGCGGCGCCTGCAACCGCTGCTCCGACCTTTCCCCTACCATCCCTCGCGGCGACCAGCTCTGAAGCTGCGGCGGAATCTGCCGCCGACGATGATGACGACGCTGAGGAAGAGGAAGAGGCTGGAGATCTTGGCTCCAGGTACTGGCTGCCGTCAGTTATGACGTCAGCCTATCTGAAGGAGCTGGAGGAAGGCGGATACATTCCGCCAAAGACGGAATGCTCCTGGAGGGTTCTAGGTGACGAGGCGGTGCCTGACCCACAAGACGGCGAGCGCGTCATGTTGGCGTCGCACAGCTTACGCGGTATGTCTCTGCCGCTTTCCGCCTTCTTCTTGGCGGTACTTTGCTTTTACGGGTTGCAGCCGCACAACATTGCGCCCAATAGTATACTAGTGCTAGCCGGCTTCCAGGCTTTGTGCGAAGGGTACTTAGGCATAGCTGCATCCATAGAGCTGTTCAAGTACTGCTTCCTGTGCCGCCGGCAAACCATACCAGGCGGCCACCTAGCAACCTGCGGTAGTGTCACGTTCAACTGCCGCCAACCCGACTGGTACCCAAAGATACCATACATCGAGTCGGTAAAGCACTGGACCAGCACTTTCTTCTACTGCAAGGACATCCCAACACCTGGCTGCACACAAGGGATGCCAGTCTTTGTCAACGGTCCGCCAACCCACAAGGCCTGTTGGACGGCAAAGGTGCCGCTCAGCAGTTTGTCGGCTGAACTTCGAATTGCCGTTAGGCGGATTGAGTTCTTGACGAAGATGATGATGGCTCCACGACTTGACGGAGTTGACACCGTCATCTGCTGGGTGTCGAGGAAGATAATGCCACTCCGCCATCGCCCACTGAAGATGTGCGAGTACAAGGCGGATGACGCCGGCAACAGCACCCTTGATCAGGATGCCTTGGAATACCGGCTTAGAGTGCTTATCAAGCCTCTGTCGGTGAAGGCGGCTGAAGGCATCGCCATGTTCACCCACGACAACCCAGCCCCAGCGGTAAGTCAAAGCTACTTTGTTATTTCACTAACATCCTTACCCACTGGGCACTGGATTAATATTGTCTTCTCCTTTTCAGCTGCAAACCTTGGGGAGGAAGAGTTGGCTCCGAACTGGTACGACACCGGTGCCAGCAAATCGAAAAAGCGCAAGCTGAGCTCCTCCACCAAGGATTTGGAGAAGAGGAAGAAGGCGGCCACCTCTGTCGATGCAGAGGATGAGACCGTGGGGAATGTCCCCTTCAAGCGGTAAGCAAACCTTTGCTTTCCCTGACAGCTATTTTGATATAAGTTTGTGCTGACAAACTTGCACTTTCCTGCTTACAGAGGCAAGCCTGCCATGCCCAAGCTCCGTTCCAACTTGAAGATTGCTGCCGGCAGGGGCAAGCCACCACGCTCTTCTCCAGCTGTCGTCGTATCGGCATTTTGGATAGGAGACGGGGTCCTGCTAGCCGAGGGTGAACGTAGGGCAAGAAGGTGGACGTCGTCAAGGTCGGGATTGTACACGGCGGTTTACCCAGCTTCAGGCACCACGGCGGTGGCGGTGCCCTACGTGCTGCTATAACTCACTATAAGGCAATATCGCCGTGAACAGGTTACAATGAGCTGGTTGTCTATCAAAGAGTTGCCCTAAAGGCGCCCCGAGGTCTAGCTTATATAGGCGGCTGGACCTAGGGTTACAAGGTGAATACGTATCCAGCAAGTATACGGAGTCCTAAACCTAGCCGGCAAGTATGCCGCCTTCCGTCTTGGTCTTGGTGGCTTCATGGGCTTCAGTCTTGGGCCTCCTCCTTGCCGGCATCCGCCTTCCTTAGTCGTCAGCTATCTGGGCCGCCCGGTAGGCAAAGCCTTCACCACCACTGCGGGCCACCCTGGACTAGCCGGATTGATCCATGCTGGTGATACCCCTAGTAGGTATATCCCCAACATTAGCCCCTGGGAGGGTTCGAGTTCTTCAGGCGCCGTCTTCTTTGTCGGCAACGTCCGCCTTGTCTTGTAAGCATCTGAAGAGCTTGAAGCATTCCATAGTTGAAAGTAAGCGGCGGTCCGCCTAAAGTAGTCGGACAACTTGCCGCTATCATGGGAAAGACGGCCTGACCTCCTGTCAGGAATCTTCCACGCAGTGTCTTGTCATGTTGACTGGTTAAGTCGATAGTTGACGTGTCCATGTCATCCTTGGTCCACGACAGTTTGAACTCAAGGAGAAGTGGAACGATATCATGATGGCATTTGTGCCGTGCCACGAAGGCGATGATGGCAGCCGTGTCGCTGACGACAAGGCGGCTGTGCCACATTAGCAATTAAGCCGGAACGTGGAGCTTTGTTGTTTTGTACCAATCGATGTCTTCCCAAACTGGCCAGGTTTGGGCGATCGGAAACAACAACTAGTAATTTGGCGATTAATTTGCCTAAACCGAACCCGATGATGGCGGCGTCCCGCCTAACATTGCAGATACGGTTAGACTGAAATTTGACGGCAAGGCGGCCGTACCACGAAGGTGACCTTGTTGCTGACAACAAGGCGGCTGTGTCGCTGACGACAAGGCAGCCGTGCCATGGATGCGTCGCGCCGCGTTAGCAACTAAGCTGGAACGCGGCGATAAACGAGACAGCCGTGTCGCTAACGACAAGGCGGCTACGTCGCTGATGATGGAGCTGCATGTGTAGCCCCCAAGTATCGGGCGAAGGCATTGTCGATGTCAAGCCCCCGAGTATCTGGCGAGGGGCAGCGTCAATGTCGAGCCCCAGGCTTTGTTCGCCAGAGGTTTTCTTGATCCGTCTAGGTGCAGCCCCCGAGCGTTGAGTCGAGTTTCTTGAAAGTCGGCTCGATGCTCAGAAGAACTTGTGGCGTTGTAGATCAGATGATTGTAGTTGCCGAGGTTAGTGCCGCCTTGACGGAAAGGCGGCTCAAGACTCAATGAAAGTGCTGCGACCGCAGCCCCAAGTGTCAAATATCCTGCATAGTAAACATAGCTGCATTAAGATGAACTTTTACTGTAAGATGGACAAATGTAAGGCCTGAGCCGGTAGTTTTGGAACAAACACTTAGGGGTTGTAAATTTTATGTGGCCCGCCTTAATATTAATCTGGCATATATGCTTAGCTTTTTGTATGTTGGCGGTACCGCAACGCAGTTACTTCAGCTGAGTCAACCAGGGCTTGTACCAGATAGTTTAGACTCAGAGACCAAAGCCGGCGTGTTGGTGCCAAAAACATACTACTAGGCAACCCACATATAAACAATCAGAATAAGGATATTAGGCGGTGCAAAATGATTGCTTAATTTGGCCCAGAGGCGGCAAGTATCTAAAAGTTTGAACCACTTAGCACGGAGCAGATTTTGGATAACTTTGATACTAAGAATATATGATCATATGAAAAGACAAAAGACGACATGATCTCAGAACATAATGAGCAAACCATAGACTTTTATTTCATGACCATATGATTAATTAAATGTTATAAAGTACTTAGCTTTTGATGTTTGCTGACATCAATGTCGAGGAGGAGGACGACGCGGAAGACGGCGGACTGAATATAACAGCCCTAGGATGTAGCCGGCAGCCCAGGCTGAAGAAGACAGCCCCAGGATGTAGGCGGCAGCCCCCGGGCTGATTCCAGCAAGGCGGTGGCTTCCGAGTTCTCCTCTTATGCTGCATGCCACAGCTTGTCGGTGGCTCCGTGCTTGACGAGTAGCCGACGATGAGTAGACCGTGACGACAATTAAGCTGGAATGTGCGTTGTGCCGAGTTAGCGATTAAGCAGGAACTCAATGATGATGTTGCTGGAAAGACGTCGTGATGCGTTTAGCATTAATATGGAACGCAACGACAAGTATGCCGGGTAGACGGCGTGCCGCGCCGGAACGCGACGATAGTTTGCCAGACTAATGGCGTGCCACGTCGGAATGCGACGATAAATACGCCGCTTTGCCGCGTTAACAAAAAACATGGAGCTAAGCTGTTTTTCGCCGATCCATGCCTTTCCAAACTGGCCTGGTTTGGGCGACCGGAAATAACAGATAGCAATTCGGCGACGAATTCGCCTATACTGGACGTCGAAACGAAGCAGTGTTGGCTGACGATGAATTCGTCAAAGCCTGATGCTACGATGGCGGCGTCCCGCTGACAATCGTGCACTGGCGAGAATTGTCGACTTGAATAGTCATCGTAGAACGGAAATCATAGTAGGTTTCGAAACCGTGCTACATGCACTAAATCCAAAGGTTTTTGACTAATCACGTCACGAAATAGTACTTGGCCGTATGTTCAGCTTGCCATGAATTGGTAGCCTTGAACTAGACAACCTCGGTACTTGATCTGTTGGAGTAGCTATTAGCAAAGCATGTTACGATGCAGGTTTCGCCTCGGGCGTTCTGCATGCATGCGCTAGCTTCCCTGTGATCTTTCCATGACGAGATTTGATTAGCCGCTGTAGACTCCATGCACGCCACGATCGGCATAGTTTCGATCTGGTAATTCCGTCAGCCGGCGGCGCAGATGATGGTGCTGTCGGATGGCTTCCGATTTCGCCGCCTTGCCGGCTGACGCGCTGTGCTGCCGCCAGCACACGTGAGATGTGATCGATCTGCTGATCTTGGCCAGTTACGGAAACTGCCGATAAATCTTGATCTGATCTCCAGTACGGATGGATTCGACAAACCGGTGTGATGGCAACTTGCACGTCGCGAATCAGATTGCCGGCGTTGAGCCCCGGGCCAAAATAAATTAGCCGGACAGATGCTCGCCGCCTTTGTTTGTCGAAGTAGGTCCTGGCACGGATGCGCGGGCTGGGCCGATCTACTTGACCATGTTGATAGATCGCGCCGGACTGCCGGAGCAGATGATCCAGCTAGATGTGATCTGCTTGGTGACGATTTCGCCGGCTGCGGACAGCCGGAGATGTTCCCGCCTGGAACGTGACGCCTGACGCCTTATGCCCCACGGTGGGCGCCAACTGTCGTCGTATCGGCATTTTGGATAGGAGACGGGGTCCTGCTAGCCGAGGGTGAACGTAGGGCAAGAAGGTGGACGTCGTCAAGGTCGGGATTGTACACGGCGGTTTACCCAGCTTCAGGCACCACGGCGGTGGCGGTGCCCTACGTGCTGCTATAACTCACTATAAGGCAATATCGCCGTGAACAGGTTACAATGAGCTGGTTGTCTATCAAAGAGTTGCCCTAAAGGCGCCCCGAGGTCCAGCTTATATAGGCGGCTGGACCTAGGGTTACAAGGTGAATACGTATCCAGCAAGTATACGGAGTCCTAAACCTAGCCGGCAAGTATGCCGCCTTCCGTCTTGGTCTTGGTGGCTTCATGGGCTTCAGTCTTGGGCCTCCTCCTTGCCGGCATCCGCCTTCCTTGGTCGTCAGCTATCTGGGCCGCCCGGTAGGCAAAGCCTTCACCACCACTGCGGGCCACCCTGGACTAGCCGGATTGATCCATGCTGGTGATACCCCTAGTAGGTATATCCCCAACACCAGCCGCTACGCCGACAACACCCACAGTTGGCGTTCCCGTGGTTGTATACCAGGGAACATACACAGCTGCTGGTATGGAGGCGGTAACGGAGAAGGCTGCGGGCAAAAAGTCAGTTGCCGCCTACCACTTCCAAGACGGCTGAAGCTTCGGCTAGTGATGCCGCTCGATTTATTGCCATGAAGCAGGAGATGGATGACCAGATGGCGGCCGAACAAGGCGGATCGTCCTCCCATCCTGGCTCCAATCTGGCAAAGGGTTGCAAGACCCCCGGCAAACACTGAAGACCATGCGTGACGGTACCCGCAACTGGTACGCGCACATGGACGAACTCCACGACACCCTGCACGGACAACTTGAGGTAAAATAGCCTATGGTCCCAGCCCCCGAGCACTTTGGCGGCTGAAAAATTTAGCCGGCAAAGTGGTCTCGTTGACTAAATAGTGCTAACCATAATGTTGTTTTCGTGCATGCAGGCCGTTCTTGCTTCCAATCTTGAGCTATTTCGTGCTCAAGAGAAGAAAAACAAGGAATGCCAGCAACTGCAGCAGGACGTGGAGTTGAAGAACGCCCAAATTGCGAGCTTGGAAGAAGCTCGCAAGAAGGATGAAGGTGACAAAGCTTTCTTTGCCTTCTTTTCGTCCGACTTCTTTTTTTTCCGACAAGTATTTTAGTCGTCTTTCTTTTTATTTGTAGAATTACTAAACACTGCGCAAGATATTCTCAAGAACTCCACTGACATGCAAGCTTTGATGAACGAAGCTGCAGATCTTGCCGGGCTGGTGACCAAGCTGAAGGCGGATCACGCCAAGGAGCTGGATGAGCGTGCGTTGGCCCATGCTGCCGAGTTAGCAAGTTGACTGGACAACTTGAGGCCATGAGCAACAACCTTGACCAGGTGAACAAGAACGCCAAGGAGCAGCAGGACCAACTGTCAAAGGCGGTCCAGCTAGCTCAAGAAACGCTTGAGAACCATCTGGATGAGGTCAACGCCATCCACGACCATGTCTTGGGTATGTCTCAATCCTTCATTTTGTCACCTTGCACTCTTGAAACTTGAAGCTGCAGTGTGTAACTTTGTGTTTGTGCAGTGCCGGCTAGCTTGGGAGATGACCTGGCTACAACGCCGCGCCTTGCCCGAATCTTGAAAGTTGGCGAAATCGTCAACCAGATTGTCGGCGCAGGCAAAGCATTTGCCGCCAAGTTCTACCCTGGGGAGACGGCGATCCCGTCATCTTCGATGCTCTGCCGGACCTGCTGGAGAAGGCGGCAGCGAACACGACAGCACGCTACGCTCAGCAGCACGAGGCGGCGCCAAGTTGGCATTGGCAATGACGGCGGCGTGGTACCCGGAGGCTGATATTCATCAAGTCACCGAGTACTTCCCCACCGAAGACGAAAACAACCAAGCCATCGTGATGCAGGACGTGCTGCGGTCTGTTCGCGGCTATGCGACCCGGGTTGCCAACATGGTTGACATCCGCAAGTTCTACAAGGAACACCCGGACCCGCATGTTGCCGTAGCCGATCCCTCCTTGGCGGATCCTGAAGCTGCCGGAGGCGAAGCCGGAGCCGACAAGCGCAGCCCCAAGGATGGCGGAGCCAGCCCCAAGAATGCCGGCGTCAGCCCCCAGGATCTCTCCACCAGCTCTACCAAGGCGGCAATCCCTTGACTTCCTCCTGCAAAGGCAGCACAAAACACTGCGTTAATCTGTTAACGCATAAAACTTTATTTTGGGTTGTAAATATTTATGGGCCAACTTTTATGCTACACTTGGCGGTAGGCTTATTTAAGTGGCCCGCCTTAATATGTATCTCGCCTGCATGTTTAGCTTTTTCATATGTTGGCGGAACCTCATCTTAGTTACTTTAGCTGAGCCAACCAGGTGCAATACCAACTAATTTAGACTCAGAGACCAAAGCCAGCATGTTGGTGCCAACGACATACTACTAGGCGACCCACACACAAACAGACAGATAAGCATATTAGGCGGTGCAAAGATTGTTTGCGTTTTTAGCCGGCAGACGGCAAATGTCAAAAAGTTTGGACCTTAGCACGGAGCAAAACTTATTTTGTTTGGTAACTTTTATGACAACAGATATATGATTGCGAGAAAAGACAAAAGATGGCATGATCCCAAAACTGAATGAGCAAACCACAGACTTTTATTTCATAATCATATAGTACTTATTACAATGTGGAAATTGCTAAGTGTAAAAAGGACGTAGCTGCTCAATGTTCCAGGTCGCTTGGTTTCTTCGTACTTGTCGTCAACCTTCCTTTTGCGCTTGCGACCTCGCTTCTTCTTGTATCCGTCTCGTGCGTCGACCAAGTAATAAGAACCATTGAGCAACACCTTACTGACCACAAAAGGTCCTTCCCAAGGCGGGGATAACTTATGCAAGCCCTTCTATCTTGGATTAGGCGGAGAACCAGGTCACCAACTCTAAAACTTCGTTGCCTCACCCTTCTGCTGTGATAACGCCTCAAACTTTGCTGATAGATGGCGGATCGGCAAGGGACATCTCGTTCTTCATCAAGTAGGTCAAGGCCATCCTGTCTTGCATCTTCTGCGTCTTCCTGGACGTAGGCTTGAATTCTGGGAGAATCGTACATCATGTCGGTTGGCAACACTGCTTCTGCGCCATAGACTAAGAAGAAAGGAGTAAACTTGGTTGATCTGTTTGGAGTTGTGCGTAAACTCCAAAGGACAGACTGCAATTCATCCACCCAAGCCCCAGCCGCTCTGTGCAATGGTACTTCGAGACGTGGTTTGATTCCTTGTAGGACTAAACCATTTGTACGCTCTACTTGACCGTTTGCCTGCGGATGCGCTACTGAGGCTAGATCTAGGCGGATACCATGCTTATAACAGTATTCCTCGACTTCGCCTTGCGACAAGTTAGTGCCATTGTCGGTGATGATGCTATGAGGCACCCCGAACCGAGAGATTATTCCCCACAGAAAGTTTGCGGCTGTGGCGCCGTCTAGCTTTTTGATAGGCTTAGCTTCAACCCATTTGGTAAACTTGTCTACAGCCACAAGTAAATGTGTGTAGCCACCAGGCGCCGTTTTAAACGGACCAACCATGTCCAAGCCCCAGACTGCGAAAGGCCATGTGATGGGTATTGTTTTAAGCTCTTGAGCCGGCATGTGTGATTGTCTGGCATAAAGTTGGCAGCCCCTGCATTTTTAACAATGTCTTCTGCATCTTGCTTGGCTGTCAACCAATAGAAACCTTGTCGGAAGGCTTTTGAAACAAGGGCGCGTGAGGAAGCATGATGTCCACATACGCCGGCATGTATCTCATCCAACAGTTCTCTGCCTTCTTCGGGCGAAATGCAGCGTTGGTAAACACCAGTGGTGCTACGCTTGTACAATTCGCCTTTGATTATTGTAAATGCCTTGGCTCTTCTTATTATTTGCCTTTTCAAAACCTCATCATCCGGTAACTCCTGATTGATCAGGAAGTCCAAATATGGCGTCGTCCAATCCGGCTTTACCAAGTAGACGGCATAGCTAGCACTATCAACTGGTTCTGCCGATTCTGGGTCAAGGAGGTCTGCTCCTTTAATTGACGGCTTGTGTAGGTGTTCCAGGAAAACATCTTTTGGTACCTTTTTGCGTTCAGACCCCATTCTGGCAAGTGTATCTGCCGCCTCATTTTGAGCTCTTGGGATGTGGCGGACCTCGTAGCCTAGAAAACACTTGGCGAATTCGTCAACGGTAGCTCGATATGCCGCCATTGTCTCGCTCTTTGTGTCCCAAGTACCACGTATCTGTTGCGCCACCAAGTCTGAATCTCCGTAGCAGAGGACACGCTGGACGCCAAGTTCCTTGGCAATGTGTAAACCATGAAGGAGAGCTTCGTATTCAGCAACATTATTAGTTGCCTTGAAGTGAATTTGTAACACATAACTAAGCTTGTCTCCTTGAGGGTTTCTTAAAACAATGCCAGCCCCCGAGCCCTGAAGCATTTTTGATCCATCAAAGTGCATGATCCAGTATGCATCTTCAGGGAGAGGTACTTCGTCCATGGCCTCCGTCCAATCAGCTACAAATCTGCTAAGGCTTGAGACTTAATGGCCGTTCTGGGTTTATACATGATGTCGAAGGCGGCAAGTTCAATGCCCCATTTGGCAACGCGGCCTGTTGCATCTGTATTATTGATGATATCCCCCAGAGGTGCCTTGCTCACCACGTTATTGAATGTTCCTGGAAATAGTGCCTTAACTTCCTGGCGGCGTAGAAAACACCGTAGACCATTTCTGGTAATGCGGATAACGCTGTTTTGAGGCGGAAAATACTTCACTGATGAAGTAAACCGGACGTTGTTCCGGCAAGTCTGAATTTCCGTCTTGCGTTCCACAACCAGTACCACGCTAACAACCAAGTTAGTTGCGCAATGTAGAGCAGCATTGGTTCCTGCGAACGAGGAGCTGCCAAAATTGGAGCAGACGTTAACGCGTCCTTGAGTTGCTGCAAGGCGGCGTCTGCTTCGTCTGTCCACTCGAAGTTGTCGGATTTCTTCAGAAGCCGGTAGAGAGGCAGTGCCTTCTCACCAAGACGGCTAATGAAACGACTGACGGCAGCCGCCGAGCCGGCAAGTCGCTGCACGTCCTTCAGGTCCTTGGGCCTGGATATGTTGAGGATCGCTTTGATTTTTTCTGGATTCACTTCTATCCCTCGTTCGGAAACGATAAAGCCAAGCAATTTGCCGGCAGGAACCCCGAAGACGCATTTTTTCGGGTTGAGTTTCATCCTATATACCCGGAGGCTATCAAAGGTTTCTCTCAAATCGTCAAGCAAATCTGCCTTCTTTCTTGACATGACGGCAATGTCGTCAACATAGACGTGAACATTGCGGCCAATTTGCTCGTGAAGGCATCTTTGCATACACCGCTGATACGTTGCGCCGGCATTTTTTAGACCGAAGGGCATCGTGATGTAGCAGAAGGTCCCGTAGGGCGTAGTGAACGCTGTTTTGATTTGGTCGGATTCTCGCATTTTGATTTGGTGGTACCCGGAGTACGCATCCAAAAAGCACAGCAGCTCGGAGCCGGCTGTGGAGTCTATGACCTGATCTATACGAGGCAAAGCAAAGTGGTCCTTAGGACAGCACTTGTTCAAACCGGTATAATCAATGCACATTCTCATTTCCTTATTAGGTTTTGGAACCATTACAGGATTTGCCAACCAATCAGTGTGTACTACCTCCCTAATGAACTTGGCTTCTTGCAACTTGATGATCTCCTTCCCTATTGCTGTCCGCTTCTTCTCACCGTAGCGCCTTATTCCTTGCTTCACTGGTTTGGCTCCTTCGTAGACGTTAAGAGAGTGCTCGGCAAGTTCCCTCGGGACACCTGGCATGTCAGCTGATGACCATGCAAAGATGTCCTGATTCTCACGGAGGAACCTGACGAGCGCGCTTTCCTATTTG
This sequence comes from Poa pratensis, assembly GCA_947311845.1. Taxonomy (NCBI): domain Eukaryota; kingdom Viridiplantae; phylum Streptophyta; class Magnoliopsida; order Poales; family Poaceae; genus Poa; species Poa pratensis. The sequence continues at coordinate 158,692,662 of CAMZMU010000041.1, forward strand.
TCGTCCAAGCCAGCCCCTATGGTGACTTGCTTGGAGCTGTCACCTGGGACCAGATCCGCCTTCTTTGTGTCTTCGGACGCCTTGAAAGTGTTCTTTTGCTCAGCGGTCTTTACATGCTCCGGCAACTGTGACGTATCGAGCTCTTTTTCAACATGGCTAACTCCTCTGCGTGGAGGACTGCCTCAGCGAAGGCGGCGTTGCCACGCTCACACTCCTTTGCTTTCTTGAAGTTGCCACTGATGGTAATTGTACCATTGGGTCCCGGCATCTTCAGCTTGCTGTATATGTAACACGGGCGAGCCATGAATTTGGCGAAAGCTGGCCGTCCAAAAATGGCGTGGTAGGCACTTTTGAAGGGGACTACTTCGAACCTGAGATACTCCGAGCGGTAGTTTGTCTCAGGCCCAAAAGTAACCTCCAATCTGATGCTTCCCATTGACTTGGCTTGCTTTCCCGGAACAATGCCATGAAACTTGACTTTGCTATAGTCAAGCTGGCTTTCCGACAAGTTCATGCGCTTCAGAGTGTCCGCGTAGATGATGTTGAGGCTGCTGCCGCCATCCATCAACACCTTGGTGAGCCTGAAGTTATCGACAATTGGGTCGACGACAAGGGCGTATTTGCCGGGGTGAGGAACGTGATCTGGATGATCATCTCTATCCCAAGTTATTGGCTCCTCTGACCAGTCTAGATACTGGGGAACGTCTGGTACTGTGGCGTTTAGCTCGCGCATCTCCGCCTTTTCTTCTTTTGCCGAAGGAGTGCCCAGGAAGCACACCAATTGGCCATGTACCTTGGGATATTTCCTTTCTTTGCGCATCAGCTTGGGTTCCTCATCCTCGGACATGGACTGCCCCATCATCGTCTTCCTTCTTTGTCTTCTCAGCCTTTTTGCTCTTTTTTGATTTCCAGCCAACCTCGGGGTCCTTCTTGAAGTCCTCCATGAACCGGCATTCCCCTAATGTGTGGTTGACTTTGCCTAAGGACGCGTGGATTGGGCAGGCAAGGCTTTCGCCTGATCGTACGTCAGGCGCTGCTTGCTGGAGCCGCCATCTTTACCCTTTCCTTTCCACTTGCGGTTGCCGCCTTTGCCTTCGAAGGCGGCGGCGACCTCGTTTGATGGTCCGGCTTTGTCATCCTGGGGAGCCTTGCGTTTGTGACTTGCTCGCCTGTTTGGCGCCATATCATGTGCGCCATCTCCATCGCGTGCATCGTCATCCGCCTGTGCGTACATGGCTGCTACTTCGAGCATGACTCCGAGATCCTTGACTTGCATGCGTACGAGCTTATGTCTGAGACTTGAGCCCTTCAGGAGGCCGTGGTGAAGGCATGGATTGCTTGATTGTCGTCTACGTTCTCGCAGCTTGCCTTTGTTTGAATCCACCTTGCCAAGAAGCTTGTAGCTGTTTCATCTGGCTTTTGCACGCAACGAACCAAATCTGTGTATGTATTGGGTCGCTTGTACGTGCCTTGGAAGTGCTGCGTGAACACCTTTTCCATGTCATGCCACTATGAATGCTTTTCTCCGGCAAGTTTTCGATCCAGCTTCGGGCTGTCCCCTCCAGCATGAGGGGAAGGAAGCGTGCGCGACGAGGCCATTGCCTCCGGCAATTTCAACTGCCAGCGCGTAGTCCGACAACCATGAGTTTGGCTTGTCCGCTCCATTGTACCTTTGATGAGTTTTTGACACTGATGTCATGTCTCTGGGTACTTGAACGTTGCGGATGGCTGGGCCAAAGCACTCAGGTCCTAGATAGGCATCTTGCTTTCCAGCCTTGATGTCATTGAGACGATGTCTCGCGTCTTGCGGACTGAGCTGTTTGCCAGATCTATCAGCATGGGCTCGTCCTGCGCTGCCCGGCTGTGCCTAGGCTCATTGTTGTGTCCCCGGCTTCCGCCTTCGTGCCTGGGCACTGGTGGTGGGGACTGTGTGCGGTCCCTGCTTCTTCTTGGCGGCGGGGCATCGTCGCGGTTGCCGCCACTCCTTGGCGGCTGCTTGCTGCCCCTGCTTCCGCCTTCATCCCGCCTAGGCGGTGGAGGTGAGGCCTTGCGCCTGTTGCCGGTCCTGGATGCCTCGTCACGCTGCCTTTGGGAGGTGGTGATTTGCGTGGGTCTTTCTCCTTGTCCTTCCCTTTTCCGTGGCTACTGGAGCCGGACGGATCTTCTGGGTTGCCACCGGCCGCAGCTTTGCAAGCGTTGGATTTTGATTCCAACTTTCCTCCCCTTGCGTCCGCCATGTCGGCGCGAGAATCAGCACGGGCCTGCTGCTCTAGAGCTTTGTGAGCAAGGATCGATGCGTAGTAGATCTTCTCGTCCTTGTCATAGTCATCATTGTTGAGGATGTCCAAGGCGGCTGCAGTGTTGAGGACAGGGTTGCGAGGATGACGTCCCCGTTCTTGTCCTTACGCTGCGGCGCTGTAGCCCACTCGAAACCAAGCTTTTGGGCAGGGGATTTGAAGGTGTCATGATCCCTGCCTTTCCTACCTTTCTTCTCCGCCACTTGTCCTGCCGGCTTGGGCAATGGGGTGGTGGTGAAAAGATTGCGCTTGGGGTCGCACTTGGCGGTTATCTTGGCGTTTTCCTCCTTGGCTTCGTCGAGGAGGCTCTGGACCTCTGCTTGCTTGCTTTTGAGGTACTCAGTTTGCTCCACCAAGGTGTTCCGAAGTTTCTCCAAATCAGCCGGATTGGTTTTGTCGTTTACCGGCGTGTGAAGAACTTCCGCCAGAGCCGCCATGCTTCCTATCTTGCTGGGCTCGCCCTTCTCCAGAATTTTCTTCTTTGGAGCCCCAGGAGGCTCTGGAAACTGTGGATCGGTTGCCGGGGTCCCCAGGTTGGCGGCGTCAGTTGCCGCCTTCTCTGAGGCTGCACCGGTGACATCCGCCACAAAAACCTGCTGCATGTTGACGGAAGAGCCCGTAGCCGCCTCAGATGGCGGAGGATCAGGTGTAACAAAACACTGCTTGACCCGTTGCTCAAACATGCTGGCAGAATCTTCTTCGGAATCAGAATCTACGTTGACGTGAACGGTAGATCTGGATCCGGCATCCGACATCGCATCATCCTGGAGCGCAGGAAGAATAGATTCGGGATCTTGACTGTTGGGCTGGGAGTCTGATCCCAGTCCCGTCATGCCGACAAAGTGTAGATCTGAATCTGCGGACTCCTCAGAGGAGGCAAACTCAGATCCGTCTTGATTGTAGGGCGGGTGGGATGGCGAATAAATTCGCGGCAACCCATACGCCTCAGAAGTGTAGCCGATGAACACATCGACGCCGCCAAACGGCACAACTCCGCATCCGACAATGTAGTCGTCTGCGGGGATGTAGGACTCGTCGCAGCTGATGTAGTGGTTGTCGCCGTAGCGAACAGCGCGGCCGACGGCGATTGTTTCGCCGATGCCGCCAAGAGTTCCCGCCTGGAACGTGACGCCTGACGCCTTAGGCCCCACGGTGGGCGCCAACTGTCGTCGTATCGGCATCTTGGATAGGAGACGGGGTCCTGCTAGCCGAGGGTGAACGTAGGGCAAGAAGGTGGACGTCGTCAAGGTCGGGATTGTACACGGCGGTTTACCCAGCTTCAGGCACCACGGCGGTGGCGGTGCCCTACGTGCTGCTATAACTCACTATAAGGCAATATCGCCGTGAACAGGTTACAATGAGTTGGTTGTGTTGAATCGTTGCCCTAAAGGCGTCCCGAGGTCCAGCTTATATAGGCGGCTGGACCTAGGGTTACAAGGTGATTACGTATCCAGCAAGTATACGGAGTCCTAAACCTAGCCGGCAAGTATGCCGCCTTCCGTCTTGGTCTTGGTGGCTTCATGGGCTTCAGTCTTGGGCCTCCTCCTTGCCGGCATCCGCCTTCCTTGGTCGTCAGCTATCTGGGCCGCCCGGTAGGCAAAGCCTTCACCACCACTGCGGGCCACCCTGGACTAGCCGGATTGATCCATGCTGGTGATACCCCTAGTAGGTATATCCCCAACAACAACTCTCAATGTGAGAAAAGGCAATGCACAGCACCGAAAAGGCTAGCAAATTTGGATGGTGGAAGTGCCAAAACCGTAGCTTAACATTAGTCAAAAAGAACTCACAAGTTTATTGCAAACAACTAGCAGGTTCAACATTAAGCGCATGGTTAACATTTACCCCAAGGAGGGCCGTTCACGGCGGCACAAGTACCCCGTTAGATCCTCGACCTTCACACACAACCTAGTTATTACGAACCACTTTTCAGACATGGAAAGCTATCAAGTCCAACTACACCTTCAACAATTTTAGTGTTTGTAGTACGGTGCAAGCTTAAAGACAATAATCCACTAATGATTTTAACTTAATTAACCAGCAAGCTTTACCATCTATTACTTAATACCTCAAAATGTTTGCAAGGAATCAGGTTATCAAAATTCAATGATCTACAAGATTATGCAAGTTTTCATTATACCACTACCACACGCAACATTTTCTGAACCAACATATTAACCAAGCAACTCTCCAAACAAATATAAGTGAAGCAAGTGAATACTTTCTACAAAATAACTAATAGCTCTGACAAGAGGTACATGAAAACCAAGAGCTAGAAGCTAAACAGCGTGAAAATTGAATACTCAACAGATATAAGTGAAGAACAAGAGTATTCCAAGAAAAAAACGGAGCGTGTCTCTCTCCCAATCAAGAATGTTGTGATCAAGCTAATTGCAAAAATAAAAGTACAATACTGAAAATAAAAGCACACAGACGCTCCAAGAAAAGCACATATGATGTGAAAGAATTAAAATATAGTTTCACTAGAGATGACCCGATAATTTTGCCGATGAAGAAGGGGATGCCTTGAGAATCCCCAAGCTTAGACGCTTGAGTCTTCTTGAAATATGCTGGGGAGATCCATGGGAGCTTCCCCAAGCTTAAGCTCTTCACTCTTCTTGATCCTATTATATCATCCTTCTCTCTTGACCCTTGAAAACTTCCGTCACACCAAACTCAAAGTAAATCTCATTAGAGGGTTAGTGCATAATCAAAAACTCACCTGTTCTATAAAGTCGCAATATGACTTGTTACTTTAAACATTAGCTACAGCCACTGATTTTATGTGAAGCTCTTCCACCCAAAAAAGAATTTCACTCAACACTAGTAAAAGAGAGAATGCAAAATAAAAAGGCATAATCTGTCTAAAACAGAACAGTCCGCAAAGACGAATTTTTTCAAGGCACTTACGACGCTCAGATCGAAAAACTCTAGACTAATGAAAGTTTCAGACATTCATAAAGATTACGCACAAAAATTTTCAGATTTAATTAACAATCTGGTGATTTTAGGAATTTCGTACAGTGAACAGAAAAAATCTGTTTCTGCGCAGCAATCAAAATTAAGCATCATCTTAACATTAGAGGCTACTCTTGGCACAACAATGAGAGAAAATAAAGATACAAAGGAGTTGCTACAGAAGTAAACAAGCACCTTGACTCAAATAAAGAAAAATTGCAGAAATAAAAACAATGGGTTGTCTCCCACAAGCGCTTTTCTTTAAAGCCTTTTAGTTAGGCATGATAATTTTGATGATGCTCTCATATGTATAAGAGGTGAATATGAAAGAGCATCAAGAAGCAAATATCAAACACATTAAAGTCTAACCCACTTCCTATGCAAAGAAATCTTGTAAGAAAATAAATCAATAAAGCACAAAGTGACTATCATAGGAAGGCAAAACAATTGCAACTTCAAGGCTTTCAACATAAAGAGAGGAGACTTAATATTATTGTGATATGTGAAGCCATGTCTCCCTCTCTCATAATGACCAGTAGGTTTTAAAGTACCCATCAAATAAAAGCAAATCAAGAGAAGGCTCAAAACCTTCATCATAAAGAGAGGTGTTTTAGTAACATGAAAATTTCTACAACCATATTTTCCTCTCTCATAATAATTTTCAGTAGCATCATGAACAAAATTAACAATATAGCTATCACATAAAACATTCTTATCATGATCCACATGCACAAAAGTATCATTACTCTCCACATAAGCATAATCAATTTTATTAGTAATAGTGAGAGTAAAACTATCACAACCATCATTGTATTCATCATAAATTACAGGCATAGTATAATCATAATATACTTTATCCTCCATAGTAGGTGGCACCAAAATACCACTATCATTATAATCATCATAAATTGGAGGCAAAGTATCATCAAAGAAAATTTTCTCCTCAAAACTTGGGGGACTGAAATATCATATTCATCAAAACCAGCTTCCCCAAGCTTAGAGCTTTGCATAGCATTAGCAATAACGGTGTTTAAAGCATTTATAGTAATAACATTGTTACCATCATGCAAATAATTTTCCATAGATTTTTTAATTTTCTCTTCAAAAGTATCATGTCCTAACTCAAGATAAATTTTATAGAGCTCTCTAATTTTGTTGTTGTTTTCCATTAAGCCTAACTAGTGAAATAAAAAAACAAGAAACAAAAAGATATAATTGCAGAATCTAAAGGAAATACCTTCGAGCACTCACACGTCAGCAACAGTGCTAGAAAATAGCTAAGTAGCTGGAGGATGTGAGTACCTTTTACCTTACCTCCCCGGCAACGGCGCCAGAAAATAGCTTGATGTCTACGCACGCTTCTATTCTTGTAGACAGTGTTGGGCCTCCAAGTGCAGAGGTTTGTAGAACAGCAGAAAGTTTCCCTCAAGTGAATCACCCAAGGTTTATCGAACTCAGGGAAGTAGAGGTCAAAGGTATCCCTCTCACGCAACCCTGCAATTAAGATACAAGAAGTCTCTTGTGTCCCCAACACACCCAATACACTTGTCAGGTGTATAGGTGCACTAGTTCGGCGAAGAGATATTAAAATACAAGTAATATGGATGATTATAAGTGGTAATTGCAATCTGAAATAAAAATGGCAGCAAGCAAACATGTAGCAGAACTGGTTGTAAACGGTGTTTCAATGCTTAGAAATAAGGCCTAGGGATCATACTTTCACTAGTGGACACTCTCAACAATAATAATATAATTGAATACATAGATATTTCCTCTTCACTATGCTACTCTGAGTTATTCTCTCGTTGGATAACGAACACCAATCCACCGCGTAGGGCTATAAAAGCACACCTTAAAGTCGCATTCCCATGTCTAGTTAACCCCACACTGTCAACTTGAGTGCCCTAGAAGGTACTAGACAAACACCGCAATTTCATAGAGACATCCAACGCAAATAATAACTCATGATAAGTATTCATGTTATCTTTAGCCTAAGAGCCACACACGGGGCGCACACTGTCAACTTCGCACCGTGGGACAAAGGTGACTCCGGAGATTACATTAATAAAACCACTTGAGTAGCATATAAGATAATAAAGAGTACATCTATGGATTCAACTAGATTACAAAGCTCATGATCACATAAAGATCACACCATGGGAGAGAGAGATAAACCACATAGCTACCGGTAGAGCCCTTAGCCCCGGGGGAGAACTACTCCCTCCTCATCATGGGAGGCAGCAACGACGATGAAGATGGCGGTGGAGTCGATGGAGATGGCTCCGGGGGCAATTCCCCGTCCCGGCAAGGTGCCGAAACAGAGACTTATGTCCCCCGAATTAGGGTTTTTGGTGGCGGTGGAGCTCTGGAACTTTTCTGGGGAAATCGTCGATCCTTCTGTGAGTTTTAGGTCAGGGGCAATATATAGTCCAAAGGGCGTCGCGAGGCGGTGCACGAGGAGGCGACACCACCCCTGGGCGCCGGTGGGCCCTTGGCCGCGCCGAGCCCACGTGTGGAGCCCTCGTGGCTCCACTTCGTCTCTCCTTCGGACTCCAGGTGTCTTCTGATAAAATAGGGGCCTCCATAAATTTTCATCCAATTCCGAGAATATTTCCAGACTAGCTTTTCTGGAATACAAAAACAGCAGAAAACAGGAACTGGCATTGTGGCATCTTGTTAATAGGTTAGTCCCAGAAAATGTATAAAAACGATATAAAGTGCATATAAAACATGTGGCAATTGATATAAAACATGCATGGAACATCAAAAATTATAGATACGTTTGAGACGTATCAGCAACGGAGATCTTTTCAGCCTCCGTTACCATTGTGACGGGCCCATCGACCGACTACCGCGCGCGCCCACTCGCGGAAGCGCGCGGAGCTCATTTTTCCGTCGCCTAACTCTTGCCGTTGCCATAGAGGGTATCCGATGTGTCGTTCTGTACTAGTGCGACAGCCGGCCTATAAGAACCTACTATGCCCTTCACTCTCACTCTCACTGTCTCACTTCCAACCCTAGCGGCCGCACAGTCTCCTCTCTCTCCACTCTCTCGCATGGCTTCCACCGTCGGCGCTGGTAGATCCGGCCATCGCGGCCGTGGCCGCCCCACCCTCCGGCCTTCAGGCAGCAGCAGCGTCAGCTGGTGTTGCGGGACGAGCTTGCGGAACAGGCCGCCGCCGATCCGGCCCCCGCGGGCCGGTCCCGCAGCCTTGGCGCTCGTTCGCACGGCGAAGGCTCAGGCCGCACCCGCTCATTTGGCCACCATTGCAGCTACCGCGAGATCCGCCAGGCGATGTACCCCGGTCGCCATCCGTCTTCCTCCTCCTCCTCGTCCTCGTCCTCCGACGAGGAGGAAGAGGAAGAGGAAGAGGAAGAGGAGGAGGATCGTGATCTGGAGATCGCTTGCCAACTCTCCCGCGCCGATTTCGAGCGCGAGGACGCCAAGCTTCGTCAGGGCGAGGCTGATCTGGAGGCGGCGGTCCTCCTCTCCGAGGTGTAGACCCAGGTCGAACGCGCCGAGGAGGCGGTCTACCAGTCTGACCTCCGGGCCGCCATAGCCCTCTCTTTGGTCCACGGCGAGGGCAAGGCGCCGCCAGGGAGGCCGGCGCTAGCTCCGTCGCCGGCGGCGACGCTAAGCGAGCCCGCCTCGCCTAATGTAAGACCCCAGTTCAGTAGGATAGCTGTTTTCTAGTTGTAAGTAGCTAATTGTTTATCCATAGATTTGCTCTGTTTTTAGTAGGCATTGTTTACACATAGATTTTAGCTGTTTTCTAGTTGTAAGTAGCTAATTGTTTATCCATAGATTTTGTTTTTTTAGTAGGCATTGTTTACATATAGATTTTAGCTGTTTTCTAGTTGTAAGTAGCTAATTATTTATCCATAGATTTGCTCTGTTTTTAGTAGGCATTGTTTACACATAGATTTTAGCTGTTTTCTAGTTGTAAGTAGCTAATTGTTTATCCATAGATTTGTTCTGTTTTTAGTAGGCATTGTTTATACATAGATTTTAGCTGTTTTCTAGTTGTAATTAGCTAATTGTTTATCCATAGATTTGCTCTGTTTTTAGTAGGCATTGTTTACACATAGATTTTAGTTGTTTTCTAGTTGTAAGTAGCTAATTGTTTATCCATAGATTTGTTCTGTTTTTAGTAGCCATTGTTTACACATAGATTTTAGCTGTTTTCTAGTTGTAAGTAGCTAATTGTTTATCCATAGATTTGTTCTGTTTTTAGTAGGCATTGTTTACACATAGATTTTAGCTGTTTTCTAGTTGTAAGTAGCTAATTATTTATCCATAGATTTGCTCTGTTTTTAGTAGGCATTGTTTACACATAGATTTTAGCTGTTTTCTAGTTGTAAGTAGCTAATTGTTTATCCATAGATTTGCTCTGTTTTTAGTAGGCATTGTTTACACATAGATTTTAGCTGTTTTCTAGTTGTAATTAGCTAATTGTTTATCCATAGATTTGCTCTGTTTTTAGTAGGCATTGTTTACACATAGATTTTAGTTGTTTTCTAGTTGTAAGTAGCTAATTATTTATCCATAAATTTGCTCTGTTTTTAGTAGACATTGTTTACACATAGATTTTATCTGTTTTCTAGTTGTAAGTAGCTAATTGTTTATCCATAGATTTGTTCTGTTTTTAGTAGGCATTGTTTACACATAGATTTTAGCTGTTTTCTAGTTGTAAGTAGCTAATTATTTATCCATAGATTTGCTCTGTTTTTAGTAGGCATTGTTTACACATAGATTTTAGCTGTTTTCTAGTTGTAAGTAGCTAATTGTTTATCCATAGATTTGCTCTGTTTTTAGTAGGCATTGTTTACACATAGATTTTAGCTGTTTTCTAGTTGTAAGTAGCTAATTGTTTATCCATAGATTTGCTCTGTTTTTAGTAGGCATTGTTTACACATAGATTTTAGCTGTTTTCTAGTTGTAAGTAGCTAATTGTTTATCTATAGATTTGCTCTGTTTTTAGTAGGCATTGTTTACACATAGATTTTAGCTGTTTTCTAGTTGTAAGTAGCTAATTGTTTATCCATAGATTTGCTCTGTTTTTAGTAGGTATTGTTTACACATAGATTTTAGTTGTTTTCTAGTTATAAGTAGCTAATTGTTTATCCATAGATTTGCTCTGTTTTTAGTAGGCATTGTTTACACATAGATTTTAGCTGTTTTCTAGTTGTAAGTAGCTAATTGTTTATCCATGGATTTTCTCTGTTTTTAGTAGGCATTTGCTCTGATTTTAGCTTTGTTTCTGTTATGCCGATGTTCTGTTTTTAGTAGGCATTGCTCTGATTTTAGCTTTGTTTCTGTTATGCCGATGATTAAAATTAGGTGACACCGTGTGATCCGGGGGTGACGCTAGTGATCCTTGTGATATGCACAAATACACATCGATCTTGTGCATCCTACTTGGCTCGCTTGCTCCATCCCTGAAATTTGTGTGTCCAATCTACCTATATATGAGGCATTGTTTAGGCTATGTTCTAGTTGTAATTAGTTCTATATTTTCTGTAATGCTGATGAAGAAGCATATGTCTTGTGTATAGAGATGAAGGAGCTTACATTTTGATTTTTTTCATCTCCTTTAGGGCGAGTAGGAAACCTGGAGACTATGCGGCGGCCGTGAAGACGTAGGAGCGGGGCTCCGTCCACACGGTCCACTGAAGCCGGCGCCTACAGGAGCAAGACTTTTGTGCAGTACTAAATAGGTAGAAGAAGACCACGCAATGAAGCTGGGCGAAGAGGAAGGTGAAGAACCGGCGGCCGTCAAGTAGGAACCACAGGGCTCCGTCGACGGTGCAGCAGGCGTCACCGGTTTTTTTTTTGTTTCCTTTAGCCCTCATTACAAACGGTCAAAAACTAATCTCTGTATCTGATGTAAAGACTAAAGGCAACGGTTATATATTATGCCCGTTGCTAAACTTATTGCAAACGATAAAAATCTCCGTTGTCGTTGTGAGGCTTCACATCAGTGACAGAGCCGGGGACACGGACCCTTTCTCCGTTGCCAAAGGGGTTTTTGGCCCGTTTCCGATGTGTCGTTCTGTACTAGTGGTTCCCCCCCCCCCCTTCCACGCCAGGGGCCTCTCGGGGGCTAGACATGTCCTCACCAAGGACCTCGACCTCCTTCCGCTGGGGGCTCTGCTGGTCGCCAGAGGCAGTTTTGGCCTGTTCCGTCGCGGCCGTTCCCGCCGCTGCCTCGGGGCCCGTCACCGCTGCCTCAGGGCCCGAGTGAGGCGGAGGTGGCTGCGTGGTGGCCTCCTCCGTCTCAGTATCGGCGTGCTCCTCCGCCGGCATCGCAGTCTTCGCCACCGTCTCCTCTGTCGCCTTCTCCTGCAGGGGCGACGCGGCCTTCTCCGCCGTCTCCTCTGTCGCCTTCTCCTGCAGGGGCGTCGCGGCCTTCTCCGCCGTCGGTTCCGCCGCCTTCTCCTGCCGTGCAGGGGAAGTGTCGGGCCGCACAGGCGACGATGCCGTCGTCTCCGTCTCCTTCTCCTCGCGGCGGCCGCCCGCAGGGGAAGAAGCGGCGCCCTCCTGTTGCAACTCCCCCGCAGCGGGAGCCGCAGACGCCGCTGCAGCGCTGGAGCTCTCCCCGACCTTCTGGAGCTTACGTCGCTTCTCCGGAACGAGGGTCCTGGCGGAGAAAACAATCAGAAATCCCTCGAGAGGGGTATCCAAGAACACATCAAAAAGGAAGGAAGCGCAAAAACTTACTCGGCGGTGTCGATCCACCTCTTCGCCGTCCGCCGCACCGGCGGAGCACTGGCCTCCGCCCCTACTGGGCCTCGGCAGGCCCGTCGCGGCCCGCCGTAGCGCCTGCCTCCGCTTCCTTCTGAGTCCTGGCGTGCCTGTCGTGGTTCGCCTTGCTACAGGACTCGCGGCGGACCAACAAGGCCTCCTCGTCGTCGCTCTCCTCCTCCTCCTCGGTGCGTTGCGAGGGGACGACAAGGTACTGGTCGTCGCTGCCTGAGGAGACCTCGTGGATCTCAGCTTCGGGCGGCACGTCTCTCGATGAACTCGCATTCCTCGCCGAGGAGCTGGGCCTCCTGAGCCGCCATCGACATCCGCGTCTGACGCCCCAGGTGTCTCCTTCATCTCCTCCTCACCATCAACTGGCACCGCTTGCGACGCCGACTCAGGGTTGTCGCGGGGCCCAACTTGCCCCTCAGGCAACAGGCCCCACTGGTCGAACTCAGGCATCGACTCCACGAAGGTAACTCGAGGCCCGAGCTCGAACCTGTGGAGCGGCTCTGCGTAGTTGGACGCCGGCTTGGGGATGGATGGAGAGGTGAAGAGAACCTCCATGACGCCGTTCAGCACCGCCTTCTGGAAGTTGTCAGGGCTCAGGCGCATCTTGTCCTTTGGACCTATGTACAGCCACATCGGATTTGAGTGCTTCTGGAGCAGGGCGATGCGACGCCTCACGAAGTCTTTGGCCACCATCTGGCCAGTAAGGCCAGCCTCGCGGACCTTCTTCAGGCGCTGCACCACGGCGCCAAGTCCTGGGCCCACGAGAGGCGCGCTCGACCAGCATGTCCTCTTCGTCGGGGGCGCATCGGACAACTCGAAGAAGGGGCTCTTGCTCCCGACGTCCACGAGGAGCCACTGCTTGCGGAAGTCCTCCACCTTCTTCGACACATTGGTAGCAGCGTTCTCGCCGTTCCATGCGATGGGGATGTAGACGCCGCCCATGCCGTCAGAGCTGCGAAAGGAGACGCACCCCGTCCACTCGTTGTTCGCCGTGAATCGGAGCGCGTAGAAGCTGCAGAAGAGGGCCACCGAGGGCTTAATCCCAAAATACGCCTCGCAGAGGTAGGCGAAGATGGAGAGAATAAGAATAGAGTTGGGGTGAAGATGGAAAATCTGGATCTGGTAGTGCTCCAGAACCGCCAGGAAGAAGTCGGAGAAGGGAGGCACTAGCCCAGCGATGAGGGTGTGCAGGAAGATGGGATAGAAACCGGCGCCGAGAGAGCCAAGGGCACTCGCCGGTTTGAGCACCGTGGCGTCGTGCTCATTGCTCTCGGAGGTCGCCATATGGCGTATCTTGTCCAGCTGCGCCTCCCCGATGCGATGCCCGACCAGAGCCGGCTTGAGGTCGCCGTCCTGTTGCATCGCGGCAGGCTCGCTCGCCTGCACAACCACCTTGTCCTTCCTGGAAATAGCGGCCTTCTTGGGCGCCATCGTAGCTGGGATGCAAAGGAGGAGAAGCTCGGAGAAGTTTTTGCTCTGGGAAGAAGGAGGCAAAAGGGATGAATGAAGCAACGGCTGTCTGCGCCGAGCTCTCAGGCTTTTATCAGCTCATCGAGTCATTACCAGGACGTGGTGGGCCCCGCCACTACGCCCGTTACTGCCGAGGAGATCGTGGCTTCGTGGGCGGCCAACGCTCGCCACGTGTCTCGGGCCAGGCAGGTTTCTTTGGGCCCGCGACACTTCACCTGCGTTCACAACTACAGCGTGCCCATCGCGGGCCCGGGGGCTACTGTCGGCTCAGTGGAAACCAGGGTACCACGGGCCGGCCTGCCACAGCCCTCAACACTCCAGTAAGATATTCTGCTAAGGAACTGGCGTTCAGCCTGGCGAGCCTCGCGAGGGATCATTCCCTCGGGAGGGCCTCTCCTGTCTGGAATATCGCTAAGTCCTGGCGCACGTCTGCGCCTCCCTCGCGAGGCTTCCCTCGCGAGGCGTCAAGTACTTCAGAACCTCGGCGAGGCGCCAGCTCTCGCGGGGTTCCTTCGAGAGAAAGCAAGCTCTGTCTCCGCCGCAGAGCGCACATGGCTGCTGCAGAGTGACGCGCGCGCCTGCGCGCGATGACGACGGCGCCGCAGTTTCCTCTTTGGTGATTAAAGGTGGTCAACAAAGCTGCACCAAGCAAGCGGGCTACGAGACTTGCCATTCCGGTGATAAAGGAGGCGCCGACCACTACGCTCCAAGCCAACGTCACCGTGGGGCACCCCACGGACCTCTGCAGCGCCAGCTTATCGTGCTGGATGGACGGTGGCTTTATCTGCCAAGGAGACCAGCTTTCTGCCATGGACCGCGTCCATGGACAACCCCGACTCCGTGCACTGTGCTCCTCCTTCGTCGCCATGTGGTTGCCTTTCCCGCCTTGTGGTTTCGGGGAAGAGGTCTGAGGCAGGTATAAAAGGAGGCAGTGTACGACCAAGGAGGGGGATCGATTCATTCGGCAATTGCCCAGCTAGCTGAAGCTCGTCCACCATAGCAAAGGAGAACAAAGCCACCATAGTTCTTCCTTAGCAAACTAGAGCTTCGGCAACACCATTGTACTGTAACCTCTACAAGCAGTGCAATACAACTAAGCAGGAGTAGGGCCTTTACACCACACGGTGGGCCTGAACCTGGGTAGCTGCTCGTGTTTACTCTCTGCCGTGATGTCCCTCCTCGAGCTCGACGAGCATCGTCGCCGTGCTGGTTGAGGGTTGCTTGACTGCGTGTTCAGCCCCTTACTCGATTCCTGGCTTCAGTGAGACACACCCCTAATTCTTGGGACTAGTCTCCGACAGTACTGCTGGGTACCACTGAAACGTACTGCTGGGTACCACTGAAGACGATGCAGATCAGGTACTTGACCTCCTCTGCTCCCTATTACTTCCTGTTGGGCATGAGTGACGGTGATGAATTACCTTCAACAGTGGCATGATAGCGCCGCTGCTGCAGTAGCTCCACTCGTCGGCCTCACGGACAACGACCGCGGCGTGATCTGCCTCAGAGTAGCATCCATGTTTCTTATTCACTTCGGCAGACGGGGTGGGGCTGTGGGCGGGTCGGCCTGGGCGACGCCGAGACTGAAGAGAGATGGGGGCAGTGCTGGTTGGCGACCTCGCGTGGCGGCGGCGGACAAGCTCCTGGCGCCGGCGGTAAAGCTCGCTCGGCTGCGGCGGGGTCGCAATGCGGCAGCGCGCGTCGTGGTCGGAAAAAAAAAACAGGCTGTAACCCTAGATCGAGGGAGGAGCAGGCCATCGAGCGCCGTGCCGGGAGGTCGGAGTAGACCGGCCAACTGGCAAGCGAGGCGGGAGTTCCACCGGACGTTACCACAGTACGGCCTGAAACCATTGCCTTTCCCACCGCCAATGTCAAACAAAGGGGAGAAAAGAGAAATAAAAGAGAGAGGCGAGAAACCAGGGAGAGAGAGGAGAGGATGCTCTGGCCTTCTCTCGTCGTCCCCATCACCTGCGCCGCCGGACGGTGCACCGCTGCTGCTGTCGCCACCGGTAGGGGAGAAGGAGATGAGAGACGCTAGAGGAGAGAGGTCAAGGTTTTTCTTTGACTCACAAACCGACTTCACAGATGGGGCCACATGCCAGACTCACGCGAACGGCAGTTAACGAGAAAACACCAATTCCATGCGCCACTGAAGTGCGGGCCCGTGTCGTGGAGGCACCGCAAAGCAGGAATTCCTGCCCGGTTAGATGTTGTAGAGATGTATATTTAACTTTACAGGTTTGTGGTGAGGGTTGCACTATTTGATTTTAGTGTATATTTGATTTTATAGGTTCACCGTGGCGAGGAGAAACAGCTGCTACATGGATAGCTAAGAAACTATAGTTGGTTGATACTAAAACACGAGAAATATCTACAGTCATCCGAAAATAAATGGAATACGGGGCCAAGAGGGGGTGGGGGATAACTAAGCTACATAGCAGGATTTGGGTGGGGTCAAATTTCACCTATATGTTAGGTTTAATTGTTGGTACTTGCACAACATAACGAACAGTTTAAACATCATAAGTGGCTAAAGCATAAATCAGAAACTCCACAGATATTTTCTTTATGAAAACTGTTCTTTAGCACAGCAATTGTGCAACCAAACTGTAGCTTGCTACGGGAGGACGGGAGAGTGAGAAGGTGACAGTGATTTAAGGGGTCTTTTGCAAAACAGACGAAGGTGGGATGGGGTGCAAAATCGAACAGTTGGCACTTGATCTAACGGTGTGTGTCACGATTTTCAGATTTGCAGAATCTGATGCATTTTCACATGATACGTTCCCGGGCTAGCATACCAACGTTAGGAGCCAATGCTATATCATGTAATATTTCTCCTGTATCCTCCGGTGAACCGGGCTAAATAAGTGAAAGCTGGCGCTTGTGAGCTTCCTCAAACTCCCAAAAAGTGTTCAATATTTCACCACATTGGAATAGTCTCATATGCAATTCTTGGGAGCATGTTAAATTTCTGGAAGATTTCAATTCCTACTATTACCATCACTACTCTGTTTTCTGCTCTTTTGTCATGCATGTATTGCTCTGTTCACTCTCCTCTTGCCCTTTCATTATATGTAGTGTTATCGAGGAACTGAGTTTTTATTTGACAGGCGATGTGATACGTGAAGCAGGTCGATCAAATACAACCACCAGTTTATTCGGAAGGGTTGTGCTTCAGTGTACCCCTCTCTCCAAAACTTAAAAGGGTAGCATGGTCTTTTATTAAAATTAATTACTACTAATTAGTTGTTAAACCGGATTAGACTATGCCGGCCGGCCGAAGCCCATACGCCAATATGCCCATACGGCTGTACGCCTGTAGGTATACTAACTAGACACCACCGGAGGAAGCTGTCTGCGCCGTCGCCCGGCCGGACTGCTTTCGCGTTGGTGGTGCCTCCGGCAACCATGTCCTTGGTAGTGCTACACGTAGTCCGTCTCGAGCTCGCGGAAGCTGTTAAACATCTCGCCGAAGCTTCTCTGGTCGGCGGCGTTGTTGCTCTGAAAGAACGTCCACTACCCCGTTTGCTTCCTGTGTCTATCACCTAGCTCCGCTGCAGCTCGACACGATCCGGCAGCCCAACCGCGGCGTCAGAGGAAGCCGCCGTCGTCGTCCCCAACGAGTTGTAGTGCAGCATACTCTCGTCGCAGGACCGCGTGAAAACAGTGCTGACCAGCTGCGCCGCTTGCATGAACTTGGCACGGTAGTCCACCTTGAACGTGAGAACGGGAACGGCCATGGCTCCCCTAAACACATCAGACGTACAATATCTTCCAACTCGGTTTTTTTCGTAGAACTGGTTTTTTTGTACGACGCCGTTTTTTGGTATACCAACTCGGTTCAGCTCGAGCCGAGGCGCCATTTTTTTTAAAAAGTGGTCTGGCTCAAGCCGAGCCTGGTAAAGATTGAGCTGATCCAAATCGGGATCCGGGGAAAAAGAAAAGAAAGATTGAGCTGATCCAAATCGGGATCCGGGGAAAAAGAAAAGAATTTTTTTTGCCCGCTAGGAATAGAACTTGAGTCTCGTGGGCGGATCACAATTATATTAGCCACTAAGCCAACTATGCCTCGATGACGAATTATGCATTTTAGCTTATACTATCTGAAATTTCTATGGTGAGGTACAGAACACACCCATGATATTTTCTACCCGAGAAGATTTCCTTCATTTTTTTGACTCACTAATCATTGAAATTGAGCACCAAATCATTTAAAATTAATTCTAAAAACTTAACAACATGTAATTGAAATATAGATAAACCCATTTTTATGAAAAACTTGATAATTATAGTAACTAATTTGTTCAACCTGCACGTAATGACCCTTTTTTTTCTTAATATAGTATGACCAAGCGAGGCATACTTAACTAATTTTTTGCTCAACAAATGAGCTGAAAAGGACACTATGGCACATGCAGCAAATCTTGCGACAACTGAGACTCCATTTTAGTTTCTCACATGCTTGTATGCTCCAGCCTTACATAGTCAATGAGCAAACCCAATTGGTCTACCCATTCGACCGGGTCCAAGCTACAGATGATGCGTAATAGATAGATCATCAGGGTTCGTCAAAAAATTGTGATGGTTAAATGGCTATGAGTATTGCATGTGGGTCCAACATGTCCCAGATGTGCTAGGTCTACATAGCCAAGGGTGTTGCATGTGGTTCAACATGTCACAAAGGTGGTAGATACATATCTATATCGCCTACTAGACATGTGGATCCAAATACGACAAACCTAGAAAGGCGTATTGTTGATCCGACACGTGTATTACCATACAGCAAATCAGAGATCGACTATGCTTGCGAAGGAAGGCGGGTGGAGGCGCTGTGGGAGACGATTTAGTTGTATATCTACCACCTTTGTAACATGTGGATGCACATGCAGCACCCCTAGTCATCTTGACCTAGCACATCTAAAACATGTGGACCCACATGAAACACGCATAGCCATCCAGTTGTATATTTACCACTTTTGAGACATGTGGACCCGCATGCAATACTACTAGCTATGTTTGCATTTTGTGGGACACATATGATAGTTCTAGGACAAGAGTTATTGGGCTGGTGTATTTAGATCCAAATGTCTAGTATGAAATATAGGTATGTATCTATCACCTTTGTGACATGTTGACTCACAGGCAACACCCCTGGCCATGTTGACCTAGCACATCTGGGAAATATGGACCCACATGCAATACTCACACCCATCTAGCCATCACAAATTCTTGACATGTTGATCTGTCTATTATGCGTGATCTGCCCCTTGGGCCTAGTCGAATGGGTAGACCCAATTGGGTTTGCTCATTAACCGTGTAAGGTGGGTCATAAAACTATGTGAGGAATTAAAATGGAGCCTCAGATGTCACAAGATTTGCTGCACGTCACAAAATGTTATTTTCAGCACATTTGTTGAGCAATTAATTAATAATATGTTGGACTTGTCAAAAACAAAACTGTTTATTAAGGATGGCTAATTTGTTCATACTATATGGGAAAAATGGGTCATTATGAGCAGGTTGAAAAAATCACTTACTATATTATCAAGTTTTTCATGAAAATGGGTTCATCTATATTTCAATTTCATACTGTTAATTTCTTAGAACTAATTTTAAATGTTTTGGGGCTCAATTTCAATTATTATTGAGTCAAAAAAGATAGAGATCTTCTCACCTAGAAAACAATGCGTGTTCTGTAACTCGTAATGGAAAAGTTGAATATTAGTCGATAAAATGCATAACTGACCACCGAGGCAAAGTTAGCCTGGTGGCTATACTCCGTGTGTTGCGCCCGTGAGACCCAAGTTCGATTCCTACTGGCTACAAATTTTCTTTCTTTTTCCCCGGCTCCGACTCAGCTCAACCTTTGCAAAGCTCGGATTGAGCCGGACCAGTTAAAAAAAACCTCTCCGCCAAGCGAAGTTGGTTTATGGAAAAACGGCCGCTGCGTATAAATAAACCGGTTCTAAGCTGAGCTCCTTTTTTTTGAATTTTACCATATATTAAACCATCAAAGAGTACATGATTATATCGATTACCAAAACAATACTAAAAGAGACGAGCAAATCTATGAGATCTTCGAGCCCTTTCTTCTTCCATGACACAATCTTATACTTTTCTGAAGGCATCCGTAGAACAACGCTGAATACACCAAACCACTGACCTGTGAATACCAATAAAGGTTCTCCCCTTTTAATTTTGAGCCGCAATGTCAAGACTTTGTGCACGGACGCAACCATTAAATTAATCAAGCAATATCGGCAAGAGCACCACCACTGATATTTCAGGGACAAATAACCGAACCACTTTGTCGACGTCGTTGGGAGCCGAGAGAACGAATCACCATTGTCGAAGACGTAGTAGCCGGGATAGATATTGCGAGGACAATCCTCCTCGCGGCAAACATAAGAAACAATCCAAGATTGATCTGACGAAGCAAGATCTGAAGAACCATACCTAGACAAACTTAATCTTACAAAGCCACCATTGACGTCGGGAAGGAGATCACGCCGTCGAACGAAGCGCGGAAGATCACTTATTGCAGACAAAGCCATCACCATTGACGAAGAAGATAACAACCAAAACTAAGCTCTAACAGTAAAGATCTTTGTATAGTGCCCTGCGCAGGTCCGAGATCCCCACCCCTCCTAGTGCCAGAGCGGCAACTAGAGGAGGCGAGAACCCATCAATTCTTAGACGAAGGCGACGATGAAGATGCAGATGGCGCCGGCGGCGACGGCTAGGGTTGAAACCCTAGGCCGCCGCCTCTCTTTCTTTCGATCTAAGCGGAGCTCCTTAATAAGTCGTTAATTACAAATTGATAATTTACCAGGACCACAATACCCCCCATTACGAAGGGGTACCGAGTGATCTCAGCCCTTGATGTGTTTAAATTTGGTGGAAGGGGGTACACTGAAGCAGAAGCCTTATTCGGAATCCAATCATAGTACAGATGTTAAACACAGCACTCACCAATGCTAAACCAATAGGAAACGCAAACAATACCACGAGAAACCATATTTCTGAAATCTGAATCATCAACCAGCGAAAGATTCAGTCCACTGATGGAGACGCTCATACGGTGGACACGGTGTAGAACGCAGCGGCTGCGAGCATGAACACCAGACCCGCCGAGCCATGGAGCGACGAGACACCGTTCTCTTGAACATTCCCAGACGGCGTCACCTTCGACCCTGAGCCGGCAGGTGTCTGCACCTCCGGCGTGGTCGGCGCGGCGGCGCCCGGAGCACTGGCACTGCCAGCTGCAAAATAGAGAAAACAGTTTCTTTTCAGCAATGCAGAGTATGTATGTACAGAGTACCGGGTAGACCAGTGACTCATATTCTGAGGATTTTAACGGTCGAGCACTTACCGTCGTTGCACTTGCTCGCCGGCGGGGTCTGCACGTTGCACGCCTTGGGGAGCTCGAGAGCGCGTCTTGTTGATGGTCATGCCGCCAACCGAGTCGCCGCCGAGTGCGCTGCACAGGCACTCTGGCTGGGAATTCACCACGGAGCTGAGCTGCGAGCAGCAGGACTTGGTCGGCGCCGTCTCGTTGCCGCTAATGTAGTTCATGCACGGGTACAGACCGATCAGCGCCACCGTGCACCCGGACTGGGCAGACGCCGACGCCGCCAGCAGGGCCGCCACCGCGGCTAGGAAGAGACTTGTTGCTCCACTCATTGCCATTGAGTTTCTTCTTTCTTCCCCTTAGCTTGCTACTACTGCGAGACGCTAAGCTTTGATGGATCGGAGCTAGATGCTGCTTGCTTGCGTTGATTTGGCTGTGTGTTGCTTTTGGCGTTCAAGTTTTTGTCATTTTATAGTAGTGGTTTTTGTTGGGGAAGGTGGAATTAGTTGGGTATGTTGGTGAGCTGCATGTCCCTACTTCCTGCGCTTGACACGGAATGATTTTTTACTCTGAATTCCCTGAGGTATCGTGTACTGATTAGTACCGAAAAATTATTATATATGTGGCTGCTAGATTAGTTGGTCTTGAGAGTTGAACCGGGTGTTGTTGGATGCCGTGTCAGATGAAGCCAACAACGATATTACAGTGTCACGGTGGGGTTTTGTTGGCTTGCCTCTTGTATTTTTTTTTTCACGATTTCTCTTCCAGACATGCAACCAACTGGTGTGATACTTTTTTTTTTGCGAAAAGGATCCTGTCATTAAAAGAAACACCGAATAGTACAAAACAGCTCAACAAAAACGATAATTACAACGAGATCATTGAGATGCACTTCGTCTTCAACCTGCAGACCGTGTCGACGGCGTGCCGCCGCTGCCGCTCCTCCCAGAGCCGGCCTGACGTTGTTGATTGCAGACGGGAAGTCGCCGAACGGGTCAAGAAGACCACATCCGTCCCAGAGCCAAAGAAGAAAGAACCACCGATGAAGCTCCATGACGATCCGGAGAACGTCACCGCCAGAAAAAGTCCTCGAGAACAACACCACTCCCACAAGCTTCTCGACGTCGCCGCCGAGATGGGGCTGAAGCCGGGGAGACATTATTGCAAGAGGCGACGCCGCCACCAACAGAGTGTCACCCCTGCAAACCTGGACAAAGAAACCTGAAAAAAGGAGCCCTCCTGTCGACGAGGGCCGAGAACCACCGCGCCTCCAAATCTGCGTCCCATCGGTGCCGTCCAAGATCCTGGCCTCACAGAGAAGGCCGGGGAGTAGCGGCGGCCGGTCAAGATTTAGATCTGGGAGCAGACACAACGAAAGAAAAAGAACGCAGAAAACAGAGAGCTCGGCCATGAGGGCACAGGATCAAGCAGCAGGCGGCCCCGCCACCGCGGGCGGCCTCCCACAGCGGCGGCGAGGGTAGAGGCGGCGGCTGGAAGCGGGCGCGCTGTGTCGGGTCGCGTGAGGTCCCGTAGTAGTAGGTGTTACAGTAGGCAGCATGCGCTTTCAAATTTCTTAACGGGTGTGATACTTCAATTACTAGATACTATGGGGAGAAACATCTTGCGAACACAAATCACTCCAATGCAAATTTATATGATTTAAACACAAGATTGTGAGAACCAAACATTTGTTTGGGTGCCTAGTGAAATGGTTGTATCTTCAGCCCATAATGATCAACCGCGAGACACAAACATATTAGTGTCTAATTAAATCTGATTGGTTCTTTAGTAGGAGACGATGTTCGCGTCAACAACGAAACACTTGTGGTAGGAGCGGGGACGGAACCAGGGCGTGATAGGGCCATGGCTTCGATCCATGGTGGAATTTTTTAACCCCCCTCCCCTTGTTAATATGTGGATTTCACCTCCAAATTTGTCTAAAAAAGTATGGCCCACTGCAAGTTAATGATGGTCAATTGGCCCCTGGTGTAATTTTCTTGGTTTCGTCCAGAGGGGCGTGCTGGAGCCATGGCTCCTCCATGGTGGATTTTATTTTTAAAATCCCCCTTGTTAATATGTGAATTTCACCTCCAAATTTGTTTAAAGTACGAGTATTCCCCTCAAAGTTAAATAATGGTCAATTGCGCCCCCCCCCCCCCCCCCCCCCGGTGTAGTTTTCTTGGTTTCCTCCTTAGGTAGGAGGCGGCGTCCCCTCGGACAGGTAGTCATGCATGTAGTACATAGTGCTCGGTTTGTATTAAGAAAATTGCTGAATTTCTCTTTTACACCCTTAGTTATACATTTATGAAGCTAACTACCCCATATAGTGAAATTTTGTCTAGACTACTAATTTTGAAAATTGGACCATTTTTATTATGCATTTTCATTAGAAAGGTCTAAGGTGATCATTTAGACTCAAAGATATGAACAATACGAGGAATAGAATATATGGGGAAGACATGGTTGGACATGATCGTCGATGATGCCCTCCAATATTTACATATTATGTCACACCACATCGACCTAACATGTCGGTCTTGTCTAAAAAAATATGATATGCTTAAATTTAATAAAACCATGTTTTAAACTTTCTAGATGGCATATTTTGGTAGAATTTAAGTAAAGGGGTAATATTTTATCACAAGTGCAAAATTATGTCAAAAGTGAAATTTCACTAAAAGAAAATATAAGAGACTAGTTAACTTTAGGGTTTATGGTTTAGTGTTAGCATATAACTCTTAGAAAATAAGAAGGGTGCCTTTGTTGGTCACTTAAGGTGGTGGATGGGGCTGCTTATGCAGTGTTTAAGCTTGATTTTCTTTCAGGCCTCATGACTTGTGAAGAAACATGTTCCTTACCTGGTCCTAGGTTGTGCTTTTAAGCTTGTTAGAGAAGGCATTTACTTCTGACTGTAAAGGATTTTACGATAGAAATATCAAAGAATGCGATAGAAACATTAGTTTTTCCATGCATAGGAAAAATGTGTTGTCCTTGTGGGTTTATAATTTATAGTTCTCTAGGAAGGCTTTAATCTTGTAGGTTTTACCATCATAGAGATATTATAGGTTGCTTCTCAACTTTATAAAAGACTTTTGTGTTCGGAGAATTGGTTTGGTTGTTACATAGATTCTGCCTTTCATAGTGAGTGCCAACAAAAACCTTTACATGGGGAGAAATTTAAACCACTATTCTGTGAGTTATTATACCCATTGTGCTCATGATGGAATGATGGATTGTCCTTGCCAAGTATTTTGGCCCCTTGTGAAATATGATTTCATTGCTTGGTAGAGACCTTTCAGAATGGAATGTCTGATGTTTTCCATCCAGATTTGCATTCTCACACTCATAAAACATATGCAAAAGAAATATAAATTCCATACTTAGTTGTGTAGGTGATTATTGTCTTCAGATTTTTACTAAAGCTATGGCTAACATTTGATAGGCTTATTTATCCTAACCAAATTGTCTTTATTATGGTACATTAATTTGGAAAGTGACATTATTCTCATCAAAATATCCATGAAGTGCACGAAACTGATCTCGGTGGTTTGAATCTTAAGCTTGACTACGAAACAATTTACGAAAATATCGATTGGGGTTTCCTTATAAAATATTGTTTACCAAGAGCTTTGGCGCCAAATGGATTAGTCGGATTAAAAGTATTATAGACAATGGCTCATTTTGGGTAGTATTAGAAAGTGTGTATTTTCTTGTCTGCAAAGTCTTAGAACATGGGGAAAATACTTTGTTCCTTGACTTGTTTTAATAGTATTTAATGTCTTCATCAAATTAAATTGCTAGAAAATTTTGCACATTACAATATGATGAGCGATCTTTTCCCCCAAATAATTCAGGTTGTCTCACCAACCACCAATATGTTGATGACAACATCTTTTCTTGAAAGAATCTCTATCTGAATAAAACCAAAAACATTAAATCGATGCAGAGAGAGTGTTTTTCCAGCTAGTACCTCTCCATCCTGGATAAAGGTCTGAATGAGCCTGGTGCACCTACACCTAGGGGTGGACACAAAGCTTGAGGCTCGGCTCGGGCTCGGCTCGGCTCGGCTCGAAGGTCGAACAAGCCAAGCCTAAACCTTCCAGACAAGGCTCGAGGCTCGACAAGCCTGCTCGGTGAAGCTCGCAAGCCGGCTCGAAGGCTCGATGAAATACAAAATTTTGAAATGAAATTTGCTATTAATATAACAATTCACAATTATAATCAACAATTGAGTATGAATATATCAACATAGTTTTCACAAGGCTGACAAAGTAACAATAGATGGTCAAAATCTCCAAATGCAATCTGTACTAAAAAGGAGTAATGCTGCCAAATAACGACTCCTCTCAGAAGTACTATTTTGCAATATTCCAACACATGTATACATATAGAAATACGTATAAACAATTCCAATCAGATGCACAAAGCTTCGGCAAGCAAGAACAGAAGGTCTACAGGCAAGTTAGCACATCGATCCACACATAGCAAGCTAGCACATCAAGGTAAAGCAAGCTAGCACATCAAGGAATCTTTGTTGTAGCAAAGAACACGCGCGAGACGAGAGGCAAGGGATGGCACCGGCCGACCGGCTGCCTCGACGCTGCGACCCACACGCGCGGAAGACGAAGAAAAGATCATACAATTTGTATAAATCGATCAGGCGAGTAGGAGGTGCAGCCGTGGGAGGAGACGAACAGGAGCAGGCGAATGCGAGCATTCGAGCACCCTGCTCCCTGCTGCTGCACACAGATGGCAGACGGCGGAGTGCCGGCGGCCCGGCAGGCGGCAGACCGGCCGCCCCTAATCATAGATATGCTCCGCCGCATGCATCTTAGGGACTGTGGAGGAGCAGACGGGTGTGGTGGCGGCGCTAACCTGTCGAGGTAGAGGAGATCAGTAGAGCACAGGCCGTCGCCAGTAGCCACAGGAGGGGATCGATAGGAGGAATGGATGGTCTCGGACGTCCGGCTCGGCGAGCCTTCGAGCCGAGCCTCGAGCTGAACGAGCCGAGCCACGAGCCCGGGTACCAAAATAGTTTCAGTACCAAGCCGAGCCAGGCTCGGCTCGATTCCACCCCTACCTACACCCACAACTTTGTCATCCATTTCCGCATTGAGATCCGTGCATGGAAGTTTTCTCTTATGTTTCTCCCAACGAAATAATATTCAGACTTCAAAACTTCTCGGGTCTTCTCCTTTCGAACATTCCAAGTGGTGCGGTTAGCTAGCACAGATCTCAACATGACATGGGCGGTCACAAACTCCAGATTGAGGATGCCCTTTTGCTATGAAAAATAACTTCTGCAAAAGTGACCATCATACTATTACTTTGGTTGTGGTCTTGTGGATAAGGCAAGAGCTTAGGCTTAGATCTTTTGTACGTCGATCTTGTTGCGAATGTACAACCAAAATCACCATAGTACATATGTGAAGCACGACATTAACAAATACTAGGTAAGATGGCGCGGCGACACGCCGCGCCCGTGTGGTTATATTGACGTAGTTCATTTTAATATTCTGTAATTCGTGGAAGTGCGGAAAAATATTCATATACATTTGAATTCTTTAAAAAATTAACCACGTTGTGAATTAAGGGAAAGTTTTGGCAGTTTAAATATGGTTAAGAGTTGGTAATTTTTGTTATTCCAAATAATCATGGTTACGTGGCGGTACGCCGCACCCGTCGGGATTCGAAATGTTGAAATTTGCCTGAATTTGTCGTGTGGAGTATTATCGGATGGAAATTATCACGGAGGAGATTTTTTTTTCCTGAATTTACAATGGATAGTACTGTTGGAAAATTTAGCGCGTTGACACGCAGTGCCCGTTGTGTTCGGAAATGTTGAATTATGTTTGGAATTTATTTATTTTTTTCCAGTGAGAAAATAGAAGAATTATCTGGAGGATTAACCCAACAAATTTTAAACAAAATGAACATTTGTTAGTTCATGTGTGAAGTTCGAAAAAAATTAAATTTTAAAATTTCTTAGTTTTACTTCTGTGTGCAATGGTTACTTGGTGCAACTTTTGTGTTGAAATTTTGAAAATTTCTTAAATTTGAAATTTGTGGCATGCCGTGCTGTTGTAGTGGTCTTGATACATTATGTATCTGTCTACGCAATTTGTATTGAGTTAACGCAGCAAAACCTGTTCGGGAAAAGAAAATTAGAGAGACATGTATGAAATATATTTGAAACTTCTGTGCATATTGTTGAATATTCTTGGGGAAATAATATTTTCGTGTTGTTGAATATTCTTTGGGGAAAATATCTGTTGGAAAGATTTTCATCAAATACCGTGTGAAAGTTATTTTAAACTTTAAAAAATTGTTGAATGTTTTATGTGGGGGGGGGGGGGATATTTGTTGGGGGAAAATCTAAGGAAAGCTTGTTTGGAATCTATTTTGAAACTTATTAGAAATGTTGAATATTTGTTGGTGAGAAAGATTTATTTGAGGAAATACATTTTTCTGCAAATTATGATATATTTTTTGTATTATTTTGATTAGCCGATTAAAAGATTTTAATTTTACGATTTTCAGTGTTTTATGTAATTATGAAATTTTGAAACTTATTGGAAATTTAGGGTTTTTTTTGTGAGGAAGAATTATTTGGGAAATTGCATTTACGTACAAATTTTGATATTTTGTTTGCAATATTCAAGATGGCATAGCTTTTTACGGTGAATATTGTGTGCATGATCTTTTTATCACCTTTACATGTAATCCACAATGGTAATAAATTGTCGACATACTTGTGTCTAAGCTTGAAGAGTCTCCATCTCCCTGATATCGTCACACATGTTTTTAACGTGAAGTTTAATCAGTTTCTATAGTTTTACACTTATAAGATCTTTTGCACTTATGCTGCCTCTTTTTTTCATGGCCCAATGTAGATTTTCTCCTTACATGATCGTGATCGTCGAAATCATTTTTAATTGGAGCCCAAATGAGTAGAATTTAGAGAAACTCCATATTACACAAAATAGGTAATTTAGTTATCCTACATAAACATGATTCAAAGTTGTTTAAATATGCATGAATTTGATACAAACATGAAGATGCCATTTTTTATGAATATTTTGGTGTATTACTAATATTTTTTGATTTAAAAAGAATTAGTTATGAATTTTCAGCGGGAAGTTAGGAGAATTATATGCGAAACTATTCCAACAATTCTTAAACAAAAATGGACATTTATTACTTTATGTGTAAAGTTTGAAATTTTCTTAAATTGTAAATTTTCTTGAACTGTAAAATGTGAACAATGTTTTTTTTGTTGCAACTTTTGTGTGGTAAGTCTGAGAATTTGGTAAAATTTGGGAAATTTTGATATGTTATTTGCATTATGTTGTGCACAATTTATTTGTTGGTGCAATTTTTGTGTGGGAAGTTTGAAAACTTGTTAAATTTAGAAAATTTTGATATATTTTTGTATTATTTTGAACTATAGATTGGAAGATATGATTTTTTGAATTTTAGCATTTTTTTATAATTGTTATTTTGAATTGTATATTGGAAGATATGAATTTTTTGAATTTTAACATTTTTTTATAATTGTTATTTTGAATTGTAAATTGAAAGATATGAAGTTTTTGAATTTTAGCATTTTTCTGTAATTGTGAAATTTCTGGCAGATGGGTCCCACATGTCAGTGTTTTCTTTATTTTGAAAATCATTTAAAAAATAAAAAGAACTGACAGGTGGGGTCGCACGTGATGTCAGCGTGTGACGACGTCACTCGCCGGCGGACGCGGCCGCGCTGCCGACCTCGCGCTCGAGCAGCTGCGCGCGCGCGGGCCTGGGAGCGTGTGGATCCGCGAGAGGAGGCGCAGGCGAGCCGAACGGGCGACGCGGCAGACCATTTGGTCGCCGTATTCGCCGGCGGCGAGCGAATCCGTGGCGGCGGAGGCCGAGCGTGATGACCCACAAGTATAGGGGTGTATCGTAGTACTTTCGATAAATAAGAGTGTCGAACCCAACGAGGAGCAGAAGATGCTGACAAGGAGTTTCGGTAAAGGTTTCACTGTAAATGCTAGCAGACAAGTTTTTAGGGGTTTTTGATATAGCAGGTAAATAAAATGCAAGTAAGTAAAAGACAGTAATAATAATTGCAGCGAGTGGCCCAATCCTTTTTAGAGTAAAGGACAAGCCGGTTAGTTTACTTATGATGACAAAATGTTCTTGAGGACACACGGGATTCTAGTCAAGTGCTTTCGCTTCACATAGTTGATTAATCTTCATTGTTTTGATAAGTGTTGTGTGGGTGAACCTATGCTAATGCACCGCCCTTACTTGGACTAATACATACTTGTGATTATACCTCTTGCAAGCATCCGCAGTTACAAGATAGTAATTAAGATAAATCTAACCACAACCTTAAACTCTGAGATCCTACGCTCCCTTGTGCACCGGTATACTAACGGGGGTTTAGGTTTCTGTCACTCCGGCAACCCCACAATTAGCAACCAAATACACAATGCACTCCTCTAGGCCCATAAAGGTGAAGTGTCATGTAGTCAACGTTCACACGACACCACTAGAAGAATAGCACCACAACTTAAATATCAAACCATTAAATATTACTCAACATAATTCCACTACTAACAACGTGACTTCTCCCATGTCCTCAAGAACTAATCGAACTACTCACGAGACATCATATGGATCATGATCAGAGGTGATATAATGATGGATAACAATCTGAACATATACTTTAATTCACCGATAAAACTCAATAGCATCAACCACAAGGAGTAATTAACACCG
The DNA here is from genome assembly GCA_947311845.1 of Poa pratensis. NCBI lineage: Eukaryota > Viridiplantae > Streptophyta > Magnoliopsida > Poales > Poaceae > Poa > Poa pratensis. Next base: position 158,722,261 of record CAMZMU010000041.1, read on the forward strand.
GGAGAGTTTCCCCTATGAACTAAACAAAGTATAGCCCTAGATGTTACAGCGGGACGAGATGGTGCAGTGGAGATGATGATGATGGTGATCCCGATGAAGTCCAGCGCGATGACGATGAGGATGGCGATGATCTCCCCCCTCCGGGAAGGAATTTCCCCGGCAGATTTCTCCCTGCCGGAGAGCTTTTTCTCTCGCTGTTGTTTCCGCCTCGTGGAGGCGGCGGAATATTTTTTCTGGGACTCCCCGTGTCTTAGGGTTTCTAGGGGATGAAGTACGCGAAGGGGGAGCGCCTGAGGTGGGCCAGGGGCACCACACCTGGCTAGGGCGTGGCCAAGGTGGGCCCGCGCCCAGGGGTGGTGTGGGCCCCTCCTGGCCCATCTCAGCCTCCCTTTTGGCTTAGTCCATCTTCTGATAAAATAGGAACATCTGTCTTCTCGGAAATATTTTTAGTGCTCCAGAAATAAGTGCCTTGACGATGCTTTTTCCAGCTGAAATCTGACTCCGGCAGTTAATTATCCAATGATCATCAAACATGAAAAATAAGACAAAATAACATAAGTAACTCCTCTTAATATGAAATATATCATTGAATAACAGTAAATTATGCTATAAAATAGTGATGCAAAATGGACGTATCAACCCCCCAAGGTTAGACCTCGCTTGTCCCCAAGCGAAAGCTGAGCTCAGTAAACTAGAACAAAGTTTTATGGAGTGAAGCGTCGATAATAAAGAATACGGACAAGAAGCACCAGTAATTACTAAGCAACACAACTCATTTTAAACAGCAACTTCTCTTCATATAACCTAACTTGAACATGAGTAGTGAAACAACCACAATAAAAATACACGAAGGACATTATAGATTAGTAATGGCACACTTCATTCTTGGTCATAGAACAATAAGCAATCAATACTTATCTTTCGAAAGGAGTCTTTATATTAGAGCTTATATTGCAGAACTTCCACACTCAATTATCACACCTTCTTTACAGTCATTGATAACTTGCAAAGCTATATTCTTAGAGGCAAAAGTCTTTGTGCTAAGACAAGGAAGGATAAAAGACATGATTGACAATATTAATGATATATATGGTTGAATCACAACAACTCAAATGCTTGCTCAAGGAAGAAGGAAATAGGTGTACTGACTCAACATGAAAAGTAAAAGAAAGGCCCTTCGCAGAGGGAAGCAGGGATTAAGTCATGTGCTAGAGCTTTTAAGTTTTCGAAATCATATAGAGAGCAAAAATTAAGTTTTGAGAGGTGTTTGTTAATTGTCAACGAATGGTAGCGGGTGAAAACAGTATTCTCCCTGTCAAACAGACTTTTAAGAGCGGCTCCCATGAAGGACGTTATTTCTACCAGCAAGGCAGATCATCCCTCTTTCTCTTTGGTTTACACACGCAGATATTTCACTGTTTGTCAATGCTTACTGATAATTCAGGGCAAAAGTGTGAAGAGAATTAAGCGATTAAAGTTGTAATTAATTGGGACTAGGCATCCCGTTGCCAGCTCTTTTTGCAAGTTATTGGATAAGCGGATGTATATGTCACTAGCCAGGTGTAAAGTCTGTTTGACAAGTAGAATAAAGGATAACCACACTACTTCCTCATGAGCTAGTAAACATTGACACAAAAAGGGAATAATAACATTTTGAATAAATTAAAGGTAGCACATGAAAAATTTACTTGGAGTGACAAAGAAAAACCACATATAGTTAGTTATGGTGGACACAAATGGCATGGGTTTGGCTCAAGGATTTGGATGCACGAGAAGCATTCCCTCTCAGTACGGTGGTTAAGCCTAGCAAGGTCATGTGGCAAGCATAAAGTTGGGGGATACACACAAATAATATGTAATAGAAGCAACCATGCTATCTTCCCTGTAAGCACAAATGTTTTAACTCAAAGAATACTAATCTTATTGGCTAGCAAGAAAGAAAGATAAAGGGATAATATTTTTGCATGTAATTCCCTCCTTCTACTTAAGTTTTCATGGTATTGTTGCTAATGACCAATACTAAGTTTGCCACAACTAATATAATTTACCTAATGTACCCAAAAGTGGCATAAATACTAATGGCAAGATCAGCACATAAAAAGATTGCTGGCTAAAATAAAATGTACCGAAAGTAAAGGTGGAACTTCTCATTAATATTCTGAACAAAGACACACTCAAACCAAGGATACATGGATAACTAAAGGATTGACACTCCACATCGCAAACCATCTTATAAGATAACTTCTCTACTCATGATATGACCACGAAATTATAAAAACGAAAGGATAAAGATGATACTGGGCACTCCCCCAAGCTTGGAACAAGCCAAGGGAGTGCCATTACCCCTTGACGATTTAGGCTTGATCTCTTGGTGGTGAAGAAGACTCCTCGTCATCAAATTTCCAAGGCAGAGGCTCCCCATCAACGAAAGAGGATTTGGTTCCAAGAACCTGAAACTAGCAGCTGAGCTTATGCTTTGAACCTAGCTTCATACTCACAGTTTTGGTTTTGAAGATCGTAAATTTGCCCTTGTAACTTGGAGTAGTTTTACTAAGTGCGAAGATGTTATCCCACAGCTTATCAGTCTCCTTCTTGTGTTCATCAATAAGCTCATTAATGACTTGTGGTTGATCTCCACTCCGCGCTCTATCATCTTCTGGTACCGGAAAACTTCATGCTCTACTTCTTCTAGCCTAATCTTCATGTCCCCTTCAACCTTGTCCCTTGACATCTTCTCGAACAAGGACTCCATCCACAAGCCGCATCTCTTGAGGGTGCTGCTTTAGCTCATTGATGTATGGATTGACGACGTTCTTGTAGAAGGTATCCTTCGGAGCCCCGGATGAAGACATCTTCTAATCCTGGAGCTAAACCTGGCAGAAACAGCTCGAAAACAAAACTCGACGAAAACACGTTATACGGATCTCGGGAGATCCGGGTGATTATATAGCAAAAAAGTTACGACAAAAGGAAGGTACAGGACGAAACAGGGTCGGAGACGGGCTCCGAGGTGCCCACACGCACCCACGGCGCGGCCAGGGTGGGGCTGATACGTCTCAAACGTATCTAATTTTTGATGTTCCATGCATGTTTTATATCAATTGCCACATGTTTATATGCACTTTATATCATATTATGACATTTATTGACTAACCTACTAATAGTTGCCAAAGTGCACAATGTTCTTGTTTTACACTTTGATGTGTAGAAATTATCAAAATTGGGCAAAGGAAACCTTGTTGGAGTCAAATTGGGACTTTCCAGAAATCTGTCTAAAACTATTTTCAAAGATCGTCACGTTCGGCCTGAAGACGACGTCAAATGGAAAAGTCTAGTCGCGAAAGTTGCAGAGAATTTTCCGCCGCATGTTTTATACAAAAGGTTCATCTCCATCGGAGTTACGATGCGACCTGTGCCGGCCCGTCAAGTCGGCTCGGCCAGGAAAACCCTGACCCGCGCCGAGGCCACGTGGGTGGCCTCGGAACCTTCTGAAGCTGCCCTTTGAACCATAAATAGCCCCCACGGAGTAAATCCTAACACAATTGACGAAACTCCCGAATACATCTCCGTGCTCCGCCGCCACGAAACTCCGTTTCGGGGGTCAGATGGTCCTGTTCCGGTACCTTGCCGGGACGGGGAATTGCCCCCGGAGCCATCTCCATCGACGCCATCGCCTCCATCATCGTCGTTGCTGCCTCCTATGATGAGGAGGGAGTAGTTCTCCCCCGAGGCTGAGGGCTCTACCGTAGCTATGTGGTTTATCTCTCTCTCCCATGGTGTGATCTTTATGTGATCATGAGCTTTGTAATCTAGTTGAATCCATAGATGTACTCTTCATTATCTTATATGCCACTCAAGTGGTTTTATTAATGTAATCTCCGGAGTCACCTTTATCCCACGTTGCGAAGTTGACAGTGTGCGCCCCGCGTGTGGCTCTTAGGCTAAAGATAACAGGAATACTTATCATGAGTTATTATTTGCGTTAGATGTCTCTATGAAATTGCGGTGTTTGTCTAGTACCTTCTAGGCGCTCAAGTTGACAGTGTGGGGTTAACTAGACATGGGAATGCGACTTAAGGTGTGATTTATAGCCCTACGCGGTGGATTGGTGTTCGTTAACCAACGAGAGAATAACTCAGAGTAGCATAGTGAAGAGGAAATATCTATGTATTCAATTATATTATTATTGTTGAGAGTGTCCACTAGTGAAAGTATGATCCCTAGGCCTTATTTCCAAGCATTGAAACACCGTTTACAACCAGTTCTGCTACATGTTGCTTGCTGCCATTTTTATTTTAGGTTACAATTACCACTTATAATCATTCATATTACTTGTATTTTAATATCTCTTCGCCGAACTAGTGCACCTATACACCTGACAAGTGTATTGGGTGTGTTGGGGACACAAGAGACTTCTTGTATCTTAATTGCAGGGTTGCTTGAGAGGGATATCTTTGACCTCTACCTCCCTGAGTTCGATAAACCTTGGGTGATTCACTTGAGGGAAACTTGCTGCTATTCTACAAACCTCTGTACTTGAGGCCCAACACTGTCTACAAGAATAGAAGCGTGCGTAGACATCAGGGGCCGCGCCCAGGGGTGGTGTGGTGCCCTCGGGCACCATTTCCTACCCTTTTTCGACTCATAATTTTCCATATTATGTAAAAACAACAAATCAGCTTTTGCAGTTGTCTGAATTTGACTTTTTATAAAATCCTCTGGAGTTACCACTTTGATAAAATCAACATCTTCATTATAAGAATCTCCAGAAATGTAATGCTTGAGTCTTTGACCATTAACCACTTGTGGTCTGTCCCCATCTAGTGAATTGATTTTAATCGCACCTGAGCGATAGACCTCCTCGATGATATAAGGTCCTTCCCATTTTGAAAGTAATTTTCCTGCAAAAAATCTGAGACGAGACCTATACAATAAAACTTTTTCACCTACGTTAAATTCTCTCTTAAGAATTCTTCTATCATGCCATTGCTTAACTTTCTCTTTAAAGAGCCTAGCATTTTCATAAGCTGCATTTCTCCATTCATCTAAAGAATTCAAATTAAGCAATCTCTTTTTACCGGCAAGTTTAAAATCTCTATTAAGTTCTTTCACCGCCCAATAGGCTTTATGTTCTAATTCTAGAGGCAAATGACAAGCTTTTCCATAAACCATTTTGTAAGGAGACATTCCCATAGGATTTTTATAAGCAGTTCTATAAGCCCACAAAGCATCGTTAAGCTTTTTAGACCAATTTTTTCTAGATTTATTAACAGTCTTTTGCAAAATAGACTTAATCTCTCTATTTGACAATTCTACTTGACCACTTGTTTGGGGATGATATGGTGAAGCAATTCTATGATTAACATCATACTTAGCTAGAGTTTTTCTAAAAGCACCATGAATAAAATGAGAACCACCATCAGTCATGAGATATCTAGGCACACCAAACCTAGGGAAGATAATATCTTTAAGCATTTTTAATGATGTCTCACCATCAGCACTAGAAGTTGGTATAGCTTCTACCCATTTAGTAACATAATCAACAGCAACAAGTATATGAGTATAACCATTTGAGGAAGGAAAAGGACCCATAAAGTCAAATCCCCAACAGTCGAAAGGTTCAATAACAAGAGAATAATTCATAGGCATTTCATTACGTCTACTAATGTTACCTACTCTTTGACATTCATCACATGATAAAACAAATTTTCTAGCATCTCTAAAAAGGGTAGGCCAATAAAAACCTGATTGTAGAACCTTTTGCGCAGTTCTATCTCCAGCGTGATGTCCTCCATAAGCACTTCCATGGCATTTGCTCAATATTTCTTTCTGTTCATACTCAGGAACACATCTTCGCATAATGCCATCTACTCCTTCTTTATACAAATGTGGGTCATCCCAAAAATAATGCCTCAAATCATAAAAGAACTTTCTTCTTTGCTGAGCTGTAAAGGTCGGAGGCAAATACTTGGCAACAATAAAATTAGCATAATCAGCATACCAAGGACTTTCGCGTGAGCTTACCTTTATCGCAGCCAATTGTTCATTTGGAAAACTATCATTAACAGGTATAGGATCATCTGAAATGTTTTCTAATCTAGACAAATTATCAGCAACAGGATTTTCAGCACCTTTCCTATCTACAATATGTAAATCAAATTCTTGCAGTAGAAGTACCCATCTTATGAGCCTAGGCTTAGCATCTTTCTTTTCCATAAGGTATCTAATAGCAGCATGATCAGTGTGAATAGTAACTTTTGAATCAACAATATAAGGTCTAAATTTATCACAAGCAAAAACAACTGCTAAAAATTCCTTTTCAGTAGTAGCATAATTCTTTTGAGCGGCATCAAGTGTTTTACTAGCATAATGAATAACATTTAACTTCTTGTCTACCCGCTGTCCAAGAACAGCTCCTACAGCAAAATCACTAGCATCACACATTATTTCAAAAGGTAAAGTCCAATCAGGAGGTTGAACAACAGGAGCTGTGATTAAAGCCTTTTTTAGAGTTTCAAAAGCTTCCTTGCAATCATCATCAAAAACAAAAGGTACATCTTTTTGAAGAAGATTAGTGAGGGGTTTTGAAATTTTAGAGAAATCTTTAATAAACCTCCTATAAAAACCGGCATGACCAGAATACTACGGATACCTTTCACATCCCTTGGACAGGGCATTTTCTCGATTGCTTCAACTTTAGCTCTGTCCACTTCAATACCTCTTTCAGAAATTTTGTGCCCTAGGACAATTCCTTCATTAACCATGAAATGACATTTCTCCCAATTAAGAACAAGATTTGTCTCCTCACATCTCTGCAAAACTTTATCAAGATTGTGCAAGCAATTATCAAAGGAAGTTCCGTAGACGGAAAAATCGTCCATGAATACTTCCACAATTTCTTCACAAAAACCATGAAAAATAGCAGACATGCATCTTTGGAACGTAGCAGGAGCATTACACAAACCAAAAGGCATACGTCTATAAGCATAAGTTCCATAAGGACAAGTAAAAGTAGTTTTCTCTTGATCTTGTGCTTTAACAGCAATTTGTGAGAATCCAGAATAACCATCAAGGAAACAAAAATGAGTTTTCTTAGACAACCTTTCTAACATTTGATCAATAAAAGGCAAAGGATAATGATCTTTCTTAGTTACTTTATTGACCTTTCTAAAATCAATGCACATCCTATATCCCAACTACTACTCTTTGAGGAATAAGTTCATCATTTTCATTTGGTACAACAGTAACTCCTCCTTTCTTAGGGACACAATGCACAGGACTTACCCATCTACTATCAGCAATAGGATAAATTATACCAGCATCAAGAAGTTTTAATACCTCATTTCTTACCACTTCTTTCATCTTAGGGATCAAGCGACGCTGATGCTCAACAACAGGTTTTGCATCGGGTTCAATGTTGATGGCATGTTGACATATAGTAGGAGAAATCCCCTTTAAATCATCCAAAGTGTATCCCATAGCTCCTCGATGTTTCTTTAGTACTTCTAATAGCCTTGCTTCTTCATTACCTGAAAGTTTAGAACTAATAATAACAGGATATACTTTCCTTTCATCAAGATAAACATACTTAAGATTATCAGGTAACGGTTTTAAATCGAAGACAGGATCTTCCTTAGGAGGCGCTGAGGTACCCAAATCTTCCACAGGCAAATTATGCTTAAGTATTGGTGGTTGACGAAGAAAGGCATTGTCAATCTCATTCCTCTCCTCCATAAATACTTCACTTTCGTGTTCCTCCATGAATTGCTGCAAGGCATTGTTAGGAGCAACAGCAATAGCAAGTTGTTCATTTTCGAGTCTCATTAGGCAATTCAGTTTCATAAAGTTGTTTACCAAACTTAGAGAAATTAAACTCATAAGATTCTCCATTAAATTTAGTGTAAATTTTCTCTTTCTTACAATCTATAATGCACCACATGTATTCAAGAAAGGCCTACCAAAAATAATGGGACAAGCTTTACTAGCAACAGAACCAAGTACTAGAAAATCAGCAGGGTATTTAGTCTTACCACATAAAACTTCAACATCTCTCACAATACCAATTGGAGAGATAGTTTCTCTATTAGCAAGCTGAATAACCACATCAATCTCCTCAAGTTCGCAAGGACCAATTTCATGCATAATTTCTTTATAAAGATCAAAAGGAATAGCACTAGAACTTGCACCAATATCACATAAACCATAATAGCAATGTTCTCCTATTTTGACTGAAAGCACAGGAACACTTGTTTTCCTAGCTCTACTGGGATGTGAAACAATATTAGAGGCATCTTCACAAAAGATAATATGTCCTCCTTCTACATTTTCAGTTACCAAATCCTTTACTATTGCTATTGTGGGTTCAACCGCTATTTGTTCAGCAGGTTCTAAAGCTTTCTTTGCACTTTTATTAACCACACTAGCTATGATAGAATGTTCCCTAATTTTAACAGGAAAAGGTGGTTTCTCAATATAAGGTTCTGGCAAGATACGATCAACTGTATGAACTTCAATGTTTTTAATATTGGCAGAATTAGTATTATCTTTGTAAGGCAAATGATACTTATTGCAACTTTCTTTAGGAACATCAAGATAAGAGGCAAAAGCCTTGTAACAGTTTGCAATAACTTGAGAATCAAGACCATACATATCATAGAGATTACGAAAATTATCAGTATTCATAAAAGTTTTAATGCATTCGTAATCATACTTTATACCTGATTCTCTACCTTTGTCGTTCTCCCATCCTTCAGTATTTTCCTCAATCCGATCAAGAAGGTCCCATTTAACTTCCTCTTTATTACGCGTAAATGATCCAGCACAAGAGGTATCCAATAGAGTTTTATCTTGAAGAGAAAGCCTTGCATAGAAGTTATCAATAACAACATTACCAGGAAGCTCATGAATGGGGCATTTGAGCATTAATGATTTCAATCTCCCCCACGCTTGGGCAATACTTTCTCCATCATGAGGCCAAAAATTATATATATGATTCCGATCTTGATGAATTTCACTAGGAGGATAAAATTTAGAATAAAAGAGAGGCACAATCTCCTCCCAGCCAATAGAACGCCCATTTTTCAGCATCCTATACCATTTTGCAGCTTTACCAGTCAACGATATAGAAAACAATTTCTTCTTGACCTCTTCCATTGAAATACCTGCACACTTGAACAACTCGCATAATTCATGAATAAATAGCAAATGATCCCCAGGAGGGACAGTTCCATCTCCTGCATAGCGGTTATTCGTAACTCGTTCAACAATTTTCATAGGTATTTTAAATGGAATTACTTGATCAGGTGGTTCCTCTTCTACTACCGTAGCAGTGGTAGTAGTATTTCCAAACAGGGATTCAAATGGAGATCTCTCCATGATAAAATAAAGTAGCAAGCAGAAATAAAAATAGCACCTACAGTAAAAGTTTCCCTTACCAATTCCACTCACCAATAGCGCTTCACTCCCCGGCAACGGCGCCAGAAAATAGTCTTGATGACCCACAAGTATAGGGGGTGTATCGTAGTACTTTCGATAAATAAGAGTGTCGAACCCAACGAGGAGCAGAAGGTGCTGACAAGGAGTTTCGGTAAAGGTTTCACTGTAAATGCTAGCAGACAAGTTTTTAGGGGTTTTTGATATAGCAGGTAAATAAAATGCAGTAAGTAAAAGACAGTAATAATAATTGCAGCGAGTGGCCCAATCCTTTTTAGAGCAAAGGACAAGCCGGTTGGTTTACTTATGATGACAAAATGTTCTTGAGGACACACGGGATTCTAGTCAAGTGCTTTCGCTTCACATAGTTGATTAATCTTCATTGTTTTGATAAGTGTTGTGTGGGTGAACCTATGCTAATGCACCGCCCTTACTTGGACTAATACATACTTGTGATTATACCTCTTGCAAGCATCCGCAGTTACAAGAAAGTAATTAAGATAAATCTAACCACAGCCTTAAACTCTGAGATCCTACGCTCCCTTGTGCACCGGTATACTAACGGGGGTTTAGGTTTCTGTCACTCCGGCAACCCCACAATTAGCAACCAAATACACAATGCATCCTCTAGGCCCATAAAGGTGAAGTGTCATGTAGTCGACGTTCACACGACACCACTAGAAGAATAGCACCACAACTTAAATATCAAACCATTAAATATTACTCAACATAATTCCACTACTAACAGCGTGACTTCTCCCATGTCCTCAAGAACTAATCGAACTACTCACGAGACATCATATGGATCATGATCAGAGGTGATATAATGATGGATAACATCTGAACATATACTTTAATTCACCGATAAAACTCAATAGCATCAACCACAAGGAGTAATTAACACCGGGAGAGTTTCCCCTATGAACTAAACAAAGTATAGCCCTAGATGTTACAGCGGAACGAGATGGTGGTGGTGGTGGAGATGATGATGATGATGATCCCGATGAAGTCCAGCGCGATGACGATGAGGATGGCGATGATCTCCCCCCTCCGGGAAGGAATTTCCCCGGCAGATTTCTCCCTGCCGGAGAGCTTTTTCTCTCTGTTGTTTCCGCCTCGTGGAGGCGGCGGAATATTTTCTCGGACTCCCCGTGTCTTAGGGTTTCTGGGGGATGAAGTACGCGAAGGGGGAGCGCCTGAGGTGGGCCAGGGGCACCACACCTGGCTAGGGCGCGGCCAAGGTGGGCCCCCGCCCAGGGGTGGTGTGGGCCCCTCCTGGCCCATCTCAGCCTCCCCTTTTGGCTTAGTCCATCTTCTGATAAAATAGGAACATCTGTCTTCTCGGAAATATTTTTAGTGCTCCAGAAATATAGTGCCTTGACGTGCTTTTTCCAGCTGAAATCTGACTCCGGCAGTTAATTATCCAATGATCATCAAACATGCAAAATAAGACAAAATAACATAAGTAACTCCTCTTAATATGAAATATATCATTGAATAACAGTAAATTATGCTATAAAATAGTGATGCAAAATGGACGTATCAGAGCGCGGCGACTTGTCCGGGGAGGCGCGTAGCGGCGGTGGCGTGCGTCGGTGGTGGCGGCGAGCTCCGGCTCGCGCGTGAGAGAGAAGAGAGGGGGGAGTTATGTGGATGTTTTTTGCACGGAGGCCCCTGACGTGGCCGGAAATTGCGTATCACTCCTTTGCGGGCGTTTTGTATAAAATGTTGCGCCAAAATCCGTGCGGAGGGGTGACTGGCTGGAAACCGGTTCCACCGGCCGGTGACTGGCGACGTGGCGCCCTCTGATTGGTTGAAAGTCGTGCGTACTGTTGCTAGGAACAATACCGCGCGATGGGGATGTCGTGGCTCAATCCTGGCCGTCCGTTTCACTAATCCGACGGCCAGAAGAAAGGGGGTGATGTGGCGCGCTGGAGAAGGGGTGGACATGTCGCCCCTTATCTATACCAATATAAAAAGGCACAGAGGGGGGCAGATCCAAAAGATCTTGACCGTCTAAAGCTAGATCCAACGGATCCAGTGACCACTAAAACACATTGTCAGCCTTCATTCTTTTGGACGTTTTTACCCTCCCACCAAATTGCATAACACGCACCTATGCCACCGAACCGGTACGTTCTTTTTCTCCTCTTCCCTAAAAGAAAGAACGACCCCCTTCCCGTCCCTGGTGCTATCCCTCGGCCGCTTCCCTTCGTGGATCTCCTCCCACTCGAGTCCTCGCCCTTCTCTGGCCAGTGACGAAAGCGCCGGAGTTTAGGAATACAGAGGGCCATGGCTGCTGCCTCTTCTACGACCTTCATCACGGAGCGAGGAGGAGAAGGATAGTAGCCGACGCCATCGTACTCGACTTCCTGCTGGTCGCCGTCAGATTTCGTACTCCCGCCGACAATGCATTCAACCCCTGCCACGCTTCTCTTCCCTTGGGAACGAGGGTGAGCAGCCTCTTCTCCTCGCGCTTTTTCCCTTATATTTTGTCATGAATTCGACGAATTCGAGCTGTCGCCGGAGTTCGCCACGCGTGCCACTGCTCGCCGTCCTCCGGCAGCAATCGCTAAAAATCAGGGAGCAATCAAGGCAAAGCAATTTATGAAATTAAATTACATGCATGCGCCCTTATTTTCCTGGCAAATAAAAAACCAAGTTAATAGGGGAGTAATCCAGAGAATTAATTAGGGGCGCGGATTTTTAGAGGAATTAAAACCTCTAGCCTTGCGTACCCGTGTTGTTATTTTGGAAACTGCCATTAATTTGTCATAATAGCGTCAGTTAATTTGGATATTATTGCAGGAAGGAGAGTGTTGAAATTAATGCAGCGATTTTATAGAAGAAATATCATTGGCGATGATATGTGATGTTTTGACCTTGGATAAAAATACAGTATTCTCCTTCCCTCCAATTAATGGCATTACCAGAAAACTTGTTAAACCTCACATGTAAAACATCACAATTTCCAAGTCAAAACATCACATATGACCTTGAAACGCACAATTAGACATTACCACGAAACCAGTTTCACGAGGGCACAAAACTTAGACGCGCATTGCGCGTGCAAGATTACTAGTATATAGAGGTATTCCTCCTCACCAATTCCTAATAAAATCATATAGGAAACGCAGATACTAGTACCACACAAGAAATAATTTCCGAATGAGCCACCGCTACGCTTCAGTCCACTAGCCGAGAGAGACCGAGACGCTCCTCTGCCCGACCTCCTCACACGGCGGACATGGCGTAGACGGCAGCGGCCGCGAGCGCGAACACCAGACCCGCTGGACCGTGGAGAGACGAGTCGCCACTCCCCTGGTACCCCGACGGCGTCGTCTTCGATCCCAAGCCCGGCGTCTGCACCGCCGGCGTGTCGCCGGCGACCGGAGCACTCCCTCCACCAGCTGCAAGCAAAAATCACAGCTCCTTCCTGTTACCAACCCAAGAGCAATAAAAATCTATATATGCAGTGATCAGCTCGTGTAAGATACCGTCGAACACTTACCGCCGTTGCACTTGCTCGCCGGCGGGGTCTGCACGTTGCACGCCTTGGGAGCTCGAGCGCGCGCGTCTTGTTGATGGTCATGCCGCCAACAGAATTCCCGCCGAGCGCGCTGCAGAGGCACTGCGGCTGGGACTGCACCACGGAGCTGAGCTGCGAGCAGCAGGACGTGGTCGGCGCCGTGTCGTTGCCGCTGATGTAGTTCATGCACGGGTACAGGCCGATGAGCGCCGTCGTGCACCCGGACTGCGCCGATGCCGACGCAACCAGCAACGCCGCCACGGCCGCGGCCAGGACGAGGCTTCTGGCTCCGATCGCCATTGATGTGTCTTCTTGGGTCGGGACTAGATGTGTGCCCTGCTGCTTGCTTGCGTAAGTTGCGTTGATGGGGCTTGTGAGTTTGTGATTTTGGAATTCGAGTTGGTGTGTTCTTATAGGTGTGATTTTCGTTGGGGAAGGTTGATTAGTTGGATATATTGGTGAGCTGCATGTTCCTCTTGGCAATGAAATGATTTCTTTCTCTGAATTCCTAGAGTTGTCGTGGACCTTTTTCGTCAGAAAGTACTGGCTGCTATAGTAGTTGGTGTCCAGAGTTGAACCAGGGTTCAGGTGTGGGTCCATGCCGTGTCAGATGAAGCTAACAACGAGTGTCCACGTTATGGTTTTTGTTCGATACGGTATCTATTATCTTTTCTCACAGTTGGGTCATTAATAATCTAAAATCCTACAACTCCGATCCTTGCAACACAAAATCCTTGTATGCAACTTTTCCGACATGTGTATGTAACACTGCTGGACCAGTTTTCCGTCATGAACCGGTTGAAAATCATCTCAAGTGTTGTGACATTCAAATATTCCAACGCAACAAAAATTGCATGCATGCATCGAATCTTCACTAATCACAACGAAAACGCAAAAAATAAGTCGCAATGCATGCAACATATGGAAACAACACAAACACCAATGAAAAAAAGACATAGCAATATAATTTCAATCTTCACAAGAGACGTCTAGAAGTATTGCAGCAAAGCCAATGTTTACAATTACATGCGCAACATCCATAAAACAGTAAATTATTAATCCTCACACCACCAACCATAAGGCTCCGAATTTGTCGACTTGTGCTCGCCATGCACGAATCCTATTCGGTGAAGCTTCATTGTAGCATGATTGCGCGACTCCGGACCCATTCGTCTCAACCCATTGTCTTAAGCTCGATACCATGGAGAACCTCCATTTTGAACTCCACTGTCACCAACTCGTCGGGACACCCTTGCACGTTACTATAGGCACGGTGTGGATAAAGATCTCTGGATTTTCCGGCATAGATCAAGCAAAGCAAATGGTTCAATTACAACATTTTTTTTTGCGAAACACAATACAACGCAGACGCTCACATACACGTGCACACACTCACCCCTATGAACGCACGCACGCAAACCCTACCCCTATGAGCACCTCCGAAAGACTGAGTCGGCGGTCGGGTCTTGAGATTGATGAAGTCACCACGGGCGTCTTGCTGTCGACGGGAACGTCGCCTCCCACTGAAGAATATTCCGCCTATCAGAAACACCAATGTCAAATTTGAGATTTGAACGGGTACAACCACCCTCATAACCATCCTACCACAGGCAGGTTCTCAATGACAACATCATCTATTTGTACATCTTTTATCTTGAAAGATTATCCAATTAGCATCGTTACCATTTTTACATGGCCCATTTACAGTTTCACACTCTTGTTAAGATTTATGTTTTCCGCTTCACCAAAGCTAGAGAAAAAATATGAGCCCATTTACAAGTCCAAGGCACTTTCAGGAGGCAGACTAATCCTAAGGCGTAAATAATAACCTTCTAGAACCAACTTGGCCAAGGTGCATTGAAACAACATATGATCTACTTCGCATTCTGCCCACAAAAATGGCACTACTCATTTCGTGACCAACCCCTTTTCACCAAGTTGGCCTTCGTAAAAATCTTGTTTCTCAAAACCAGCCAGAGGAAAACTTTCACTTTAGGGGTACCTTTACCTTCTAGAGAAATTTATATGGAAACAAACCATTAAATCTAAGGTGAAGATATAAACCCCTAGCTTGAAATTGGCTAGTAGCCTCATTGGCTGACCTAACTTTGTCAGGATCATCAATAATTGGACACCATCTATCAGGATTTTCATATTATCCAGTTAAGCCGTTGTATCCCTCCAAAGTGTCCTTGTGAATCTGAGCAACACCCCAAACTTTCTTCTTTAAGCTTGCTTAATTACAATGTTTTATTTGGTAACCATAATGCAGTGAAGTATAGGGAACTGAAGTGAAAGTGGTGCATTGTTCACCTAGGTATCCTCCCTGAACAAAGTTTTTTCTCATTGTTCATCAACCTTCTAGAAAATTGCTCAAAGGTATGGTTAACGCCCATCAGGCTTTTCCCAAAATTAAGAACTCTCGGGCCCAACAGATGCATGTGAAAGGACTTTGTTATGTAAGTATTTCCTATTGTTCCTTCAGTAATTTCTAATTTCTTGTTGATAGTCTCCAAATGTAGAGCACCAAGTCCCACACAGTCATTGTCCAAACACATAATCTGCCAATTTACCAAGTGATATCTCTTCCGGTCATCCAATTCCTGTGAACCCAACTTTTTCATGTCCAAACCACCATCCACCAGGTGTGGAATGAGCCCAGGATCAACCCTTGTTCCTTGGCATGCCTGATTGTCAAGTCTAAGCCATCTTCTACAATATCAAAGAGCAAAGGGGACCAATGGGTCCTCGTCTGACCCATATATATCTTGGGAAATAAGGGTCAATCTGATCACTAACTTTGATGACAACTCTTCGTCCTCTAATAGATTTCATCACCCCAAATAATAAAGACATTTCCAAATCCCTTGTAATGCATTATCCGGTACCAAAAAAATCCATATTTCTGTTAGATTTTCTTGTGCTCTCGTTAGTGTCGTATTTGAAAACTTGTTAGGCGATGAGAATTGAGATGACTGCAAAATAATTTAATGATCGATGGATAATTGCTTTTTGGAATTGAATGTTATTCCTATGGACTTCAAATTTGAGTGCATCAATTGACTTTTATTAGACAATAAGTCATGAACTATCCAGTTCATTTGAGTGTATCCATTGTTGGGTCGGGCCTAGAATGTCTTAGTCTTGACAGGGCAAGGTTGAGCCCAAGTAGAAGAAATAAATATGGTCAATCATTTTGTCGATGAATTTGGACAGCTGTTGTTTTTCTTTTTTAGAAAATACTATGGTTAGATAATAAATAAATTCTTTTGTGTGGAACATATTACATTTTAAAATACTTCTATTGGACTATTCAGTCTCCATGGCCAAGACTTGAGCCAGGCTGATTTTGGGCTGATAATCCCTCAAAATTCCACCAGGAAGATTCTACAACATACACGAAGGTTGGAAAATCAGCAACAAACTACTAACTAAGAAGCACTCTCACAAAAACCTCAGTCTTCCACCTCTCGGCCATGGAAGACTTGTTCATGTTAAGCCCGCTCTAATAAATTGATTTGAGATTGTAGAAGTTGATAGTTTTTTCTAAAACTCTGCTCCAATTTACATGGTATGATTTTTGAGTACCGTACACACAGAGTCATGGCCATGAAAATCAGTGGAGGAAAGTGACCACTGACATAGTGCCGACAATATTAAAACCTGCTGCCGTAATGAAATCGATGCACCTGTTTGTTTTTGTTCAACTACCGTGATGCCATGAGAGCTCGACACTGCCACATCATGTTTTCAGTTCACCTAAAAACTGATCATAGTGTTTTCAGTTACGCGTGAATTTCCTACTAACATGCTATCTATCTATTATATACTAAAAGCAAAATAAGAGATTATAATAGAGACACCACACCGTACGGAAGTAGGAAACTAGCTTAACGTGATAAGAAAAAAAAACACAGGCATGATAGAATAAAAAAACAGGCTGCCATGCTAGCAGCAAAAAAAAAACACGTACCTCCACAGACTGTACGGAAGTACTGTAGGAAACTTGCTGAACGTGAAAGCTAGAAGCAAAAAAAACACATTCTAAACGTGGTGGCAAATGGTAGGAACTGCAAAAAATGTACAAACCATGAATAACAATTTTGACGGTTCAAATTTAATACTCCCTCCGATCCATATTAGTGGGCATAGCTTTGTCTAAATTCATATATATCTAGTTAAGTATTTAGACTAGATACATGTGTATGTAGACAAAGTTATGCCCACTAATATGGATCAGAGGTAGTATGTAAAACATTACAACACATATTTGTGCATACACGCACATACGTGCTAGCATAGTGCACGCACCGGCACGTGAACTTTTCAAAACAAAAAATCGCCTACCTTTAGTTACACTCTGGCTCCAAGATTTGCCAAAAAAAAGAAACTCTATATTGTCATAGATTTGTATTTTTTTTTGTCATGATTTATGTGAGAATCATTTCCTGGCCAAACATTTTGTATGAATACAAAACTTAAGCATGTTTGAGGGTAAAAAGGATTAGGAATTCTTTTGACCTTTTCTGAAATTTTGATTTTTTAACGTATATCAGATGCGCTGATACCCGAGATTCATTAGTCTGCGTCCGTACACTGCCACAATATACACACTCACAGGTAATTTTCTAATGACTAGAGTTGTGGAACCTCAATATTGGCGAAGACACCACTATCAACGACAATGTCGTCTGCGGTCAAAAGAAATTTGCTTTAGTGAGACATGCAGGGTAAGTTTCAACATTGACGAAGCTACCACTAAGCTATCAACGGGAACGTCATCTTCCATTTAAAATATAATGTCCCTTAGTGAGACACATGGTAAAAATTTGGGGTGTTAATATGTGGTGATTAGAAATACAAGCATCTTTCTAGATATGGTTTTCTAATACATCTACATTTCTTTCTCGCGGGTCATTTTTGCTCTCATAATATTTTCCACCATAAGTTTAATCCTTTGTGTTCAGCAAGCCGGAGAGATTGACACCCTCTCTGTTTCGTTGGGGCAAACTAGTTTGTTCGTGTGTGCGCATGTCCACGTCAACAGCTCTTTCTGGCACCATTGCCATTGTCACCTTTCCGAAGCCTTCTCCAAGTCCTACTGGATTGATAACCTTGGTTTTGTAATCAAGGGAAAACTTGCTGCTGAATTACATCAAACCTTACTCTTGGGGTCTCCCAGCAAACGTGTTGTTCCACGCCATCAGTGTACGTAGATATAAGAAACCAATGAATGTTGGTTCATCTCAATGCATTTTAAATAAGCAATTTTCATATACCTATGTATTAGATGCCAACCAATCGAAGAGATATGAATAGTCTGAATAACCTCATGAAAAACTTTCTTCTCAAGGCTGCACATCTTAGTGTCATAAGATAAAAGTTTGAAAGTTCTACATCAACATAATTAAGAAACAAACAATCTTCACGAATTTAAGTTTAATCAGAAAAACATGGGCCTTGTCTATTTTATTAACTTTAGGCATCTAGACCATATGGGCACATCACTGGTTAAATAGCGAACAACAGACATAAGCAGGTTTTTCTCAAATTAATTAATATATGATAAAATCATAGAAAATTGAAAAACAGAGAGATACCAGAAATTCCTATAAAATTGACAGGCTTCCGGTTGTCGATTCGTTGGATCTTTTTTATCTTATTTGTAGACCCTAACTAATACGCATTCAAAGTATCACCACCAATACATCATCTAGAGAAAATATTTCAGAACACTAATATAAATAAAGACATGCCACAAAGTAGGGGTCTAATAGGATGTAGACACTAGAATCGACAACGATCACGGAAATACGATGGCGGAGCATACAAAGTGACAAAAGTCATGAAGAGAAGTTGTGATGAGAGACTAGAGAACTAAGGTTAATGAATCTCATGATTTTCATATCTTCCTTATCATCGAGGGTATTGACAATGTTAATTAGAGGTTCAAGCCCCCTTCTAGCCATCCATGCACACATTTTTTGTCCAAGACATCTACATTTTGGATTCTTATTTCAAAACATAAAAGAGTATATGAATGATGCATCTTGAGTACTTTGTTATGTTTTTATACCAAAATGATTTTTCTAAACAACTATATGTATACAAAATCAATCAAACGGTAATCAACATTGTAATGGAATGTATCACAATTGATAAACGATCACGGAAACATCAGCTAGACATTCACCTGCCTACCCTTATTATTATTTCAGCCATAACAGAACGACTTCCGTAACTCTATGTATAATACCATCATTAACCTCACCTATTGATCAATATGTAATTATGTTTACTAATTTAATATGAAGCACAAATGACAAATATACATGTTTATAAAAATGACACAACAATGTGTGGTTCGGAATTAAAGATATTGCCGGCATATGTGATATATTATTTACCATATCATTTATGTTGGCGTTAGAGGTATACTATTTCTTCTGACCTATTGTGATATCCATAAAAAACACAATTTATTTTTCAGAAACTTTCAACATGCTAAAGTCGATGAACTCACAACTCTTATTGTTATTTCGAAAATATGAAGACTTTTGTATCTATATATAATACTGATATTAACCTCGCTCACTACATCATATAAATGCAATTATGTTTAATAATCTAATACGACACACAAATAAGACATGTGTGTTTAGGAAAATGACGTAATAATCCTTGGCCTGTAAATTACTGTTGATTAGAGATACCTACGTATGTCATATCTAAATATGTGGTAGTGTGGTGGTAGAGCCGTATGATTTCATATGATATCAAATTAAAATAAAATATAATTCCCAGGAGCCTTTCATAATAAAGACGATGCCCTCGCAAATTGCTAGTATTGAAAAAAAAAACGTATCTATCCAGCTGTAGTGAGAAGGCACTAATAGGTCGCAGCATACATTCAAGAACACATCATGTTAATCCACATGGGAAAATTTTGTTTACATAGTGAACTCTTTTTTTTTTTGAATAAGTTACATGGTGAACTGAAAGCCATCATGAACACAAAAAGGCCAATCTTATAGAACATGATGAGCGCATCCATCCTATGAAATCAGAACGGATGAAACTACAAGCAGCAGGACAGATGCAGGCGCCGAGAGCGCACACGCGCTCCTCCACGCCGAGCTGGGCACCACCACCGGCCTCTGGCCTTGCATGATCGGTGGCGCCTCCGCCTCCGCCACGTCCGGTGACGTCGCTGGCGGATCCACCGATGACTCTGCCGGCAATGGTGCTGCAGAATCGTAAAATTTTATGAGCACAATAGTTTTCAAGATCGACATGGTGTGAGCCTGTGAGGCTCTGAGCAGAGTGTTGAAGATACTTACGCAGAGGGGGAAGTGCCGGAGCAAATGCAATAGGCCCTGCAGGTTAAATTGTTCAGTGTTCAGTTCAGTAATGTGCACTCGGTATGGCAATGTTAACGTCAAACACGGAGGATCAAATTACCTGGAGCAGGGATTTGCGTCACTGTATCTGCAAATCCAGATCGTCGGTTCAAATGCAGCAAAAGCAAAGATTATTATGTGCAGTAAAAATTATAATTCAAGTCGACATGTAGAAACGAACCTCTGCACATGAGCGGGACGGAGAGGGGCTTGCAGATCCTGGGGAGATGGCGAGCGTGCGGTTGATGGGGAGTCCGAAGGGCACATTGCCGGTGAGGATGAGGCAGGCGCAGTCTTCGCCGGTGCGCAGCACCCCGGCCACCGCCCTGCAGCACTGCACCGTCGGCGACCCACCGCCGTTTGTGCTCCCTGTCACGAAGTTGAGGCACGGCCTGAACGTGCTGATCAGCGACATCGTGCACGACGTCGAGATCTGCTGCCCGGACACCGCCGTCGCCAGCACTAGCACCGCGAAGGCGACCGCGGCCACGGCGCCCATCGTCCCGGTGCGTCTCATGTCGCCAGACTCTGCAAGTTCTCCTGTTATTTCGCGCCTTTAAATACGCCGCTGTGTCATAGTGTGGTTAAGAATGTTTCAGGTGGTTGATGAGTGTTTGGTCATGGTGGTTGCACGACCTCTTGTGTTGATCTGTTTAGGTGATCTGGACGTCAGGTAGTATCTGTGTCCGTGACCAAATGAATCCACAAAAGTTTGCAGTTGTACTGCTCTCTCTGTCTCTGTGACTCCCCGGGAAAATGGAGTCCAAAGATTTGGCGAGAAGTTGACCGAACAATGGCGCCGCCACCTAACTAGCTTGCTTCCCTGGCCTGTCAGTGACTCAGTGTCACGACGAGTGTTCGACCGTGCGATTCAAAGTGCCTTAATCTGCCACGGACAAGATTAACTTGATATAAGATCAGACAAATTTTCATGTGCATGGCAGTTGACAGTTTGGCACACATCTAGCTCGCGATCACAGTCGAGACTCGAGACTCTCGAGAACGATGGGAGACGGTTACAACGTTGGCCTTGGCCTGGCCGTGGCCGCCGCGCTGCTGGCATATCAGTGCGCAGCGCAGGGGCAGGCTCCGGCGCCAGGCCCGGCCGCGGACCCGGCAGTCAGCGGGGGCTCGGGCTGCATGCCAGAGCTCGTCAGCCTGTCGCCGTGCATGGGCTACATGTCGGGCAACGCGACGGCGCCCGGCGCGCCGTGCTGCGAGGCGGTGTCCGGCATGCTGAGGTCGAGCCCGCGGTGCCTCTGCGTGGTGCTCGGCGGCACGGCGGCCACGCTCGGCGTCGCCGTGGACGGCGCCCGCGCGCTGCAGCTCCCCGCGGAGTGCCGGGTCCAGGCCCCGCCCGCCAGCCAGTGCAACAGTAAGTTTCGCATTGCACAGGTAGATTGGTGCGGACAGCGTACACCACCACAAGTAAATAAATAATAATAATGCCGTGCCGTTGTTAATTTGCAGCCATGGGAGTCCCGATGTCTTCTCCGGCGACGCCGTTCGATCCCAACGTTACCCCTGCAGGTACGTTCAGAACTTTAGATATAGTAGTATTTTGGACTCAGAGCGTGGGATGGATTGGAGCGCTTCATACTGAAAAATTGGAGCACCATTTTTCTATTTCTGAATCTGACGCCTCAATACTCCCGCGGGGATGTCGACGGAGCTGGAGGAAGAGCTCTGGCCTTCGTCGTCGGCTTCGCAGCAATCGCGGTTATATGTGGTGCCTGACGCTAACACACCCTGCTGGCTGAATTGTACAATCAATCCCGGCCGAGAATGAGGCCTTGAATACTCACATTGTGTTCTAACAATTCAGTTTAGGATTGAGTATAGTTTTCACTCTAAAATGTCACCGTTCTGACACATTTCACGCCGAAGATTAAATTGGTCTGATTTCAACCCTAAAGTTTACAAAAACGGACAAATACCCACCTGGTGCTGGTTTCCCTCGAATTTGGGTGGTTTTGAGAAGAATTTGGATGGTTTTGGACATTTCAGTGGTCGTTGATGTGGCGGAGACGTGGCGACTCTGTTAGCGCCATTACGGACAGGTGGCCGCCACCTATCAGCGTCTCAGTCTCGTCTCAATCGTGCTGCTCAGCCGCTCGCCTGCCGGTGGAGAAGACCATCGCTGCACCGCCCGTCATCGGCTAGTCGGGGAACCAACACCGACTCGGTTTCCACATCTTCCAAGACTCCATAAGTACTACGAGCTCAGCTACACAGATCGGAAAGCTTCTCGCGCCTCTGCTTCTCCTTCCTCTACTTCATCGTCAGCGGTTGCAGCTGTCCGGAGGTCATCCAGCTCCTTCCTCACCTCGACCAGCTGGGCCTTGTCCTTCTCCTTCTCTAGCGCGTGGAGCTCCACCTCCATCTGAATCCTCTGGAGCGACCGTGGTGGTCAAAGAAGGCCGACACGAGGAATTGGTCACCGGAGGGACGCCGGCCAGTGGCGGAGCTACGTACACGCCAGGGGGCCGTCGCCCCACCCCTCCCCCCCCCCCCCCCCCCAACAATTTTTTCGCTAAAATCCACTCTTTTTGGGCCCGTTTGCCTAAAAAACTAGTAGATTTAGCCTATTTGCCCCCAGCACAGGCCCAACATGCTTCTCCAGCCCATTTGCCCCCACCCAACGATGTGGCCCAAGCGCCGCCACTGACGTCGGCGGTGACGGTTTGCGGCGACGGCGCGATACAGACCGTAATAAATCAAATTGATGACACCGAAAGATGCGCAAACTCACTAGGAGCACGAAGAGGTGGTCGAGGGACCAGGGGAGGTCGTCGGACGCTCCCGAGCCTCCCGGCACGCGCTACTCGGGGAGGATGAATAGGAGGACAAGGCGGAGCCGATGGCGTCGTCAATTTGGTCTGGGGCAGTCAAAGATAGCGGCAAGCAGCTCGGGACACAGCGGCGGGGAGTTCGTGGCAGGAGGAAAGGTCGTGCTTGCAATCTAGGATGACAGGTGTGTCCCATGCTCAGACACAACGGTGTTATCTCCCTCACTAACGGCAGACGACACGTCATTTTCACGTCATTGCCACGTCATACCACAAAACCACCGAAATTGTCCAAAACCAGCTTAGGGGGTTATTTGTCCAGTTTTGTAAACTTCAGGCTTGAAATCAGCCCAATTTAATTTCAGGGTGAAATGTGTTGGAATGGTGATATTTGAGAGTGAAAACTATACTTAATCCTTCAGTTTATTACACAATTTGTACAAGACTATGGGTATGGCCAAATCTGACATAGAACAGAATTTGACATCCGTGTGAAATATGGCGAGGGTTCTACATCGTGGCTGGTTCCAAATATTTCTGCTGTAGGATCTACCACCGAATGAATTCTCTCCTCTCCTCACGCATGTGAGGGCAAACTGCTGGTGTTAGTTGAATAAATCGCATTAAACTATTGCTTTGTAGAATTTGGCATCGGAGTAAGAAGTTGCTCGGGTTCCCAGTTAACTATGGAACCATCCCCATAGTATAGAGAACTAGTTCTAATAAAAGCTAAAAAGTAAATTTGAAACTACTTTTGGCAGGTGCCCTAACAAAACCATTTGGACTGAAATGCGGCGGCCCGGCCCTAATCGTCGATTCGTTGCAAAGTTGCTTTCTTCGTCAACCGTCATGGTCAGGTTGACTGTTGACTTTGATGTGGCCGACAGCGCCCACACACCTTCTTCCTCCCCCCTTCCTTCTCTCCATCATCCAGCTTGTCCTTTTCGTTCTGTCGTTCACAGCAAACTTGGTGATCAAGATCCCCAAAGCCCCAATTAGTGTCTGATGTGGTCAAACTCAGCAGGCTCTGCCTGATTCGATCAGCCTATAAACACGGGCCACTAGCTGCGCAGCTCCGAGACACCCAACTCAGCAGCAGCACCACACACAGGATAAATGGAGCAGTCAACCGGCCAAGGAGCGCCACCGCCCGCGAAGAAGCCGGCGGTGGAGGTGACCCTCCGACGCTTCACCCTCGCCGACGTGGACGCCATGATGGTGTGGGCGTCGGACCCGCAGGTGGCCGCCCCGTGCCGCTGGGAGCCCTACACCTCCACGGAGCCCCTGCTGGCCTTCATCCGCGACGCCGTGCTCCCGCACCCCTGGTTCCGCGCCATCTGCCTCGCCGGCGACGACCGCCCCGTCGGCGCGATCTCCGTGTCGCCGACGGAGGACGGCTGCCGCGCGGAGCTCGGGTACGTGCTGGCGCGCGCGCACTGGGGCAAGGGCGTGGCCACGGCCGCCGTGCGGCGCGCGGTGGCGGAGGTGTTCGGCGAGGTGGAGGGGCTGCTGCGCGTGGAGGCGCTGGTGGACGTGCCCAACGTGGCGTCGCAGCGGGTGCTGGAGAAGGCCGGGTTCCGGCGGGAGGCCGTGCTGCGGAGGTACTGCGTGCTCAAGGGCGCCGTCAAGGACATGGTCATCCACAGCTTCATCTCCACCGACACGGTGCTGCTCGATTGATGCGGAGAGGAATTTGGGCAGCATGTGTGATGCACAATCGGACATAGCTTGTCCTTGTTCACTATTTCTCTCGGCGATCACCCTACTGCCCGGTTTAAGTGATCAGTTGAGCAGCCCAGGAACGTTAGGATTTACCAAAAGCAAAATCTATTCCGTGCCTGCGCACTACCGTCTCCTTACAGAGTGCTCACCGCGCGCGCCGTCGGATCGTCATTGTGTGGCACCCGTGGATTCCATCTCGTGGCGCGTCCAGACAAACGCCACCGACGGTCAAATTCGCGAACTGAGCCGTTCCCCTTTCCTTCACTTTTCGCCCGTGTCTCGCTCCCCCGTCTTCTCCTTCTCCGGCCGAATCTCGCCGGCGTTCTCCCGGCGGATTTGCGCGGCGAGCTTCTTCAACGGGGCGGGTGTTGTGCGATTGGCCGGTTTAGGAAGCGCGGCGTTTCTCTCTTTCCCGTATCCTTCTCGTCCGTCCGCATAATCGCCACCATCTCACCGCGATTTCCGCCGGCGTTTACCCACCTTCTACCGGAGGATTTGCGCGGCGAGCTTCTTCAACGGTACGGGTGCTGTGAGATTTGCCGGTGTAGGAATCGGCGGCGTTTCTCCCTTCCTGTATCCTCCTCGTCCGACCATAATCGCCACCATCCCGGCGATTTGATCCGTCGCTGAACACCATCTGCCGGCGGATTTTCCGCGGCGAGCCTCTCCATCGGGTGGTTGCTCTCGATCTGGTGGTTTGGGAGTGGCGGAGTTCCCGAATTGCTTCGGCGCATTCGAGAGGGATTAGCGGCAGTACTTGGTGGAAGGGAACGACAGAAGAGGGTTCCTGCTACAACTACACTGTGCTCGATTCCCTCCGTCCTCGACCAGGTCAGTGACGCTGGAGAGATAATCCACTTTGTTTCAGCTGGTTCTGGTAACAAAACGCCCCAATCTACATGCTCATCTCCATAAGTGTAGATGTTCTCCTCGTGAGCCCAATCTACATCCCCATAAGTGTAGTGTGGATGCTCTTCTCGTGATATATGTTGTTTTTGCTCCTTCAACATGAATGAGATAGGGTTTGTAGTAGTTCTGTAACTTGAGGTTGTTCAGGGGCGTTTGCAGTTCATAGCATGTACTTATTTTGTGTTGCATGTATTTTGATTGCAAAAAAATGTCTGGTTGTATGTAGTTCTATGTATATCTATAGTTTTTTTTTTCAGTTGAATGTACTTACACACATGCTCTGAAAATCACTACATCTATGTGTGGGGTAATTGTTGTAGCTGTGGTTGAACGAATGTCTGTCGTCCCCGGTAGCGATCGCACATGCTGATGTAGGTTCTGTAGCAATATGGAATGCATGTGTATAAGCCAGATGTTTTTTGTTCCATTTTGTTTTCTGCATAAACTAGATGGAAATTACATGTCACGGTTAGGCAGTTGCAATTTCAATATTAGTCCAGGCATGTAGATAAGTGGATGGAAAATTTTCACGGCGGAAGTAGTTTTTGGTAGGAACTGAAGTTTACGGGATGCTAAGCATGCAATGATGTAATTTGAGTGTGTTATTAGCACTTCAGTAGGATGTATGGATGATAATAACCTTCATGGAATGCAGTATATGTGCAGTTCATGCAGTAATTAAATTTTGATCGTCGGAGGACCGAGGGTGTATATTTTTCACCTAGAAAGTGCAGCACTCCATATAATTTATCGGCACATTAGTATGTATATTTTAGTGCACTGGATGTAAATTTAAAAGCATCATTGTCGAGGTTTTTAATATTAATATTAGCATTAGTTTGTGTGTAGTTGGTTACATTGTCGAGGTTTTTAATATCATAACATGGTGTAATTTTTCCCAGATTATGCATTTTTGCACATAGATTCAGGACCAAGTTAGCTGTCATAGATGTATATTTTGTCGAGTTTTTAGCATCATGACAGGTAGTAATTTCAACCAAAATTATACACTTTTGCATGTAGTTTAAGGACAAGTATTCTTGTCCTGGTTACATTCTTTTTAGATGATATATACCAAAATTACTCACCGGTGTATTTGTCGGTCATAGGGTTGTAGTTTATATTCAGAATTATATGCTGTTGCTACATCCATGATTTCGAGATCCTTCAAGGAATATGTTGGTCTTTTCATGTTTCAAAATAATTACCGATTTGACTTAAACAATCCTGTTATAGATGTCGTTTTTGTTCAAATGTAGATGTATTTTATGTAATTTATATGTATCAATTACATGGAAACTCCATGTCATGTCCCATAACTAGGTATATTTGCATGTATTTTTAAATTTTAAAATTTCAAAACATAAGTTAACATCAGGAATTACATTAATATATTTTTAATGGCATTCAGAATATTGAGATACGGTATGTAGGTTTACAGATATCTCTTGATTTTTTCCGGTTAGTAGATGTAGATTTTCGCGCAAACTTTGACATTAAGTTCTTAGCACCGCAAATTGGTACTGATTCATTCAACATGATTATATTCTTACATTCCGTTTTTTTAGTTTTTAGGAAAACTACAGAGAGCTATGGTGTTTCTAGTCATACCTAAGGTATGTTCATGATTTTTCAACCTTTTGTTTGTTCATTTTTTCTGTGTTGTCTCCA
The DNA here is from genome assembly GCA_947311845.1 of Poa pratensis. NCBI lineage: Eukaryota > Viridiplantae > Streptophyta > Magnoliopsida > Poales > Poaceae > Poa > Poa pratensis. The sequence goes on from CAMZMU010000041.1 coordinate 158,749,713, forward strand.
ACTCCAACTGATGGAAGAATTTTTATGTTCCAGACACATTCTCGGACCTAAGAGTTTGCCGAAGCAATCGAAATTCAAAATAATGAAGCAAAGATAGTGTCTGAAATTCAAAAAGTAACTTCATCCTAGCTGCCGAAATCATCACTAGATAGTGTATGTCCTGTCCCCACCCCAATGTCAGAAGACGACATTTGTGTTGTCCAAGGATGGCTGAGCTGGCTCGACAATAGAAACCCCTTCACTTCACCTTCTAGATTGACAAATGGCCGGTCACTATCATCTATAGCTGGCATGTTCAGGTCAATACCACCAGCTATAGTTCATGTACATATCTGCATGAAAAACCAAACCATTTCAGTACACATTTCTGCAATAAAAACTACAAGTACTTTGCTAGTTTTCTGCGCATGTATTCTTCTGCAATTTACTTTCATGTTTCCTTCATCTTTTCTATGCAACTGACTTCATCCTTTTCCATTTCTTTTACAGCCAACAAATTCTATCCTACATGCAGAATTTAGTCACTTCAGTTCACCTTCTTGGACAGCAAGAGAAGAATTCAGGCATGTAGTTTCGGGTCAACCAGCTACAAATTCTATGAAGACTGCAGTTTGGGTACTTGGAAAGAAGTTTTGGGAAAAAACTACATGTCACTTGGGCATCAAGTCCCTGCTTTTGATCACCCTGGGAACATAAATGCAGTGGTATCAAGTTACTGCTTTTTAGATCTAGTTAATGGTTTTAGACTGTAGTTTTGCATCAAGTTCCAGTACTTGCGGCTTCATGAACCAAAGTAGTTTCCTGAAATATCTGCTTTCCACAAATGTTTCTTCGAATTTGAAATAGTTCCTGCTAGTTTTAACATCTGGAATACTGCAATGTTTATTGCCTGGAGTTTTGCGACTACCCTGGATGTTACATGTACTGCTATCTTGGTTTACTGGAGTTCTGCATGATGTATTTCTTGGTTTCTTCCTTATGATCATGTTGTTTCTTTTGCCAATGGAGCTACTGCGTGGGGAGGGTGATACACTGGCGTGGGGTGGTGGATCTTATGTTTGTTGTGTACCTTCAGTTTCTAAACTACTTTTACTCATAAAAGTTCCATCGATCTGGGTAGCAGGTAGGGTTGCCTGGGGATCTTCCGAGATGTACTCCGTAGTGCTTTGCATCATAAGTTACATGCTGGACATTTTAATGAGATTCGGTAGTACCGGAAGGAGCTGTAGCAATCAGCACCTCCTGGTTACTAGGGATCTTGTTTTATTTTTCTGCTAATGTAACAAACATCATTACAACAGTCGACATGGAGTTTTGGAGTAGGGGCGGCTGGAGGTGGAGCGAAGTATCTGCGCGCTCGCTCGTTTCCGTCCGTTCCCGCGGAGGGGCGCACTACGTGACAGAAGCAGCGCGTGGGCCTTGATGCTATGGGCCTGACCGAAGTTTCCCTTTTCGGCAAGGGGGACAGAACTTTCCGTTTCCAGGTGGGGCACCCTGTAGCGCAAACGGGTGCCCAGCACTCCCTAGTCGCGTCCTTTACCAAATGCCTGAAAATGCTAGTGAGGCGATAGTTGCTCATCTCTGAAAGACATCTTCCCATCTGCTGTTGGGGAAAGATGATGCTGGCCCCTTTCCGATGAACTTGCTCCTGTAATCATCAAGTTGGAAAGGAAATACTCTGATACCACGGACATTTCAGTGCCATATACTGTTAATATTGTATGATTCAAGAAAAAAAAATGGGCTGTTACATGAATACTAATGCAGAAATACGAGTACATCTGAAAAAACAGAGATGTTCAAAACCTAACTTTGCACTTCACACACCAATAACAGAACCCATGTTACTGCAGATTCCTGGTTCGGCGCGAGGCTGAATTATTGTTTCCTCATTATTCCGAGAAGGAGCTTCAACCTTGGTCATGCATCAATTATTGCGTGCAGCCTACCTCAGAATTCAAGGATTGGTGGATCATCGTTGTGCAGATGAACTGGATGACACGCGTCCGCCAGCTGAACCCGCGGCGGCTCCAAACTGAAAGCCTGATCCTCTTGATACCAGAATCTAGTCCGAGGTCATCGGTGCTTGACTCGCAGTTTCTCCTCTTCTCCCTCATGGAGGAAGCTTTGTTTCTTGGGTTTCACCCAAAATTTTGAGTGTGGGCCTGTTCGGGTGGTTCTTCGCCGCTCCTTCCCAGTCTTGCCGCGTTCGCCCAGTCACGCCGGCATGGATCGTCACTTCCTTGAGCTGTTTGAGGTGCCTGATATTCATACCCGAAAGGCCATCCAGCCATGGACAGAGCAGCTGGAGAGAAACGAGATTCGGAAGCTCCTTGCTCCATTGTTGGCAGAGCCGGAGCTGGACTCTGCAACACAAAACACAGGCGTTCCAGGCTTGGGAGAGCCCCATTTCTCACTCGAAGCTCTCGAGCTGATGGGCTGTCAGTTTGAGGCAAAGCAGGCAGCGTAGTCCGATCAGTGCTGACAGAAGATCTCGTGTCAGGGTAGCTGTAGCTGATGAGATGCACAGCTCTGTGAGTCCTGAAAGCATGGTAACAAACGGAGGCAATCCTCCGAGTAGCTCCCCTTGTAGCTTAAGTGACGCCATCTCATATACGAAGCCATCAGGGCATGCCTCGAACTCGATTGAACTGAGCGATTCTCCAGAGCATTCTTCTGAATTAATTGATAGAGAACGAGCACCTTGGTTCCCTGCATACACCATGGGAACCTTGGTGAACTCCTGAATTGCCTTGGAAAGGTCAGTCCAGTAGTTGTTGCTACTGCCATTCGCACAGGGCTTGCACCATATCTTCATCTTCCTGAGCTTTTTCATTTGGCCCACAAATTGAAGAAATCCTTCTTCCCCGTTGGTGTCGAATCCAGCTAAAGTCTGCAAGTTGCTCTCTTCGACAAGAACTTGTGTAGCTTCCGAATCTTACTTGCATTCTTCAGTCATCTTTTCAAGCATAAACCTCCCAAACAGGTGAAGTAAGTGTGGGAGCTCGAAGGCTTCCTTGGGCAATTTATTTATCTGGTTCTCCTCAAGTCCAGTGTCTCCAGACAATGCAGCTTCCAATAATGCTCTTGGGAAGCTTGGTATGGAGCTCCCCAAGCTTAGATACCTCAGATACAGCAGCTTGCCTATATCCTTGAGATGATCATCTTCCAGATCACTGCATTCTCCGAGATCTAAGACGCGTAGAAGTTTGCACATGCCAACATAAGAGATGGCATCAGCTGCTTCATTATTATTCCCAGAGAGTGTCACAGACCGAACACGAGATAGCCCTTCTTGCCATATGCCCCTCCACTATACTTATATGTGGCGTCGCCACCATGGATAGAAAGATGACGAGCGTTGACACCGTAGGGTGCTCTTGGACGGTCAAAAGAAGATGTGCGATGAATCTCCGCGACACGGACTTGTGCAGCACGAACTCGTGCATGATGCCGTGAGTTCTGCACGTCTTCACCTGCGCATTGTTCCTTGTATCGATAGACCGGATGATATTCCGGTCTATAAGCATCTTGAAGTTCTCATCTGCGATGTCCTCCTCGCTGCGTGAAGGATCACACCGTGCATATCCTTCAGCTAACCAGCGCCTGACCACAACTTTCCTCTTCAATGGACGATCATTTCGGAATACACCCAGATACAACAAGCACGCCTGAGCATAGCCCGACAGACTCTCATAGTTATCCAGAAGCACTTCCCTCAGATCTGCAAAGTTGTCAGGGGCATGCTTTTCCTCTCAGGTGCGAACCCAAGTTGCGGCATAACTCACCACACTGTTTCACTGTGATTCACTCGAACTTTTCAAATAATCCGAGACACTGACAAGAGCGAGTGGAAGGCCATCGCACTTGTGCAACAGCATCTCCGACCCCTGCTCCAGCTGAGGTGATGGTGCCCCCGGCAGAGCTATCTTCTTGGAGTCGTCTTTGCCAAGTGACTTCACATGGTACACATAACCATTGCCATGGCTGCATATGTTTGCTACTGACTGAATACTTGTGGTCACTATTACTCTGCTGCCTTTATGTTATCTTTCAAGATTGAACTTATAGTGCTCCATTGCTCCATCCTGACGTCGTCAATGACAATTAAGTACCTACAAATCATAATTCAAGATAGCTAGTCAGCAGCCTAATTAGGTGGCATGCATGTTGCAACTTCTGATAACACATTAACACCTAATTAGATTAGTTGTGACCACGTCAAGATAAGCCTAACACTTTGGCTGGTACGTAAATAGTTGGTGCATACACTGTAATCACACTAGTGAAATTGTATCACATTATTTCACTAGTGTGATTACAGTTGATAAAAGAGTTAAAATACCCACATTGTCCAACCGATCCGTAAATTTGTGAGGAAAAGACTGTTGTATTCCTTTACATCAATCCATGGACAATCTCATCAAAATCTGAGAAACAAAGCTTGTTTTAAATAATCCCACCTCTGTTGTTCAAGAGACACCATGCTTTTGGATTGACTATTGGTCTGACTGAACATGGAGTATCACAAGGGGCATACCACAGGAGCTCCCATATCACACAAGGTGACAACAGGCTGATAATTGCAAATCTAATCTCAGCTGTGACTGAGCGAATTTCGAGCTTCGAAAAGCTAATATATGAGGGGATTCCTTCATTTATATATGAGGGGATTTAAAAACTGATTTTACCAGAAATTAATTGATTCATGGGGGAAGGGGATCTATCGCGAAACAACATGAAATGGGGATGAAGATATGGATACGCACCTGTTGTCCTCGAGGTAGTCCTGAGCGCGGCTTGAAGATGTCGTTGACCATCATCAACATTCATGATCTCTTTCTCTCTGGGAAGAACTTGACGGAGAATCTCCTGTAGGATCCAACTGAATCCGCCGCTGCTGTCGATCTCCGACGAAAGACTGCCAGCAGCAACCCAAGCACGGCAGTGGAATCTCTCTTGGCGCAAGGGCTGTCGTAGACTGCCCTCGCCAGAGTGGTCTTCCCCAAGCCGCCGAACCCCACGACAGAGATCACCCTCAGCTGCTCTTGCTCACCCTCCACCTCATCAAGCAGGGAGACGAGCTCCTCCACTGCCTTCCCGATGCCAACCACATCGCGCCGCGTAACGGAGGGATCACCACGCCTCCTCCTCGATGTGGTACCAGGAACAGGAACATCGATCACCCGCTGGTGCGCCTCCTTGATGCGGCTCCGAAGCTTCTGGATGTCGCCGGCGAAGCTCGAGCAGATGGCGGGTTTTGTAAGGCCACGGAACGGCCAGGCGCCAAGCTGCTTGCACACGAGGCGGTGGATGAAGCGGTCGATGCAGTCCTCGACGTCGTGTGCGAGGTCCAGCATCTCCTCGCTGTAGAGCGTCTCCACGGCCGTGCTGCGGCGGCCTTCGCTCCTCGCCCCCAAGGGGAAAAAGGCACACACGCGGTCAGCCATGGCGGCCTCGAACATCTCGAGATCTGCCCTGATATGTTCGACCTCTTGCGCGAGGTTCTTGTGCTTGCCATACTCCTTGTCAAGGACCTCGAACAGCTTCCCCACGACGGTCTTCAGGATAGCTCCCGCTACGGCAGACTCCATTGATTCTGTCGATGTGTGTGTATGCTTCGGTCTCCGGCCTCTCTGTGGCCATAACCTTTATTTTGATGATGATGGATCGGATGCTAGTATTTTTTAACGGATTTGCTAGTTCTTACGAGCGGTTGAGAATTAACTAAATCTCAGGTACGGATAATTTCCGCCCGAATTCACATATGTATCCGTTTTTAAAGATATGGTATTTAATTATGGAAATCCGCCGGATACGGATACGAATAACGATATTTGTTAAGCGGATATCCGAGATAAGGTAAAGGGTATTACTATTATTCGACGGATGCGGATTATCTGCTAGTTTTTGTGGATTATCCATATACTCTATTAGGATAATCTGATTTATTAGCCTAACGAGTTAGTATAAATAGCAGGTCCATTGGCGCATTGAACTAATCACCCTTTACGTCTCTTTGTATATAATTAATCTTACCACTTATACTCAGTAATCATATAGGAGTATCCGTTTATGCCGTGCAACGTGCACTCTCATCTGGTCACTTTGTAGTGTCATGTGCTTGAATAGTTCTTTTGTTCAAAAAATTGCATTGTAAATTGTGTTTCTTTGTACTTATTTATCCGCTAATTATTATTTGTGTCCAGTCTGAATCCACTGTTTCTGATCTGAATCCGTAGTCCGATATTATCCTCATTCGAATTAGCATCTAGTTATTATCCGATCCGTTCTGAATCTGACAGAAAAATATGGAAAAGGATATGGAAAGAGTATTATCATATCCGATATGTTTACATCAATAATCTCAGTCGTTGACATGCGTTAGATTTGCATCACAAAAACCAACGTCATTTTTTGACACCTCAAAAATATATCTAAATGCACGGACAGATGACTTAAAAGTAAACCGGTAATATTGTGAAAAAGAAAATCGACATCATTCTTGAAAAATGTTGCTAACAGCATATTCATGGATTAGCCCCAAATCATTAAATTTAGATACATATTTTAAGAAACAAACCAGAGGGACCGAAAGTAAAGGAGATCACTAACCTCATACATTAAACTCGGCATACTGCCACCACGTATAATTTCGAAAGATGATAAACACAATAATTTGTTTTGTACTGCCTGGTACTTGTTGTTTGCCATTAAGATGATGCTTATATAGGTACTCCGTTCTCCATAATGTAAGATGTTTTAGACTTTTTTTCACATTTACATGTATACACATGCATATAGACATGTTTTATTGTGTGTGCACTCTTTTTAGACCGAATTTAGACAACATATGTGCCATCTAAAACATCTTAGAGCGTCTCCACCGGTATGCCCAACTGCGCTCCCAATAGGCCTATTGGATGCGCCGGCACAAAATCAGCCCCCAGCGGCGCGCCCAATAAACCAAAAGTTGTCGGCACGTTCCAATAGAGCGTCCGGCAACCCCGTTTCGCGCCCAGGTTATAGGGACGCAACCGGGCGTGCCGGCAATCGCGGCAACGTGCGCCTCGTCGATTCCAGACGGGAGGGGCCGACGTGTCAGCGACACAACAGTCGGGCGGATTTATTATGGCCGGTTTGTGCGTTTTAATGACACAGCGGCTCCCTAGGTGGGCGCAGACGACGCGACGCGTCGAGCGCATCACTAAGAGGTCAAGCGGTGGCGTGCACGCGTCGTTGTCGTCAACATGCTTGACAGACGTAACGGTGGCGGCGTTAATGCGGCCACCACCTCCTCCTCTCCCCGTCGGCTTTAAAACGGCGCCCGACGCGCCTCTCCTCTCCACACAACACTTCTCAACTCGCCACTCTCATAGAAACCCTAACCGCCATGCCAGGTAGCCGCAAGCCACGACCGGAGCAGACCGCTGAGGAGGTTATCCGCCGCCAGCAGATGGCCGCGGACCGTCGTGCTCGGCGCGAGCGCGCCAACGCCACCATGAGCACCTCGAGCAGCAACGCCTCCTCCACGAGGACCGGATGATGAACCAGTCGTTCGCCCGCGAGATGCGTCCCGAGGAGGAGGAGTGGAACGCGTCCGCGCGCCGCCTCGCAGCGCAGCGCGAGGCGGACCTCTTCAAGCCGCGCCGCCACCCCGAGCAGGGCAGTTCGTCCCGAGCACCACCAGGCGCGGCCAGCTCTTCCCGCGCCGTGCTGCCTGCGACTACGCTGTCGGAGGAGAAGGTGGAGGTCTACCACCGGCACAACATACCGGTGCCAGACGGGTTTGTGCTCCCACCGGGGTGGGTGCTCAACGTCGTCAAGGTGTCGGTGGTGCCGGTGCTGAGCGGCAGGCCCCGCCTTGAGTACATCACGCGGCAGTGGAGGGACCTGTCGTATGAGCAGCGCGCGGACCCCTTTACTCCATTTCGGCGCCATACTGGTACGTCGTGATAGACGCGGAGCACGAGGCGCGCCACAGCTCCTTCTTCCTCCCCTTGCCGGCACCGGCCCCACCAGTGGCGCCGGCCCCAGCCCCGGCACTGGCAGAGGACAGCGACAGCGATTGGCGAAAGCAGGAGTGGGAGGGAATGCAGCCCGCCATCGAGGCCTCCCTCCGCCGCCGCTAGATCAAAACCCACAACGCTCGGCGACGGCGGCGACCCAAAGAAGTTCTTCAAGGCCGGAGCCGCGGCGGGTGAAACCAGAAGCCTCAGCGATGGCGACGCCGATGGAACTTCCTCCTCATGAGCCGGAGATCATCTTCCTCGACGCTGCCGTGTAGTTGGTTTCACCGTCGCCGGGATGGGCCTCCTTCTCGAGCGTCTCCTTCCGCCACCGCTAGATCTAGGGAAGAGAGTTTAGTTTAACTTTAGTTAAATTTAGTTTAAGTTTGTTAAATGTTGTTTGTTAAATTTCGTTAAGTTTGTTAAATGTTCTTCAAATTCAATGAAATATCGCCGGTTCGTCCAATTCGAGTCTCGAACTTTTTTTCTCAAAACCATATTGGGAGCGACCGGTGGTGCGCGACGCTCTTAATAGGCGGCAATGGTTTCCGACGCGCCCAATAACGTCTGTCCGGCAATTTTACCGGGCGCTCTATTGGGTGGAGATGCTCTTATATTTTGAAACGGCGGGAGTACAAGATACAAACTGTGTGCGGCTTGTCTAGGGTCCAGGCCCGGTCCCTAGGGGGGGGGGGGGGGGGGGCAGGAGGGGCGGCCGCCCCGGGTCCATGAGACCGAGGGGCCCCCAGTTCCAACTACTCTAGCAGCGTAGGCGGAGGAACGCCATTAGAGCAGGTCGGTATTTCCTCTCGTGCGGTTGAGCTAGACGTGGAAGACGAAGGCATGAAGCGTTATCCTTGGGCCCTGTTTCCGTCTTGTTTGCTTGGGCCTTCTTCGGGTTCTTTCCCTGGTTAGCTTTTTTTTGCATTTAGTTACCTTTTTTATAGCTAATTTTGCATTTAGTTACCTATGAAGGCATTAAGCTGGGAGGGGCCCAGAAGATAATCCAGGAAATGCAACACACAGTAACGCTCATTTTCATTCCTCAAAAACAAATTCACTCTCATTTTCCTGCTAAAAAAAGTTTGATGCATTGTCTTTTTCATTTGTGCATTGATTTCTCTAATAGTTGGTAAAGGCGGGCTGCAAGGCCATGGCTAGATACAAGTTTAATTCTCCATTTACTCGATGCGGTGCACAATATTGTTCGACCCTTTCCCGGTAAAGGAGTTGGAGATTACCAATTACCTTTCGTCTTGCGACCACGGCGAGAAGCGAGCAGTGGAATCCACGAGATGAGACCGCACTACAGTGCCAGACATGATATTGGAAGAACTATTTAGTATCGTACGTGTAAATTATTTAATGTCACTATTTGTTTTATATGCTTTATTAGTAATATTCAAAATAGAGTCCGGATCGAAGATGGATATTGCTGATTTGATTCTCCCAGCTCCAGAATAAGAAAAAATAACAACTCATCAGTTCACATATGTCATCACGAAGATTTTCTCTCAATGTATCAAATAGTCACATCATGTAAAAGTTATGCGTCTGACAGTGCAAATATGAGTTGATTAAGTCACAAAGACATTTACCGATAAATTAAATTAAGATCTCTATTTTCTTCTATAATAAGTTTGAATACACTTTAAATATGTATTGGTAACATTTTTATATAATTCATTACTGTTTTAGAAATTATATTAAGGGCCCCAAATACTAATCTCGCCCCGGGCCCCAAAAATCTCAGCACCGGCCCTGCTAGGGTCAAGTCATTGCCAGCCTTTCATTTTGATAACTTAGGGCATCTCTAACCGATCCCCAAAAACCGGTTAGAGGAGTAATCTTTTACTCCTCTAACCGGACCTAACCGAACTCTCAAACCGTTAAGAGGAGTAAAAAATTTACTCATCGGCCTTCCCGACTCCTATATTTACTCATCCAACACCACGATGAGTAAAAGATTTCCTGCCCGTTTTTGCGTTCACACTGCCTATATCTTCCTCCACGCACCGCCGGTCTTGCTCCCCACCTCCGATATGTCTCCGCCCCGCCGCCATGGTCGCCACCAAGCCAAGCTGAGCATGGGACTAGCTCCACCTCGACTTCCTCTACGCCGGAGTATGTGGAATCGATCTGCAGCGCAACAAATTGAGCTCACGGTCACCGTTTCCTCCGGCCTCGACGAAGCTCCGCCGTGGAGAAATTCCCTCGCCCCCGAGCTCCTCCGACCCTGCCGCGCACGGGGGAGGCTCCACCGACCCCTCCTCTTCATCCTCGTCAAGGGAAATAGGTCGGCGCCGTCCCGTTCCTCGCCAAGAACGTCTTTCTTCCACCTCCTGCTCGTCCATGGTGAGCAGCCTGCCTCGTCAAAGCGGCTGGCCTCCCGCCGCTGGCCCCGTCCTGCTCGGGCGGCCTCCACACATGGCCCCGTCCTGCTCGGGCCGGCCTCCCGCCGCTGGCCCCGTCCTGCTCTCCGGCGCCGTCGATCTCGCCTAGCAAACTCGCTTTCCTCCCAGCCTCGGTCACGAAATCAAGGGAGGAGCCGGCCTGCCGCCGCCAGGTTCCGGTAGCGAAGGTCACCGCCGTCCTGGTCCTGGCCGGGTGGAGACGAGGCGGGGACTCGACGGAAGGCGCCCCCGGTGGAGAAGGTTTCCCGCAGAAGTTTTCTGCCATGACTTTTTAATCTGTATTTTCGTTTTGTTCATCATCAGCGGTCGTCCGAATCCTCTCCGTTTTGTTGGTGATGCGAGCAGGAGCTGGCTGTGGTCATCTGCAGAGGGAGCGGCGGCACCAGGTCTGTCCGGCGGCGTGGTCATCTGCAGCTCGCCCCGTGCGTGCGTCCGACAGGCCCGGAATTCAGCTATAGTTCGTCCCGGCCGGCCGGCCCCGAATACAACCGCAGCTCGTCCTCGTGTATTGTTGTCTAGACTAAATACAGGTTATGATTTTGGATGTTTTTGGTGCCAGGTTATGAGCTTTCGGATGTTTTTGGTGCCAATTGCCAAGTGTTCGATGAAATGTTTGAGCCAAATTTTAGTTTTAGCGAGTTAAGTTTTGGAGATCGGTTAGGAACCGTTGTCCTTTAGAGGAGTACTTTTACTCCTCTAAGTTTTCTGCGGAGGTTTACTCCTCTAAACCTTAGGGGATCAGTTAGAGATGCCTTTACGCCGGTCGGATGCAACAAGGGCTGAGGACCACGAGAGAGCAGCTTACTTGCTCTACCTCAAATTATAAAACTTTTTTTTTTTGACTAGGAACACTTTATTCCATTACTCGACAGGCTCAGCAATAGTGCTGGCCACCAGAACACTTACATCATCAGGCAATGCATCCAGCCAGAGCGACCGGCGCTCCTGCTTGCGCATGCCAACAGCGGCCATCTCATGTGCCAACTTATTACATTCACGGGGGCAATGGGAAAAACTAATGGAATTAAAATTAAGTGTAGCAAATAAACGAAGGTCACGGTATAGCACACCTTCAGGTGACCGATCAAAACTGGAACGGCGCTGATTAAATTCTGTGCATCTGATTCGACTTGGACATGTCCCATCCCCCAGCTAGCAGCTGCCTGCAATGCTTCTGAACATGCAAGCGCTTCTGCCTGTGCTGCGCTAGCAACATGCTGGAGATGCCCTGCCCCTCACTACACCGTCACTGTCACGGATGGCGAAACCCCATCCTCCTGTATTTGTAGCAGAAAAGAAGGCCCCATCGCAATTAACTTTCAGAGTATCGCCATCAGGAGGTTGCCAGCTTTGCAGCTTCACTGTCCTAGCCCCTTTCTTCAGCTTCCCACAATACTGCTCTGATTCACCTGCCCAGTATTTTACCTGCCCAATAAGATGTTGCTCTGGGATGATTCCTCCATCCAGGTCACAGACTCTCTCTTAATTACCTGCCCAATAAGATGTTGCCCCTTTCGACTGGCGTGAAATCCACGTGTTGCTTTTGCACATCCCGCTAGGGCTATTTTTGATAAAAAGAAAAATTGGAGGGGTCACTTTTAACAATAACATGGACAGGGGTCATATTCACAAGACGATCGAGAATTCGCCCAATGCTTATCGTCTTAGATAGCTGGTGGTTGAGGAGAAGAGAGGCCAGCTGCGCTGGGAGTTGCTTCGATCGTTAGCTGTTTTGAACTTTTGATTGCTTGAAATCCTAGGTATAATATACGCGTGCGCTGTTTAATTCTTCTCTTGATACCTATTGGATGTTATGGAGGATAATATTTCTTACTTGCAGATCAGACTACTTCATATTGAGAGATCTATGGAGGAGGATCCGGCCTGCTGCGTTTTGGCCGGGGGCGCCATGTCCAAACTTGCGGCAAAGCTCGATGGGCTCCTGATGAGGAGCCAAGGGCGTCGACGCCACATGCCAATTCCTTGGGAAGTAAAGAACGAGCTGATACCTCTCATGAAGCAAAATCTGGAAATCATTATGACAATCCTCCAAGATGATGGTGACAATAACTCGTCACGAGCAGTGATCAGGTGCTTGACGAAGGAGGTGCGCGAGCTGTCGTACGACATCCACGACTGCGTCGACGAGCACGCCGTCGGTCCGGCCAGCGACCATGCCACTCGGCTTCTCTGGAGGATGGAGCGGCACGTACGCGTGGCCAAGGCCAACGACAAGAGAAGAGGATTCACGGTAATAGCTCGTCGCCGTACCAGCAGCAAGCCAAAACCTATCTGGCTCTCCGAGAGGCTCAAGGGCCGACTATGGTTGCTCGACAAGATGCGAGAATTCAGCGCGCGCTCGGAGGAGGCGCTGCGTCGGTACAACTCATTTAACCGTCCTCTCAAGAAACAAAGAAATGAGGACAGCAATGGCGACAGTAGCACCAGCGCTAGTGCTAGTGGTACTAGATCTGGTGAATCTTTCGGCTCTTGGAGTCCCCCATCCAATGCCCACGTCCTCCACCGGCGTGTTGGTATCCATGATCTCGCTATGAACACGCTTAAGGCGTGGCTCACGGATGGAGATAGCCCGAAGCTCAAGGTGGTATCCATGGTTGGGTGTGGAGGGGTTGGTAAGACCACCCTTGCCAACGAGCTGTACCGTAGAATTGGAGGGCAATTTGAATGCCGGGCATTTGTGAGGACGTCCCACAAGCCTGATGTCAGGAGGCTTCTCATCAGCATTCTTTCTCAAATACGGCCACAACATCACCCTGATAATTGGAAGGTGCACAATCTAATTGGCGAGAGGTAAAATAATGTTTTCCTCTTTATTTATTTTATAAAGGGTGTTTTATTAAACTCGCAAGATAACATCAAGCTGATACAGTTTAAACGAGCTCACACCCGGCCGTGGAGATAGCCCTAGTAATTGGAAGGTGCACAATCTAATTGGCGATATCAGGACACATCTGCAAGATAAGAGGTAAAATACTATTTTCTGTTACAAATAATGTGTGAGATTTGGAGATTAGAAGACCTACAGAGAATTGGTTAATTTTTTTGTCCACGAGAATTAATAGGGTTCTTTCCTAACGTTGAACTGAAAATTTCAAGATCCATATCACTTAAAATCGCACATCGTTTGTACTATTTTATGCGGCCCCCGCTGCTTTCACATAGTGAGTGACACCTCCCTTCTTCTCCCTCGCGCCGTCTCTCTGGAGGCAACTCAAGGGGGCCAAAACCTTAGTACCCTTCTCCCCCCCCCCCCCCCCCCCCCCCCCCCCCCCTCTCCTCACACACACACACATCCTCGCTGCCACCAGAGGTTCTCCTCGGCAAGCTCGTTGCGACGTCATTCCATTTTCTAGAGGCGTCATCTTGCCGATTACAAGGATCGTGGTCCAGCAGTGGGCAGGCTAGGGGTGGCCATGGCGGCTTGGCATGTTTGGTTACAACAATGATGACATGGAACACATGTTCGTTGGGAAACCCCAAGAGGAAGGTATGAAATAGTTCAGCAGCAATTTTCCATTGTGAACAAAACCAAGGTTATCAATCCAGTAGGAGTTGGAAGAGTTTCAACACGGTGCCAAAGCTACTCTGGCGCTTATAGCTTCGGCGTGGACCTGCACACAAAATAATCAAATTACTTTGCCCCAACGAAACAGGAAGGTTGTCAATCTCTCTGGCTTGCTGAATACAAAGGATTAAACGTATGGTGTGGAGAATAAATATAAATGCAAAAATGAACAACGAGCAAATGATGGTAGGAAATAGTGTTTTTATTAGTGTAAAAGAATGGATCGGGGTCCACAGTTCACTGGTGGTGTATCTCCATAAAACAGATAAATAAACATGTTGGATAAACAAATTACAGCTGGGCAATTAAGAAATTGTAAGGACATGACAAAACTATTATGACAAGATAAAATTCACTGTAGTATTTAATTTGACATTGCAACAAAATACATATACCGCTTGCTAGCTGCATCTATGACTAATAATCCACCCCCAGGATAACATCTATGTCTCCTGAAAATATGAAGTTGCAAGCAACATATAATTACAATAAACAAAGTGTGTAATGTAAACAATGCAAATGACACGTAGACAAAGCATCATTGTTTTCTTCCTAGTGGCAATAGCACATCCAGAGTCTTAGTCGTTTCTGTCATCTCGAGCCCAGGCAACCGGAGACATGAACCCACTGTTTAGCATAAATACTCCCTCTTGGAGACACTAGCAACAAATTGGCCAAAGCAATCGCTAGCATCCGAGAGCATGCAAGATCATGAATCGAACCCGAAAAGTCAGTGTGTCTTCGTACAGGAACATCATTGATCTGGTGTTGTGGTTGAGCCTTTGGTGGTGGTTATCGTTCTGTGGAGCTCCATGGGCACTTCTGGTGTCTTTTTCCCTGAGAACCTAGTACTCATTATTCCCATGTGTGTTTTAGCGTGAATTTGTTTGCCTCCTGGTGGTACGACGCCCTTCATTCCAAGACGAGGGGCAAGGGTTCCCTTTCTGACGTGGAACACGGAAGAATATGGGTATAGACATGTCCCATTGTATGAGACGACGACAATTTTTTGGCCGTGCCTCCCCCAAGACCCTGGTTGCCTTTCTGGCTTTGGTCACGATGACGGGCCATGGCCCCGTATCTCCAGTTGTGCTTTTTCTATTTTTTTCTTATGTTTGCATTTTTTGTTTGTTGCTTGTAAGCTCTTTGTAACCAGGTTGTATCTTTCGTCGTGGCTTTATTAATTTAAAGTTGGGTTTTAATGCCTTTTATCTTTAAAAAATAGTTGGTTTCCAACCGGGCTACCTCCATTTCCATTAATTTCTTTACGAAAATACAAAGTTCGACGAGTTTATAACCTCCCATAATCATATAAGAGAGAAGCATAAGGGAACAAGAAAATGGACAGCGGGCTAGGGCAGCAGCAGGAAACCCACTGAGAATGCTCGATCTCAAACAAACCCGTGGGGCAAAAACATACTGCTACCAGAGCTCTAACCTAAACAGGAAACCACATAGCCTTCGTGTCTTCATCTTTGAATAGACTAGCTCAGGTTTAAAAAAAATGCATAGACAGTGAACACAATCGAAACGGGAGAACTTAGCTTGAAATTCTAAAACGTAATTTTGTTCTTGGTTGTCCAAATTGCCCAGCATATAGCCAACACCAAAATAGTGAAATATTTTTTCACACCAAGCCAGAATTTATGAAACCAAGCAAGACAATGCCAAATTGATTTAGGGCAGGAACTAGTGCCAAAAACGGACCCAATGCATGCCCACCAAGGTTTTGGTTACCGGTCGGGATTTCGACTTACCGGGCGGTTACCGAACTTCCCGAGTACCCACAGGAAATGTGCTTACCGGTCAAATAATTTCGAGATTTTTGAATTTTTTGAATTTGAACGCCCCGAATTGGCTCAAAAAGGTTTACTGTCAATATAATAAAACGGTAAGAGATGTAGTGCGTTGGCAGGTACTCGCTGCTCTCTCTCGTGCGGTCACGGGTTCGACTTCCCGTTTCGTCAATCTCTTTTTAGTATTACTAGCACAATACCCGTGCGATGCAACGGGTTATCAAATGATACTCACAAAAGATTAAAAAAAATCAGTCTTTAGTTTACTTGGGAAATTGATTTTTTTCTGATCGAGAGACGTCGTCGTGTCGGTCTTCAGGTTTTTGGTACGTACCGAGACGTCGCAGCCATGCATAGGGGCGTTTCTTTATCTCACCCGCCAAACTGATCCTCGATAGACGAATTTGATTGAATCCTCTATCGATCTGATTTGCACGAGCCTTTTCCTTTATCGCCTAGTGACATCGATTTGTACGCTAGAATTTTTTTGTCTCAGTCTTTATGATTAGTACGGTAAATGACCGATCTGATTAACACATTGGACTTTGAAATTCTTTTTACTATGATTCTATTGAATCCAGACGTCGTAAGAAATGATTAAAGTGATTTTTTATGGCAGATAAAAAATGGCAGACACTATTGTTTGACAATATCTAAATAAGAATGAACTGAAAGGCTGCACGTGCACTAAAGACAGAAGGAGATCTCACTGCTCGTCCTTTGTTTAGGAGCTCATTTCCTTGATTATGTTGTGTTTTATTCGGCCGTGCCGTGCTTGGCATAGTCGTTACTTCCGTTGAAAAAAAACATGAATTTTAATTGGGCCTTTGCTCTAGCCCGTTCTAGTGAACATCCCGACAACAGCAAGCAGCCCATGGCCTAGGAACGAAGGCAGGCACCAGCAGAGAGTCGTATCCGTCGATGGTACCGGTCGTCGATTTTTCACTGGTTTTTTTACCGATCGTGCGATTACCGCTTTGACGTACGCGTACCATGTCGCTAAGCTATATTATAGTAGAGATTATCTCGTGCAAGATTAGATCTCCAAAAATACGGAAAAAAAGTTAGGCCAAAGGATCGAACTTGTGACCTACTAGGTGCGTAGTTCACAGAACAGAGGCATACCGCTAGGCCACAGGGAAGGTGTGTCTAGTCTGAGGTTAGAGCCGACATATCCTTTCTGGACAAATTTGAATTCAAAATTTGGATTTTAAATTTGTCCGGTAACCATCCGGGATTTCTCGGTTACCGCGGTAACCGAGAATCCCGAGCCCCCTCGGGATATTTTTAAATTCGGGAACCAAAACCTTGATGCCCACACAACCCTGGAAGAAACACATTTGGACATAATGTGCTCGTGTTTCCACATTATTACGGACATGATAGGTTGGATCACCAGCCCATTTTCATTTTTTCATATTATCGCTGGTCAAAATAGCATCATACATAAGTTGCCACATCAAAATTTTGATTTTAAGAGGGATTTTCAATTTTCATTTATCCAGCTATATTTTGGACCAAACAAAGGTTTTTCCAAGTATGTGTACACTGAATTAGTCACTATTTATTTTACTTAGAGTCAGGTTCCAATAGACAATATTATCCACGGTTGCCATAGGTATGGATTTAGCATATTATCCAGAATATAAGTCCACTAATCGTTCAAAAATCCTGATAAAGCCTTCTTCTAAAAGGAATATTGAAAATTAAATCAGCATACTTCCTAACAGTACTCTCCTACATCTGGCAAACATCATACAACACAGGGATAAGAATGCATCAAAGCAATATTATCCAACCAAGGGTCTTTCCAGAAACGAACCAGAGATCCATTATGCAACTTGATACCCTGACTAGCCATATAAACCTCTTTCACTTTCATTAGGCTTTTCCGACAAGGAGAATCATTAAACCTTGTTTTGACATTGGCCACAGTTTTGTTTTGCAAATATTTAGATTTGACAATTCTCTGCCAAAGACCATCTTGTGTTCTAATTTCCACCACCATTTCACAAGTAAATTGATATTTTGTTACCTTAAAACAGTAACCCCATGGTCACCCTTTTTCTTAGATTTGCATATTCGTTTCGACTTAATCAGGTAATATTTTTTCTTCCTGTTTATACCTTGCCAAAATAAGTTTTGCATCTGTTTTGTTAACTTCTCAATAACATTCTTGTTAAGTAAAAGATATATACATATAATGCAGGGGGATCCCGACATTGCAAAACAGTAAGTCTGCCACCACACGAAGCATTTTTGCAAATCCAGGAAGCGAACCTCTTAATAAATTTCCCATCCACAAAGTCCCAATCAATAATTTTCAGGTTTAAAAAAGTAACAGGAATGCCAATATACTTTAGGGGCAAAGTTCGCACTTGGCATTCAACACTTCACCATTCATTCAACACAATAAGAAGTCACTATAAGAAATATGTTAGTCTATGAAGATGAGTTTTGTCATGGATAATAGTTTTCTAATAAAATTTATCTACTTCCCCATATGTGCTCAAATTTCCCCAAACCTTTCCCTAGGGAATGATTGGGGACATCCCCATCTGTGAAAAGTGGTGGGCCCCATAGAATATATTTTTTTTCTCTCTCTCTTTTCTTGTAGACACCGAAATAATGGTTGTGCATCGTCGTTTTAGAGCAAGTTCAATAATAGAGTCGAAGTGTTGGCTATAAGGTAATGTCGTGTCACTTATAGCCAGCTCTATAGCCAACATGTATAATAGTAAGATATAAAGATGAGCTACTTTATTAATCCATGGCCCACCATCCATTCTCACTAATTGCCTAGGAGCACGTGCTAGAGCTAGCTCTTGCATGAGAGCCCACTACTCTTTTCTCTCCTAGGTGAGCAGTCGAGGTTGAGGCACCATTCTGTGTCCGCATCGAGACGAGCTCGAGTGCGCCTTCCATCACTGTCGGTTCGTTGTAGGCGTCGGGGTGTATAGGCCCTGCATCTCGGTGCTCGATCGACCTAGATATAAGAGATGGCGAGGAGAAGTACCGGAGGCGACAAGCTTTGGTGGTCGAGCGACGAGGGCTTACAATTGGGTAAATGCCTTTTTTCGCTATCTATTTGGGGAAGCCCCCATATCTCCCAATGGGAAGACAGATGGGGGCAACAGTTAGAGATGCCCTAATGGCATGTACAATGCAAGTTGCTTAAGTAGGTGGTTATAAAAATAATCAAAGGTATCTAATTAAGAATTTGTCCTATACAAATAGGCACTACTGTATAAGAAATTTAAAAAAAAACTGAACACCACTCTAAGCATATTGTACTGTACATGCCCTAAACTTGTTTTTCTTGAGTTCGTTGACTAAAGTGTTCATTGGTTGCAATTTTATGGACTAATGATTTTAAAAGAAAATGGTTAAAGGTGAAAGTTCCCTCCCATAACCATACATTTTAAGGTAGAAGTGAGGCACCTATGGAGGCTGCTCTTCAAACGCGGGTGTGGGCGAGTTCACTTGTGCACTCTAGCAAACCGAGCACTGCTCGATTCTCAGTTCTCACTAGATTCTCATTGATGGTGTATTTCACTCAGCTGCCAATATACATCTAGTGTGTGAACAAAAAATGTGAATATGCAGTTTTAAATATTCAAATCATGTAGACCTAAAAATTTCTTTCGTAGTTGTGTAGAACCGGCGTTTTGCTTACCAATCAAGAAATTCGGTTACCGCCCGGTAACCGTATATCCTGAGCACCTCCGGGAAATGGTCATACTGTGCAAAAATATCCCAAAACTTGGAATTTTAACGAGAAACCTCGGTAAATGGTCAAATCGGGAACCAAAAAAATTAATTTTGGTTTTCACATTCGGTAACCGGTCGGGATTTTTCAGTTCAGGTAATCCCGACCCACCATCGGGAAAAATTTCCTACCAGCGACCAAAACCTTGTGTAGAACACACGTTATTTCTAGCTTTTGTTTCAAGAGATAATATCATCTTACATTTCAACTTGCCATATCTCAGGTACTTCATTGTAATTGATGATATATGGGCCAGATCAACGTGGGATGTTGTTAACCGTGCTTTTCCGGATGGCAATCATCGTAGTAGAATACTGATAACTTCAGAACTTGAAGATATTGCTCTGAATTGCTGTGGTTATGAACCTCAGTATGTTTACAAGATGAAAACGCTTGGTGAGGATGAGTCGAGGAAGTTATTTTACAATATAGTTGGTTGCTCTCAAGACCTCACTGGAGTTTCAAACAGTATCATAAGAAAATGTGGTGGTCTGCCTCTAGCAATTGTTACTGTTGCCAGTCTCTTAGCAAGTCGGATGGGCAAACCAGAGCAGAGGGAGTATGTGGAGTATGTTGATAAATCCTTGGGTTATGGCTTGATGACAAACCTTACTTTGGAAGGGATGAAACAAGTGGTCAACCTTAGTTACAGAAATCTTCCCCAGCATTTGAAGGCCTGCATGCTTTATCTCTGTATTTTTCCAGAGGGCTACATAATTTGGAGGGATGCTTTGGTAAATCAATGGATAGCTGAAGGTTTTATCTGTGCAACTGATGGAAAGGACGAAGAGGAAATCTCAAGGGGCTACTTTGACGAGCTTATCAGTAGCAGATTGATCCATCCTATTCATATAGATGGTAATGATAAAGTTTTGTCCTGCACCATGCACCACGTGATGCGCAATCATATTATGCAGGAGTCCATTGTAGAAAATTTCGTCGCTGCGATAGATTATTCTCAGGCAGCTACCAGATTCGCACACAAGGTTCGCCGACTGTCTCTTAACTTTGGTAATGCAGAAGATGTGACTCTATCCACAAACATGAGATTATCACAAGTTCGAACACTAGCATTTTTTGGAGCCTTCAAGTGTGTGCCTTCCATTACTGGGTTCCGGCTTCTTCAGGTTCTTATCCTACACTTTTGGGGTGAGGAAGAGAGCATCAAGTTTGATCTCACAAGCATTTCGGAGATTTTTCGGCTGAGATATTTGCAGGTGACATGCAATGCCAAATTAGAGATACAAGAAATGCAGATGCTACGACGTCTGCAATGTTTGGAGACACTGACGATAGAAGCAGCAAGAGGAAGTATAATTCCATCGGACATCGTTCATATACCACGCCTGTTACACCTCAGACTTCCTGCTGAGACAAATCTTCTCAGTGGCCTTGGACACATGACATCACTACGTACACTAGGACATTTTGATCTCAGTACTAATTCAATAGATAAAGTACGGGACCTTGGCAAGCTAACCAATGTCCAGGATCTTCATCTTACCTGTACACTATCAGTGGGTCCTTCCCGTTATCTGGTGGAAAAAATGGAATGTTTGAGCTCAGTTCTGGGGAAACTCAACAATCTGAAGTGTATAACTCTGAAACGTTCAAGAGTAGTGGACCTTGGTTGTGAATCTTCAAGCATGATCATTTCCTGTGATGTGCTGAGCAGCGTATCCTCTCCTCCAGCACTTCTGGAGAGACTTGAGTGGTTACCACGTGTCTGTACCTTCTCCAGCCTCCCAGAGTGGATTGGACATATGGGCAAGCTCTGCATTTTAAAGGTTGGGGTTAGGGAACTAGTGAGGAATGATGTTGATCTTCTCAAAGGATTGCCTGCACTCACTGTTCTGTCGTTGTATGTCCACACAAAGCCTGCAGAAATAATTGTCTTCACCAAGGGGGGGTTCCTGGTTCTCAAGTACTTCAGATTCAGGTGCAGTGTACCTTGTCTAAAGTTTGAGGCGGATGTAATGCCTAATCTCCGGAAACTCAAGCTAGGTTTTGATGCGCATGGAACCACTCAATATGGTCCTATACCTGCTGGCCTTGATCACTTGTCAGGTCTTGAGGAGATCTCTGCAAAAATTGGGGGTGCCAGTGCCAGTGGACCAGTTAGAAGGATTGTCGAGTCAGCGTTGAGTGACGCAATCAGGATGCATGCAGTACGTCCCACAGTCAACATGCAGTGTGTAAATCAGATGTTTGGTGATAAGGATGATCAGAACATCAGATTACAAGAGGAAAAAGAAATGACGCCGCAAAAACAGTCTGAGTCCATTGAGGAAGATTCAAATGAACAGCATGTAACCCTTCAGAAGGGCTCCAGGGAAGATGCTGCCTCCAGGTATGTATTTGCCCTTCTAACTGTAACAGTATATTATTTTTTGTTTGTGCGGTTTGTTATTTAGTTTTAATTTATGTTCTAAAAGGCGTAATACCCTGGCCTGTGTGACTGATGCACACAACCATTTTTAGTTTGAATGGCGACCAAATCTTGCTGCCAATGATGCTTCCATTTTCCATAATATAAATGCTTGATGCCAGCAGTTTTTCTACGTGATTGGAGGTATTTTTTTTAGAATTACGTGACTGGAGGTTGCGAACAAATAAGCTGCCATGTAGTATTGATATATCCTTGTATAATCTAACTAGAACAATGAATGTGAACCATGGCTAGAAGTGTGGTTGTACCCCTAGCCCATTAAAATTTAAACATTAGGTTTGACACTTGTGTGTCTCAAGATGCGGAATACTATTTCAGTGGGAGGCAACATTACCCTCCATATCTAGGCGATTGTGCTTATTTCGTCAATCTCAAAGCCCAACCCACTCCGCTCATAGGACTAAAGTATGTGTGCCACCCAAAGGGGTGAGTGTAAGTGTGCGTATGTGAACGTCTATGTTTTTTACTGTGTTTCTCATAAATAAACAAGAACAATGAATCTTTTGTTCTTTCTCTATAGGGTATCCTTCTCGTCCGCGCCGACGACGCGGCCGTCCACGGGCACAGGCGCCCCGGCCAAATCGGAGTCGGACCACTCGGACCTGGAGGCGTCTGTCCGCGAGGTGGAGAGCAGCCGTGTGGTTCCGCCGCCGGAGGAGAAGCGGCCTCGCAAGCCGGCGAACGGGCGCGAGGTGCCCCTGAACCATGTGGAAACGGAGCGGCAAAGGCGAGAGAAGCTGAACGAGCTGTGCTACGCGCTCCGTGCGGTGGTGCCCAACATATCCAAGATGGGCAAGAACAAGGCATCGCTGCTCGGCGACGCCATCGCTTACATCAACGAGCTCCGTGGCAAGATGACGGCTCTCGAGTCGGACAAGGACACGCTCCATTCCCAGATCGAGGTGCTCAAGAAAGAGCGCGACGCTCGGCCAGCCGCGCCATCGTCGGGGATGCACCCCGACGGCGGGGCACGGTGCCATGCAGTGGAGATCGAAGCGAAGATCCTAGGACTCGAGGCGACGATCCGCGTGCAGTGCCACAAACGGAACCACCCGGCGGCGAAGCTGATGACGGCGCTGCAGGAGCTGGACCTGGACGTGTACCATGCCAGCGTCTCGGTCGTCAAGGACATCATGATCCAGCAGGTCGCCGTGAAGATGGCCACCCGGTCTACTCCCAGGACCAGCTCAACGCCGCGCTCTACAGCCGCATCGCGGAGCCTGGCACCGCAATGCCGATTCGGTGATCGGATTCCATCTACCAGGTAGCGAGAAAACCGTGATCTTACTCCACCACCGTATGATCATCGTCGCCATCAGTTATCGGCGTCGTCGTTATAGCAAGACATCCATACCATCCAGGTGGAGAAAAGAAGACGATGATCATCATGTTGTTGTAAAATGTCTATTAGGAGGAAGGATGGACGATGATCATCGCCATTGCCCTGTTGTGTTTTTGCTAGTAGTGTGTTTAGCAGAATCAAGCGCCCGATTCGTCGTCGCTGTTCATTATACCCATAATATGTCATGACTCCTGTGATGGATCGGCGTAGTGAAACTGTATATTGGACAAGATGAATTGGCCATCGTTCCTCCAGTGCTTGTGTACTGATTGTATGTACTGTTTCTTGTCCTCGCAGCGACAGCAGGATGATATGATATCGCTTGAAAACTAAAATGGTTCTGGTTTCTTTTTATCTGATTGCTACCTGGTGCAAGAATGGTCACTTGTGGTTATTTACTCCAGACACTTGAGAAAAAAAGATCAGTCTGATATTTTGCAGAAATCAGGTAGAAATCAGTCACCACTCTGATGCTGAAGATGTAGGGCTTTGGATTGTAGAAATTTCAAAGGATTTTCAATGGAGGTGTGAACATGTGATTTGGGTGGGCAGACCTCAACATCAGAAACACAACGCTGGTGGAAACAATATTACGGAAAAAATCTGGTGAAAACCATATTTAGAAGTTCTTAAAACTTATCGAGAAAATACAATATGTTAGGACGGAAAAAATACTTAGAAAAACTTGATTTTTTTTCTCAACCACTGTGAAATTTTTAGAAACCCCGAGAATATTTCTTCGATGGGTGATCCGTGAAAGTAATTTTAAATCCCGTGAACATTTTTAGAACCAGTGAACAAGTTGAATCGCGTGAAACTATTTTCTAACTCACAGATTGTATTTGGACCATGAACATTTTCCGAGTCACCGTGAATATTTTTCGAAACTCAGTGATTATTATGTAAGCTGATTAACCAATTTTCTTGGAACCTTTTGAACATTTTCTTAGAACTGGTGAACATTTTTGGTAACGGATGCACATTTTTAGAAGTGAACGTTTTTTGGAACTAGTGAGAGAATATTTAACTCGTGAACATTTTTTGAATGCAGTGAAAGTATTGTTTTAACCCTATGGATACATTTTGAAGCCATGAACTTTTTTCGAACCCACTTGAATATTCTAGAAATTCCATGGATTTTTGGTACATTTTGAAACTCGTGAACATTTTTTCAAACATTATAAATATTTATTTAAACTTAAAAAATGGAACAGCGTGGAAAAAATCCCTGAAAGTTTTTTACCCATGAAACTATTTTTTGAACTCGGTGGATTTTTTCACCCATGATTTTTTTGGACCCCTTAAATACTGTTAGATACCCCGTGCAATTTTTTTAACCGGTGAACATTTGCGAATCCCATGCAAGTATTTTTCTATAAAAACCACCGAGAACATATTTTTCGAACAACATAATATTTGTTTCGGACTGGTCTAGCGGGCGCTCAGGCGCCCGACGGTAATCCCTGGCGCTCACCTGAAATACGTGAACTGTACTGTACACGAATCAGCCATGTCATGTCCATTTATTTCGTTTTTTGATTTTTAAAAGTCGTAACTTTTGAACCAAGCAGTGAAATTAAAATCCGTTTTCACCGTTAGGGTTCTCTCGACGAGTTCTTCAAAAGTAGACCCACTTTGGATATGTTTCGACGAACTTTTTTTAGAAGCAACTTTTGTGAGCAACGAGGCAACTTTTGTGTGCTATGAAGCAACTTTATGCGGCAGCGAAGAAATTAGATTCAGAATGGCGTTAGCAATACTCTAAGCAATCGCCCCCATTAGGGTGTTGTAGTTGCTAACATTTGTGGGCGCCGAGCCAACTTTTGTGAGCGTCTCAAGAAACTTTTGTGGCTGCTGAAGCAACTTTTGTGGGCCCGTAGCAACTTTTGTAGGCACCGAAGCAACTTTTGTTGGTTAGGAAGCAACATTTGTGGATGATGAAGCAACTTTAATGGGAGAGGAAGCAACTTTTGTGGGCGACAAATCAACTTTTGTTGGCGCCGAAGCAACTTTTGTGGGCGACGGATCAACAATTATGGGCGACGAAGCAAATTTTGTGGGCGAGGAAGCAAATTTTGTGGGCGCCGAAGCAACTTTTGTTGGCACCGAAGCAACGTTTGTGGGTGACAAAGCAATTTTTGTGAGCGCCGGAGCAACATTTGTGGGCGTTGAAGCAACTTTTGTGAGTTAGGAAGCAACATTGTGGGTGACGAAGCAAGTTCTTTGGGCGACGAAGCAAGTTTTGTTGGCGTCAAAGCAACTTTTGTGGGCGACGGATAAGCAATTATGAGCGACAAAGCAACTTTTGAGGCGCCGAAGCAACTTTTGTGGGCGACGAAGCAACTTTTGTTGACGTGGAAGAAACATTTGCGGGCGACAAAGCAACTTTTGTAGGCAATGAAGCAACTTTTGCGGCGCGAAAGCAATATTTGTGGACGACGAAGCAACTTTTGAGGACAATGATGCAACTTCATAACAACAGTAAGCAAGTTTGTTGTGCAATGAGGCAACTTCACAATAACGGTAAATAACTTTGTGATTTGAGACAACTTCACAATAACAATGGTCCAACATAGGAGGTGAACCAACGGAGGGGATAATTGAGCAACTACTTTAGAGTTTTAGGCAACAACAATAGAGACTCGAGCAACTAATACGTATTTGGTAGGCAATTTAGCAACAACAAGAAGCAACTTAGCCACTTCATGCAACAATTTTTTAACCGAGGCGAAATAACTTTGGTGGGCGATAACGCAACTACACAACAATTAAAAGCAACTTTGGTACATGGTGAAACAACTTTGGTTGCGTCTTGCTCCAGTCGTTGCCGTCGTCGATGAGGAGCTCCGCCTCTCTCTCCCCTTTTGATTTGCCGTGCGGAGATCGATCGAGCTCCAATCAATTTCTCGGTTAATCGAGAACAAGCAAAAGCATAAAATATTTTAGACAACAAATTGATAAAATGGAGCAACTATTACATGCACTTACGCAACAAATTGGTGGAACTGAGCAACTCGGAACACAATTAATTTTCCGTTGAGATTTTACACAGGCCTCCGACCAGCAGCACAGGGATTAAGCCCAACTACAACCGGCCCACAACCCACGTACGCTAAACACTAGAAACGCTACAGAATCGAACACCTCATACAGTTCTCTGAAAAAATGCAAGCGAGTTCTCCAGACTCTTCAGTATTGTGCCCATGACCATGGTCGCTTGCGGCCGGCAGCTTTTCACCTCTATCCCACATTCCCACCTCACCTCCTCCTGCCATCGCTTTCCTAGGTCCATAGCCTCCTCCACCGGTGGCGGCCTGTAACACAGGACTACACGAGGTCGGGGAGCTCGTGGAAATTTAACCTTCGCCAGCGGGAAGCCATGAGGGCAGCAGCAGCAGGACCTCGGCCCTCTGGCAGGCCAGTGTGCGCGCGAGGAAGAGCAAGGGAGGAAGACGAGCGTGAGGAATCTGGCGGCGGCCGCGCCTGTGAGGAGGATGGAGGTAGCCGCGAGGAGGAGCAGTGGAGGATGGCGCACTCATGGCCGGTCGACGGGCGGCCCGTCGAGGCTGGAGTTGTGGCCCTCGTGGCGGCGTCCCGATGTCCGGTCGGCGGGGATTGCCTGCAGGAGGTCGGGGCAGGAGACGGGTGCCCTCCCGGTGGCGCGGTGGATGCGGGATTGGGGGGCTCTCGGTGGCGCGGTGGGATAGGCTACGCGGTGCCACGCCGCGCCGACGAGAAGTGGCGTGGGAGGAGGTCGGAGTTGGCCGGGAGCAGTAGGCGAGGACGGTGTCGTTTGATTTCTGGAGCAGTGGAGGTGACAGAGAGATGGGAAAAGGGGATCGAGAGGGAGGAGGCTCGCCGGACTCCTGGGCAAATGAGCATCTCCAAGCGGAGCTCCCAAATCCGGCCGACAGGCCCCAAATTAGGCATTCTACAACCGTGCCCTCCAAACCTAAACCCCTAAAACCATGCAATCCATGCACGTAGGAAATTTACGTAGATCATTCATAGTCATAGTTCATCAAGTTCGGACATACTACATAGGAGCATCTAGAAACTAGCAAAAATATACATCTAAAACTAGCAAAACATACTCCGTAGAGGGGAAGCCGGAAGAAGACGCCACCCGCCGGCACCATCGGGGAGCATCCTCCAGCCCGGAGGAGCTCTGACCGGCGGGATGGGGAACGTCGCCTTCTTCTTCATGTGCGGCGGGGCCGCGCGCATCGGCGGCGCCGGCCGCATCGGGGAGCGGGACGGGGGAGAAGCCCGGCGGCGGACAGGCGCGGAGCCGCATCCGCTGGCCACCGGCGCCGCGCTTGCCACAGATCTACTCGGCGGAGCGCGGCTGCATTGCCCGCTGGCCGCCGGCGCCACCTCCTTGAGCGACCGCTCAATGGCGAGGCGGAATGCGTGCTCCTCCTCGTCGACGGGAGATTCGGAGCGCGCCGGCGCCGCCGCGCTCCCTGACTCCACCTCCGGCTCGAGGTCCTCCCAGTCGAAGGAGTCGGAGGAAGACATTGCTAGGTGGGGAGCGGAGAGGCGGAGGCGGAAGGGGAGGAGAGGAAATGACGCCGGTGGGGACCGGAGAGGCGGAGGCGGCGTTTAATACAGCGGTGGGGAACAGAGGAGGCCGCTTGGGAATGCGCGCCGGTGAGTCCACCTCATGCTGCCGGCGCCGGTCAGCCTCCCTCCGCGTGGGGCCGCGCTGTCAGCGACCCATGAGGCGGGCGTGTCCGGACGCGTCCGGTCGCGTCCGCGCTACCCCAAACCCTCCCCAGATTTGGGCTGGGTTTGGGGGCTGCCGGTCAGCCCGGTCATTTGGGGCCGGTTTGGGGGCTGCCGGTCAGCCCGGTCGTTTGGGGCCGGTTTGGGGGCCACGCTTGGGTGGCCGTTTTTGGGCCAAATGGCCTCCGGACCGTCCGCCCGGACGTATAGGGCGGGTTTGGGGCCTCCGCTTGGAGATGCTCTAATCGTTCGATCGTGTGGTTGCGAGGGTGTGCGCTCGAGACGACGGAATAGCGCAGCTGCGCTTTGTGGTATTTCCCTATTTGTTTAAAGAGGATTTTTAAACTCGTGACTTTTTATTGAACACATGATTTTATGGACTCTTTTTCAAATAAATACATTAAAAAATAATGCATGGACATTTTCAATAAAAAATAGAAAGAGAAAAGAAAATTAAACATAAATAAAAATAATAGAATAGGCAGAGCTCCTGCCGTTTTTTCGCCAACAAATAATAGAAGAGGAAAGGAAAATAAAAAAGGGAGCGTTGAGCGTCCTCCGGAGGATAATTTCCTCCCATGCTCCCATCCTCCGCCTCCACAGCACGACACATGTCCCTGGTTATGCCGTTCTGGTCAACAACGGACGACCAGCGTGCGCCTCTCACTTTTTCCTTTTCCCCACAACGAAACAAAACAACACTGCAGCGCACGCTCATGGTTGCGCGCCTCAGAAGTCAGAATTATCCCTGTCCCTCGACTGTCGTCGCCGGAGAAGACGTCGTCGCCCGTCGCCCGGCCACCCTCCTTTGGTAGCACCGACGCCGTCCCATGGCAGCACCGCCCCCAATGACGGTAGCATCACTAACCACCAAAGGTAGCACCGCCGCTGACCGTCGGGAGCACCGCCGTCCTCCCATGGCAGCAACGGCGATGACTGCCAGGAGCACCGCCGTTGACCGACGGTGCACCACCGTCCTCCCATGGCAGCACCGGCGATGACGTAGAAGCACCGCCGCTGACCAATGGTAGTACGACCGTCCTCCCATGGCAGCAACGGTGATGACCGTCGGGAGAACCGCAGCTGACCGACGGGAGCACCGTCGCTGACCGACGGTAGCACCGCCGTCCTCCCATGGCAGCGCGGCCGCTGACCTACGTAGAATCGACGTTGTCCATCGGGAGCACCGCCGTCCTCCCATGGCAGCATGGCCACGAACCGATGGGAGAACCGCCGCCGACCGTCGGGTGCACTGTCGTCCGCCCATGGCAGCATGGCCGCGAACCGACGGTAGCACCGCCGTCCTCCCATGGCAGCATCGCCGCCTCCACGAATTTGCTGCAGGAGCGGAGGAGGGAGAAGGAGAAGCGCGCGGGGCGGCGAGCGGCACTCGCGGAGGTGGAAGAAGGTGAAGCGCGGGGGCGGCGCGGGGCACGCCGAAGATGGAAGAAGGAGAGGCAGGAGAAGGAGCAGCATGGGAGCCTCGCGAGCTGCGCTTCTGCAGCTGGAGGTAGATGAACGAGATGGGGAAAATTTCTCGATGCAAAGCAGTGAACGGATAAGATGGAGGGGTCATATAGGTCCACTAGGGACACGCGTCACGCGTTGGAGACGGAGGTCGCGGACGCGCGGATCCTCTGGCTGTTTCAAAGTGTTTTCCAATAAAAAAGGAAAGAGCTAATAACACTGGGCATACATAAACTTATCTAGCATGTGCAAACTCATACAACAACTTGTAAACTGGGGTCAAATGCTACAAGAACTTGTCATCTGGGTACTACTTCGTCCAAAATCAGTCTGTGGGTGACACGTGGCGTTTCCTTTTTACGAAAATACCCCTGTAGTTATCCCTATCACAGTCGTATCCTTCCTCTGATTCCCGAATTGATCTCGCCGCGTGTCATTCACTAATTCCCCAATTGATCTCGCCGACTGAAAGAATCGTCGTGCGGCCGTCGCCATCGAGCGTCCGGCCATCCGCCATGAGCAGCTGGTGAGCAGCATGGCTGCGCGAGAAATATGTCGGGCGTTCTCTCCGGCACGGCAGTCGCTGCATTTGTGGAGGTGATGCTTGCCTGGCTGTACCTTACATCACGGAGCTAGAGCCGGACCTTGCAATGGGTTGGCCTCGAGCGTCCCGTCGTGCTCGGCCAGCAAGCGCTTCAAGGGCCACAGGCCCGACGGAGCGGGCACGGCGCCGGCGGCTATGGGTGGCACCTTCAACGGCGACGAGACCGCTTGGCCTCCCGCCGTACACCGACAGTCTGGCGTGTTGTTCGTGCCCAAGCAGCCCCTCCGGTCCTTTCCCTCCTCATCCATATAATACCGCCAGGATCATGATTTGGCTGTCCAATCCGTGATATGCAACTTCGATTAATCCCCCTGCACCTGCTCTGCCTGTAGCTCAAATTGATTAGTACGTTCTACAAAAACAATTCGGTTTCTACGGTCTGCAGCTTCGATTAGTAGGCTCTGCAATTTCGGTTAATTAGCTTGTCGAACACTGCTACCGGAAGGAAGGCGTGTTGGTGTTCAATTTGTGTTTTGCTTGGTTGGCTTCCTTAGTTCAGTTTATCTTCTGCTCGGGATTTCGGATTTGAGTAGTTTGGAGAATCGCGGCGGCCATGTCCATGCCGACGGTTGCCTCTTGAGGCGATCTACAGGGCTTGTGTACGCGGCGTTGGAACATGAGACAAGCTCCTGCGATTCGGCGCCCTGCGCGATAGCGATGCCGCCGTCGCCGGCCAGCTCCCACACCGCCACTCCATCGTCATGTTCTTTTCTCCAACCGCGACGAGCGCTCGGCCGTCGTTTCTTCTCTCCGGGGGGAATCAGAGGAAGGATACGACTGTGATAGGGATAAATACAGGGGGTTTTCGTAAAAAAAAGAAACGCCACATGTCACCATCAGAATGATTTTGGACGAATTTGCACCCAGATGACATGTTTTTGTACCATTTGACCCCAATTTACAAGTTGCTGTATGAGTTTGCACATGCTAGACAAGTTTATGTATGCCCAGTGTTATTAGCTTGAAAGGAAACATAGAGGAAAAGGAGAAAGTAATAAAAGTATTGTTAAAACAGAAAAACCCAACAAAAAAATCCAAAACATGCAAACCACGAAAACCATACTAACAATCACGAAAACGGAAGCAGAAAACCGCTGAGCTAAAACAAACAACGTACAAAAGAATCGAAATAAAAAAATCAGCGAAGCCTCAGGTTAGAAAGAATCAACGCGCGGGCCTAAACTGGGCCAGACCCAGAAGATCGACGGGCTTTTCGTGCCGGGTCGGACGGGCTTTTCATGCCGGGTCGGACGTCCTTCTTCCATCGCCGGGTGCCGCGCGCCGCCCCCGAGCTTCTCCTTCTTCCACCTCCGCGAGTGCCGCTCGCCGCCCACGCGCTTCACCTTCTTCCACCTCCGTGAGTGCCGCTCGCCGCCCCGCGCGCTTCTCCTTCTCCCTCCTCCGCTCCTGCAGCAAATTCGTGGAGGCGGCGATGCTGCCATGGGAGAACGGCGGTGCTACCGTCGGTACGCGGCGCGGGCTTTTCGTGCCGCAATGAGGGGTGAAGAGGATTTGTCGTCCGACCCGGCCTAAGGTCGAATCGTCCTCTTTCCTCTAATCGGGCCAGGCCTGGAATGTGTAGATTTTCGTCGGACTGAGTTCATCGCCAGGCTTTTCATAGTGTGGCCCGGCCTGAGGCATGGCCATATTTACTCTACATATAACTCTTCTAAAAAAAACTCTACATATAAAGGGCAAGAGGGGATATTTCCTACTTAAAAAATGAAATAATCATCCATTCGGAACCCTTAACTTTATTTTAGGATGAATAAATTGTTTTCCTCTATTCTTGGGAAGGGGAGGAAGACTTGGACCATCTGTTGGAATATATGCCGAATATGTACGAGTAGGGCTACAGTTGGACTTGTAATTAGCGGAAGGTTTAGATGTTTGAGTCGAACATGTGTAACCTGCCCTAACATATAAAGGCACCGTGGATAGTTAAAATAGACAAGACGAAAAGCTCGTAGGCTAGACACAAGATCAGTAGAGGGCGGTCCAGCGCCCATTGCACGGATGCCCGGACCGGCGTGGCGTTGTTGATCTGATGTGTCTATATGCCTCGGCGGGTTTGTCATCGACGATACTATGTTGATTAGTACATGGGGAAAAGCAGCAAGGTTTCTTGTGTACGTCGTTCTAAGTGGGCCTGGAGTTTTACATATTACATGAACTGCCACCGTTGAGTCAAAGTAACGGTTTGCACAGACAAAAAAATCCCCATCCCCTGCCTCTGCTCCCGCTGGACGAACAGGCTAGTTGGCGGAGGAGACTGGCTCGATTGGAAGTCGTCGGGGCTCGGATAGGGAAGGGCCGTGGCGGGTCACTGTCGCGTCTACGGCGGTGCTCTAGGACAGCTGCATGGCGATGGAGGTGTCCAGGCGGGGAAATCAGCCACCGGCGTGTCAAGTGGTAGGCTAGACACAAGATCAGTAGAGGGCGGTCTGGCGCCCGTGGCAGGGACGGCTGGACCGGCGTGGCGTTGTAGATCTGATGCGTCTGTATGTCTCGACGGGCTTGTCGTCGACAGTACTATGTTGATTAGTACATGGGGAGGAGCATCCGCTAAGCATGCCCCGCATATGTAGGCGTGGATCACGAAACTGCGTTTCCAAATCTCGGTGTCGGTTTTCTGTAATTGCTTGTTCTCATAGATCGATTATGCGGCTCGGATTTATAACACCATCTGCTCACGCAGCTGCTATGATCAAGAGTCATTCTCGCGGGAGGTATTTCTTTGTTAATTAATACTTCCAAGATGAGAACGAGCCAGTGGCTCGGTGGTTGTGCATGGCAGTGGCCAGCCAACCCACCCGAGTTCGATCCCTGATCGGCTCGCGGTGTCTCGCGCGCGTGAACAGTGCCCGAGTGACACTGTTCACGTGAACAGTGCTTCTGGGCCAATTCCACCGTAGTTCTGTCAGAGGTATTGTGGTGTGCCCACCACCGCAGGGGTTTCCCAGTAGGTCTAGGCTCACGGGGCTCAGAAGCTCAGTATAGTCTGGTTAGGTCTAGCTTGCGCACAGGTGGCGTGCGTGTGGTGTTGAGTGTGTGTGGGGTGAGTTGTGCGTGAGTTCAGATACTACAGCTGTATTGTAAAAGACCAGGAATTCTCAAAAAAAAAAAAAAAAAAAATTAATACTTCCAAGATGAAACAGCTTGCCAAAACGTTTCTATATTATATGAGACAGAGGGAGTAAGAAGTAAGAACAAGTATGCTTCAATTAGTCGCAACATTTCCATGGAACTTATTTACAACTTGAGAGCACCATCCGAGTACCTACATATACTGTGAAATAGTTGTGATTTTTCACGTTTGTCATATTTTGTTCCTTTTTGGTGCTAACTTGCCAATGATAAATGTGCACAGGAAGAATCAGGGGAGGAAGGTGGTCTGCGTCCCGGCGCCAACAACAGGGTCAGGACCAACCGGAGAGGTGGTTCCTTCTGATCTCTGGAAATGGAGGAAGTACGGCCAGAAGGATTTCAAGGACTCTCCTCACCCAAGGTGTGTTTCCATGCATTAGTATCTAAATTAACTCGTTTCCTCCTATCCAGAAGAAACTGATTATATTGGATTATTTGGCTCTTTTATGCACCACCAAGTCGTCGGCATCTAAGTTCAAAACAAAGTCATCAGCATCTGAAAACAAGGCATTAGTTGTGTGCTTAAATTAAGATGAAGCTTCTGAAGTGAAAAGACTAAATAATTATTGGTTACACGGTTGAGCATTATAAAATTTCTCAGCTCCGTATCGTGCATGTGAATTTGATGCATGAACCCTCGCGCTGAAATTAATTCGAAGATAAACAAATGGAAACCTAGCTAGCTAGGTATGAATATAACTTCTCCATCATTACTAGCTCCCTCCTCTAGAAATGACATTTTTTGTCACACATCAACAGAGGGAGTATGTTTTTGTGGCAGTTTAGCAACCAAGATGGGTAAAGTTTAATTTGTCTGAGCAAAATTCATTTATTCACTATCCCAATTTGTGAGGCATGATCTATGCACCTAGAGTTTGAGCTTATCACTAGCGATGTCAAATTGAATCTGATGGTTGTGTGCATTAATCCATGCAAAGGACGGGAGACTCAATTTTTTTGCAAAGATTTATTTTAATACCCCCGCAAAAAAATTGTACATGCCATACACTAGTTTTTTCTTCTATATTAAGAAACCATTATAATTATGAGGAAACTAAGAGCTTTGATTTACTATTAGCACTTCACAGCACGAAATGTAAGTCATATATTTATTTATTTTATTTTACCCGCAAAAAAATTATTTATTTATTTTGCTCACGGGCACATCTTGGAACAAGATTAGGCCATAAATTAGCCTTGCGAATTTATATGGTTCCTTCTTAATTCTGGATGTAAAGCTAAAATAATTTGCCTTCCATCAGTTTTAACTTTAGTACCAAAATTCTAAATGCTCATTATGCCATTAGATTTTGGTAGACAGCACTTTCTCTACCATCCATATAGGCCACAGAGCAAACAATACCAAAAGTTAGTCGCAAAAAAAAAAAACAATACCCAAAGTTGACTTACTACTTTTTTCCGAAGAAAACTTACTAAATTTTGGCTTAGAAAATTCGGCACAACACTAAGGAGGCCGAATTAATGTGATATGTATGTGCATGTACTGAACATGAAATACATGGAGATAGAGGACGATCAAGTCTAACAAATGTTCTTGTTGATCAACACAGAGGGTACTACAGATGCAGAAGCTCCAAAGGGTGCCCGGGACGGAAGCAGGTGGAGCGCAGCCGGACTGACCCCAATATGCTGGTCATCACCTACACCTCCGAACACAATCACACATGCCCGACCCAGCGCAACGCGCTTGCCGGCTCAACACGGTCTCAGCACGGCGAGAATGACAGTGGCAGTGGTGGCGGCAGCAGCTGCTCACGCAACGAAAAGCAGTCACAGCCAAACAATCATCAGACCGCGACGACCAAGACTACGACTAGCACAGTCAGTACCACAACCAGTATTTCTCCTATGATCGCGAAGGAGGAAACTATGGTTCAGGCGTTCGCGAGAGACCAGAGGTCGTCCATGAAGACAGCGGCTGGAGACCATAGTGAGTTCATGGTGGACCACGTGTTCATGGAAAGCTACGGGCTGATGATACCGGAGTCCAGCCACCACGAGGATTCGCCGGCCTCGCCGAGCTGGAGTCGGGTGCCAAGCGGTATTGGCGATCATGACCAGGCCACACTAGTGGAAACAGGGCCATTGATCCCGGGTCGTAAGGGCCTCTAGTACCGGGTGTCCACCCGGGACTAGCAAGGCGACACTAGAGGCCCCCCTCTAGTAC
The DNA here is from genome assembly GCA_947311845.1 of Poa pratensis. Taxonomy (NCBI): domain Eukaryota; kingdom Viridiplantae; phylum Streptophyta; class Magnoliopsida; order Poales; family Poaceae; genus Poa; species Poa pratensis. Next base: position 158,785,212 of record CAMZMU010000041.1, read on the forward strand.
CGGGTCCGTTACGACCCGGAACAACAGGCTCCCACGTGGCCGCCGAGGCGCGGGCGTGGTGGAGGACCTCTAGTCCCGATTGGTCATACGACCCGGGACCAAGGACCTCACACGTGGCAGTCTGTAATTTTTTGTTTTTCCTCCCAATTTAATATTAAAATGGTGCAAAAAAATATGCTTTTAATTAATTAAAAACAGAAACTACATATAACATATCAAAATGTTCATAAATAAAAATATGTTCATGTCTATCCGGTTACATGGAGGTGCTCATAAATAAAAATATGTCTATTGTCTGAGGTCGTCAAGGTTTTTGGGTACTTTTGGGAGGGGCGAACGTCGGGGGTCTCGCCCGAATCCCATGGACGACGAAGTGGCGCCCTTCCTATGTCGGGGCTCAGGAGTCGGCTCATGCGGCGGCGGAGTCTGCTCATGCGGCGGTGGAGTCGGCTCATGCAGCGGCGGAGTGGGCTGACGCAGCAGTGGAGTCGGCTCACGCGGCGGTGGAGTCGGTGCACGCGGCGGTGGAGTCGGCGCACGCGGCGGCGGAGACGACTGATGCGGAGACGACTGATGGTTGTCGTCTCCTTCATCGTCATCAGGTGGTGAATCATGAATTGGCGGAGACGATGGTGGCCTTGGCGCCCAGCCTTCAAACTTGATGTCCCATTCCTTATCATTCTGTTTCCATGTCATACTCTCCTCCATGCGCAAGTAGCCAATTCCTTATCCTTCTGTCCCATTCCTCTATGACCGGGGTGAGCCCTTTTGCACGCAACTCGGACTCAATTTTCCCACTTAGGCTCGGCAACTCGGTAGCCACCTGGCCCCATCTTATGGTGATACTTCTTTTTCGCTGCATTATTCTTATTCGTTTGCGACCTTTTCTTAGCTCGTTCTGATTTCTTGTACTCCAGAAATGCAGGCCAGTGAGGCCGCTGCCTCTCTCGTGTGCCGGTGAAATCCGGAAGTTTCCCATCTTCTTCCCACTCACGGAATAATTTGTTCTTGTAGTTATTGAATTGTTGAGCCATCTTCTTAAGAGTGAAATGCTTGACTTTGTCCGTCATTTTTTTTTGTCTTCACCTCATCTTCCAAGACCGGTAGGGTGAAATGTGCAATGAGCTTGTTCCAAAGCACATCTTTGGTTCTCTTGTCGACGTAACTAACTCCCTCTAACTTTGGCTTAATCCATTCCTGAGTGCTGATATAAACGTTGTCCCTGACAGTGACTCCGCATTGATGCACAAACTTAACTGTGTTCGGCACGGGTGCCAGTGGTTGGCCAGTAGTTGCATTCACCTCGTCAATTGTGAGATGCTCATCTTTGCCCATCCCTTGGGCATGGCCTCGTTTAGTGGATTGGTTCGATGCGGAGGTCTAAAAATATGAAACATGTGTGAATACATATATATGCACAAATCAGTTATTGCATCTGCTCAACATAGGCTTAATATACCTCGCCAGACGGCGTGGGTCCACCAATTTCCGAGTCCTCATCTTCAGCTCCTTCCGCGGGATGCCGAAATTCACCGGGTTCCAAAATGTAGGAAAGTATCTCTTCTTCCCCTTCTCTCGTTACGAAGGGAGCATCGACATCCATTGTTTAACTAATACAAAAAAAAGATAAAACAATAATAGCATTAGTACAATAATTCAAAGGAGGGAACTATACAAATATGCAACAAAAACAATTTAATATTGCATCTAAAGAAAAAAAATCTTTCAAAAAAAACTTAGGCTGCTGTCCCAATCCCAGCCCAGCCCAAATTTGGGCCAGAACCTGGTCAAAGGTGGCCACCGTGGTCATCGCTGGCCCACCTGCCAGCGCCTACCCGCCCCACCGCCACGTGTGACCGCCCACTGGCCACGCGTGGTCAATGCTGGCCCACCGCCAGCGACCCAGTTCTGACCCCGCCGCCCTGCCTCGTGTTCCCGCCCCGCCTCGTCTTCACCTCCCCGCCTCGTGTTCCCACCCGGCCGCCTCGCCTTCACCCCCCGTGGTCAATGCGGAGCACGAACAGCCCCCGCCCACCCGGAGTCAATGCTCCTGGCCCACTTGCCAGCGACTCGGGCGCTGGCCCACCCGACGGTTCCCCTCCCGACGGTCCTGGTCTTTAAAAAGGGACGCGCCCGTGCGGATGTGGACACGCTCCCACGGTTCCCCTCCGCCCGACGGTTCCCCTCCGCCCGTCCAGTGCCCTCGCCGCCATGTCGCGCTGGTTCGGGAAGTCCCCGAAGAACGAGACCGGCGAGTCCTCCAACCGTCGCCGCGCTTCTCCACCGCCTCCACCGCCGGCGGCCTTGGGCGTCGTTCCCAGGGCGTGCGGAGGACCGCGCCACCGGTGCGGGTCGCCCACGCACCCGACGCGCCACGAACCTCCACCACCACCGCTGGAGGGAGGAGGATCCGGCGCCGGCGCTACGTGCCGGAGCCGGAGTGCCAGTGGCACTGGGACAACGCCGCCACGCTGGAGTGGCACGACGTCCACCTCCCCGAGGGCTGGCACCTGAACCCGCAGAGGATTCCGGTGCCGGCGGTCCCGCTCCCTGGGAGGCAACTGGACAGGGAGATCGCGCGCCGGCGCCGCCTCCTCCCTCCGGCGCTCCGCAACGACCCCGCCTACGCGGCGGACTCCCCTCACTGGGAGCAGTGGCTCAAGGACGAGCACGAGGACCGCCGCCACTCCTACTTCGCCCCGGCGCCCCGCGCCGTCCAATCCGCCTACCCAGCGCTGCCCGACGCGCTGTGGTTCGAGGAGGAGGTCCCCGAGGACGACGACGACCCGGAGATGCAGCCGCCTACGAGGCCTCCAACCGCACCCTCGTCGAGGACGAGATCAAGAGGTGGGAGAAGGTGAGGACCGCGGCCGCGGCCGCGGCCCTGATGCCGCCGCCGCCACTGCAGCAGCAGGAGTACGACCCGGACGAGGTCGAGCCGTGGCACTACGCCATGGAACGCGAGCAGGAGCAGGACCTTCCGCCGCCGCCTCCTCTGCCTACCGGCCTCGTTGGCCAGTCCTGGGTCTTTACCGGCGGGAGCTGGGAGGCGCCACCGGAGCAGGAGCAGGAGGCGCCACCGCAGAGCAGGCGCCACCGCAGCAGCAGGCGCCACCGGAGCATCTCTGGACCCCGCCGCCCTTCTACATCCTCGACGACTAGGCGGCACCGGCACCGGCGACCCTCCCCCCTCCAATGTAATGGCCTTATCAATGGCCTCCCCCCCCCCCAATGTAATCGGCCGTTTGTGGCCTAATTATAATGAAATCGGCCCTTAGGCCCTAAAAATCTGTTCTTGTTTGCCAACTCCGGCGCCGGCCCCGTGGTTAGGGTCCGCCGCCGCCGCCGCGCGCTAGATCTGAGAGAGGGAGAGAGTAGTTGGTCGGGGGGACGAGCTCACCGTGGGTCGGGGGCGAGCTTTGCTTGCTCGGGGACGACGATCTTGCTCGGGGGAAGAGCGGGGACGGCCGCGCCCGGAGCAGGAGCAGGACGGCGACCCACGGTGAGGGCGGCAGCGGCGCGGGGACGAAATCCGGCAGCCTGGCGGCGCAGGGGGCGGCGTCGTCTGGAGCCCGGAGGCGGAGCGTCGATTTGCTGGACTTGGGCAAATTTTCGGCCCGAGCCACTAGAAGTAGCGCCAAAAAGGCCTCTAGTACCGGGCCGTGGCTCCACCCGGTACTAGAGACCCTCTAGTACCGGGCCGTGTTACCACCCGGTACTAGAGGTCCCTCAGGGCCGCGAAAATTTGCGCGCCAAGCCCAGTGGACCTGTAGTACCGGGTGGTCGCACGGCCCGGTACTAGAGGTTAATTTTTTTTAATTTTCTGGTTTCTTACTTTTTTTATATCTTTTGATTTACTTGTCTAAATTAAGTAAAAATTGCTTTCATTTTCCTGTTTTCTGTTTTGGTTTAAAATGAAGTATCACATGCGCTTGGTTTTAAATTAAGTACTACATACGCTTAATTTAAAATCAATTCAAAAATTTATAAATCAAGTACTACATGCGCAGTGGATCATTTCACATCACAAAGTTTGATGCTACATCAAAAATTTATAAATTAAGTACTACATTCCGCCACCGCCATACGCTTGATTTCATTGACATGTCTGTCTTGTCCTCCATACTATAAATTATATAAAAGTTTAATAAATTATTACACATCATGAACAACATCCCTATTTAGTCTTCGCTTTTTCTTTTTGTGAGACCCTTTCTTCTGATCGCTCCGTAACCATGGACAAGGGTCTGCATATAACTTGAGACTTGGGTCAGTGGTCACTTTGAAGGGGGAATTTCATGAAATGAGAGTTTCCACCTAGAAGAAATGGGTTAATACACGAAATGGGAGTTTCCACCTAGAAGAAATGGGTTATAGCTAGGGAACCCGAATGTTTTGTGTTTAAAGGCGGGCTTTGCGGTCACGACACGTGTCCTCCCCCAGCGCTGCCCTGGAGGTCTTTATATATTGTCACCGACGGGGTAAACCCTAATCCAACATTCCTAGCCACGAACGCATCGTCTCCACGAGATGGATCCGCCACGCCCGCCGCAGCGCCTTCTGGACGAGGTCGAGCATGCTCGGCAGAGAGCGCTTGGGCGCAACCGCGGGAGCCTATCATGCCGTATGCCCACGAGCCCGGCGTGGAGAGGAATGCCCAGCTACCGGCCTCCTGCTCCACCAGGTGCCGCCGCACCTCCACCTGGCGCCGCTGCACCTCCACCAGGCGCCGCCGCTCCTCCCGCGGAGGAGGAGGACGACGACTTCGACTGGAGCGACGACGGGGAAGAGGGTTGTGGGTTGCAGATACAGGAGGCCATGGAAGCCTCCTTCCAGTCTGTCCGTGACTACCCTGTCCAGCGAGCAAAGACTTCCTACCAGCTCAAGGAGAAGGAGTCTTCCGAGCTGGATTGGGCGCTGAAAGACTCATCCTCCATGGATCTTGCCCTCCGCCGCAAATGTGCGCGCGAGAACCGGGCGGCCGCCCACGGGGCTGGCTCCTCCCGCCGTTCCCCCTAATCCTACGGCCTTCGAGCCAGCAAATCCGTTTATGTAGAATAATGTTGGTGATGTTGGATCAGGGGTGTGTTTCTTTCAAGCGCTTGTGAGACGTTGGATCATGTGTAATAATGTACTAGAGGTTAATTTTTTTAATTTTCTGGTTTCTTACTTTTTTTATATGTTTTGATTTACTTGTCTAAATTAAGTAAAAATTGCTTTCATTTTCCTGTTTTCTGATTTGGTTTAAAATGAAGTATCACATGCGCTTGGTTTTAAATTAAGTACTACATACGCTTAATTTAAAATCAATTCAAAAATTTATAAATCAAGTACTTCATGCGCAGTGGATCATTTCACATCACAAAGTTTGATGCTACATCAAAAATTTATAAATTAAGTACTACATTCCGCCACCGCCATACGCTTGATTTCATTGACAGTTCTGTCTTGTCCTCCATACTATAAATTATATAAAAGTTTAATAAATTATTACACATTATGAATAACATCCCTATTTAGTCTTCGCTTTTTCTTTTTGTGAGACCCTTTCTTCTGATCGCTCCGTAACCATGGACAAGGGTCTGCGTATAACTTGAGACTTGAGTCAGTGGTCACTTTGAAGGGCGGAATTTCATGAAACTTGTCGTAATCTTCTGACATGTCTGTCTTGTCCTCCACTCTCACGATGGTTCTTTTCCCTGAAAGAACTATGTGTTGCTTTGGCTCATCGGCTGATGTATTCACTTTCTTATCTTTTCTTTTTTTTTTTGGCTTGGTAGACATGTCCTTCACATAGAAAACCTGAGCCACATCCTTGGCTAGAACGAATGGTTCGTTGTCGTACGCAACATTCGTGAGATCCACTGTAGTCATTCCGTACAATGGGTCTTCCTTTACCCCGCCGCCTCTCAGGTTGAACCATTTGCACCAGAACAAAGGGACATTCAAAGAAGGTCCATAGTCAAGTTCCCATATCTGCTCTATGCAACCATAATATGTGACCGTGGCCTCATTCGTGCTCTTATCATCAAAGCGGACACCACTATTTTGGTTGGTGCTCTTTTTATCTTGGGCGTTCGTGTAAAATGTATTCCCGTTTATCTCATACCCTTGGAAAGTCCAAATAGTCGAAGATGACCCCTTAGACAACAAGAACAGCTCATCTGAGACTGTGTTGTTGTTGTTCAGATGCGTTTCCAACCAACCGCCAAAATTCTCCATGTGTTCCTTTGCAATGGCGGAGTCATCCATCCCCGGGTTGTTAGAGCGTACAATATCCTTGTGCATCTGGATATACGGAGCCACCAAAGTGGAATTATGCAGAACTGTGTAGTGTGCTTTTGTGAAAGAATACCCGTCCCTGCATATGTATGATTTCTTTGAACCACATCCTTTGTAACCTTAATAGAGTGGTTGGGCTGATTGACTTCTGCGAAATTGCATTGAGGAACGCACATAGCTGAACAATGGATACTCGAACATTTTCCGGTAGAAGCCCCCGCAATGCAACCGGAAGCAGTTGAGTCATCAGCACGTGGCAGTCATGAGACTTTAGGTTCTGGAACTTTTTCTCTGCCATATTTATTATTCCCTTTATATTCGACGAGAAGCCAGACGGGACCTTCATACTGCTCAGGACTTCAAAAAATATCTCCTTCTCTTCTTTGGTAAGAACGTAGCTAGCAGGACGTAGACGTCCTTTATCCGTCCTCATTGGATGCAGGTTCTTTGGGTCTTTCAAAAGTTGCTGGTCCTCTCGTGCTTCCGGAGTATCTTTTGCCTTCCCATACACGCCCAAGAAGCCTAGCAGGTTCACGCAAACATTCTTCGTCACGTGCATCACGTCGATTGCAGAGCGGACCTTTAGGATTTTCCAATAGGGTAGTTCCCAAAATATAGACTTCTTCTTCCACAGGGGAACGTGGTTGTTAGCGTCCTTCGGAACAGACTGTCCGCCAGGACCCTTTCCAAAGATTACATCTAAATCCTTGACCGCATCATATATATCTTCACCACTTTGGAGGGGTGGCTTCGGCCGGCGATCTTCCTCACCTTTGAAATGCTGCTGCTTGCTTTTCTTTCTTAGGGGATGCTGAGTTGTAAGAAATCGACGATGACCCGGGTACACATTCTTGTTACCTACATATATACTTTCAGTGCTATCTAAACAGTGTGTGCATGCATTGTATCCCTTGTTCGACTGTCCTGAAATGTTACTAAGAGCAGGCCAATCATTGATGGTTACAAACAACAACCCTCGTAGGTTAAATTCCGCTTGTTTGTACTCATCCCACACAGGTACCCCTTCATCACGCCACAACTGTAAAAGTTCATCAACTAATGGCCTCAGGTAGACATCAATGTTGTTACCGGGTTGCTTCGGGCCTTGGATGAGCACTGGCATCATAATGAACTTCCGCTTCATGCACAACCAAGGAGGAAGGTTATAGATACATAGAGTCACAGGCCAGGTGCTATGACTGCTGCTCTGCTCCCCAAAAGGATTAAAGCCATCCGTGCTAAGACCAAACCTTAAGTTCCTTGGGTCACGTGCAAATTCCTTGTACTCTGTATCGATTTTTCTCCACTGCGACCCATCAGCCGGGTGTCTCAACATCTCGTCGCTCTTGCGGTCTTCTTTGTGCCATCGCAACAACTTGGCATGCTCTTTGTTTCTGAACAAACGTTTCAACCGTGGTATTATAGGAGCGTACCACATACCTTGGCAGGAACCTTCTTCCTGGCGGGCAGGCCCTCAACATCGCCAGGGTCATCTGCTCTGATCTTATACCGCAATGCACCGCATACCGGGCATTCATTCAAATTCTCATACTTCTCACCGCGGTAGAGGATGCAGTCATTAATGCATGCATGTATCTTCTGCACATCTAATCCTAGAGGGCAGATAATCTTCTTTGCTTCATACGCACTCTCGGGCAATTCGTTACCAGCCGGCAGCTTGTCCTTCACTATTTTCAGTAAACTCCCAAATCCCTTGTCAGATAAACCATTCGCTGCCTTCCATTGCAATAATTCCAGTGTGGTACCGAGCTTTGTGTTGCCATCTTCGCAAGTTGGGTACAACTTTGTTTTGTGATCCTCTAACATGCGCTCCAACTTCAACTTCTCAAGTGTAGTTTCTGCTAGGGTATGTGCATCAACGATGACCCCACGTAAATCATCATGTATGATGGGATCATCTGGTACCTCTTCATCATCAGCTTCCCCTGTTGGGTTACCAACATATTCAGGGTACATGTAGTTGTCATCGTTCTCTTCTTCTTCGTTATCTTCCATCATAACCCCTTTTTCTCCGTGCTTGGTCCAACAATTATAGCCGGGCATGAAACCAGAAGTTATCAGGTGGAGGTGAATTCTGTCTGTGTTAGGGTAATCCTTCTCATTCCGACATTTCTTGCATGGACAACACATAAAACCATTGGCCCCTTGTTATCCTTAGCCACATTGAGAAAAGATTGCACGCCATCCATGTACTCTTTAGAGCGTCGGTCAGCGTACATCCACGGATGACTCATCTGCAAATCACCGCTAAAACCCATTACGATAAACCAACATAATAGGAAACATATCATATTCATTAATACAAGTTCATCACATTAAAACCAAAGTATAGTAGTGACCAAATGTAATACATAGTTCTCATAAAACATAAATTAATTGAAACTAGAATACAACTATCTAAAGAATTTAAATCCAACAACAAATGCGATCAGAATCGCAACTAAGGTAACTATTGAACCAACAGCATAATGATACCAAGCCTCTTGACTAATGACATATTTTCTAATCTTTCTAAGCTTCAAGCGCATTGCATCCATCTTCATCTCGTGAACAGCGACGACGTCGGTAAGCTCGACCCCGTGAGCATCAACGATGTCGGCAATCTTCAAGTCCAATACCATCTTCTCTTCTAGGCATTGGAGACGAAGATCTTCACTTATCTTCAATTTTGCTTTCAAATCGTTGTTTTCTTTTTAAAAAACTCTACAATAGGGTCGGCTGGAATTTCCGGTTCAACTACCTCCTAAATAAAAATATATCTATGTCAATTTGGTCGGCATGATTGTTATAAACACGAAACAAAATAAATAGTGATAAAAATATACCACATCCGAATCATAGACCGGACGAGGGACGACGGGGACGGATATCAAAACCATGACACTATACATAAAAAACATAAGAAAATTATACAAGAAAAATAATTATGCATTCAAATCATACAAGTAATTTTGTAAAATAACAGATAAAAGAAGAGGCTCACCGAGGTGGTGCCGGTCACGGGATGGCGGGGGCTATCGACGGCGGTGAGGACCGAGACGACACTAAAATCCACAAATAATAAATTAATTTGAGCTCAAAATACATAAAAAAATGAACTACCTAGCTTAGGCATTTCATCAAACACCTAGGTAGCACTATAAAAATGAAATGAGCTAAACTTGTATGGAAATGGCTAAAATTCGGCCGCCGGGTGAAAGGATCAAGTGTTGCTAACCCTTGGAGAGATGGGTGCCGTCTATCTTGACAAATCTTGGAAAAAAATGGGGCTACACTTGAGCTTGAGAGAGGAAACAATGGAGATGATCTTGAGAGTTCAAAAATGGTGGCTGGCCCGGGGTGGGAGATGATATAGCGGGACCTCTAGTCCCGGGCTGTACCACGGCCCGGGACGAAAGGTCCACCCTCCTGTCTCCACCCTGCCGCTGACTGCCTCGGTCCCGGGTGGTATCACGGCCCGGAACTAGAGGTGCCCTACAACCCGGGACCCGACCTGCGCAGCGTCGGAGCAGCCGGCCCGGTACTAGTTCCCTCCTCTAGTCCGGGATCGAACCACGCCCGGGACTAGAGCCCAACATCCCTCTCCACCAAAGCCCCTGTTTCCACTAGTGAGGAGAAGACAGCTTTGGAAGAGTTGGGTCCATGCGACATGCTAGATGGGTTAAAAAGCAACCAAAGGATGAAAATAAGTACTTATAACTATGATGGCTATGGACAAGCTCCCCCTGGGAGTGGAGGCGCAGGTAGCGCACCGCCAACTTATCATGGTGGTTGGGGTTGGGGTGATGGTGGCGACTATGGTTATACCGGAAATGCCACCCCTGAACCAGCTACAAAGGTTAAGCAGTGTGATGCAGACTGTGATGATACCTGTGACAATGCAAGGATTTACATCTCTAATCTTCCTCCTAATGTGACTGTTGAGGAGCTGCAAGAGCTTTTTGGAGGAATTGGCCAGGTTGGAAGGATCAAGCAGAAGCGTGGTTACAAAGACCAGTGGCCCTGGGACATAAAAATCTACGCTGACGATTCTGGATAAAACAAAGGAGACGCTTGCCTTGCTTATGAGGATCCTTCTGCCGCTCATGCAGCTGGTGAATTCTACAACCGTTATGACATGAGAGGCAATAAACTTAGTGTTGTGATGGCTGAGAAATCGGCGCCCAGGGCTCCCACTTCTGGTCATGTATAGGAGGACGTGGTAGTGGTGGTCGCTTTTTTTTGAACAAAAGAGAGTCCGGTCCCTCTCCGATTTCTATTAATAGAAACCACGAGTTCAGCTACAAACAGGAAAGTAAACTGCAGAGAAGTAAAAGATCAAACTCACTACCCTCTCTGGGCATCTCACATGCGAAACACCCAGGCGCAAACCTAGCCATACAAAAAGTAGAACCATCTAACACTATCAGCAAACATCCCATCCAACAGAGCTCCTCTCCAATCTAAAACTATCCTTCTTTTCTACTTTCTTCTTCAAGTTCCAGCTTCAAGCAGCAACTTCTACTGAGAAATTCTTAGGACTCCAGGTCTCCATCCTTTGGACACGTTGAAGGCTTCATTTGTCACTCGCTCTAGAAGTCTTGCGTGCAACGCACGTCTCATAATTTAATATAATTATGTGTGTATATGTTTTCCATTATATTTTGATGAGTTGTTTTATTGTTTCCTTCTTCTTCTTCTTCTCGCCAACACCGATCACACATCATGCCACCACCTCCCCACCCTAGTCAAATCTTATCTCCATCGGTCTATAGCCATAACGATCATCGTCCAAGCTCCCACTGCTCTTTCTGTCATATTTCGAAAACAATTAAAAACTAAATTTTAATCAAAATTTAATGTTTGAAAGCAAATATTAATATGATAGTAACATGATACTTTTGAAAAATCTATAACAACCTTTTTTTCAGTTCACAGAACTGTCAACGTCGGAAAAATATCCTTACTCATGTGCACACCCTCATGCTAACTCACATTCCCCAATCTCCGGCTCTTTCTCTCCTCTAGTCGCGACCGCCTGTCTCCCGGGCGCCGGTGTGGGTGCGAACACCGTACCCTCCCGGATGTCGCCATGACGGCTCCCTCCCCTTCCTCCTTGCCGCTGCCTCCATTTCCTAGCACCAGTCGCACGACCCTGCAAGATGCGCCGACTGGACTCCACCGGATTCACGGCCGCGAAGGCTCCATAGCGGCTATCTCCTCCTCCTGCGGGACGCCGGCGAGGACTCGCGGGGCTCTCAGAGGAACCATCACGTTTATATCGTAAATCTTTAAGTACGAATCAAAGTAGTGAGTGATTAATTTAGGGGTTCGCGCTCTCTCTTTTCTCCAAATTCCCACATTTGTACGATGACGTTGTTCACATCCATGAAGACAGTTGACAGCCTCTTCTCCGTTTCGCACGGTTTGTCCTCGTTCGCCACGAACTCACTTTTTTTTACAGGAGCTCAGATATAAATGTACTTCTGCATGATAGCAGGGTACGTCCTCTTAATTTTTGTGGTTCTTCAGTTCATATTTTTTTTCCTCTACCATCGCCCATCGGAGACTGAAAAGGAAGGACGTGCCCAACTAAAAGAAAGTTCTCAGTCATATTAGGATGACTCCTTTGGGACCAATTTAATTGACATAGAAGAGAATCGAGTACTGGCATCGAAGACTTCTATTAGCCCGTATACAGCGTGCATAGCATTTCTAATTCTGTTCGTTTTTTCCATGCGCACTGATTGGATCTAATCAAATAGACTGCAGCGTCCGGGGAATAAAACATCAGAGCAAGGAACAGATGGGGGTCGACGGCGCATGACCTTCAGTGGGAGAAGCGCTGACTCCGCCGGTCGCTCTTCCATTGCCGCAGCCAACAAATAGCACAGAAAGTAGAGTAGCCGGAAGGGAAAAGATTGATCGTGCACGTAGAAGAAAAGAGAGCCGCAGACGGTGGCGTAAATAAAATGCAGGCGACCCCGTGTTTTACAGGCGGTGGCGCAGGAGCTCCGTCCGGCGTCCGCGCGGGACCTCAGTCCGGCTATGACGGGGAACCAGGGCCCACGCCGGCGTGCCGTATTGGAGCTTAGCGACGGCGCGTCGTTCGTGGCCCTACTGAAATCGACGGAGTGGGCGGCGCGTGGGCTACCTGGTGGTGGCGGTGTCTGGCCAGCGCCTATGCGCCGTTCTGCTAGGGGCCCATAGGAGGCCGATTCAGCAGCAAATTAGCTGGCCGGCGGCGCCCAATCTTGGACGGCATCGGCGTGCTCCCTGACTCTCCAGATATGAAAGTTCTTAGAGAGACAAATGGAAAAGATGGAACAGGACGAAGCAAACACTCAAGATCGGAGTTAATCGGGAAGACGGCCGCCGGCTCGAGGAATCCACGCGGGGGAGTTCTTTTTTTTTAACGAATCGTTCTTTGCTTTGACGGGACAATACACCGTAATTTGCACGAAAACAAAAAGGTACACGGTCTGGATCGTTGTTCGAAATTGGACGTCTCAGATTTAATGTTTACGTGCAACGCACGTCTTACTGTTGCACGTCTTACTGAAACCAAATCATATACTATATAGTGGAATTCATCAAACTTTTCTAATCGATAACAAACCGTGTGTATAGTAATATATATACAACTACGGATATGACCTCCATTTAATCTCTGGTTGTAATCAACTTAAAATTTAAATCTTCCCTTGGCATGCATCTGTTCCATTATTATAAGCATTCATGACACAAATTAGTGCTATCTTTAAAACATGATAAATAGCCCAACAATGATGTCTACAGAGAGGTAAATGAAACCGAACCTATATATTAGTATGCACACCTTTCTGCATAGCAATGACATATTGATGGATAACATGGAGTTTGATGCTGACCATCTTCATGGGTATTAATCCATTTTCAGAAAATGTATCTTCCACCTGCATCTGCATGAACAGCAAAATAAAGACAACATGCCCTTCTAAGTTACAGCATGAACCTGTTACTAAAACCAGATGCATTTTCTTGATTCGGTACATATTTCAAGCCATCAAGAGATTTTAATCCCGCTGCAGAAATGGTGATGGAATAGGTGACAATGTTGTTGCTTGCAACATAGCTATGGGAGCAACTGAGCAAAAATATAATACTGTACATAGACAGATTGTGTTAATATCACTTGCATCAGATAAGAAGTTAGGATTTAGTTCACACACACGCTTGCATCAGAGATTGTTGACTATGGTCCAGAATTTACATATTAAACTGCACATTTTGCAGATGCTTCTAGGAAAACAAATATGGATAAATGTATGCTCGGTATGATTGGCAATTGTGTACCAGAATTCTCAATGTAAAAATATGGTATATTCAAGACAAACTTTTAAAATTCTGCATATGGAAAAAGAATCAGGAGTAGTGGTTAACCAATAGCACAGATGTAACTATCCAAAGTAGTATGTCTAAATTTTAGTTTAGAAGTTCAGATTACCATTATTAAATTGGTTTATTAGTAGATGCTCGAGCTGTGCAATACTGACCAGTTTTACCATGATAAGCAGAAGTATAAAAGGGAGCAAACATCATTTACTGAACCTGGCACCCTGCCTAATAAGCTCTATACTGAATAACTTTGTAAAATAGAAAAAAGTCTTAAGCTGAAAAGTGCCATATCAAAGCGCAGCAACAGATCAAATGACAAGTGATTCAAGGCAAGAGTACTCCACACATTCGACCTTTAATTTCTTCTGCTCTGCGACGGCCGGCCGGATTGGTTCTCTCTTGGGGAGGCGTCCGGCAACATTGGATGGTTGGAGCTGGGCAGTGACCCGCAACTCTGTAGCTCTGCCCTCTGTCGGTGACGCCACTCTGTAGCTCCAGAATGCACACTGATTAACAAAATGTGGTGGTCACTGCAAATAGAACAGGCAACAGCTCTCCATGGAAATAGCCAAATAGGACCAGGATAAGATCAGTTCAAGTACCTAATCTTTGTAACCTGGATCAAGATACAAATGTCTTTTTAAGATGCAACTCATCAATTTGCTAAGAGTACACTGTCGCCTACATGAAGGTACAGTTCTATTAGACACAATTATTAAATAATCAACTCATACAGATACAGGGCACCAATCCTCACCTAAGCTTCATTTTTGCCTAAAACTGAATTTATTCTTATCAGTTTCATATATCTAATCTTACCAGGATAATAATTCAACAACTATTGCCCTCATAAATCTTCCTAATCTTCGGTTACAGCCAACTACACCAACATACTTAAACACATCATTCAACCATGAAATACTGCACCAAAATTAACCTACCGAATACAGCGTTCAGCTTGGAACAACCGAGAATACATTCAGGGAGAGAAACAGAACATATATTCAGGGAGAGAAACAGAACATTGCAGTATACATCATGGATTCAAGGAGCACGAAAATGGATCGAATGCAACGTCCAAGGAACAAGAAAATGGATCTAAATGTTTAAAGAAAAGGAGAAAGAAAGGATGTTCCGATCTGCATCATGAATAAAGAATTAGCCACTATACTATCTGTAGAGATGACATGATTTCAGAGTAAAAAAATTCAGAGCACACTGTACCACTTTGCTGCATGTAGACACGAAAGATTCATCTCAAAACGAAGAGCAGATGCATTCCCCTGACCACAAAATAAAAAAACGCCCCTGAAAGTGCCAGATAATGCACCGTGGTCTGAATTTAAACCTGCTCAGAACAGAAACCAGATATAGACGGGAGAGGACGCGATCAGGGGACTGAGCATGACAAGGAAGGACGGCAAGGAGGCGACAGAGGCAGCATGATCTTCACGTCCCATACACAGCTCTTGTCGCGGTCGTCGACTCGTCGTGGAGGCGCCCGTCTGTGCGGGCGGATGCCTGCATCGCTGTTCTTTTGTACTCCCCTCTTGCCAAAATGTAGTGCATATGAGATTTTTAGAAGTCAACCCATATAACTTTGACTAAGTTATATAGAAAAGTAGCAACATCTAGAATATCAAATTAATACCATGAAGTATATTTTCATATGATATACATTTAGTATCGTAGAAATAGATAATTTTCTCACTAAATTTGGTCAAAGTTTACACTGTAAACTCATTTTTTTCTCAAAAAAAATCATGTGATGGTAATATAATATGTTGTTCTATCTGTTTCTCTCTACTCCTTAATTAGCTGTCACATCCCACATGCTCGAGATCGCTCTGACGTTTGGTCCATGGTTATTCTAGTTATGTGATGTATTTGGACACAGCGCACGATGATGGCTCCATTAGACCCGCTGGTCATTGATTCAAAGGAAAAGATTCAGAGTGAAGAATCTCTATGGTTTTTCAGTGGTGTGCAATTGGTTTTCTTGTAATCCTAACCTGACAACATATCCATATTTTCTCTTCAATAAAAACAACTCTTTCTCATCTATCCTCTTTGTCACATGGGCCAACTTTTCTTAATCCGGCACTGTACAGAAGTTGTTCGTATGGCCCTTTCAACCGCTTTGCTGCATGATGTGGATGGTCTTAGGGTTCATGTATGAAGTGCCGACGAGGTGGCAGGTTCGACAGTAGTCCATATTTTAGAGTAGGAGGTGGAGGTGAGTTGCTACGTGTATTTGTATGTGTATGTGCACGTGTATTGATTGTTTGTTTTATCGTTTGTAGCCCCTTGGGCGTTGTACACTACAGGAAAGCCACAAGACGCCGACGGCCTGATTATACGCCGACGGCCAAATGTCGGGGCCGTCGGCGTATAAGGCGAGATCGGGGAGCCACGAACGCGGCCGTCGGTGTAGCAAACCCCGTCGGCGTAGCCGACATAGGCCGACGGCGTACAAAGGGCCGTCGGCGTATAACGCCATCCTTGACGGTGCTCAAAGGGGAGGCCTTTTGCTGCCCTGAGACGCCGACGGCTACCGTCGGCGTATAAAAGGCCGTCGGCGTATAATTGTTTTTTTTTCAACTAATTATAAATTAATTTAGATTTATTTATTTCTCTATATAATATTTAATGTAGGTATAATTTATATATAAATTGGATCTATAATATTTAATGTAGGTATAATTTATATATATAGTGGATCTAGCATTTCCCTCCCAATTACGGTATCCCACCCGCATAAAATAACGGTTTGAGTCTTCCGGAACCCGACCCTACAACATATACATGTAAAATAAATAAAAACAACACATGTAATATACACCTACAACATAAATATTAAATATATGGCTCAATTTATCCTGCCCCGTGGTGTGACCGGCTTCACGAGCATCACTGTTTCCTTAGCGAGTTTTTGGGTATATAGTTGGAAACTCCCACATCGAGCGAACGGGGGGAATCTTCGCAAGAGTTGGGGTATATGTGTGTTTTTATTTCAACTATGGCCTAACCTAACACAACCAAGCAAAAAAGTCCACTGGCCTACCCCCTTTCGACGCACGTCTATGGGGGTAGATGAAAACGTTAGGGTTTTTCCAGCGGATTCAGGGTTTCGCCGAAGCAGGGCCCCGGAGCGTCGGAACCCCACCCAAACCTAGGTTGTGCCATACCATATGTATACAAGTGTGTTGTGTGTTGTAAATGTGCAATATCCTACTCCTAGGTGTGACCGGCTTCACCGACCTCATTTTCTCTATAGTGAGTTTCTGCACTTAGAGGTGAAAACTCCCCTTTCGGGCGAACCGGATGGAATCTTGTGTTGATTTGGGGCAGACTTTGGTTTCTCACCATCAAATGGCCTAACCTAACACAACCAAGAAAAAAAGTCCACTGGCCCACCCCCTATTGACGCACGTCTATGGGGGTAGACGAAAACGTTAGGGTTTTTCCAGCGGATTCAGGGTTTCGCCGAAGCGGGGCCCCGGAGCATCGGAACCCCGCCCAAACCTAGGTTGTGCCATATCATATGTATACAAGTGTGTTGGGAGGCATTGGTGAACCTCAAGGTGGCAACGGGTACGGGGATGACCGGGGATGACTCTCCCGTCCCCGCCCCGATCCCCGCCAATACCCGTCCCCGCCAATCCCCGCTACGCTGACGGGGGGAAAACGGCCCCCGTACCGCCAACGACGGGTACCCGCCCCCCGTCGGGGACTCCACGGGGACCTTCACGGCGACGTCGAGGAGGCCAGAGCAGAGAAGGGAGGTAGTCGAGGCGACGGAGAGGCGTGGTGCGTCGGTGAGGGCGGCGCACGGAGGAGTGAGCGCTGCTCGCGTGGGAGCCGGGCGCGGTCGGCGACCGTGGTTGAAGCGGCTGGGGAGGCGAGCTGAGGAAGGAGCTGCGACCATGGTGGAGGGCTGGAGGCCGACGGCGGGGTCGACCACGAGGAGGGGCTGCCGTCGTCGGGCGAGGCAAGGAGCCGCGCGAGCTCGGGAGGAGCAGGAGAACAGAAAGGGAGAGGAGGTGGCGGCGTGATGTGGAGGAGATGGGTGGCGGCTGGGTTGTTTAGGGCTGAGGTTGTGTTGGGCTGGGCTAGGTCTAGCTGGTGGTGGGCTGGCTGGGCCTGGCTAGCCTGTTAAACCTTTTTATTATTCTTTTCAGAGATCTTTATTTGACTGACATGTGGGGTCCCGGGTATCCATGGAGACTCCATGGGGAGATTTTGCCCCCCATCCCCGCCCCGCCAGCGTAAATGGTACCCGCCCCGCTAGCCCCATAGGGGGAATTTGCCCCCCATCCCCGGTTCTTAGCGGGTAAATCCCCGCGGGTACCCGCCCCCACGGGGAAAACTGCCACCTTGAGGTGAACCGTCGTACGGAGAAATCTCGGGGTGAGATATGCGGGGCCCATCAGACTAGGGTTTCGCTGGAAAAGGATAGCGGAGCGCAGGAATAATTTGTGCGTGGGCCTACCACATAATACAATATATTATAATAAAAGTCTATAAAATTATAATTAAATAAATTAGGGAATATTGACTAATATTATTGTGTAGTACAACTTAAATAAATTAGGGAATATTGACTAAATTAGGGAATATTGACTAAAAAAAAGGATACGCCGACGGCATTGTTATCCACTTAACCAAAACGACCACGCGCGCGGGCCGCGTCGTCCCCAACCACACACACACACTGAGAGAGAGCTTACTCGCCGCCGCCGCCCTCGTCCCCTGCTCGATCTCCGGCCACCGGCGGTGCCGCCCTCGTCCTTCCACGCCCTCCCCGCGCCCATCCTCTCCCGTGCCCTCCCCGTGCCGCCGCCTCCTCCCCACGCCCATCCTCTCCCCGCGCCCTCCCCGCGTCGCCGCGCCCTCCCCGCGCCCATCCTCGCGCCCATCCTCTCCCCGCGCCCTCCCCGTGCCGCCGCCCGTCCTCGCCCTCTCGGCCGCCTGACGAGGTGTACACTCATCAAATCCCATGGTTAAGGACCTAGGGTTGAGATTATGGGGAGAGAACGTGGTAAAACTGGTAGTTTCGTCGGCTGACAAGCAGAGGCAAAGATTTACCCAGGTTCAGGCCCCTCGGGTGGAGGTAAAGACCCTACTTCCTGCTTGTCTGTTATTGATCGCGGGAGATTATGAGGTTACAAGGTGGCTCCGGCGAGATGTCGATCTCGCTAGAGCTTTGGTGGTTTGAGTATGGCTTATCCTCAGATCGGCACCCCTCCCAGTCCTTAAATAGGCTGGGTCTCGGGAGTTTGTAACCGACCTAGTTTACACATTAGAAAAGTATAAACCGACTATGCCTATGTCTAAACTTGGAGGGTACTCCATCTTCCTGGGCCTCTCGTCTTGGGCTTCGAGTAGGCTCTTCGCTATTGGGCCTTAGTCATCACGTGCACCAGGTACCCTCACAGTAGGGTACCCGAGATGTATACCCTTATCACCACCCCTCCCTCCGTCCCTCCCTCTCCGGTCGCCGCCCGTCCTCGCCCTCTCCGGCCACCACCGCAGCTCCGTCACCACCGCAACTGCTCCACAGGTAACTAGTGTACCAAATTTTAACTAGTGTTAGTTTAGGTTAGTTTATAGTTAGGGTTAATTAGTGTAGGTTAGTGCTACTGTTAGTTATAGTGTTAGTTTTAGGTTAGTTCTACTGGTAGTTTTAGGGTTAGTGCAGTGTTAGTTCTAGTGTTAGTGGTGGTGGTTGTTTGAACTCCTTTTTACCATCTTTTGATATGCCGATGATTAAACTGTTGTGACACCGTGTGATTCAGGGGCGGCGTCAGTGAGACTTGTGATATGCACGAATACACATTTTCTGCATCCCACTGGATCTCACTAACGCCGTCTCTGAATTTGTGTGTCCTGTCTAAATATGAGGCATGCTTTTTAGTTGATCGTACTTCATTTCTAGAATGCCGATGATTAAAATGATGTGGCGCACTATATGATATCCTGATAGTTTGTGGAACCTTGTATCATGCACACATATAAGTTGTGTGCCTCCTACTTGGTTCCACAAAGCTATCAGGATTGCTTGTGTGTTTCCAATAATATTCTAAGTATGAGGCATAATTTTTTTTTTGAATCCTACTTTATTTTTTTCAGTTGATCCTACTTCATTTGTCCCTACTTCATTTTTTTGAGTTGACCCTACTTCATTTTTTTGAGTTGTGTGTTTACAATGTCGATGATTAAAATGAGGTGACACTATGTTATTCAGGGGTGGTGTAAGTGAAACTTGTAATATGCAAGAATATAGATATTCTGCATCCTACTGGTTTCGCTTACTCCATCCCTGAATTTGTGTGTCCAATCTAGTATATGAGGCATATTTCTGCATGACATGTGAACAATTTAGTTGCCTAACATTTTTATTTGTCCTTTGTGTTTCACAGATTAGATTGATTAACTGCTATGCATTTGAGGATTAAACTGAATGCTTAGATCTATTCCTGCAGGTGATTGACCAAGATGAGCCAAGGCAAGGAATCATCGGCCTCCTTGCTGAAGACGATGCGCCAGAATAAAGCTACTAAAAGTGGAAGAGAGCCTATTTTGAACCCGCGTTACCTGTCTGACAGTGGTGAGAGAGGAGGTGTTGGACGAGGGGGATGTGTCAATGCACTTCCTCCGAGGGGACGAGGTGCAGGACGAGGGCGAGGTGCAGGACGAGCACGAGGTGAGGGAGGACGAGGGCGAGGTGCAGGACGAGCACGAGGTGGGGGCGACGTGTCTTCGGACATACCCTCCGCTTCTGGCGACGTGGCTTACGAGGAGACGGAGTCTCGAGAGGAGGGGACGGAGTCTCGAGACCAGGAGACAGGGGCCTCCGCGTCGCAGAAGAAGCCAAAGATTCGTGGGGAATCCATGGTCCCTGATGAGTCAAAGGAACCTGCTACCGAGGAGGAGAAAATCCTCATTGTGCCTGAACATGGTAATTACATTGTGGTCAGTACAATTTGACATGTACTAATGTTTAATTATTTGTGCATCAATTGGACATATCCTCACGGAGCCCGTGCGCCTAACACCATGATTGGAGCTTTGATTAGGAAGTTTTGGCCGGGCTTGTACAGTACGGTCCCCAACGGCGAGAGGAAGCTAGCCACCCATTGGGTAGACTATCAGGCTGCCCATCACCCGGGCTTCGGGAGATGTTCTGACGCCGTGATCACCAAGTTTTGGGTAAGTTGAACTTTTCGAATTTCGTTCATAGTTGATGTCCCCACCATGCTCTCACAATTTTTTTTTTGTGCATGATTAAAGAAATTCTATAGGGTACTTCCTGAGGAGCGTGCCAAGGCGGACAGGACTTTGGAGGGGGCTTGCAAGAAGTTGGCACGACAGCAATTCTACAATGTAAAGCATACCTACGTCAATCATTACAGTTCTGAGAAGTTATGCAAGACGGCGCCGAAGCATGAGAAACCACCTGATATGACCATGGAGGATTACATGTTAGTAAGTAAATTGTCAATGAGATTACATGTTGCTGCTAAGTTGCAATTGCATTATCTGTTCTTCACATGAGTATTGTTTTTTCAGGTTATGCCCACATGGGCCTATGGTAAGGCAGACGCGTTGGAGGCGTTGGCGTCGAGGTGGCTTGGCCAGAACACCGAGTTCAAAGCCTTGAGCGAGCGGAACAAGGCAAACCGTGGGAGCGGGGGGACACATTGTGCGGGAGCCCGCAACCATGATCGCTTCAAGGCAAAGCTGGTATATATACATGGAACAACCTTCATTTATTTCCCCTCATGTTCCTACTTGATACGCATAACACTTCTTTGGCAATGCAGGAGGCCGATATCGGGGAGCCTGTGTCGGACATGCAAGCATGGGAGAGGATGAAGATGAAGAAGATCGATCTATCCGAGCCTCAGCCCTCGCTTCCCGATTACTTCGGCAGTGCCGAGGAGAACATAGATAGGTACGTCGAGTCGTTCAAGGGTCTTAATCCGGAGGTGGATAGACCTCTTGAGCATGACACCGACGAGAGAGCGATGGTCCAGGCCGGGCACGGTTGGGAGCATGGCCGTTTGCCCTGTTTTAGTGCGGTAATCCCGCGTACTCCTGAGTTGGGCCTCGTGCGTATCAAGGCTACACTCACCGCCGACGACCCCCTATCATGCCTCCTCAACGGCCTTCCCGAGCTCGCCCGATGTAAGTTTTTCTCAATTTCATTCTCTTTCCGCATTCGTTCCTAGCTAAGTAGCTAAGTTGACGAGATTCGTTCTATTTTGAAATTGTAGCCTAATTTCGAGGCGGCCTTCGATGCCGCTTATGCGGACTATGAGGCGGAGTATCACTTGTGGCTGCAGAAGAGAGCGAACTATGACGAGTGGCAAGAGTTGCGCGATGCTGTAAGTTTCAACCTTTATATTTGCAAAATATGGCAAGTCCCATTTCGTCTAGTTTGAACCTTCTTTTTCTACAATTCCTGACATCTAAACTATCTTGTAGGCGAGCGAGAAGTTTTTTGCCACTGGAGTGCGGGATCCGCTGCCTCCGCGTCCACCTAGGGTGGGGATGTCGCCCATGTGCCCATCGAGGGAAGCGGTCGCTCGCACATACAAGCCAAGGACTCCGGTAAGTTATTTGCCAAACCAGTTGTTACCGCCGTACTGTGCTTTCAAGTTGCTAACTTGGACTCAAACATGTAGGGATCGGGATGCTCCAGGAATGCACCCTTTGGTCGTGCTTCTGCCTCGCCGACTTCGACGCGCGCGCTCGTGGAGCATGGCGGTGGTGGTGCCTCGCCGAGTTCGCCGCGCGAGACCACACCGTCTCGTGCCTCGCCGGGTGCCTCGCCGGGTTCCGCATGTGATTCGACGGCGGCTGCCCCACGTGGTCGGTCGCCTACGCTCACGCAGGCAGAATGGGTACCTCGAGCTCTCGGGAGATGTAGGATGTGTGCGGGTGTGTTTGTATGAATGTTTGGATGAATTGGAACTATGTGTGTGTCATTTGGAGTTTGTATATATGTTTGTATGAATTCGAATTGTGTTTGAGTCATTTGGAATTTGTATGATGGTTTGGATTATATATGTGATGTTCTGTGATGTTTGTGTATGAATTCAAATTATATTTGTGTATTTGAAATGTGCTGGAAACAGCAGCAACAACCAGCAGAAAAACAAAATATGGTCACTCATACGCCGATGGCATTAGGGTGCGTCGCGGACGCACAGGATGGCCCCACGTCGCCCGAAGCGGACCATATGGTCACCCATACGCCGACGGCAATGCCGTCGGCGTATGTCATCTCCCAGGCGCCCAGGAAGCGGCCACGTGGCGCTCAGAGGGATTGCCGTCGGTGTATGTTGAGCTAACGGAAACGTGAGGATGCCGTGTTGTGGGGCCCACCACAGCGTACGCCGACGGCCGCCGCAGACGCCGACGACAGATTGGGTACGCCGACAGTCTGGGACGCCGATGGCCGCCGTCGGCGTATACATACGCTGACGGCATGCGTGCATACGTCGACGGCGTCCGGCCGTCGGCGTCTTGGCCGATTCCTGTAGTGGTACTGGCTGCTTGACCTTTCTTCTATGAAAATGATATGTCTTTACATGGGAAGAACGCTTCCATGGCTTGATGAGTTGGACAATAAGTTTTAAATGTGTACCTTCGCTCACATACCAGACTACACCCAGTTCCCCATTTCGGGAGGGTGGGGAATCCCCAGATCCGCGTTCCGGCGTGTAGATAGAGGGCTTCTGGGCGGCGCTGGCGTGGTGGGGTCGTCGGCGTCGACCTTTTGGTGCTCTGCAGCTCCCCCGATCCGGCGTCGTCTCCGACGGCGTTGCCGAGCAGCAGGTCAGTCACCTCTCTGCCTTTGCCTTCTCCGGCGGCAGCGGCAGTTGGGTGGCGGGTGTACAGAAGACCGGTGGAGGAGGTGCGAGGTGGCTGCTGCGTGGGTGTGGGGTGTGCTGGCGAAGGATCTGGCCATCTCCGGTGAGGTGGTGAGGCGCAGGCCCCAGATCTGGGGTGGAAGGTGCTCGGGGCGCGTCCCCGGCCGATGGACGACCTCCGTCTTCAGATCCAGCTCGTCGGAGCTGGTGGTTGATGCGGCCCATCAACGCCTTAGGGCAAGGAGCTCTTCTGCTCCATGGATCGAAGTTGAAGATGGTGTGATGCAGTGTTGCTTTCCTCTGTATTCTCTTTGTTTTCTCTTTGCTTGTATCCGGTCTTGTATTGCTTCCCTTTACGTATGAATACAAGTATGAAAAATCAAAAAAAAAAACCTGGGTGAATAGCAGAAGTGGCCATGGCATCCGTCGATGACGGGTCGGACCTCCTCTGGATGTGCAATTAGAGGAGGGGAAACGAAATGAGGGGTGAATGGTCGTGCCTATCCGGGGAATTCAACATGGCACAATGTGCTGGAAGGACAACACTGTGAAGCCCCAAGAGGTGCCTATGTCCTACTCGCGTTCTCTCATGCCTCCTGATGAGAGGATCGATGTATCACTACTTGGAGACACATATCAACTAAAGAGGAAGGCGGTGGCCGATGTCGGAGAAGATGAACATTGCACGGGAGGCTCGGTGCATGAGAGGTATGTAGATTTCTCTGTCCTCCACAACGGGTGCCAACACTAGGGGACTCTATTCTTCCCGGCCCATATATTCAGATAAGTAAAATTTGATATGCCGTGCTAAAAAGAAATGCTATGGTAGGTAGAGCCTTGGGAGTGGAATAGTGGATGAGCTGTCTGGTAGTGCTCCCTTGCACCGCTGCTCGGCGGAGGACAAGCTCGAATAACAAAAGCCAAAACAAATGCAACTCATTTATAGAAAAAATATAAATCCAAGTGTCGGTACTCAATAGTACATGCGGGTCCGCCGCGTCCAGCTAAACGTTTATTGGATTGGTTGACCAAAACGAGCTAATCAAGGTTCCAGCCGCAGCGCCAAATAGGTGGTTGTCCATCACACTCATGGGAAGGTAGAGCGCCGCACTACTTCTGTTTTCTGATTGCGTTGCATAGAATTAATCAACTACATGAAGGAGACGCAATCTTGAACGAGATAATTTTTTTATTTTTTTTAGAAAAGGGGGTGCAGATCCCGACCTCTGCGTCAAAATGATGCACACAGCCTCCGACAATTTTTTTTATTGATGTTTAAACTTAGAAAAGTTTGACTTGTGAATCATAGGAAGCGTTCTCTCTCTATATGTGTGTATATCAGATTGCCGACACTTGTTTTTCTCTAAGTCGTTTTCCACTAAAGAAATCTAAAAACAAAATGCACGTAGACACGTTAACAAAATCCCAGCTGGTTAGAGCTCGGCCGACCGCTCTTCTCTCCATCTACAGTAGATCGGAGAGGCGACTTTTGCGAACTCCTCCCCCGACCACCTCGCTCGCTGGCGATCCGCGGGATTCCTCCCCTCCGTCGGCCGCTCCGGCGGCGGGAGGGTGGGGGGATCCCCGGATCCGGCTTGTACATAGTGTAGGTTGTGGTAGGACCCGCCGGCGGCGTCGTGGAGGTGGCGATGGTGTCGGTGGCTAGGTGGGGGTCGGCACGCTTCCCCTTCTGCGGTGGCGCTCCTCGGAGCTCCGGCGTGGCGCGTGCGGCTTTTGGTGGCCGGGGATCTCCGGATCTCTCGGTTTTCCTCCGGTTCCTCCTCCTCCTTGCGGCCGGCGGGGATGGCGATCTCCACACTGTGGAGCTCCGTTGGAGGACCCGGAGGCTGGAACTCATGGCTGGGTGAGCCTCGCGGCTTCTGCCAGCGCTGGGGACGAAGACGGCTGCGGCAAGGTGGTGTTGCTGGAGCGGGAGGGTGCTCGCCGTACGCGTTCATCGGCATAAGCTCCGTCGCTGCGCGGCGGACGGGCTCTGCGGCGATCTTCAAGGAAGGAGGTGCCCTCGGGCCGTGGTAAGAAGGAGGTCAGCGGTCTTCGTCTTCATCGCCGGCGGAGTTGCTGGTGCTTGATCTACTCTGTTCCCCTGCGTTGGCTTTCTGTACTTGTTCTTGTACTTCATACGATGTATGTGGTACTCTCTAATGTACGCAGGCTTTCAAAAAAAAAAATCCCAGCTGGTTGAGCCAGCTTTACACGCACACACTGACGTGCACGTGCAACGCACGTCTTCTCCACTATTTATAAAAGAACAAATATGATGTGATTTGAAAAATAGAATCATTTTCTTCTTCATCCTTGTGTATCCACTTGCTACTTCGTTCAATTAAAATTCATTCGATAAATCAGAATTTGACAATCTTTGCTTATATTAAATATAAATATGCAACCTATGAATTTTAGTGAAGACATGGGGTTTTTCGTCTCGGCTCACGGAAGCCCTGCGGTGTAAATCTTTTCTCTTGGCTCCTTTCGTACTGGTTGATTAGCTATCTTTTTGTTCTTAGTTTGATTGAACCAGTTTATTTAGAACAAAAGTGGGGGAATGAAAGCTAAGTTCTGAAGAAAATTTGTTCTAGATGTGCAAACGTTTTGTTCTTGCGTACTGGATGATAGCAAGCAAATCTCAGTGGCATTGCAATGATGATGAATCTGTTTTTAATTGGTACTGGTGCTCTGAAAAATCCTTAGTTGTAACAAAGGCAGACCATCTTAAGTAATCTCACACCAAAGCACATGCTGGCTGCAACTGCAGAAGCAGAACGCAGCAAAGAATGATCACAACTCATAATCTAACAGGATGCAAACAACAACCATCTCCTACCACTTAAGACTTCCTGAGCTTAATGTTGACAGGCATCTCCTTGTAGGAGGCGACCTTCTCTGTCGCCCACCGGAGCGACAACCTGCGAGGAAACTGCACCGACGACTCCTGCTCCGACGATGTCTCGTTTCTGCCATTTCCACTGCTGATGGCGAGCTGAACGTCCTGTACTGTATCTCGAACAAGTATTCTCTGCGGCCGCTCGGCTGCGGTGTTCTCATGGACTTGCTGAAGAAACAAAACAGTAAGAATCAGTGTATGAATTGCATTTCCATAAACCACACTGACACTCCTCCTGCAGCGCCATATTTCATCCAGAGTACAATTTCCAGCTAATGAACAGAATGACACACAATGAGAAGTAGTTCAACATGAAGCATCGAAAGCTTCAGAGCATGGCAAGACATGGGCATATTTACATCAGTCAGCGGAGGATGTATTTGACTATGAATATTTGCATCTTGCTAAGAAACCAGTAGCATTAGTACAGGAAAAAACATAATTATGCAAAAGACTGGGATGAAGTTTACACAACATATTTCAGTGCCATGACCAGTGCAATGAACAGCCCCACTGTCGCTCCACTATTATCTTTGATTCAAATAAATATACGTATAGCAGCAAATGGCAGGCAATGTTAACTTTTCTCAACCCATCACCTCTGGCAATGACAGTGAAGGCCACCTCCAGCTTCACTCATTCCTCCCTCTGTCTGTGCTACCGCCTCAACCTTCAGCTACACGTCTGCTTGGTGTCAAAGATCTGCATAATATAACAGATTATATGAGAAATAAGAAAAATGAACTGCTAAGAATGTTTCTTCAGCAGCTAGTAATAGCCAAAAATAAAATATATTCTAAAGTGGTAATCAGAAGTAGCTATGAGCTGACACAAATGATACATAACTCGAGCGTGTATGCCTACCTCTGATTGACATCTCCTAATACATAGAGTAACATATTACCATTAGACAAATTGTCCGGGCCTGCAAAAATGTTCACTTAAATGTGGTCAGTGGGGAGCATTATTTTATAAATGAAGAATGGAGAAAGAATAACGCAGGGACAAACAGGAGCTCTTTACTTTGGGTGTGCCCATCTTCTCTGCACCTGAGATTGTTCTCATTCAAGAAGCAATAGGACTACTGGAACTGCTAGCGAAAAAACTGTTCTAGATGTTTTGTCACACTGCAGAAAAACGACCCATGCTAAGCAGGAAAAGGTTGTTCCAAACCAGTACGCTAACTAAATAGAAAAAAGAAGGAAATTAACAAAAATGCCTCTATAGGACATCAGCTATTACAAGTTCACAGTATCAAATCATCTAGTTCTCTCTCACAAAAAAAAAGCATCTAGTTCTTGGTGAAGCATTGGGTCAAATCAATAAGCCTGCTATGTAGCTGACAATAAATGGATTGATACAACTCCATATTTCTGAAAACTTGAAGCTACAAATCTTTACTATTAAATGGGAGTTGGTACGTACGTAACTGGCAGAAAATTCTGCCGATCGATTCTGCCATCGGTATCGCTAACATGAGCCGGCCCATCGTTTCACGCCTCCCGCATCACCCATCTCGCACAAGCGTCGCCGTCGCCTCCGCCTAGCACGCGGACGCTATCCACGTCCGTACCAGAGTCACGACAACATGGATGCCGAGATCCCACGCCTCTCCTCCCGCCTGCACCACATCCGCACCTCCAGGGGTTCGCGACCTAGCAGGATCCTGTCCCCGGTGAAGGCTCAACCGCGGCCGCGTCCGCGGGCGATGAGCTCAGCCTCGGCCCCCTCGGCGTCGTCTCCGCCGATGCAAACCCTAACCTCCTCGCCCCAAGAAGCATCCGCTGCTCGCCGCACAGAAGATCGAGCTCGCCACCAAGCAGCAAGTTACCATGACACACGGGACAGGGGGCTCAGCCTTGGCCCTATCGACATGCGGCCGCAGATCCTACTACCAAAATCTTAGCGGATCACGGAGCCCCCCGTGCAGCAGCGCCACAGTGGCGTCAGCCTCAGGCCGATGGAGATCCAGCACAGCATCAGCTGCAAGCCGGCGCGGCACGGGTCAAGCCTTGCTCCACCAAGTTGAACGCCATCCGAGAAGAAGGCCGGGCTTCCAGGCAGTCCTCGGCCTCCGCCAAGCTGTGGCCGACTGCAATGCCAAGCAGCCACTTGACAGCAAGCAGAGCCAAGGTTGGAGCTCCAGCATGGCCATGATCTTTTTGTGGTGAGGATTTGCGTCCTCACGAGTTTTTTCTTCGTATTTATTATAGTAAAATTCTACATGGCTCATTATCCAAGTCGAACTATTTGGATCAAGGTATAGGCACCCACAACATGTTTGCTTCAATCTCTTACTTCCGTTACTATTGCCAATTAAATTATGGCGATAGTTTGAAGATGCAGCGAATACATTTTAATACAGACTTAAAATATATGATTTGAAGGTTAATCATGTTGCCTAAGACAGCCACAACGACACTCTATGATTTCCAATGCAAAGCGATGCAAGCACTACAGAATGTGTTGACAGTTTTAATTATGATCCATGAGAAACAAAAACACATATTTACATTTACTACTGCTGCCATTTCAGTTCTGCAACAGGATTAGATATGGTGTCACAGCAACAATAACAAAATGCTTGATCTTAAGAGGGTTGGGACCTTTTGTGGCTGCATTGCTGATGTACAGCAAGAATTAACCATGTTACCGCTTGTTTTGTGGCTTATACTTTCATCTGTCTGGATTAAATGATGAGATCATGAGGGAGGACTGAGGAGCAAAACTTAGGCTAGCGGTTGATCCTTTTTCTTTTCTGCTTCTGTTTAATGCATGCACCAGCTAGATGCACTATGGGTTAAATAATATTTTTCATCTCTTTTTGAACTTCTCGCAAAGATCACATGGCCAAGAGCAAAACCAAGACTCGGCTTTTGATATCTTTCCACTTGTTTTTATGTCTATAACATTTTTTGTGCGGTTAATATGCAGGCTTCTCACAATTGTATTGACCTAAATAAATCATGATATGCATTGAAGAAATTAATGTCATTTAAGTTCTTACTCTCTTGTAGTTGTGGTCTTCATTTTATTTAAGTTTTCATTCACGTTTTCCATTTTGGACGGTATTTCCATTAGTTTATTTTCTACCTTATTTTAGACAATGTAATCTACGACATGTTGTAACATTAATAAAATATATGTTTCCATAAATTTCATGTTCTATTTACGCTCAAATAAAATACTGATGTTCTTTTCTATGTGCTATTCTCAGTTTTACTAGGTTGTTTCTTGTGCTTATTTCTGTACAGACTTTTCAGTCATGATGGAAGGTTTTCTCAAAAGCTTATTTATATGTCAGTACTATTCTACCAAGAAACAGCTATGAATCCTATTTCTGCTAATGGGGATTTTCCTGCAAGCTAGGAAGCTGATGAAAAGAAACACATATATATGCCTGCAGTTTGTATCATTAGGCCACACAGAAAATTAAGGGTTTGTATATTATTGCAAATGATGATTTTACCTGCTAATGAACAATATCTTGGAACTAAACTCTCAGTTGTCTTCGGCTCCCTTTTGTATACTGTCTTCTTTTCGTTGTTACTTGCTTGACAAATACAACTACAGAAAATTATATTTTTTTATTTTACTACAGAAAATTATTTAGCCGAATTTTGCTCTCCAGATGAATTGTGCTCCATGGACATGCTTGCTGATATTTTCAGGTTCTTTTCAGAGAAATGATCATTTGGTCTATAACTTGGTGTGAAACTTCATCTCCTTACTGCTTTATGTTTTGACAGTTTTGTCATTAATATATATCATGGCATTACTTGTTTTGTTTGACACCCACTTTTCATTTGAGAAATATATGCTATGTGTCGTACCTACAAAATACTGTAGGTATTGATTCAACGCACGGGCATAATATGTTTGAGTGACACAACTTGTGAAATATACTGCAGATCACGCACGGGTATTTTCATATATGTTTTATATTTGTGACGCGACAACGAATAAAAATTTGGGACCGTAGCAACGCACGGGCATTAAACTATTAGTAGTAGCAAGAGACCCCTCTTAAAAAGACAACAAAAGCTGAAACGTGAAGGTGATTCCACCAAATTCAGTTATTATACCTTCTTTCAGTTTTAGGTGTGTAATCAGACCGGTACAATTGTCGTAAGATAATCTTGCGATCCTTGCCATTTTATTGTCCTGTAATTTGGATGTACTTGAAAAGTAAGAATTCCATTCTTCATATACTACATTGTCACACCATCTGAACCCGTGTCTTAGTATTATGTAACAACATTTGTTTTCTAAAGTACCTGCCATTTGGCAAAGTTGTTGTTATGTGAATGGTTTGATTAATTGTAATGTTCAATCTTTGAGCATTGTAACAAAGACACTCGGCAAAAAAAATGCAACAGTTTCTTTTCTGAAGTATATGAAGTTTGATTTCATTTGGACCAAGTGACTCAGCAATAAACTTATTGGAAATTGCAATGAAAATATTTTAACATAATTCAGTTGATATCTCAAAAAAAAAATTATAGACCCGTTGCAGCGCGCTCAAAAAATTGCAATGAATATATTTTTACCATAATTTAATTGGGATCTCAAATAACTTTTATATAGGCCCGTTGCAACGCACGGGCATTCAACTAGTTCAAATTAAGATACCACATTAACTGCTTCCGTTCTGAGAAAGTACTCTTATTTGCTTCCTGAACAAGAGCATATTTACGATAGATAGCTAAAAATATATTCTTCTATTTGGTTTGAAGGACAGGAAATAGAAAGTGTTAATGTTGTGATTTATAAAACAAAGGCAAGAAAAAAACTCATCAACACTGGTAAAAATACCTGGTGGTGTGTTCGCAGCTGAACCTTGCAGTTCGAATGGAATTCTCAGACATGCAACTGTGCCTTAAAGAACTTTCCATCTATATCTTCTTCCCGGAGTGTATGTATCTATAAACATAAGATTCCATGAACCATGCCCATGATTGTCGTGCCACAAAATGAGTAAGACATCACATGGTAGCTCGAAAGAATCACTGAAACGGTTGAGTCAGTTAAAGTATGGAGTGGTACCTCTTCATTTGAAAGACAATTTTTTGGCGCTGAATGATAACCTCAAATTCTTGTTACAGTCTCTCAGTTGTAGTGATGATATCCCCTGTACTTGCACTACAACTGCTCTACATAGTAATCTAAACTACTTATATTACACAAGACGATGGACCTGTGTTTGACCGCACAACTTCCTGAATGGAAGCAACATATTCATTGCTTGCAATTCCAGTTTTTCCATGTAAGCAGATGCTACTTTTTCTTGCACTTGCAAAATTGCTATGTAATTGCCCGCTGTCATAAGATGAAGAAGAGCAGGTCAGTGTTCTGAATTTTTACTAAAAAGCAGCATGTAAATTCTTAATTAAATATTACCCACACTTGGTGCAACAGAAAAGAGCTCTAGAACTCCTATTCATCAACATAATAATGTTTTACGCCAGGGGACTAAACCTGCTGCAGTCGCTCAGCGCCCCAGCGGTCTTCCACACGGGGGGAAAAGGGTGGCTGGAGGTCGCCATCGTCGTCGGGGCCTAGCTCGTGGCGTTGCTGCACCAGATAGGAGAGGGATAAGAGGAGCGGATGGTGCTCTAGATCCGGGATGGGAGGAGCAGGGAGGGGAAAAGAGGGGAGATGGTGGTGATGATGGTGTGGGCAGCAGCGCTGAGCTCGAGTAGGAGAGGATTTGGGGTGAGCCCAGCGCCTCCCCGCCTCCTGGCCGCCGGCGGCTTCCAACGCTCCTCCCGGTCGCCGGCGGGATCCCCGGTGCCACCCCGCCTCCTGGCCGCAAGCGGGATCCCACGCGCCTCACCACCTTCCGGCGGTAGTATTAGGAGCCGACGCGCCACTCAGCAAACACACGGAAGTGCACCGGCACCTCGCAGGAATAGTTGAAGACGACCGGAGAGCTCCTTGCGACGGACTGCTTGAGGAAGCACATCCCGCGGAGAAATCTGTCTCCTCGGGCACGACCCCTCCGGCGCCCATGTGGGCCTCGAACTCACCGGCCCCGTCGGCGTCCCCCGCGTCGCAGTAATCGAAGAGGGCGGGGCCGTAGCTGCTGAGGCGCGGTGGGGTTCGGAGGCGCGGCTGGGTACCGGCGGGGGCGGCCATGCGTTGAGCAGAGGTAGAGGAGGTGCGGCGTTGGAGCAGAGCAAAACGCAAAAAAGGGGCACATACCGTTTCAGAATTTGATCTGGATCGTTGATCAAATAAACGTCTCAGATTTAATGTATCAACATAGCACAACACAAGTTTGCCTATGGAGGGGACGGAGGAGGCTATGGGCCTAACAGGAACAAGGGAGGTGCCACGGTGGTTCACGTTCCCGTCCATACTGAAAGCACATCTATCTATATATTAAGTTGCACCGATTTTAGCTCTCCACAGCGACGCCGCACTGTTTTACTGTGCCTGCTATAAAACAGTGCAGTGTACAATCTGAGCCGTTCACAGCTGATCGAACGGTCCACAGAGAACACCGTGACGTTTTTTGCAAAAACACCACCCATAAATCCAGACACTGCTCCGCGGTCTACCACTCTATGAAGAACTGGACCTATTAGTAAATGCCGCAAAACTCATGGACCTCCCTGCAAAATACGCTCACAACACACTCTCCTCCTCTTCTCTCTCCCCGCACGCCCCGGAGCTCCCCGGCGCCGCCGACGCGGCGCCCCCGCCACGGCCCTCCCCGCACCAATCCAGCCACACACGGAGTTGCGCCGTCATCTGCTCTCCATCCTCCCCCAGTACCGCTTGTCGGAACAGCACAAGCCGCCCGGAATCATCGACGCCGCGCTTCATGTCCGCCGCCGCTGATTTCTTCTCCGGTGGCGACTCCGGCGACCATTTGGTCCAGCGCCGCCCATTCTGCTCGCCTCCATCTCCTCTCGCAGATCCGCGCACTCTCGGGCTCCCGCGCGTTCGCCGCCGCCCGGAAGCGAGCTCGGCAGCTCCGCCGTTTCCGTCGCCTGCTGACGTCAGCCCGCCCCTGACGTGTGGGACCCCCTGTCAGCTTCTAAACAATTACAGGAAATACTGAAAACTAGAAAATTCATATCTTTTCGTCCATAATTAAAAAAATACATACCAAAAAATTCAGAAAAACAAAATCTTTAGATCTAACACATTTCCATGCGTCATCAGACAACTAGAATTCATGTTTAACTAAAAGAACTATAATATGAAATACTCCGTATAAAATTTGTGGAAATGACATCTCACCTCCATTTAACCCCATCTTTGTATTTGTTTTATTCTGTTTTTTCTTTTCTTTTGCTTTGCAGTAAAACAATATTTCCATAATAACCACCATCAATATCTAGATAAAATGCAAATTAATTTCCCTCTAATTATTAGGATGTTAAATAAACAATTAACTTAAAGTTTTAAGACAAAATACAAACTTACTGTACCATTTCAAATTGGCTAGCATTTAAAGATAAAATAACTGAACTCCCTCTAATTATATGGATAAATTTTAAAAAACTAAAATTGACTAATATTTAGAAATAACCATAATATGTTCCATCTGATTATGGTGCCACAGAGATAAATAAACATTCACAATAATCCCAAAAACAATATGGATTTACCAAAGTTAAACCAATTTTGTAATTCGAATTGATTTGAATTGCAGATTTTTACAATTTAGTACTTAACAACATGTATATTTTATAAAAAATGTGGTCAACAATCCAACATGTTCAAAAAAATCCCATCACCAACTCACGGTTACGTAAATTAACACAACCCTAATATGTGGTAATCAATATTTTTGGTTATTTACAACTCATAAACTGAACCCATCATCACCTCATGATTACGGGAATTAACAAAACCCTGATATATGATAATCAATTTTTTTGATTATTTGTAACTTACATACTAAACAATTTTCAATTATGCTTTGTACTACGTATACCATTACAATTAAATACATTTTGTTGTTGCATACAGATTTGCTCCCAGCATAAATAAATTTCTAACGAATATATCACTACTTTTTTTTCACTAAAGGCGCGGTGTGACGACGCGCCCAATTTACCTAGTATAATTACTAAGATTATCATCTGTGGGCTTTTCTATTCATGTTCTCCGGAGCTGTACTCAGTAGCATAATTAGGTAGGTTGTCAGCATGAGACTTTTTGGTAGTATACTGGTGAACCAGATGGTTCTAATACCATCCATCATGGTTTGCACCCGTTTCCCTATAACATCAAGAATCATCTTGTTGAAAACCTCACTTAGGTTGTTCACAACCAAATCAGACTTGCAACTGAAATCCATTGCATGCCTAGCCCATGCTTCAATAGGAATTTTGCTAAGCCAAAGCCAAGCCTCCTCTCTTTCAGTTTTTCCATTGCAACATCAAACCCACTTCTAGTGTAAGAATACATTGCTGCATCCATTAACTTTTTCACCTCTTCCCCTTTGAAACCAGCTGTTTGGAAGTTGGCATAAATATGCCTTAGGCAATATCTTTGAGGACAGTTGGGAAAATAGCATTATTGGCTTTAAGATGACCATGTTTGTTCAATAATTCAAGTTTAGACAAACATTCAAATGTTTATGTGCAAGTGTAGATAAATCAGGGTTTCACATGAAAACGCACGACGGAAGGTCAGAAACCCTTCCCCATTTGCATGGTTAAATGAGGGTGGGTGTGCTTGACTGAGAGCCAATACACAATTATGATGTCACACTTCCGCTCACATACATGCCCGCCCCGAAGGTTCTCAACCTTTATAGGGTGAGACCCCCTGACAAGGATATACATCTCGGGTACCCAACCATAAGGGTATCTGGTGCACGTGTCGACTAAGGCCCAACTATCAAGAGCCTACATGAAGCCCATGACGAAAGGCCCAACAAGATGGAGTATCCTCCAAGATTAGTCATAGGCATAGTCGGTTTAGGCTTTCCTTACATGTAAACTGGGTCGGTTACGAACTCCTGAGACCCAGCCTATTATATAAAGGTTGGGAGGGCCGCCGATCCAAGAGAAGCCAGATTCGAACCACCAAAAGCCCTAGCGAGATCAATATCTCGCTGGAGCTCCCCTTGTAACCGCATAATCTCACACGATCAATATCAGATAAGCAGGAAGTAGGGTCTTTACCTCTACCCGAGGGGCCTGAACCTGGGTAAATCTTTGCCTCTGCTTGTCAGCCGACGAAACTACCAGTACTACCACGTTCTCTCCCCATAATCTCAACCCTAGGTCCTTAACCATGGGATTTGATGAGTTAACCCCTCGTCAATTGGCGCCGTCTGTGGGAAAGAATAGTGCTGGACTCACGGTTTCTTCGGTTCCATCGGAAAACGGCGACTCGCCGATCGGATCTACAAACGGCAACTCGCCGGCTGCATCAACAAACCAGAACTCGCCGACTCGGGCGGCACACGGCAACTCGCCGACTCACTCGACAAACGGCAGCACGCCAGCTTCACCTGCAAAAAGCACATCAGATCCTCTGATGGATTTCGAGCCACACTCGCCAGAATTCCAGGAGACCTTCTCCGATCTCGAGTCAGGTTTGGGTTTAACCGTTGGTTCGTTCAATTTTTTCGTAAACAAGCTTGGTGTGCAGGACTTGACAGATCCACGCCAACTCGCGACTTCCGCACCCGAGGCTCCATCGGTTGCGGCTCCTTCGACTGCGGATCCATCAACTGCGTCCATACCATCGTCGATCCTCCAAGCTTGCTCGTCTGCAACAACCATGTCGACTCGAGAGATCAACGAGCTCATTGAAGAACTCCAAGGTGAGGAGGCCGAATCAGCATACCGCACAAACGATCCCGAGCTCGATCTCCCACTCGAGGATAGTTTCGACTGCGGGATCTCCCTCAGCGACTTCGACGAGCCTGAAACTCATATCGACAACCACGTCGACTCCGAGATCTGCACCAACAACAACCTCGACTTCGAGATTCATAACAACTTCGCCGACGCCGAGATGAGCATAGGCGATGAAGACATCGATAGCGAGATCCGTCCAGACGGACCACTCGACGGGCATATCGACTCCGACATGAGCCTCGATGAAGACGTCGAGTCCATGACGGGACTCGAAAACACATACACATACCCTCGGGTGATACCCCAGCAGGTCTACGTTGCCTTCGCCGCAGAATCATCTGATGCTGCGGCCAGTCGCAGGCCTACAGAGTTCCCGTGCACGGTTACTATGCCGGATGGAGTCACAAATCTCACAATTACTGCTGAGATGGCAGCAAAAGCAGATAAAGTCATCAAGGAGTGCACAATGATGCCAGCAGACGCAACACGAGAGAGATGTTGACCTTCCAGTACTTCAACTGGCAGGAATCACTTCGACTGCAGCAGATCAGAGCAACACTCGAAGAACGTAAAAAGCAAGCTAGCTTGTCGAGTGTACAGAAGACAGCTCTCTGAGCTCCACCGGGCGAGCAGACACAAGACCCAGATCAAGGCTGTCACACCTCACGGAGATGAGAGGGCAGCACTCACCCGCAACTTAGGCCACTCTTTCATGACATTCGACGAGGAGGGAGTGCCAGTACCCAAAACAGCTGCGGGTGCTCTCTTTACTGCTGCAGCATACCTAGAGGCAATCAAGCCTCCAGCGGATGACCCCAATGCAAAACTACATCGCCAACAGATCAAATCACTCGCCTTAGCGCGAAGGCCATACGCCAAATCCCAAAACTCCAGGAGGGAGTCGAGACCGTGCCATAGTAGACACGCGTCGTGAAGAACATAATCGCAGTGGTCGCCGTCACCACTCGAAGGAAAGAAGCGGCTCACGTCGGCGCAGGTCCAGGAGCAGATCACGCAGATCTTACAGTAGCGACTCGTACTCTGATCGGAGCCTGAGCCACACGGAGCTCTGTGCTTCACTCGACGCGTCCGCGAGACACGGATGCCCAAAGGGTTCAAACTCACATCTGAACAGCCCAAGTACACGGGTCGACAGGAACCTTCAGGATGGCTGGAAGACTACGGCTGGCTGTCGCGTGCCAGCGAGGCACAAATATCACAGCCATGCAATACATACGACTCATGCTCGAAGGCACAGCCCGCGACTGGCTCAAGGCTCTACCTCCATCAACATACGACTCGTGGGATCACTTCCGCGCAGACTTCATCAAAAACTTCGAGCCTCTATGTGAGCGCCCAAAAACGTTCGAAGAGATGCGAGCTTGCGTTCAACGGTCAGACGAAACGTTGAGGTCATACATCCGACGATGGACTGAGATACGCAACTCAGTTGGAGTAATTTCAGAAGATATGGCCATGGATGCTTTCATCATGGGCCTCGCCAGGCGAGACTTCAAAGAAGCACTTGGTCGCCAAAAGCCAACCTCGTGGCTAACCTCCTGAAGATCGCGACTGAGTGGGCAGACGGAGAAGACATGGCGCGCACCACACGCGGGTCCTCACCCCGTGATCATCAAAAGCGGTAGTCGAACCGCAGAGACTCATACAGAGACGACCGAAGGCGCAAGCGTTCAAAACGTCACTACGACGACGACAGACCCGAATTCATGGCGGCTGGGTTCTCCACACCCCGCAACGACCAAGACAGAAGCGACCGACGGTCAGAAGATCGACGGGACAGTCGGATGATCGTCGGGACAGTCGAGATGATCGCCGGGACAGTCGAGACCGCGGCCAACGCAGCGACAGCTACAAGAGGAAAGACTGGCGCAAGTCACGTCCGGCGCACAAACGAGCGATCATTCGAAGAAAAGATGGATGCTGATTGCAGATTCCACCTGTACAAGGGGAAGACGGAAAATTGCGCTCCAATCACTCGATGAGAACTGCAGAGAATTCGACCAACTAGCGTCTGAATACGTACAACTCAGAAAGGCAACAGCCGCACACGCACCCGACCTGCACCTGTGCCTCAGCCAAACAATGTGCCCGTCCTGATGGCACCACCTCCACCACCACAGCCTGCCGCAGGCGGAAATATCGCGGGTGCCATACAGCCCGTACCTCGGGTGGACGAACCTCAGTACCCTCCGCCCCAAGGGCAGATGTACATGATACAGAAAGGTCGCCCTTCCAACAGGGAGCAAAAACTTCGCACTCGACAAGTAAACATGGCGGTCATGTCACCTCCTGCCGTAACTGAATTCTTGAAGGGATCCGAAACTGCAATAAGCTTCAGCAGAGAGGACCACCCACCATCGGTCGTTCGTCCAGGGCACTCTGCTCTGGTACTCGACGCACAAATTGGAGGCTATGCCATGTCCAAGGTCTTCATGGATGGTGGCAGCGGCATAAACATCATCTTCGCAGATACGCTCCGCAAAATGAACAGGTCAGTCGAAAACCTGCCAAGATCTTCAAATACCTTTCACGGTATCGTCCCAGGCAAAGCAATAAGCCCAGAAGGCACCATACAACTCGACGTAACGTTCGGGGACAAGAACCACTTCAGGACAGAGTCGATTGAGTTCGAAGTTGTCGACTGGAAATCACAATACCACGTCATACTTGGACGCCGACGTTCGCTCGATTCATGGCGGTTCCACACTATGCATACCTCCAGCTGAAGATGCCTGGACCAAAAGGAGTAATCACAGTCAAAGGAAACTTCCAAAAGTCCGACTCTTGCGACCGAGAGTTTAGCAAAATCTCTGAGATGTTTGGCATGGAAGCAACACTCGCCGATCTAGCGGTCTCCAACGATCGAACACTTATGCCGGAGCACAAGAAGGTGGCAGTCGACAGAGCATTCAACGCCACCAATGACACAAGGTCGCATCAGGTGCACCCGACTGACCCGACCAAGACAGTCAATGTCTCGTCGAGTCTGCCTATCGCATAGGAAAGCGCGCTCGTCGAATTCCTCCGTGAGAACTGGGATATATTTGCGTGGTGTCCAGCTGACATGCCAGTATTCCCAGGGAATTCGCCGAGCACTCTCTCCAATTATTTCCAGATGCTAAACCAGTCAAGCAAACAATGCGCCGCATATCCGGCCCAAAAAGAGCCGCAGTCGAAGCTGAAGTCGACAGACTACTCGCAGCAGGTTTCATCAAAGAAATCAAGAAATCACAATGGGTGGCCAACCCCGTACTAGTAGAGAAGAAGCACACAGATATCCTTCGGATGTGCGTAGATTTACAGCACTCAATAAATGTTGTCCAAAGGATCACTTTCCACTACCTCGAATCGACCAGATCGTCGACTCCACCGCCGGGTGCGCTCGCTTGTCCTTCCTGGATGCTTACTCGGGTTACCACAGATAAGGATGAAGGAAGAGGATGAAGAGAAAACGGCGTTCATAACCCCACTCGGGGTCTACTGCTACACAACAATGCCTTTCGGGCTCAAGAACGCAGGCGCAACCTACCAGCGCATGATGCAAGATTGCCTCAAGAAGCAAATTGGGCGAAACGTCCAGGTCTACGTAGATGACATCGTCATCACACAAGGGAGGAAAACACACTACTCGATGACTTGCGAGAGACGTTCGCAAACCTCAAACGCTTCCACATCAAGCTCAACCCGAAGAAGTGCACGTTCGGCGTGCCAGCCGGGCAGCTCTTGGGGTACCTAGTCTCAGCTCGTGGAATTGAGGCGGACCCAGACAAAAGACAGGCCATCTTAACAATGCAAAGGCCTTCAAAGCTCCATGACGTGCAAAAATTAGCGGGTCGAGTGGCAGCGCTCAGTCGATTCATCAGCAAACTGGGCGAAAAAACACTCCCATTCTATCAGCTGATGAACAAAGCAGACAAATTCGAGTGGACGCCAGAAGCCGAAGCAGCCTTCACGGACCTCAAGCGAGTCCTCACAAGCCTTCCAATCCTCGTCGCACCAAGGGAGCGAGAGCAACTATACCTATATGTCTCCGCAACTAACAGGGTGGTTAGTACCGTACTGGTAGTCGAACAAAGGGAGGAGGTACACGCCCAAAGCATACAACGCCCAGTCTATTACTTGAGTGAAGTGCTCTCCATATCAAAGCAGCAGTACCCGCACTATCAAAAGCTGGCCTATGCCGTGTTCATGTCCTCAAGGAAGCTAACGCACTACTTCGCAAAGCACCCGATCACTGTAATCAGCACCTCAGGGATTTGGGACATCCTCACAAACCCCAACGCAACTGGGTGAGTCGCAAAATGGCTCATCGAGCAAGCACCACGAGATATCAAATATGATTATCCGAAGGCCATCAAAGCACAAGTCTTACCTGACTTCCATACCGAGTGGATCGAAGCTCAATTACCAGGAGCACCAGATGTGTCCAACTCATGGACTATGTACTTCGATGGCTCAAAGAAGAACGAAGGCGCAGGCGCAGGTGTCATCCTCATATCACCAAAAGGCGACAAGCTTCGCTATATCCTGCAGATGGGATTCGAGTTACCATCAACATACGACTCGTGGGATCACTTCCGCGCAGATTTTGTCAAAAACTTCGAGCCTCTATGTGAGCGCCCAAAAACGTTCGAAGAGCTGCGAGCTTGCGTTCAACGGTCAGATGAAACGTTGAGGTCATACATCCGACGATGGACTGAGATACGCAACTCAGTTGGAGTAATTTCAGAAGATATGGCCATGGATGCTTTCATCATGGGCCTCGCCAGGCGAGACTTCAAAGAAGCACTTGGTCGCCAAAAGCCAACCTCGTGGCTAACCTCCTGAAGATCGCGACTGAGTGGGCAGACGAGAAGACATGGCGCGCACCACACGCGGGTCCTCACCCCGTGACATCACAAAAGCGGTAGTCGAAGCCGCAGAGACTCATACAGAGACGACCGAAGGCGCAAGCGTTCAAAACGTCACTACGACGACGACAGACCCGAATTCATGGCGGCTGGGTTCTCCACACCCCGCAACGACCAAGACAGAAGCGACCGACGGTCAGAAGATCGACGGGACAGTCGAGATGATCGCCGGGACAGTCGAGATGATCGCCGGGACAGTCGAGACCGCGGCCAACGCAGCGACAGCTACAAGAGGAAAGACTGGCGCAAGTCGGCTCCGGCGCACAATGAGCGATCATTCGAAGAAAAGATGGATGCTGATTGCAGATTCCACCTGTACAAGGGGGAAGACGGAAAATTGCGCTCCAATCACTCGATGAGAAACTGCAGAGAATTCGACCAACTAGCGTCTGAATACGTACAACTCAGAAAGGCAACAGCCGCACACGCACCCGACCTGCACCTGTGCCTCAGCCAAACAATGTGCCCGTCCTGATGGCACCACCTCCACCACCACAGCCTGCCGCAGGCGGAAATATCGCGGGTGCCATACAACCCGTACCTCGGGTGGACGAACCTCAGTACCCTCCGCCCCAAGGGCAGATGTACATGATACAGAAAGGTCGCCCTTCCAACAGGGAGCAAAAACTTCGCACTCGACAAGTAAACATGGCGGTCATGTCACCTCCTGCCGTAACTGAATTCTTGAAGGGATCCGAAACTGCAATAAGCTTCAGCAGAGAGGACCACCCACCATCGGTCGTTCGTCCAGGGCACTCTGCTCTGGTACTCGACGCACAAATTGGAGGCTACGCCATGTCCAAGGTCTTCATGGATGGTGGCAGCGGCATAAACATCATCTTCGCAGATACGCTCCGCAAAATGAACAGGTCAGTCGAAAACCTGCCAAGATCTTCAAATACCTTTCACGGTATCGTCCCAGGCAAAGCAATAAGCCCAGAAGGCACCATACAACTCGACGTAACGTTCGGGGACAAGAACCACTTCAGGACAGAGTCGATTGAGTTCGAAGTTGTCGACTGGAAATCACAATACCACGCCATACTTGGACGCCCGACGTTCGCTCGATTCATGGCGGTTCCACACTATGCATACCTCCAGCTGAAGATGCCTGGACCAAAAGGAGTAATCACAGTCAAAGGAAACTTCCAAAAGTCCGACTCTTGCGACCGAGAGTTTAGCAAAATCTCTGAGATGTTCGGCATGGAAGCAACACTCGCCGATCTAGCGGTCTCCAACGATCGAACACTTATGCCGGAGCACAAGAAGGTGGCAGTCGACAGAGCATTCAATGCCACCAATGACACAAGGTCGCATCAGGTGCACCCGACTGACCCGACCAAGACAGTCAATGTCTCGTCGAGTCTGCCTATCGCATAGGAAAGCGCGCTCGTCGAATTCCTCCGTGAGAACTGGGATATATTTGCGTGGTGTCCAGCCGACATGCCAGGTATTCCCAGGGAATTCGCCGAGCACTCTCTCCAATTATTTCCAGATGCTAAACCAGTCAAGCAAACAATGCGCCGCATATCCGGCCCGAAAAGAACCGCAGTCGAAGCCGAAGTCGACAGACTACTCGCAGCAGGTTTCATCAGAGAAATCAAGAAATCACAATGGGTGGCCAACCCCGTACTCGTAGAGAAGAAGCACACAGATATCCTTCGGATGTGCGTAGATTTCACAGCACTCAATAAATGTTGTCCAAAGGATCACTTTCCACTACCTCGAATCGACCAGATCGTCGACTCCACCGCCGGGTGCGCTCGCTTGTCCTTCCTGGATGCTTACTCGGGTTACCACCAGATAAGGATGAAGGAAGAGGATGAAGAGAAAACGGCGTTCATAACCCCACTCGGGGTCTACTGCTACACAACAATGCCTTTCGGGCTCAAGAACGCAGGCGCAACCTACCAGCGCATGATGCAAGACTGCCTCAAGAAGCAAATTGGGCGAAACGTCCAGGTCTACGTAGATGACATCGTCATCACAACAAGGGAGGAAAACACACTACTCGATGACTTGCGAGAGACGTTCGCAAACCTCAAACGCTTCCACATCAAGCTCAACCCGAAGAAGTGCACGTTCGGCGTGCCAGCCGGGCAGCTCCTGGGTATCTAGTCTCGGCTCGTGGAATCGAGGCGGACCCGGAGAAAATACAGGCCATCTTGACGATGCAAAGGCCTTCAAAGCTCCATGACGTGCAAAAATTAGCGGGTCGAGTGGCAGCGCTCAGTCGATTCATCAGCAAACTAGGCGAAAAAGCACTCCCGTTCTATCGACTGATGAAGAAAGCAGACAAATTCGAGTGGACGCCAGAAGCCGAAGCAGCCTTCACGGACCTCAAGCGAGTCCTCACAAGCCCTCCAATCCTCGTCGCACCAAGGGAACGAGAGCCACTATACCTATATGTCTCCGCAACTAACAGGGTGGTAGCACCGTACTGGTAGTCGAACGCAGGGAGGAGGGACACGCCCAAAGCATACAACGCCCAGTCTATTACTTGAGTGAAGTGCTCTCCATATCAAAGCAGCGGTACCCGCACTATCAAAAGCTGGCCTACGCCGTGTTCATGTCCTCAAGGAAGCTGACGCACTACTTCGCAGAGCACCCGATCACTGTAATCAGCACCTCAGGGATCGGGACATCCTCACAAACCCCAACGCAACTGGGCGAGTCGCAAAATGGCTCATCGAGCTAGCACCACGAGATATCAAGTATGATTACCCGAAGGCCATCAAAGCACAAGTCTTACCTGACTTCCATACCGAGTGGATCGAAGCTCATTGCCAGGAGCACCAGATGTGTCCAACTCATGGA
Source organism: Poa pratensis (assembly GCA_947311845.1). Taxonomy (NCBI): domain Eukaryota; kingdom Viridiplantae; phylum Streptophyta; class Magnoliopsida; order Poales; family Poaceae; genus Poa; species Poa pratensis. The sequence goes on from CAMZMU010000041.1 coordinate 158,829,235, forward strand.
CTATGTACTTCGACGGCTCAAAGAAGAACGAAGGCGCAGGCGCAGGTGTCATCCTCATATCACCAAAAGGCGACAAGCTTCGCTATATCCTGCAGATGGGATTCGAGTTACCATCCAATAACGAAGCAGAGTACGAGGCCCTGATCCATGGCATGCGGATGGCCAAAGCCCTCGGGTGCACTCGACTGATGATCTATGGTGACTCGAATCTTGTGGTGCAGCAAACAATGAAGGCCTGATGCAATCGCAGATAACATGATCGCCTACCGTGACCTGTACAACTAATGGAGGGCAGCTTCGAAGGCTGCGAGTTGCGGCACATAGGGCGCGAGAGCAACGAAGAAGCAGATAAGCTAGCCAACATTGGCGCGACCAAAGCACCAGTTCCACCTGGTGTCTTCCTCGAGCGCATCGAGCACAGGTCCATCAAGAAAAACGAACATCTCCTACATCAGCCGCACCAGCCAAGAGCAAAGCACCTAGCACAGAGGACCCGCCAGTCGAGGTACTCCTCATCGAGCCAACTTGGACTCAACCTTTCCTCGCATACATACTCCGCGGCGAGGTACCTGAAGACATAACAGAGTCAAGACGCGTCACTCGACGATCTAAAGCATACACCGTCATCAACGGCGAACTATACAAGCGCAGCGTATCAGGTATGTTCCAACGTTGCATAGCATTCGAAGATGGCCAGGCCATCCTTCGTGATATTCATGCAGGTACCTGCGGGCATCACGCCAGCAGTCGATCACTCGTAGCCAAAGCCTTTCGCGCAGGCTTCTACTGGCCCACAGCACTCAAAGACGCGGAGGACATAGTCAAAAGGTGCATCGGCTGTCAAAAATTCGCCACAAAGCCGCACGCACCCGCATCGGCGTTGAAGACAATACCATTGGCCTGGCCCTTCGCCCAGTGGGGGCTCGATATGGTCGGGCCACTCAAAAAATCCTCCCATGGAGGGCATACTCACCTTCTGGTGGCGGTCGACAAGTTCACCAAGTGGATTGAAGCAGTCCCTATCACAAGTTCGACTGCCACTACAGCAGTCAATTTCATAAAATCCATCATATACCGCTTTGGTGTGCCAAGCAGCATCATCACTGATAACGGTACAAACTTCACGGCTGAAGAGTTCCGAACTTTCTGCAAAGAGCAAGATATCACGCTCAATTATGCATCCGTGGCACACCCGCAGTCCAATGGCCAAGTCGAAAAAGCCAATGGACTCGTGACGAGCGGAATCAAGAAACGCCTCCTGGTGCCACTCAAAAGGCCGCGGGTGCTTGGGTCGAAGAACTCCCATCTGTGCTATGGAGCCTACGCACAACTCCCAACGCTTCAACACAATTCACCCCATTCTTTATGGTCTACGGCGCAGAGGCAATCCTGCCATCAGATGTAAGATTCAATGCACCAAGAGTCGAGGCATACAACGAAGAAGATGCAGATGAAGCACTCGAAGATGCAGTCGACTTGCTCGAAGAAGCACGCAACACGGCGCTAGCACGCACAGCTGTCTATCAGCAAGACCTCCGCAACTACCACAGCCGTCGACTGCGTACCAGGTCCTTTGAGGTTGGCGACCTGGTACTTCGACTGAAGCAAAAGAAGGTGCACAAACTCGCTTCTCCATGGGAAGGACCCTTCATCATCACCGAGGTCATTGGTGGTGGAGCATACAGACTGAAGCACGCGAAGACAGGCGAACTCTCGCACAATCCTTGGAACGTTGCGCAGCTGCGCCGTTTCTATGCTTAGATTGCTCAGTCGCACAATGTAATAGGCACATATGTCGGATGGCTGCAGGTTTCAGACGCGCTCTTTTCCTTACCAGGGTACCTACGGGGACTGGAAGGTTTTTAATGAGGCGGCCTGCAGCTTAACATTCAAAAATGGAATATAGTCAATGATTCCTCATATTTCTCCCTGCTTACTACTCGCATAACTTATTCGCACAACTTAGCCTCACCCGAATACTCGGGGGCTGCGCTATCTCAAAGCATGAGCTTTCGCTCCTTCTTCAAACATAATACCCCAGCCGCACTCGAATACTCGGGGGCTGGGTCATAAAAATCATACATAAACAAAAAGTTGCTCAAAATCATGAGTTGAAGCTTCAAACATCGCAAAAATTCACAGCCTCACTCGAACACTCGGGGGCTGTGCAATTCATGTTCCATACTAAGTGTTTTTCATAAACCCCACTCGATACACACGGGGGCTGCGCACATACATATAAATAAATATACTACGTATAAGTGGCAAATTTACACTCGGGGGCTGCCCTATATACAGAAATACCCTAATCTTCCGGTTCGTCCTTGACTGGAAGAACAGGGCCCATAAGTTGAGCGTGATAACACTCAACCACCCTCGCATATTCGACTGTATCGTCAAGTTGCGACTGTGACAAAGTCGATCCAGGCACGGGTGGACGTAGCTGCATATGTGGACGCTTACTCCGGATATACGCCATCGTTGCGTTGGCTCCATCCACAAGCTTCTGGGTGATAAAATCTCGAATAGGACCTGCACTCCGGAAAAGCCCGAGCAACGCATGGATTCCTTGAGGTTGCGGCCCGTCGGGAAAAGAGTCTGGTTGATTCGACTGAAGGCCGACCTGCATAACTCGAGCAGCATAGTGCTCCGCCACACTCGATCCTTTAGAGTTGCGAGTATGCGCGCTCGGTTCTTATCCAAGCGAAAGTGCTGACGGCCCGTCGTTGGTTCGTCAGTCGCATTGTTCAACTGCTCATCAACACGAGCCTGCTCCGCCTGGAAGTCTGGAACAAAACCTGCAACAAGGCACGTTGGATCAACAAAAAGGACAGACTATGAACTCTTGAGATCAAGGCAGTCATGCTTACACTCGAGTTGTCTGTTCACGATCTCCATCTCGCCAAGCACATAGTCCTCTCGCTGAGTGGGTAAAGCAGGCCTCGCCCTCATCATATCCAGCTCGCTCTGGGCACTCTTCAACTCTTGCTCCAGTTTTGCGACTCGAGCCTTCATATAACGCATTACTGCGGCATCGTTTGCCACCTGAGCTCGAGATCGAGTAGGAGCACGATGCCGCGACGAGCCAGATGAAGTAGCGGCTGCCCGTTTCTGTTCCAAACATCATAAAAGTCTCATGAGAAACTCATCACAAAGCTAGGCGAGTAACAGCACATAGCCTTACAGGCAGAAACACAAAAGGAACCAAATCCATACAAGTGTGGCAAAAGCATAAGCATACTCGAGGTATCATAAAAGTATAATTACAGTCCAACAAAAGGGAAGATGGCCCTAAAGTCTATGATGCAGACTCCGACCTAGCCCTACGCGCGCGATTGGCGACCTCCGCTGACCGGCGCTCCACGGTAGTCATAAAAATTTCAGCCAGCTGCGAGGCTGGCTCGTTCACATGCTTCAGAGACACCAGCTTCCCGTCCGGCTTCCGAGGGAAATCAGACAGAGCGGCCTTGAAGTCACCCTCTATCCCATGACCTAAAAGGAGCTTGAGGGTGGTTTCTGAGCCGCGTACCGTCAGGGTGCGAGCAAAATTCGCCATCGTGGAGGTTCCCGGGCCTAGGACGTCGGCGAAGCCTTCCACAGTCGATGGAAGTTGGCCAGACGGGAACACGCCCTTGTATACGGCGCCGAGTGTGCTCGTAGACTTGGCGAGTGCATCCTTGCTTGGGCGGAGACGACGTCCAGGTCGCCAATAGCACGGTCGAGGGATAAATCGCCACTCGCCTGGTCTACAGGTGCCGGTGCGCCAACAGCTCCTTCAAAAATCAGAAAGAACAGAAACTCTTACACGACATTCAGCGGCAACAGAAGTAAACAAAAAGTGGCAAATTTTACTCACCGCCCACGTCTCGGGTGAGGCTAGCCAGACGCTCAGCATACTCTTTCTCGCGCAAGGCAGCGGAGTTCTTGGCATCATCCAAAGCCTTCTTCGACTCAGCACGCTGCTTGGCGAGTGCATCTTCTAGCTCCTTCACCCGGACTCAGCCGATGCCTTGTCATCTGAATTTGATGGCAAGAAGTAATTCAAACACTCAACTAAGCAAAGACAGTGCAAAAAGGACTTCGGGTTAAGAATCAAAATACACTTACGAGTGAGTTGCTCCAAACTGGTGCGCAGGTCCCTCTCTTGCTCCAGTTGGACAAAAGCCTTGCCCGATTCTACCAGTTGAGGTAGTAAGGCTGCAAGCACACGAAACAGCATAAGTTATACATAACCAGTCCCGTATGCGGACTCGACAAAAAGACACTTACGTGTTCTGTCCAAGGCGGGCTTCGCGGCTGATGTCCCGACCTCCGGAGTTGCGGCACTCATAGCCTTGGCCGTCTCAATAGCAGTAGTCGTGGCTGCTGATTGAACGACCTCGGAGCCACGTGAGAGACTTCCGGGTGCTCAGGGGTCGTATCTTCTCGGATGGGGAGTCGGGGCGCACAGTCTCAGCACTGCGAGTGACAGAGAAATACAACATAAGCAAAAATCAACAAACAAAAACTTTAGTACAAAAAGCTCAGACGCATACCTGTGCTCTTCTTCCTCCTCACTATCAAGGTTGTCAAAATTGGGACCTCCAAAAAGCAGCTCCTCACCCAACTGGGAGGAGGAGCTGAGCTCAACGGGCTCACGTTCAAAGGAGCAGCTGTGGCAGTAGGAGACGAGCCCGAGTCTCCGTCATCTTCACATCTGATTCCTTCGCGGGTGAACTCGTGGAGGAAGACACAACTCGGGCCCCCGACGCTTGCGAGTGGGAACCTCGCTCACATGATCAGTCGTGGCGCTCTTGGCCTGTACTTCCTCTGCCCCTTCCTCTTCGACCTCTTCCATGGGAGATGTGGTAGCCGAAGGTAGAGGCGATTCATCCCTCCCTTCGTTTCTACCGTTTGCACCTCCGTTTCATGAGTTGGGCCATCTTCGGGAAGAGGAGGAAGGGTTGATGCAGTTGAATGGCCCTGCATACAAATACAGCAGTCGAAAGTTACAAAGATGCACAACAAAATAGCAAAAGCAGGAGATCATAAATTTGATCGTTCACTAACCTCCTCCAAAGGCCTATCAGGACCATAAGGAGTACAGGGCAGTCGACGTTGCAGGGCTCGCTGGATTTGTGCTGGTGATGGACCGCACATGTGACACCAGCTCGCTCTTCGACAGTTCTCCTTGCTCATTCGGGTGGCGTCGAGCGCACCCTCGTACTCCCACATGGGGTGGGCGCGAATGCGGAGCGGCCACACCCGCATCTTCACAAAGGTGGCAATCAAATGCACACCAGTTACGCTGCTTAGCAGCTCTCCAATCTTCGACAGCAGAGGCGCCGCTTCTGCCTTTTCTTCAGCCGACAGCGGGTGGTCCCAGGCTTCGTCCTCGCGAGTATGCCAGCAGTCGAAAATGGCGGGACTCCTTCCTGGTCGACGCGCACATAGAACCACCTCTTCCTCCACCCTTGCGCCGAGTCGACTGGCTTCAGGGCGAAGTAGCGGGTGTCGCTGCGCACCTGGATCCCGAAGCCGCCAACAGGATAGGTGCGGCCGCCTCGGTTGTTGGGCCGGACCATGAAAATCGACTTCCAGAGGGCCCAGCTGGGAGAAACTCCCAAGAAGCACTCGCACAAAACCATAAAACAGGCAATGTGCATAATGCCATTCGGGGTGAAATCATGGATTTGCACCCCGTATGCATACATCAATCCACGAACAAAGTCGTGGAAGGGAAGCGAAAAACCCCTAGGCAGAAACTCCGCAAAACAAACGCGCTCGTTAGCGCGAGGCTCGGGGAGTACCTCCTTGGGCGACGGCGCCGGACGAACAGCTGGTCCGCGGGTGGCAGCATTCCCTCCTCGCGAAGCTTGTCCAGATGCGCCTCCTTGATGGTGGATTTCATCCAATCGCCGTCGCTCTTCTTGAGGTCGACGGCGGGCGCAGATGCGCCAGCCGCAGTCTTCTTCCCCTTCAGAGCGGCCGCGTCGGTCGCGGGCGCGTCGGCAGCAGCAGCTTTCTCTTTGGCGCCATGGCAGTGGTGGCTAAGGGGAACAGCGGGAGCTCGGGCGCAAGAACAATGGAGAAGCGAGAGGAAGACGATGAAGCAGGGGCGGCGCGCAGAGCAAATGGCAAGTAAAAATAATGCCAGCGCCGTTCCCCTATTTACCACAAATCAAAAGCAATCACAACCGTTCAGATCCTAATCGTGCGTTACGCACGCAATCTCACCGTACACGTGGCAAACGCGGAGGGCAACCGTCGCCGGCCACTCCGCCCACTACGCACGCAAAAAGAGGAGCCATCATCACGCCTCCGTAAAAAGTGGGCCAGAGTGGTCAAATCAAGTCCAAACGGCACCGTCGTTCGGTCAGCGCTGCACAATGGGCCCACCTATGTGTCACGTCCCATCCATCACAGCATAACGCACGCCACCGCGTGTCAGGCAGCGCAGTCGCCAAAAACGTCATCCCTGACGTCATCTCAAGCGCTCTGATCAGAAATACATTCGAGTCCGCCCAACGCATATCGGTCACTCGACTGCCTTGTTTGGTTCGGGTGTGAAAAAGCAATGTTAAGGCAAAATTGGTCACTCGACCGTTCCTTCGGCTGAGGCATATTACTCCCATCGGGAGCATATCAAAAAATTCTTCGACTGGAGATGCTCAAGATAAAATGATTTTGAGATTATCCTCCATTACAAGCAATACAGCATAATCTCGGGGGCTACTCCCATCGGGAGCACTGTCGTGCACCCGATAGAATTACGGCAAAAATTTCTTCGATTAACATATGCAGGTAAGAAGATCTGAGATTATCCTCCATTGCAAGCAATAAAGCACAATCTCGGGGGCTACTCCCATCGGGAGCGCTGTCGCGCACCCGATAGAATAACGACAAAGTGTCAGTCGACAAAAGGATCGACTCAGTTCATATACAAAATCATACTCGAAACATTCCCGAGTTGCGTCCGCCGCAAATACCTCGGATGCTGCACGCATAGTGCAAAGGTAAGACCCGCCGAACTTTCGAGCTGGGCTAAGGACCGTTCCAGCAACGTCAATCCTTATACTTTCCGTGTCAGCAGACATGATGAAAAATCCTGACGGACGCGTTGGGTAAAATTCAAATCTATACTGCAGATCGACTCAGTAAGACCTCCGCGGCCTAGTCGAATCTGACCAGTTTGTTCCAGATTCGAGTCCGGGGACTCGAGTTTGATTGAAAGCTAGTAAGGTTTTACCCGAATGTGTAGTTAACCAGTCCCGATCCGTCGAGTGTACTGGGCCTGCTAAGCTATTATCCCTTGATCATCATAAGCAAAAACCACAGTTGATGAGATACTCGACATAGCCAACATGTGCTATTCATAAAGGAATTCCAATTATAATATACAAATACAAAGCATATGACATGCACTTACGAATGAGTCCATGCCCGATTCTTCGAGTCAGACAAGTACTCGGGGGCTACTGACAAGGATATACATCTCGGGTACCCAACCATAAGGGTATCCTGGTGCACGTGTCGACTAAGGCCCAATTATCAAGAGCCTACATGAAGCCCATGACGAAAGGCCCAACAAGATGGAGTATCCTCCAAGATTAGTCATAGGCATAGTCGGTTTAGGCTTTCCTTACATGTAAACTGGGTCGGTTACGAACTCCTGAGACCCAGCCTATTATATAAAGGTTGGGAGGGCCGCCGATCCAAGAGAAGCCAGATTCGAACCACCAAAAGCCCTAGCGAGATCAATATCTCGCCGGAGCTCCCCTTGTAACCGCATAATCTCACACGATCAATATCAGATAAGCAGGAAGTAGGGTCTTTACCTCCACCCGAGGGGCCTGAACCTGGGTAAATCTTTGTCTCTGCTTGTCAGCCGACGAAACTACCAGTACTACCACGTTCTCTCCCCATAATCTCAACTCTAGGTCCTTAACCATGGGATTTGATGAGTTAACCCCTCGTCACCCCCCACCTCGAAACACCCGGAGGGAATCTTGTGACAACTTGAGTTTAGTTTTTGGTTTTCCATGTTACTATGACCTACCCTAACACATTCAGTGTAAAAAGTCCAATGGTCTACCCCTTTTCGAAGCCGGTGAAAGGGGTAGACGACACGGGTCACACAAATTAGCGTCTCGTCCAAACCGCAAAAATGAAAAAAAAGTGAAAAGGAGAAAATAGAAAAAAAGAATAAAAGAGAGAGGGGCAGCATTACTATCTTTTATTCCAAACGTACTTGTGCTCATGATTAGCACATATGCTCCAAAGTTTTCATACTTGTGCTCAGGTTTAGCACATATGCTTCATTTGAGAGAGTTTTCATACTTGTGCTCGGGTTTAGCACATATGCTTCATTTGAGAGAGTTTTCATGTTTCATTACTATAACTACGTGGGGAACTTTTCATTCTAGAATTTGGGTTGTATATTCCAATGATGAGCCTCCTCAAAAGTGCTCTAGGTCTTCGTGAGCAACCGGGTTAGATGCACCCCACTAGTTCTATTGGAGAGCTTTCATACACTTATAACTCTATGTGCATCCATTGCATGGCAATCACTACTCCTTGCGTAGCTTCGATTATAAGACTTCCTCTTGTCTAATGATCATTTATAACTTTGTGATATTTTATTCCATCGGCCTTCCAAACCCCCATTAATGTTCTTTTTGGCATAACATCCGGGTGCCAATACCAAATGCTCTCGCTCACTCGTTGAGTAAAACTTTGAAACAGTTGATTCATGACGTTCATGTTTATTTTTACTTGACTGGATCCTTCTATGTTGTGAAAAAATTGCTTGATGCTTTAATAGAAGGATAGAACTTCTACATTGGATACTTAAATCATCTCTAATAAACCTTGTACGGTTTCATGTCTCCAAAGTGTTATCCATGAAAGGTTTTGATTTGTTTAACTATCATGTTTTATCATTGTTTGTTCAATATCAATTATAGACATTATTTTGAATGATTTGATCTCAGGTCACATGTTGTACATTACTATTTGATCAAGATTGTGTTGGTAGCATGTCACTTAAAAAATTATCTTTGTTATCATTTATCTACTCGAGAACGAGCAGGAATTAAGCTTGGCGATGCTGATACGTCTCAAACGTATCTATAATTTTTTATGTTCCATGCTTGTTTTATATCAAATGCTACATGTTTTATTTATGGTTTTATATCATTCTTATGCATTTTCTGGAACTAACCTATTAACAAGATTCCCAGTGCCAGTTCCTGTTTTCTGCTGTCTTTTTGTTTCAGAAATCCTAGTAAGGAAATATTCTCCGACAGACCTGAAAATTTACGGGGATTAACTTTACGAAGAAAGAAATACACCGACCAAATATCAGCCAGAGGGGGGACCCACACCCCCCAGACGCCACCTAGGCGCGAACCAAATATCGTTTCGCATCTTCGTGTCAGTAATGAATCAGATCTATCCCTGCATGTAGCTTCATAGATGATCTTGGTTGTTACGTAGGTCGGAAAATTTTAAAATTCCCGTGTGTAACCCTTCAGTGGTATCAAAGCGATCTAAAATACCTTTCCTAAAGGGACAAGGACGAGGTCGAGGATGAGCGAATCCACAACACGTGTGGCCTTCGACCCCAAAGTACGACGACGACATCACCACAGGGGAGGGCGAGGCCGAGCCCGGCTCGCCGGAGATATCCAAGACACCTCCGTCCATGGATCTGCACGTGAGAAAGACATAATTTACAGAAATGTGGGAGAGATCTAGGTATCTACTCTCGACCAGGTGAGCAGGCGTGTTCCAAAAATGGTGAGGCGGATGTCGAGTGAAGTGAGACCGGACGGGTGCTGATGGTCCTAATTTATACAAGAGACAAAGTAGGGTTTAGAATATATGGGCCCCAAATGGGCACAGTATTCGCACATGGTTTACAGCGCCAAATAGTGTGCATTGTCCACCATTCGCACACGGTTTTATTATTCCAATCGTCTGCATACATATTCTGAGAGTGCTTCATATATCTCTACTTTCTGCATCTCGATAAACCTGAAAGTGCTATTAAAATAGATAATAGGATAACTAAAGTAGCTAAAGCATAAAGGAGATGACTTTCCTTGTCACAAACATATTTTCTTATTCTCTTCAACTTCAACTTGGTCTCTTCATCTTTTCTCTTGTTACCGTGGACAAGATCTGCGAGTTGCAGCTCCATCTCCATCTTCTCATCTTCGAGCCTCTTCGCTTTTTCTTCTGCTTTCTTCTTCTCCTCGACAGCAGTGTGCAGATCCTGTAACAGGGAGCTCATTTTGCCTTCCACAGACTACTTAAAGTCGGCATGCATTTTGCAGTCGCAACATGTGGGAACCTTCAAACAGAACGAATTGGAAGCAAATAAAAATTACCCCGGGCATCAAGAAAATAGCAAGCTAGAAGCTACGCCCAAATGTACCTCGCCCGAGTCCGTGTCGCTGGTGATCTCCTCGATCCTGTAGACCATGGCGATGGCAGTTTCTGTGCGGTACGAGAGGGGTGGGACGGACGATGGAGTTGGCGAGAAGGGCGGCAACGGCTAGAACTGAGGGAGCTGGCAAGCAATGGCTAGAAATCAGTATTTAAATGTAAACGGCAAATATCGCACACACTCCACCAAACAAAAGCGTGTGCGAAAGTCACAACTTATTGCACACGATTCTACAGCAACAAATCGTATACGATAGCGCACAATTGCACACGTTTTATGAAACTACACCGTGGGCGATACTATCCACACAATTCATTCATTTTTTCTGGGGTACTACTAGAGATTCCTTTAATATTTGGAGGGCTCCATTAGAATATTACAGCCCTTACATACGTACACAAAATGTATGTAATACTCCAACTAAATATACTAGAGGTTCCCCTCGTCAGTTTCAAAGGAGGCCTCCACCACCCGATGTGTCATGTATTCTTCTGCGCGCCACGACGCGATGGACTCCTTCACCAAAATGTGCTCCTCCGGCACCTGCCTCCTATCGAGCTCCTCAAAATGACTCAAATTAACCGATGACGATGACCCCAAACCTGTGTCGTCATTGACCAGCATCGCCGTGTGAGGGATGGACGATGATGAGCCGGGGGTGGAGGGAACACCGGATGAGGAGGAGGGAAGGGCGGCAGAGGTGGAGGCACGACGCGTGCAAAGGCGTTGCTTCCTTGCTCGAATGGAGTACCGTATCTCGTCGGGGATTTTGGACTTGTAGCGAGCCATTGCCACTACCGGCGGCACTTCTATTACCTAGCTAGATTTATACATGAGCGCGGGTGCGGCGAGGAGGCTGGAATTCGGCGTAACGGCGGGAAAAGGAATGAAAGAAAGTAACGCCAATAATAACTGGACCGTAATTGTATTCTACGAACGAATTGAAACACTTGTCGCTTGAAATTACCGTTCACAGAAAAATATAGAGATAACTTTATATAGACACACGGTTCAATTTCACACGGTTGTTGCAAACAAATGGTGTGCGATGGTGAGAACTATGCACACGCTTATAATTTCCTGATCGTATGCGATATGTAGCACACGGTTTAGAAACTAAAATTTCCTGATCGTATGCGATATGTAGCACACGGTTTAGAAACTAAAACCGTATGCGAATATATGGTCATCGAATATTGTGCGGGGCTTTTTATTCTCTAAGGGTAAGCGATAGGGGAAACACACACGAAAAGTGGTTCCCATGTGCGATTGAGGGGGCTTAAATTGCCCAATCTGTACTAGTGTCTCCCTTAAATTTACAAACGGTCAAGGCTCAGGATCCCCAATAAGTTAACTGATTCATCATTCATATACTGTCCTTTTGCGGTTTTGCCTGTAAGTAAGTGTACCAATCAATTCTCCGATTATTTCCCTAGGACCAATACTGCATGTAAATTCATTTTTCTGGTGGTATGTAACTTATACTCTTTTTCCAATATAGTTGGTTTCCCATTTATAAAGTTTATCAGTCTAGATCATCTTTTCTAGCCTCTTCTGCAGGAGAATTTCAAATGAATTAATGGCAATGATTTCTAAGCAACACACCTTGAAATGGTTTATTCCTCTGAATATTTATGAATCTATATATGTAGCTAAATGGCATTTTTGGACTCATGCACATCATCTGAAGTGCATGTGCTGTGAAGATGAACTGCTGCATACTATAAGCTTTGGTACAAAACTAGAGGCTGGGGCGCCCCTCGGGGCGCCTCCTCGCTGGTCCTTTGCGATCCAATGGAACGCTTGCTTGCGTCATGAATTTTGAACCCATGCTATATTTTTATTTTAGAAAAGAAGTTAAGAACACATACATGATGAGTACGACATAGGAAAATTAAATTATAGATCACAAGACAGACAAACATTTTACAAAAGAATGTGTTTGTGCACGCCTGCATTACAATATTGTGCAGACATATCTTGGAGAAGTAATTAAAAGTGTTTGACAAAGTTGTGTGCAAGTGCAACAACCTAAACAAGACGAAATTAACCTGTCTTCTTCTACTCCCTGCCTCTTGGGTCCAGGGCTGCAGCAGTGTCCAATGAAATAATTTTGCTCACCTCCTGTCACTGTCGTGTGGAAACATGATTCTTCCATCTCATATTCGATTCTTGTTCTTGTAGCATCATCAACCTTGCAGCACAATGTAGAAAACTCACTGTCACAAATCCACAAAGACAAGATACCATAGACCATACACAAAACGAGCTATTGAACCACAGAAATATAGAACAAAGGGAGCCAAATAGTTGCAGATGTTTCACATAAGAGAAATTTATTGAAAAGTTGTTACATGGTTCCTCTTAAATGTAAGTTGCGTGTAGTACAAATATGTATTGGCGCCAACACTCGAATAACAACCTTAATCAAGTACAGTGCAACTGTAGCTTGTTGGGCTACATGGGATGGTAAGTTGGTAACAGATGCAGAGCAACCGGAGATGCCAAAACCACAAGTACAATCTGTAATGTATATTATTCTCCCCTGTAATGATGTAGTGATGAGTCGACTGCGTCTCCCGTTCCGTGTCTATATGAAGCTTCCCAAAGTACAAATCGCAATCATGAGAAAAATAAACAGGAGATGTGGCAAATAGAAAGTGGTTAAAAGTAGGATCAATCCACTGTATCTATCAAACCAGAAATTCATGATTGGTATGCGAGTGCATCATTCAGTTGGGTTTGTATGGTAAGAAGGGAGTGTAAGCTTACCTGATTGAGGGAGAATGTAAATGATAGGAGGCACGGTAATTTCATCTGCCCATATTGATGCTTCTATTGGCATGCCCAGAGTTGATATGAATTTTTATTGTCCTTAACAATGATTGACAGCCATCATAAAATATAATAAAGCAAGGCTTGCAGACTCAATATCGTCCTGAGCTGCACAGGCATTTGCAGCCTGTGTCCTGCAGAGCCACATGCTATCACCAATGTGCCTACTTCCAACTTTGTTACTAACTAAAGCCAGTCAGTAGCGAGGCTTGCAGACTCAATTAACTTTGCTACTAACAAAAGCCGGTTATGACAAAAGTGTTCATAACTTCATATGTTACAATAACAAGACCATAGCAAATGATATCAGAAAAACACGTGTCACTATGGAACTGGCAAAACACACCTGTGCACCGTTCACAAGCATATCATTACATATGAAATCTAAGTTGAACTGTGTAATTGCTCAAACTAATTGTGCGTGGAAGAGATACGCTAGCACATAGATGTTTTCTTGAGATATAAGTAGCAGTCTAGGAGAGTAGGTATGTAGACTAACTTGTGTAGGTTATGATAGACCCTATAATTGGATGATCACAATGCAAAGAGACATATATCTGAATAAGGCTTAATAATTACATCCTAGTTCATTGTAAAAGGATATAGTACATGTGCACAATAATTACATCCCATATAACTCTTGATTTTGGTTTCTCTTAAGGCTCCAAACTGATTCTCTTAGAAGAAAAAAGGTGTAGAAGATTTAAAACATATACTAAGAAAAACATCCGATCAACAGCAAGCGAAGTTCTAAAGAGTAGAGGCGCTAAATAAGTCGGATCACAAATACGAAACAGCAAACCGGCTGGTATGATAATACCAAAGAAAGACATTTGGGGTTGAGGTTGCAAACCTGTTGGTATGATATACCAAAGAAAGACATTTGGGGTTCAAGTCATTTGACGTCAACAGAAATTCAGCTTCAGTTAGGGGCTTACAGAACCAAACTTTTCTGAGACGAACCTGGTTTTAGTGACAAGGTAGAAAAATAAAAGAAGATTTATCAGTACTATTCCACGTGATTAAGAGAAAGGAGGAACAAACAAGACAACGAAATTGCTAGATTAATAGGTAGGTAATAATGGGGCAATGCGTTTGAACCTAAGAGAGAACAGAAAATGATAATGTATACTGAGAAGAAACCAATACCAGCAACATATTTACCTCGGTTGGTCTGGATTTCCTTGATGAACGAAATGCATTGGGAAGAATATTCAGTGCTCCCTCTGAAGTTGCTTCAAATAGGCCAGAAAGTTTTCTCTCCTCACGCTCAAACACAAAGAGAAGCATACCAGCTCGGATCCCCCTTATAAATGATGTATCATATAATCAGGAAGGGCAAACAGCTTCAGCTTGAAGCTCTCCAGCTTAGTCCCATGATTGATTGCAGAGGGTAATAACACCACAGTATACACCATGTATGTTGAATATGTCCAGTTTGTGGCACAGTTTCTTTTAAAACAAAAGACAAAGCTGATGAGAAAACTCACCCTTCAGATACCAAATACATTCAGAGTATACATGTAGTTGCTATCTTCTAGCAGCACCAGCGGAAACAAATCAACTATGAGTCACTTCAAATTCAGAAAACACATTTAGTGTTGTAGATTTAACTCAAATTAATAATGATCGGGGTCTAGGGCCAAAGGCCAAACAGTGGAAGAATAAACTAAAAGATAGTAGCAAAGAAGTTTGCGGTGATGAATATTTCATTAGCCCACCTCATATCCAAAGAGACAGACAAACACCAAGAATGTATGTAGCCTTGTAGAACAAACAAAGATCACGTTGTACAATAATATGCATTACATTACTTTATCTATTACTTTCCTTTGATCAAAAGAAAGCGTTGGAATAGATATTTGTAGTTTCAAAGAAGCAAGCACGACATCAATTTAACTGGACTCTGTGTTGCCATGCTACATTCAAAAGCCTTGTCTGATACTCTACATAGTTATCTCCTACAACACCAGCACTTTGATTGAGGAACTATTTGTCAGGTTGTTGCAGCTGCCATACATGACACAACTAAATATATCGGCATGAAGAATATCTATTTAGCTCCCATAGGTAACTGGGTACACGAAAATGGCAAGAATAATTAGCATCAAATAGCATGAGCTACAATGCAAAGAGCAGATCATGAGAAAAATAGGAGAGGGCTCGTAGATTAAGCTCAAGCATATAAAAAATTGCCTCTTTGTAGTACATTTTGGCATTCAGGAACTTAAAACGAAACAAATAGTGGCAAGATAGTAATCACTATGTGTCATTAATTGCATTGCAGAAACCGTGCTCCCAAAGGACAATATCAGACCATAAAATAATAAAATTATATCACAGAGTTACAAATCTACTCGCCTAGCTTGTTATTCATGCAGTCGACAACAATGACATAAGCAACTATTGCAAAGCTGCAAAAAGATCTAACATTAAGCATTGAGGAACGTAGAGCCACTGATCAAATGAAGCATTGATGAAAACACAATAAAAGCCAAATCTAAATGAAAATGATAGGTAAGTTATAGCAGTTTGACATAAAACCAACAGGGAGCAGTAAAAAAGAACATCAAACTGTAGCCTACCATTACAGAGAGGAACGTAGAGCCACTGATCAAATGAACTGAAACGTATTGAAGCGTTTTATTTGCTTTCAGATGTTGATTTTCCATATTTATCTGATTTCCAAATAAGAACCAAACTTGAATCCTGGTATCAAATGAAATCATCATACGACACTGCAGCTCACAAATTTCTATGAATCGTGGTGATAGGGTAGCATTTGATCACTTAAAAGACGAAATCGTCAGAAGTTGCACTGAGTTATCTTTCAAAGAACAAACTGCATACATATTAGAAAAGAATAACCAGCCTATGAACCTGAAGAAAACATGACAAAGCCATTTAGCAACCGAAATGAGACCAACAAGACAGTACACAAGCAGGGAAATATAAGATAGAGGCAAGACAATAGAGCCTCTCAGCATCAAGCAACCGAGCAGTTATCAAATTAGAAAACCATGTGGGTGTGCAATTCTCAACGATGTACCTGCCAAGAAAGAGAAGAAACGAAGCAAAATCTGGAGGATACAAATATTCGCTTATTTCCACAATGGCGGACCGATATAACAAAATACCAAGTATAGTACGAGGCTACAAACAATTAGTTAGACTAAGAAAGAACACAAGAGGCAATTTTTGGAGAACCTTTGCACCGTACATTTTTTGGAGGAATAGGCCCTGGCATGTTCGGCAGATGCAGCAGTCACGATCCAGTCAGGGCAGCATGGTAACGGGCATCCGGCGGTGATACTTGCTGCCATGTCGAAATACTTGCTACTTGGTAGCGTTGGCAACAGACCTTGTGTCGCGGCAGTCGGTATTTGATTTCCTGCGGAGGAGAAGATCAACCAATAAGAGACGAGAGCGAGCAACGAAAGCAACGAGATGATACGGCGCGCCGACGTGCCAAGCTCCGGGAACGTGATGATCCAGAAGACGACACATCCATCAAAAGATATGGCCAATGAATGTATGCATTACACATAGGAAGGAAACGAACATACATCACAAGGCAGGCAAACGTAACTGGATCAGCACCTAGCAGACATAACAGCAAACACATAGAGCGTGCCGTGAACACACGAAGCACCTCACATGGCCAACCAAAAAAATCAGACGGAAAGGAATCTAGGGATGAAGCTGGTAGTGGTATACCTCGGCACAGAGAACGGACAGGAGCCAGGGCGATGAAGTTGGACGCGGGGGCGAAGCAGAACACGGACAGCGCTAATCTGAAGGAAACTGAACCGGGATTCATATATCGGAAGCATTTACATGCAAGTATGCAACAACTAACAAATCAAGCCAAGCAATAATCATACCTCAGGAATCACGGACGAACGAGCCAGCGAGCACTGATCAAACGTGGCGCGATGAACAGCAGCCTAAAACGAAGGCGGCAAGAAATTAGGAGACATAAAACAGGGAGACCAATCCCCAAATAAAACCAACGCGCCTCAACCAAATCCCTCCATGGCGCACCCAAAGGCGAGTCCAATAGGTAGGCTTAAACAGGCTTCAGCCTGCCCTCCAAAAAAACATATTTTGTTTTTACTAATACTAATCTTGTGCCAGGCCCATTTACTGAATTACTTCCAGCCCAACTCGAGTCGCACAGGCAGCCTCGCATCACAGTTCGCACAGGCAGCGCAGCGCAGTGGGCAAGGTGGACGCCAAAGGAGCAGTTGCAGCGATCGCTCGGACTCACGATGGGGTGTTCTGGGAGCATCATCATTGGTGATTGATGGATGTGTATTCATGCAGAATCGCTTGAGGCTATAGCATGTAGGGAGGCTCTCTCTCTTGCTAATGATTTGATGATAAAGCCAGAAGTGATCACTTTGATGATATATGTTCTGTCATGACGGGAGGAATTCTAATAAGGAGGCTCATATTCTTGCTGTTTTGTGCTTGTTTTGTTTAAAGTTTGTAAGCTGGTTTTCAGCACCCTTGTATCAAACTTGCCGTTGGGGCTTTATTAATTTAAAGTTGGGCACTTGTGTGCCTTGTATCTAAAAAAAGGAGCGTGCCGGCCTACCGGAAGTCGCTGTGCACCGGAGAGAGGAGGGCCCGTCCTATTTCATGTCTTACATAATGACTTATTTTCTTCGGAAGTAGTCGTTTCATTAGTCGTTGTTAACTTTCAGCCTACCCTCCAAATAATTCCTAGACTCGCCGTTGGGCGCACCCAACAACGGCGTCTCCGGTGGGAGAGAGAAGAGGAGGAGGCGACGACCCGCTGCGGCCGCCACGGCCAGCCAGCCACCATCGTCGACCTCAATCCCGCTGCACGGCCACCGTGCTAGGGTTTGCCGCCTCTGGAGAGAGGTGGGGGTGGCGAGGAGGCCTCATCCGCTTCGCCGGTGATCCAAATCGAGGCAGAGGTCGAGGCGGAGTACGGCGGGGACGATAAGAGCGGGTGGCGGCGGCTATGTGAGGCTGAGCGGGGCTAGGTTTCTTTTTCCTTTTTCCTCCAGCGTGCTAGTACTTCTTTTCTCCTTCTAGCCTGCGCAACGAGCCAAATCAAGGCAGGGAACGAGACAAGAAAACGACCAGCCCGATCGCGCCAGATGTGCAACGTGGATAGCCCGAGAGATCGCCCAAGGGGTGGATACTTGCTTGTTCTCAATGCTTCTTTCTAGGTTCAGCTTTAGTACACAGACAATGATTATTCCAAAGATGAACCTGCTCATCACTCTGCTGCCATGTTTCTGAAAAATAAGGTATTTATTTTCTCAACCGTGACATTCTGTTCAAGTGTGCAGATTCATTTATTTCCCCTTTTGGTGTGATTAATTGCTAAGTTTCAGTGAATTTTTTTCAGAGTATATTTGTGGCCGCATCCAACTAAAGTAGTAAACACAATGGAAGTATTTCTGATTTTTGAACTGTTACATTAGCTACACAAATGTTGAACGGAATTATGATTATTTGTAATAATGATGATAAGGAGTGTGCCACTGCTTCCATAGCCGAATCATAGTTTTTCTGCTAGCGTTGTGAGGATAGAGGTTCGTCAGTCTCATAATATAAAAGACAGAGGTTAATACCCACATATAATTCGTAACTATGTATTTCCAAATTCAAACCTAAGTTTAGCAGGATTGAACAGTTGCTAGTTTGAAGCTATGTAGGAGTACATTCCATTTCATGATTAATTACCTAATTATTTCATTTCCACGCTGACTGGGCAATTAAATGTACATCGAGATTGATTTTGTTATTGCTTGCTCATCTGAAGATTGTTCTGCACTTGGTGTTGTTCGTCTTACTGCGATATCAGATATTCCATTAATTCTGAATAGGTATCTAGTCAACCATAATCATAGTAAGGTCTAAAGCTAAATTTGAACAGAAAGTGGTACTAGTGTAGTATGATGCTCCATTTTCCAAAGTAGTCATATTTAGTCATGTATGCATCGGATTTTCTTTAAAAGAGAGTAAGGTCTCTGTGCACTGCTTTCTTACATAAATTCCGCCGCAACGCGGGTATTATCTAGTACTAGGCAACTTGGCGCGGCGGCAACTTGCTTACATGAAATGTTATAATAGGGTAGATCATGTAGTTTATTTTACTGTTGTTAGTTGAACAAACTGTACGCAAATTACAATTAGCTGGTGCTAATAAGTTTGGATAATATATGAAATCATCATATTGTGTTGTAGAACAACATTGTACGAATTATGTAGATTAAATATTAGTTAAATTGTAATAAACAATGAGTGCGTACGGTTTAGTCACACATGATCTCATAGCAACTTATTAGGGGTAAGTACTCTTAGATACCTACTATATACAGTATCATTTAGATAATTATACATATGACTACACTGTAACAGAGGACAGCGGTAATCAATCTCTATAGCCCTAAAAGTAGCATAATCGTCAGGGAAACACTTATTTCTGATCCTCCTTGAATGCTAAAGCTAGTACGGCAGAACTTTACTGATCAGTGTAGTTCAGTAGGTAGTAAGAGAAGCCAACCTTGAAAGATTCTAAAATATACGCACAATCAGTCTCAACGATGATGTTACATAATACTTACATGAAAAATAAGCAGCGGCCAATTTTAGTCCCTCTAAAAAGGCGATAGCTTCACCCATTGCCGCTGTTGGGTAGTGAGTGATGACGTCCCAAGGCGAATACAGAGGCCGGCTATTGTGTGGTCTCTGATGATCGCCCCCAGGCACCATTCTTGAACTCGCTAATACAACTGGCATCGACATTGCACTTTACACATCCTTGCTTTGGTTTACTTCAGGTCACGGTCCAGGAGGCAGGCTTGTGGCGGCGTGGTTGGAGGCTTGGAGCAAAAGGATTACCTGACAAATATAGAAGAAAACATCTACATAATATGATCAATTTGGTTTGGGTACCCTGAATGGAACAGAAGTCTGTTTCATTGAAAATAGAAAATCAGTTGCTCTAAAGAATGAGCGCATGAGCCTAGTGAGCAATAGAAACATGACAATTGACCTGACCTTGTTAGCACAGTAGGCCATCAATTTAAGTAGGCATAATTATAATGTTGTGATTTCCTGATTAAAAAGCTTACGTCTTTTCGGACCAAGGTGACAACTATACTGCTCTATGCGAGAAAACTGCACCAGAAAGATTGAAGATTCTCTTGGTTTCTGTTTGGAGCACTCGAGGATGTAAGTATGTAAAACAACCGGACTTGCTGAACTTTGGTACACGATACATTGATGTCAGTGCTAAAGCATAATTGCTCAGCATTTTGTATAGGAGGAATGTAATCATAACAAAAGTATCATACATCCGATAATTCTTAACTTTCATAGCCGACAAATAGTCATTTCTCTCTTTTTAAAGTTTGTACGCTGGATGCTGGAAGGTTCTTCAAGAGCGTTGAAGGTATAGCCTATGACGGTCTCTAAAATATGTATCTAATTCTCATGTTTCTGGCTAAGGAAAAAAAATCCCACTGAAATACAACATGAGCTATTATATATTGCATCAAAATAGCAAGCATAGCGCATTTGTAATTATTAAGAAGTTGCATCTTCTTATATGACAATGCTAGCATAATCTAATAAAATCTGTTAGTATGTATACAGTTTATTTTTTACAAAGTAAAAGAAGAAATGAAGCATGCATATGGGACTAAATGTTATATCAGCTTTCAGCTATGCTAGTGGGTAAATTGAGCACTTAAATTATTTATGAACTGCATTTTGTCTTCTTGGGCTAAAATTTGGAGATAGTATCCGCCGTGTCCTGCTATTTTATCAAGAATTTCTTCGTGGGGTAATTCAAAAGGAACAAAGATTTCGGCATCAACATATTGGTCAGGTGAGAAATACAAACAAATGTTGAGGAAATTAAATTGTTTGAAAATGATCATCACCAGTATGCATGCATCTACAAATTGCACAACAAACATTTCACCAGTGTGGTACTCATGGCAGGAAGACCTTTTTACAGCCCCTAAGAGACACTCCTTTTTGTATGTACTATGTAGACTGTCCATGAGATAATTTTATCTTGTTTCTGTTTAAGCATTCATATAAAGAGTGATGACACACCTATGTAACATATAAGCAGAAAATGGACATCACCTGAAAGAAAGGATGCATCTATGTTTCTAAACTGGAGTGCTTTCCTGAACATGCATAGCAGTCAATATAATTTTGCCGTTTGTCTTTAACATCTAAGCATAAAATAATTATTCGAAGGCGAGCAATCAAACCCGCTCATGTAGAGGAAGAATTCGTGATGCTTGAATTTGCAGGACTATTGTTTATAAGTTCCTCTACCAAATAGAAGAAACAAAATCTCAACCATGTGGTGAAAAAATCTGAAAGCAAAGTGTGGACAGAAAATCGAGCTTGTACAATCTTTAGTTAAACAAACCACGGAGTATTGGGTCGAAAATAAAAGACCTGAAGAAGATCAGCAACATGAATGTGAACCATATGATGAGCAGTCTAGCACATAACAGAAATAACGAATAAAACATAGACCTCACCTCTCTTGTATGCCATGAGAAGATCAGCACTTTAACAAAGAACTCATATGTCAACGATGAGAAGATCAGCATTTTAACAGAGAACTGTTTTGCCCATAAGCATCTGAAGACAAACGTAGATTTTGAGCAACTACTACACGCTAATTATAATGGTGCAAGTTTATGTCTTGGATGAGTTCTCAATAATCAGCTTCTGTGCTATTGAGTCATGACTCTTGACCAAGGAAGCCCTACCGAAAACAGAGTTGAGAGTTTTATTTCAGTGGCAATATGGAGAGAAGCCCATACATAAACTGTAGAGGAAGAACATATCACGTATGTGAGGAGTGATGACTAAAATGAATGTATTAGTTCCAGGGCTGTACATTCTGAACATAGTGTAATTTTAAACATAACAGAAATTAATAAGATTGAAACAAAACATAAACAATCAATCGAAATCATACTCTAAATTTTATTATTACTGGTACGCACGCTTGAGTATCAGAAAAAATAACAGGAAGGGACTAAGCTACAACTGATCATGGTGAACATATGCATGGTCTATATAATCTCTTTACAGCTGGTTTTGTTTATATATAGATTTATTTTTTAACAAATTGCTTGAATCAAATTTGAATGTTCGTAGCCACAATTAGTTTTTTTTCTTTTTTGAATTGGATTCTGCATAGCTGGAATAAATGTTTGTAAAAGCGTAATTTTTTGTCCCCCTGCCAAATTGTAATGGTGTAGCACAAACACAGCCTGAGCCATGCTAACTATTATCCTTCATCAGTGACAAATATATTTCAAATGTGCTGTCAAGAAATGGCCAACAAAAAGGAAGTGATTAGTTTCAAATAGGTCAAATAACTGGACATGCTTACTAAGGTTAGAGTTACATAAAAAAGTCTGCATGGCTATGGAACAATAGAACCTAAGATATCGGTATTGATCCGAAGATGTAACCTGTAGGCCTATTGCAGTATTACAATATACAGAGATAGGAAAATATCACCTCCAGTGGTGCAGCACAAAGGATTGGAGCCAAGCGTTAATGAGCGCAAGACTTTTTTTTCTCCATATGCATAGATAAGTATTCTACACGTTGAGTACAGTCGATGGAACTCTAGTCTTCATCTACGAACATAAATTGGTACTCCTATTTCTGCACATAAGAAAGTAAAATGACTAAGTTCCATGGTAAATCACCATGCCTCGTCTAATGAATTTTGAATACGTATTCAAAGATAAGGGACATGGAAAGCTCAAAAGAAACATAGAAACTAATAAAGATAGTGCGACAATACTGGAAAATATGAAGATCCTCTATCCAGAAGCCGAAGCGCAATAAGCAAAAAGAAACAGAAGGTCATATTTTGTTCAGTTAATAAGAAAACTGATACATGAGATAATTTATGACGTATGTGAGCTAGTTCCAATAGCTGGTCATATTTTGCATCATGAGTGAAAATAGGGAGGGTCAGGGTGTATTCATTTGTCTGCCTCAAATCAGCCAAATTAAACACCACTTCACTCTCAATATAAAGCCACCATTATCTAAGCATAAAGATGAAAAAAAAAGCAGGCCAGTATATCTATAAGCCTGATAAGCTCAAACGCTATGCTTAGATATGTTTGTCCCTTAATTACTGAAAACCTGTCCTGTGGCATGTCAATGGATTAGCTAATAAGGAAGTAGCACATGCTCCAAACTGTTATTATAACGTTCTCAGGTTATGCTGTTCAATTTGACTGACGATTAAGGATGATCATATTTTAGAATAGCAAATAAAGATGGATGAACCAAATAGATTTGACTCTATCTTGCAGGCTTACCTCTCTGGCAGGAGTGGCCAGCGGTCGAGAGAAGCTTGACGCCAGAGGTGACTAATTGGCCAAGCCTGACTACGATGAGAAGCTGCAGGCAATGGAATTGGCTAGGCCGAGCTAACCTGCAGGACACAACGGACATGTCATGCAACAGAAGGGAGTCGCCGTCGTCGCCAAGTTGACCGCCACTGTCACGGTCAAGAGCTTCCTGCCCGGCTGCCGCTTGGCTCGTGGCTTTGAGGTGGTTCAGGAGGAGGTGAGGTACCGAGCAGCAGGTGAGGTCGACGGACCAGAGGGTAGGGGCGGCCATAGTTGCGCCGGCCGGTGCTGCCCGCCGCAGGTGGTGCTCGATCTGGGGTTCCCGTCCTCGTCGGGTCGCCGGAGAAGCATGAGGAAGATGGCGAAGCGGCTCAGCAACGAGATCTTCTAGGCTTTCTTCAGGTCGTGGGGCCGCCGTACCTGATTCCCTCAACATCACGCAAATTTGGTGCCCAGGTCGGGTGGTCCAGAGGTGAGAGGAGATGCGGACGATGCCCACTTGATCCAGGCCGGCGAGCTAGAGCGATGAAAGAGCGGGTTTCAGGGGCGGCTGCTGTGCTGGGAGGAAGTAGGAGGAGGACCTGGGCGACGGCGGCGCGGGTCGTCGGCCATGGCGTGAGGCACGGTAGCGGCGAGTCGGGGAAGACGCGGTCGATCCGCTCGGTTCCGACCGCCCCGACACTCGGTAGTCAGCGAGGAAGGGGGAGGAGGAGCGGCGGTTCTGATGGCGACCTCCGATTCGTCCGTGGTCGCGGGAGACGGCGCCACGACGGCGAGGGCAGAAGGAGCTCCGTCGGGTGCGATGGAGAGGAAAAAGAGGGCGCGCGACGGAAGGAGGCGTGAGGCGTCCGGGATGACCGGGCCACGCCCTTCTCCGCCTGCGTCAAAAATCGTGCGGGAGGTGGGGTGACTGGTTGCCAGCGGGTGGCCGCACGCGCGCGTGTGCGCCAATTTTCGTGCCGAGCGGGGGTCACCGCCTGGCAGCCGGTAGCCCGTCACGGGCCGCGCGCTAAATGTCGTGCGGGAACAGTGCCGCGCGTGCGCGAGGCCGGCGTGGCCGCATCCAGGACGTCAACACGCGGATCGAACGGCCGTCGATCGCGCGCGGCGTGGACGCGCTGAGAGGCCGTGATTCTGTCTAGCTTTATATATAGTAGGTAGGTATTGCTACGGAAATTCGCATTGGCACCCGGAGCATATGCTCCCGGTATTTTCAAAAAAAATTCAAAATTTGAAAACTTATCAAAAAATCTAAAAAAAATCATGCACGTACCTGACCATGGTACGCACGACTGTGTTTTTTTTTTGCGCCGAAATGACATCGTACGCGCCCTGTACAAAAATGACAAATTTTCAGGGCGCATACGATGTCATTTCGACGCGAAAAAATACACGGTGGTGCGTACCATGGTCATGTACGTGCATGATTTTTTTCAGATTTTTTTGATAAGTTTTCAAATTTTGAATTTTTTTTAAATAACGGGAGCATATGCTCCCGGGAGCCAAAACGGCGCTCTTGCTATATGAGGGTGCTGTGCCCTTTGACTTGGCACTTAATTCACAAACCTGACTACTCTATCTCGCACGTATGCAAGATCGTCCTTTATTGTGCCACTTCGAATTAAACGAAACTCGTGAGAATTCACAAACCGACTAGTCTATTCTAATCTATCAGAGTTCAAATCTCATGTTTGACGTGGTGTTTCTCATTTAGTCAGAATATTTTTCAGTGGGAGGCGACGTTCCCGTCGATAGCGAGGCGTTCATGGTGATTTCGCCAATCCGCCAATCTCAAGACATAATCCGCTAGCTCAGTCTTTCGGAGATGCTCATAGAAATAGGGTGTGCGTGCGCGTTGTAGTGTGTTTCGCAAAAAAAAGGATCAATTTTGCCTAGAAAAAAGGCCGGTGACTATTTTATCTGCCGGCCTGCCGCATGATGACACTTGACAGCGGCGGAGTGTGACTTCCATCGCCGTGGTCACAGTGCGCGCGGGGGTACCGCGGCTTTGCTCGTGGATTGATTTGGGTCGTCTAAACGGACGGTCGAGATACGGGTTGTGCGCATATGAGTTGTAGAAGCTCATAATCGGCTTCAACCTCTCAGACGTGACGCCATGATGGCATGGGCGTCAGACCCCGAGGTGGCCGCCTTTTGCCGCTGGGAGCACTACGCCTCCACGGAATCCGTCCTCGCCTACCTCCGCGACACCGTGCTCCCGCACCCCTGGTTCCGCGCCATCTGCCTCGCCGGCGACGGCCGCCCCGTGGGCGCTGTGTCAGTGGCGGAGCTGCGTTCTGTATATGATGTCAAGCAACATCATAAAAATTTAATTAGCACTATGGTACTAGGTATAAATACGACAATTTTGACCCTATAATTACCACATAATGACCTCACTAGGCCTAGTTTTCACTCGTTTTGGCCATTTGACATCGCTAGCTGTCAATCCTAGCTCCGCCACTGCGCTGTGTCCCTGGAACCCACGGCGGACGGGTGCCGCGGAGAGCTCGGGTACGTGCTGGCTCACGCGCACTGGGGCAAGGGCGTGGCCACGGCCGCCGTGAGACGCGCGCTGGCCGCGGTCTTCAGCGGCGAGGTCGACGGGCTGGCCCGCGTGGAGGCGCTCGTGGACGTGGACAACGCGGCGTCGCACCGCATGGTGGAGAAGGCCGGGTTCCGCCGCGAGGGCGTGCTGCGGAGGCACTACTGGCACAAGGGCCGCGCCCGGGACCTCGTCATGTACAGCTTCGTCTCCGGCGACCCCTTGCCCCTGTGAACACTGTGCCGGACGATACCACTGCACAGCATCCGTCTGAAAACTGCATCTTTGGTGAACGCGACCTGTAAGGCTGTAACGTCCAGTAAAATAAGTTGATGTAAGTGATTAGATTATTGTAATCATCAAGGAGATGTTGCTTGCTCGATCAATGATTCAATGGAGCTGCCGACTACCAGCCGACGTTTGGCGATGACGAGGTGGACTCGTACCATTTTTAAACGCAACTCGACGGCCAGGTGGCCGTGTTTGGTGGAGACGTGTCTCGCCAAGTCGCCATCATCGTTCACGGTGACGACACGCTCTCGGAGCGACCACTTCGTCGTTTAATCCGGTCACTCTGTCCAAAGACGGTAAACAATTCTAGTAGGCTCGGAGATGGAGCAAGAAGCGACTGCGCGGGCGCCGGAGCGTGCAGGCGAGGTGACCCTCCGGCCGTTCAAGCTCTCCGACGCCGACGCCATGGCGGCCTGGGCGTGGGACCCCGTAGTACTGCCCACGGCCTCCTTTGCCTGGTGCCCCAACCACAACCAGTCCCGGGACGCGCTGCTCGCGTTCCTCCTGGACACCGCGCTGCCGCACCCCTGGCTCCGCGCAGTCAGCGTCGGCGGAACCGTCGTGGGCGCGGTGTTCGTGACGCCGACGGACGACCGGTGCCGCACGGAGATCGGGATCGCGCTGCCACGCGCGCACTGGGGCGTGGGCGCGGCCGCTGCGGCGGCGCTGAGGCGCGCGGCGAGCCAGGCGTTCGGCGACCTGGAGGGCGTGGAGCGTGTGGAGGCGCTCGTGGACGCTGACGACGCCGCGTCCCGGCGAGCGCTGGAGGACGCCGGGTTCCGCCTCGAGGCCGTGCTCCGGAGCTACCGCGTCGTCGAGGGCCGCCCCAGGGACACGGCCGTCTACAGCCTCATCTCCACCGATCCGCTCCTCGACTGAGACACATTATGTTCCCGTACGGTCCATCATCAAATCAGATCAGATGAATGCATGGTCGGAGGCAACAAATTTGTAAATTTCATCACATGAACCCATGATCAAAGTTTCCAAGAAACTAAATTACATTGCCGCATGACGCGTCTCAGCTACGAATTCCAACGAGACGAAACGATACAGCGCCCAGTGGAGATCGATACTGCTACGACTGTGTTATGTCATCCTCCAAGAGGTCAGAGATTGACATAATACACGGACTTATTGAGTTCTTTGTTGAGCTGCGATTCCCCCATTGATCGATGAGCCAGGAGGAGACGACGAGAGAGCACGCGCAGGCAGGACGGTCACTGGCGGCCGGCGAGGAGCTCAGGCCTCCCATCCGCGGAGGACAGTTGCGCGGGCGACGCGGTTGACGCCGAGGGTGAAGGCGCCCATGCGGAGGTCGCAGTGGTGACTGGCGCACATCTCCTTGGTGTCCCTGAAGGCGCGGGTCATGTACGTCTTGAGCTCCCGGTTCACCTTCTCCTCCTCCCACATGAACCCCTGGATGTTCTGCACCCACTCGAAGTAGCTCACCGTCACGCCGCCAGAGTTGGCCAGGATGTCCGGCAGGATCAGCACCCCCTTCTTCGCCAAGATCTGCACATAGCCAATTCAGATTCATTTATCTCTACTGTCCAGCATGTGAACTCAACAACCCACCCCCGCGTCGCCCGCGCCTGGCGACACGGGGGAACCCTAGCCGCCGCCGGCGTAGAGCTCCTCCACCTTCCGACCACCGCGCCGCCCCCACTGGAGGAAGCGACGGCAAAGACGGCGGGGCGTTTTTTCTCTTTTCCCCGCTCGAGTTCCAGCCACGAAGGCGCGATGTGGGCTGGCGAGCACGACGAGCTGGCGGCGATGCGGTTCGTGCGCGGCGGCGGCGCGGTGGCGCCACGACCCGCGGGAGCACGGCGTCCGTGCGGTGGAAGGGGGCCAATCGAGGTGGAGTGGCGGTGGGTCTGACCGGTCCCGATCTGGGCCTGGGGCAGGCGCGGCGCTTGCCGACGCGGTGCTTGCCGGCGCGGGCATGGTGGCGCGCAGAGGATGGAGGGAGCGCGGTCGGGGGCGGCAACAGCCGACGACGGGCTGCGCGGGCCGACCCGGGCTCGATCTGGGCCGGATGGGCCGCGGCCGTGGCGCTCAGTCGACGGGCGCGCGGTGCTGCTGGCGCCTGGCGTGCCGGCGAGGAAGCTGGGGTGGCGACCCCAGACCATGGAAGAAGGCGCGGCGGCGTCCGCCGAGGCAGGGAGCGCCACGGTGGGGTTCCGGCGCGTGACGGCAGGGGCGTGATTCTTGGTGGACGGCAACAACGCCCCTGGTTTGTCTCGCTGCTCCCGTTGCTTCGCGGGCAGGTCAGGCTCCGAGCGAAAGCTTTGCATCGACTCCCGTCGGTGCCGATGACGGCGGCGCCTTCGGGCGTCGTTTCCCTTCTTGTTTGCGTCATCGTGGAGTCCCGATTCTGACCGACGCGAGTGGTTCCATGATCTCCGGGTGAAAACCTAAGCTCCCTCGGAGCGGGCGACGGTGGCGGACGCGTCACATCCTTCTTGGAGGCGCCGCCTTGGAGCTCTTGGCCCTCGTGGTGCATCGGTTTCGCGGCAGTTGGGCAGGTTGGCTATGTGATCGGGGGGAGGTGGTCAGGGGAGGCGGATGCCGGGGTGGCGACCCTGGGCGGTGGTGGTACGTCGAGGCGGTGGCCTCGATCCCCTCTACAGCGACGGTCCTATGGGGTGGGGCCTTGGCCTCGTGAGGTTTGGGTGGCGACCTTGTGCTGCATGGGCAGCGAGCTCGCCGACTCGTCTGGATCGCCTACGGGCAATGCGAAAGCCGATTTGGTTGCTACGTCGGGGTGGCGGCCCCGGAGCAGGTGGACTTGGGTGGCGTCCTGGTGCTGTGCGGACAGCAGGCTCGTCGACCCTGACTGGTTCGACTTCGGGCTATGCGAGGATTCGTCCTGGTTGCGACGCCGGGGCAGCGGCCCCGGATCAGGTGGTGTGTGTTTGTGGCGTTAGTTGATTTGTGTCGTGTGGGCGGTGTGGGCGGTGAGTCACCTCGCTTGTGCGGTTTTTCGGCCCTGCTTTTCCTATAAACAGGACATTGTACAGTTTGTATGGTTTTTGGGCCCAGTTTCCCTTATAAACTGGGTCATCTTTTCTATCTATTCGGACGGTGGATACGACCACCTTGTACCTCAAAAAAAAAAGTATGTCATGCACTTAGAAATCTCATGTTCTTACCTCGTCTGCCTCAGGGTCTGTGGGGTGGTTGGCAGCCTCGATGATGTACTTTGCTTTGATGTCATTAGCATTGTCCCTGGAAAAAAAATCATGATCAACAACAGTCCATCATTGTCCTTTATCAGAAAAAAAGAAAGAACAGACTCATTTACAAAAACGTTTTCAGATACAGAAACAACAGCTAGTAGGGCATTCTAGCTGAACATACATCAGTATCAGACAGATTTGGCAAGCGTGATGAACAATAAATACTTCAGCAGAATTCAGGATTCAGGGATGAGGAAGAAGAAGATTACTTGTTTATGACTCCACCTAGTGCCGCCGGGATGAGGACGTCGCAATCCTCAGTGAGAAGAGAGTTCGAATCGACCGCGTCACCCCCATCGAAGCCCTTGATGCCGCGGTTCTCTGCCGAGTGCTTCACTAGCCTGGGTATGTCAAGGCCATTGATGTTCTTAACAGCGCCTGTGACGTCGCTGATGGCGATCACCTTACCGCCAGCTTCGTGATCAGTTGAGCAGCCCAAGAGCCAACATTACCAAATCCCTGAAAGGGCAAGCAAGGCAATGGTATCACATCTATGATCAGATACCGGATTAATTTGCAATGCAAATGTAGGTAAAGGAAGATATTGGTGGCCTTACTAAATTGATTCCCCTTTCTAACCGTAAAGTTCAAAGGCTCATATATCATGCGATCCACTAACGCTGGGTAGTTTCTTTACTTTTACTTTTTTCCTAGTACTATTTCTTAATCTGTGTTGTATTAATAGAGTGAAGCTTCATGACTCGTACCACCCTGAACTTTGATTTTCTTTTCATCATTTTAAATTCACAGAGCTTGACCTACACATTGTTTACCTGTATTACAAAACGCTGGCCTGCAATGGTTTTGCCATGCTCTACAAGTAAAGCTTCAGTAGCGAACAGGACTCCCCTTCCGGTAGCTGCATCTCTTCCCAGTGATCCTCCAAGGTCCTGCATTGAGCAAAAAAAAAAAAGTCATGACTGTGTGTAGGGACAAACAGAAACCACATTTCTCTGAACAATCAAAGCCTAGTGCGTCCATGTGAGTATTCATCTGTATGCTAAGCATCATAGTCTTGACAATTTTTGGTAGAATTCTCCACGGTATCTTCCAAATTTCATCTGCAAAAACATCATTTGCGATGCAGGATAGATACTTACCACAGGCTTTCCTGTCACCACAGCAGGTGAGTAACCATGAAACTTGGAGTACTCATCCAGTATCCATGCCATTGTCTGCATTCATGCAAGAAGCAAGAGAATCCATATGAGGAAAGATGATTAATTCTCAAAATATTCTTGCACAGAAAGAAAGATATACAAAGGAAAATAACCTGTCCGTTGGTGCCCATATCTGGAGCTGGAACATCAGTGTGGATGCCAATTAAGTCATGGATTTTTTGGGTGAAAACACGGGTAAGCCTTTCGAGCTCAGATATGCTCAGGTCCCCAGGGCTGCATCCTATGCCACCTTTAGCCCCTCCATATGGGATATTAGCCACAGCTGTTTTCCATGTCATCAGTTGCGCCAAGGCATTGACCTCGTCAGGTTCGACCTGAAATTTATGATGAACTTTCAGTGCGAGGACTTGATATGTTCACACAAAATCCAGTGTCTTACAGTGGTGTATACACGTGAATGGCTTCTACAGAAACCAACTCCCATATAGCAGATTTAGACCTTTAGTGAGATGTTACCAGTGTCCAGGCTACAACATATTTTTGTTCGACATTACTGCAGGTAGATATTGCAAATGCAGAACCAACTATAAGTCGAACAACTAGTCATCTCAACTATCTGGAAAGGATTACGCTAAGTAGTACGACAGATTCCTGAAGAAAGTAGAATATATTCTGAAAAGACCATTTCAAGTCGGCGACAGTGCGGCAAGAATCAAGTACTGGCTGGTTGTATTCACTGAAGAACACAAGAACCGAGGAATATATGTTTGTGCTCACCTCATGGTGGTATCTGATTCCACCCTTCATAGGGCCCCTGGCATTGTCATGTTGCACCCTAAACCCAACATAGGACGCTAATGTCCCATCATCTTTCGGAATCGTGCATTCAACCTGCAACCACACAAGCAGCATGTTACCGAAGAATGTATGCAAAACACTTCAACTCGCATAGAGAGAGTAAATTTAGCAAGTTTTTGGTCAGTTCAACCACTTCTTTTTGCCAAATTTAGCAGCAAAATAACTTGACATGGTCACAGCAACCAAGAATGTCCGGGAGAAAAAAATCAAGTGAAGTAATAACAAAAAGCATTCTAATCCAGTTATCTAGTAACCTAACCAAAAACTTATAAATCTATTGACCAGTTGAAAAATAACCGTAATCCTAAGTCAACCAGTCAAACTACCCCAAGGAACAAGGTGACAGTTTTCAGTAACAACTGGGCTCCATCAACCAAGCACCCTCACAAGTCATTATAGAACAAACAAACAAACAAACAAACAAACAAACAGCAAGCGTGACTCCCCAGATTTACTCCTTCAAAGCCAAAAAATAAAGAGGCTCGGGTCATTTTTCTGAGACAAGAAGATGGGATCGTCACCTTGATCTCCCTGAACGGGATGAGCAGGCTCTTCTCGAGCTTGGAGTCCAGGCCCAGCAGCTTGGCCGCTTGCTTGAAGTTCCTGCTGGTCGCCGCCAATGCATTCATCCTGTTCGACGGAATTCCCCTCCGGAGCGGCACCTGAAAAACGGATCGAGTAAGAATCCGAGGAACCTAATACCGCGAGATAGAAAGATCAAACAACTCAGTCAGACTCGGCGCAAGGAACCAGAGGATAATCTACTTTTATATTACCGAGCAGGAGCAGTAGCGAAGTGTTAGCGGGCGAGTGGGCAGGCAAGACAAAGTCTGTGGAGGAGTTTCAGGTAGGTGGTATGTATATATAGGAACTCCATATGGTGGAGTTGGGATCAGTTCAAAATGCATAGGCGTTTTTTTGTCTTTGGGATAATACTGTACAAGATCTGGTTTAGAGTTCAAAAAAAAATACAAGATCTGGTTCTTGCCCAATTTGCAATTAATTGCCCTCGAAATCCGGGCCATGTGTCCAATTAACTATGGATGACTACCAGAGAAAGATGTGTCAATCTATGCAATGGAATAAAATCATTCCCCCCTTCTTCTTGTGGGAAGTTTTATGAACTTGATTTCCATGGAAAGAACACTGTTCTTGAACTGCTATATTTGGAAGATCTGATCGAGATTCAGAAGGCTCCTCTGCTTGTTCTTGCTGGGAAACATCCAGAATTTCAGCCACAAACTAGTGAAAGGAGTGCTCAGGAAATCCTCTGCATGAAAAAAAAAATTGTACTGCCAGGCAGTTGCTGGTACGCTGACGATGAGAATGCACATGTGATCGCTGACATTTTTCATGGCTACATACGTATCTTTTTGAGGATAAGGTGGTCGTTCCACCGCTCGAATAGATAGAATAGAATTGACCCAGTTTATAAGAAAAACCGGGTCAAAAACCATACAAACTGTACAAAAAAATCACACAGACGAAGCGACCCGCCGCCCACACGACACAAGTCGACCAAACGCCACAACACACATCACCCGCTCCGGGGCCGCCGCCCCGGCGTAGCAACCAGATCAACCTTCGTATTGCCCGAAAGCGATCCAGTCATGGTCGACGAACCCTCTGCCCGCGTAGTCTTCATCCAGGTTGCCACCAAAACCACCCTGTTCCGGGGCCGCCGCCCCGGCGTAGCAACCAGATCGACTTTCGCATTGCCCGAAGGGGATCCAATCAGGTCGACGAACCCTCTACCCGCGCAGTCTTCATCCAGGTCGTCACTCAGACCCACGCCAAACAACGGCTCTGCCTCATAGAACCGTCATAGCGTGGGAGCGCGAGGCCGCTGCCTCGGCGTGCCGCCACCGTCCGGGGCCGCTACCCCGGCATCCACCTCCCCTGACCACATCGTCATCCTACCCATCCGCCGCGAACCCGCTGCACCGAGAGAGTCGGTGACTCCAAGACGACGCCTCCAACATACGTATCTGGATCGTGTACTTACAGCTACACTTTTGTTTAACACGGTTGCATTCCTTGAGTCAATATTACTGTTTGCGACTTGGCGCTGAGCAAGTTGGAAAGCACGAGGCTGACTCAGCTGTGAATGATACGCTCTGGAATTGTTTAGCTAACCATGCGGATTTGCAATTGGTCACGCAGCACAAACAAAACGCCTAAACAGAACACATGTATCCCATGGATCGAACGGTTGTTGCTTGTTGGCCTGTTGGCAGACTCTGATCAAGACTTAGAAGCTGCAGCATGTGAAGCATATGCCATATATATTCTTTCAAAAATAAAATAAACATGCCGTGTATATTTATTGTTTTTCTTGTCGTCACAATTATGCTCTAGGTGATAAATAAATGAACTTATTCATATGGTATGTCGGCTATAGGATAAGACAGCATAAGTTCGAAGAAG
This sequence comes from Poa pratensis, assembly GCA_947311845.1. Classification (NCBI taxonomy): domain Eukaryota; kingdom Viridiplantae; phylum Streptophyta; class Magnoliopsida; order Poales; family Poaceae; genus Poa; species Poa pratensis. The sequence continues at coordinate 158,863,389 of CAMZMU010000041.1, forward strand.
AAGGAGTGCATTTGCAGAAAAGGTGGAAGACATTTGGGAGTAGGGGAATCCTAAAACAGCCAACAATATCGTGTTGATTATTAAAAAAAATATGCATTGCCTGCTTAAATTCAACAGCCTAAGGATTCCAGATTTTAGAATTCCTGCATTATTGTCCTGTTTTTTGCTAGTGTTTGACAACAACAACAACAACAACAACAACAACAACAAAGCTTTTTTTCCCAAACAAGTTGGGGTAGGCTAGAGTTGAAACCCATAAGATCTCGAAACCACATCATTTGACAATGCTCTAAAAAATTGGTAAAATCAGCACCACACTATCAACACGGATAGGGAGATAATGAAGATATTCCCAAATCATATCCCGGATTAGGACATCAGCTGATCTGGTGAGAGCACATAAACTCAGAAGCTATAAAACGTGGCACTACAAAATTCAGAGCTTGGATTGACCATTAATATTCTCCTGATCTTGTAACTAATGCTAACAAAAGCACATCACTACCCAAACTTACACAACAAGCACAAAAGAAGAGGGCAAATAATACTTCTCGCACCTGAGAGGAGTGAAGCCGGTTTTAAGTTGGAATGCCGCCTACGCTGTTGTAGTATTCAGGCATCGAGATTACAGGGGGTTTTATAGGGAGAAACGGTCGAGAATATGACATCGAGAATTTGCTCGGAGATATGGAGGGATTTGAATCGAGATTCCTCCAAAGACTCCGGTGATTGGAATCCACATATGATTCCAGCAGCTTGAGTTGAGTTGCATCCCATTCCGTTCACTTCTATGCTATTCCGAGACCAAATGGGCAGAGGGTCCACTCCCATCTTGCTTCCTCTGCACCCTCTTCTGTTCTAATATAATCTTTAGACATGACTTGGCACCCCAAATTCCCGATCTCCTTCGTCGATACGGAAATATGCGCACATTGTATCAAAGTTCCTAGGACATAAACCATCTTAAACGCACCACAATTGCAAACAGAGCCCATTGTTGCTGGCTATCACAAACTTGCCACATAATAGTGCATCAAACCGATGATTATAAATTGTGGTGTCAAGACTTTCCCGTCTTATTTCAAAAAATACTTCCAACCACATAACAAATACAGCAGAATAATAAGACTTGCTGCATCAAAAGAAGTTTGCCATACGTGTGAATCACACGTCCATGGAAAAGCCGGTTCATGCATTACAATTGGCGTTCTAAAACCCAAACCAAAATGTGCCAACACTCATGATGGCAACTGGTCATGAATTATGATGTGGCGCATCCTTGCGTCACGGGGAAAAACTGCATGATGCGCGGTGCAAATTGGCACAATTGGAGTCCAACAACATTGCCACCACCGGAGCCATGTTGCTTTAGAATTCAAGTAGACGGATTGCCTGTGTATCTTTGGTGGGCGATGCATAGATTACTACTGGACCATTATTGCTGCTGTCATGGATGAAGCATCATGCTGCATTAGGCCAAGAAAGCACATTCAAAAAAAAAAAAGGAATGTTCGTTGAGCATAAAGTATACATATTAAGTATGTAAAGATTCCAACCGTGCCATACACCAACTTGTGATGAATCTTCTGTATCACTGTTCAAGAGCTTGTAGTGGATAAGTCAAGAGTCTCCTTTCAATATGTTTAAGCTTCTACTTGGGGTCGCCAACTGCTAAGGAAACCATTCAGCTTATTAGAAAAATTTCTGGATTTTTGGGGAATTTTGAGGGAACAGTGAAATTCCTTGTAATGCCTTTTAGATCAAAGAAATGATGATTTATTCATATCATGTATGAATAGGTAAACGGCTGCTGATGTAGTAGGAGGCTTCAGCTTATTACAGGATTCATTCATATTCCTGTACGAATAGGGGAACGGCTGCTGATGCCGTACGAGGCTTCAGCTTAATACAGGAATCAAGATTCATTCATATGAAATTCATACAGAGTTGTTCACTGAACTAAATCGATATTCAAGGAAGTTCTAACATCCTTACGGAAGGAGTATACTACTATCAAGAATTTTCTTTTAGACCACAGCCTCATGGACTTGTTAAGATGGTGCGCTGAAGTCAATGCCTACCTTATGGTGCAAAGGAAAAAAGCAGAGCCACTTACAAGTAAAAATAACCCTGAGCATCTTTCTGTTAAGTTCTATTTGAGCCATTGTGTGAGTTGTGTTACTTTAATTTAAAATTTTAAAAGGCCAAATAATAGTAAAAGCTGAAGCTATGTGACATCTGTGTTTACAAAAAAAATGTATTACCCTTCAAGATCACAACGTGCACGCACAAAGATGAAGCAAAGTTAAAACTAAAGAACGGAAGAAAATACTCCAAAGCTGCATCCACCCAACTCCTGTAGCTTGCAGTTAGCAATGTCATCATACACTGAGTATTCTGCAAACTTCTCCAGTTAATATGTGGTTATGGTAGTGGTTGAGCACAGTGTATTAGTCCAAAGTGATAAAGTTTCGATATATACTACCATTTGTAGAGTGGCAACAGATACAAACTCTAGAGATGCATGCTTCAGCATGTCCGTTGCTACAAAACAGACAGACAATGCACGCTAAGTTGCCAGCTACAGATTAAGGAACTAAACAGATAGTCAATCTCAGAATTGATAAACAGCACAAGTTTCTCATAAACACCACAATGACAGAAATATCTAAAAGCCACCATTCACATTTTTTGGGATTCAGCCAAATACAGTATATACCAGCTTGCAGTGGTAGCACAAGCTAAAACACATCAAGCTGCTTCCCTCACTGGATCAAGAACAACGACCCAACCATAAACAAAGCAGCCATAGAATTATCTGCTAAAGGCAATTAGATAAAACGCTGAAAAGAGTCAATCCACGACAAGCGCATGGGAATAAAATTACTCTTAGGCGTTCAAAAGAGGATTCAAGATACAAAATTTTGAAGTTCCAGATATGCAAAATATTATCTAAGACAAAACATCATCCGAGGTGACTGTCTAAACAGGAACACTCCATTAAGACTCTCCAAACAGACTAACACAGAAGTAGTCGCAGGCTATGTGGGATCAACACAAAGCTTATCGCTTCTTGGAGACACCAACAGTCTTTCCTCTCCTGCCGGTAGTCTTGGTGTGCTGACCACGTACACGAACACCCCAGTAGTGACGCAGACCACGATGATTGCTGAAAAAACAAGTATCGATGATAAGAGATCTCGTACATTTACTCGCCAAGAAATACTGAAATCTAAGTTCAAGGCCCTCAGCCTTCAAGGATCATCATTCATCTAAACATGAAGCATGCACATCAATACATTCACAATAATCGTATCATATGGTCAATTGGGGCCTAGGTAACACCACAAAACCATATCCACAAGTAAAACACACAAACCAAGTAATACACACAAACTAATTCTAAGAAATGAGTTGAAAATTTATATTAAGGTTGAGGAAATAAAGTTGTGGACCGATATTACAGCAGGTAAACTAGGCAGACTACCCTAAGCAATAACCTCTGGATCAGCTGCCCTAAACTAGTCAACCAATCAAACAGGAGCCAACAAGACTCACCCTGAAACACCGACACACTACCATCACAATGGATTTCTGTAAACAGATACTCCCTCTGTTTCACAATGTAAACCATTTTAGCAAGCTAGTTTAGCTTGCTAAAAAGGCTTACATTGTGGAACAGAGTACAAATTAACAGAGATAGCTACAACGGTTAGTGTCAGCACCAAAACGTCATAAAACACAATTGCATGAAGCATAGCAGCTTGATACACAAATAAGTTAGAACTCCCTACTCCCATTTCAGGCATTCTAAAGTTTACAAGATTGGTTTCCAATATAAAACAATGCCAGTCCAAACCTTAGCTATTAAAGAACAAGGTTAACTGCGTGTTACCAGATGTCAATTGCTACCTACTAAGCATGTCAAAAATTAAAATGCGAATGATCATCCGGCAAGCAATGTGAGCAGTAGCAGATGTGGAGATAACAGGTCCATACCGGATCTTCTTGAGCCTCTCGAGGTCATCCCTGAGCTTCATGTCGACTTGGTTGGAGACGACCTGGGAGAACCTGCCGTCCTTGTAATCTTTCTTCCTGTTCAGGAACCAGTCCGGCACCTTGAACTGGCGCGGGTTGTGCACCACGGCCATCAGCCGGTCCATCTCCTCCGAGGAGAGCTCTCCGGCCCTGCAACCACCACAGGAAACACACGGGACAGCTCAGACGCCATGACGAGATCTGACGAGTGGGGAGGGAGTGGAGGGGAGGTCCCTTTACCTCTTGCTCACGTCGATGTCGGCCTTCTTGCAGACGATGTTGGAGAAGCGGCGCCCGACACCCTTGATGGAGGTCAGCGCGAACATGATCTTCTGCTTCCCATCGACGTTGGTGTTCAGCACACGCAGGATGTGCTGGAACTCCTCACCCGCGATCAGCGACTGCGGAACAAGATCGTCGCGGATGTTAGTACACGAGGAGGGATGCACGCGCGGACTGCGGAGCGGGGAAGCTGGAGAAGCGGGGCGAGGACGCTTACCATGGCGGCAGTCGGCGGCGGCGGCGGCGGCGGCTCACGGGGGCGGGAGCGGAGGTGGAGTTCGCGCGACGAAGGTTTTGGAAGTGGGGTTGCCGAGAGGAATATATACGAGCGGTGAAACCCTAGTGCTTCATCGGACGGCTGTGATCTGTGGGGTGCCGGTCTCTGCGGGCTGTATAAGTGGATGGCTTTCTTGGGCTTTTGGGGCCTCAAATGGACCGTTTCAGGAGCTTTGCCTAGCAGCGGGGCTTGCTCTTTTTTTCCCTCGTCGCCTGAAATATACGCTTCTCCTCGTATTGCCCTCGATCACAGAATTCGGAAAGTGGTTTTTTTATTTCTCCCAAGGTGCAGTGATCTCTCTATTTTAAAAAATTAAAATTTATATTTAAATTTTAAAAAATCTGAAAAAATCCATGCACGTTCTCAAATTTTTTTTTTAACTTGATGACTTTATTGATATGCAATACGAACATTTGAGAAGCAGCAGTGACCAGTCTAAGTGGTAAAACACTCGAGACCGTGAAGACAGTGCATACAGGGCATTGGCCCAATCCTGAGATCAAACACCTGACACTACATGTAGTGCTTCGAAGGGCTAGCCTAGAATAATGATGAGCCTTCATATTGTGTGCATTGGATACGAATGATAACCTGTTTGGATGGGAAGAGGCTCGGACTTGGGATACAGTGGCCCTAATTTGCCAAGGTCCTTCCATTGCATTTCGATCACACCTAGCAGCCGAAGCAAGTACCTGCGAATCTGTGAGGAAGTAAGCACCATGGAGTTGAAGAGCTTTTGCCACCAATCTCAATGCAAAAATCTGTATATCATAGTCTACACAAAAATGAAAAAAATTGGAGATTTGAAACTGAAATCTATTCTAGACAGTTTTTCTACGTAGCTGCTATGAGGAGCTATGAACTCTTCATATATATTTCATTACATGTATAATGCACAAGTGCCACAAGAGAACCGTTGGACAGTATCTACATTTGTATAAACAAAAAACACAGTCAGCGGTGGATGGATCTCTTTGAGCCGTAGAAATATAAAAGTTGATTGACTTGTAATGAGCAAAATGAAGCATCTTAGCTCTTCGAGTCATCACGGTCTTCAAGTTCAAAGAAAGTAACATGGCTCGAAAAAAAATGGAAAGTAATGATAGAGAATGCTACTCAACTTTTGCATTATAGTCTTTTTTTTGCGAAACACGGTACAAATACAGACGCTCACATACACGTGCACACACTCACCCCTATGAACACACGCACACACACCATACCTCTATGAGTACCTCCAAGAGACTGAGCCGGCGGTCGAGTCTTGAGATTGACGAAGTCACTACAGGCGCCTCGCTGTCGACGGAAACGTCGCTTCCCACTGAAAAATATTCCGTCTAAATGAGAAACACTATTGGTGAATGTAACGAGAAAATGGTGTCGGTTCTTCGAAAGGCAAAGACATCATTTGTTGTCACGTTCCTTGCAAAATTCACTACGAGTAAACACAAATTGTTCGAGACAAAAAAACATGAATATATCATAGCTTCCACTAAAAAGTACGAGGTGTGAGCTCCGTGGTTGAGTGCCAACTAGGGTATATTGAACTGGCACCATACCATAACACCAAAATCCTACGTCGGGAATTTAGCAATATATTGTGTCAGACTGTCGGTCGGTAATGAGGTTATACCCGTCGAACGGTTGGTCAGCTAGTAATGCCGACCAACAATTGGTCGCTACTGGCCCAAAGCGTGGGCGGGGCGTGGCCGAAAATTCTAACACCAAATTTTGGCCCAACCCATGAACACAGCGAAACGAGTCGACCAAATTTATGTGGGTATAAATATCTTATCGAACCCTAATCCGCCTACCCTCCATCTCTCTTCAACTCACGTCATGGGGGTTCATTTTGTCATCTGAAAAAACTCAAGCGACGGCGCCACCAATCCCCTCCTTATATCCAGCCAACATCCGCTAGCTTCACCGGCTAGCCACCATGGGCGTGTGCTCCCCCTCCCACCACCACTTTCTTCATCTGTCTCTTCGCCACCTCCTTCAAGGGGATGGACCACAGCGACGAGTAGTCTTCTAATGCTCGCTCGGGTGCCAGGGCATCTCGTGTGCCAGCACGGAGCTGTCCTAGCTAACATTTTTTAGGGTACCGCGCGACTTTTTTGTGCCCGCGGCTGAGCACCACCGACGGCAAGCTCTACGGATGGCCGAAATATACAATTCGCTTTATTTTGGGTCGAGATATTTACTATCATGGCGGTCAAGCCTAATAAGAAAATACCTTGCTTTGATAGAAGCACCTAAATGTCTCCTACGTGGGGGTGAATAGGCGGTTTAAAAACAATTAAATTTTGGGTTGAACAAATGTTGAAATAAACTAGCGTTTAATTTATCAAGCTCGGCCTAAATATACTGGGCTCAACTACGTGCATTGATTGCGTGGATCACACGTTCGTTTGAGACTCCAAGAGGAAGGTATGAAGCAGTGTAGCAGCAGTTTCCCTCAGTATGAAACCAAGGTTTAATCGACCAGTAGGAGCAAAAATCACTTCTGAAGGTTGTTGGTGGCGCCGTTACTCGATCACCAACGTGGAATCTGCACACAACACAATCAAACTACTTTGCCCCAACGAAACAGTGAGGTTGTCAATCTCACCGGCTTGCTGAAAACAAAGGATTAAACGTATGGTGTGGAAAACAGTAGTAAATTGCAGAGAATGAAAAGGAACATGTTTGCAGTTGGTTGTATTATCAGTGTAAAAGAATGGACCGGGGTCCACAGTTCACTAGTGGTGTCTCTCCATAAAAGATAACTAACATGCTGGGTGAACAAATTACAGCTGGGCAATTGACAAAATATTGAGCGCATGACAATGCATATATATGACATGATGATTACTATGATATTCATGTGGGCATTACGACAAAATACATAGACCGTTATCCAACAGCGTCTATGACTAATAATCCACCGCCAGGTTGTCATCCGAGTTCCCCGTTGGTATTAAGTTGCAAGCAACGGATAATTGCATTAAGTAATGTGCGTAATGTAAACAAATGCATTAGACCTAACGGCGCACCCTTAAGCTAAGCATCGGTTATTTTATCCCTAGTGGCAACAGCACATCCACAATCTTAGAAGTTATTGTCACTCTCCCAGATTACCGGAGGCATGAACCCACTATCTAGCATAAATACTCACTCTTGGAGTTACAAGCATCTACTTGGCCAAAGCATCTACTAGTAACGGAAAGCATGCAAGATCATAAATAACATATAAGATAGATTGATAATCAACTTGACATAGTATTCAATATTCATCGGATCCCAGCAAACACAACATGTAGCATTACAATAAGATGATCTTGATCATGATAGGCAGCTCACAAGATCTAAACATGATAGCATAAAGTGGAGAGACAACCATCTAGCTACTGCCATGGACCCGTAGTCCAAGGATGAACTACTCACGCATCACTCCGGAGGCAGGCATGGTGATGTAGAGCCCTCCGGTGATGATTCCCCTCTCCGGCAGGGTGCCGGGAAGAGCTTCTGAACCCTCCCGAGCTAGGGTTGACGGCGGCGGCGTCTCTGGAACTTTTCGTGGATAATGGCTCGGGTATTTAGGGTTTTCGCGTCGGGAGAATAAATAGGCGAAAGGGCGGCGGCTGGAGACCACGTGGGCCCACACCACCCCACGGCGCGGCAGGGGGGCCCGCGCGGCCCCATGGTGTGGCTGCCTCGTGGCTCCCCTCCGTCTCTCCTTTGGACTCCGTGTACGTGTTGGAAAAATAGGAGGTTCTGTCCAAGTTTCGTCCAATTCCGAGAATATTTCCAGACTAGCTTTTCTGGAATACAAAAACAGCAGAAAACAGGAACTGGCACTGTGGCATCTTGTTAATAGGTTAGTCCCAGAAAATGCATAAAAATGCTATGAAGTGTATATAAAACATGTAACAATTGGTATAATATCAACATGGAACATCAGAAATTATAGATACGTTTGAGACGTATCAAGCATCCCCAAGCTTAGTTCTACTCGTCCTCGAGTAGGTAAAACGATAAAAACAAAATAATTTCTGAGGTGACATGCTACAATCATAATCTTGATCAAATAGTATTGTAAAGCACATGTTATGAATGAAGTGATCCAGGTCAATGGTCTATAGTTTGCTAGCAAGTAGATAATGAGCAAACAACTGAATCATATAAGCAAAAACTTTTCATGAATAGTACTTTCGAGACAAGCATCAAAGAGTTTTGCATAAGAGTTAACTCATAAAGCAATAGATTCTAAGTAAAAGGTATTTAACCAACACAAAGGAAGATTTAAGTTTCAGCAATTGCTTTCAACTTTCAACATATATATCTCATGGATATTTGTCAACACAAAGCAATATAATAAGTGCAATATACAAGCATATAAAAATTGTTGCACCAAAGTTGACACTAGTGTTTGCTTCTAAGATAGAAAGAAGTAGGAAAACTGACTCAACATAAAAGTAAAAGAAAGGCCCTTCGCAGAGGGAAGCAGGGATTAAATCATGTGCTAGAGCTTTTTAAGTTTTTGAAATCATAAGAGAGTAAAAATAAGTTTTGAGAGGTGTTTGTTAATTGTCAACGAATCAGAAAATGGAAAGTACAATATGACCCCTGCCAACCAGACTTTTAAGAGCGGCTCCCATGAAGGACGTTATTTCTACCAGCAAGGCAGATCATCCCTCTTTCTCTTTTGTTTACACATGCAGATATTTCACTGTTTGTCATTGCTTGACTGATAAATCAGGGCAAAAATGTGAAGAGAATTAAGCGGTTAAAGTTGTAATTAATTGGGACTGGGCACCCCATTTGCCAGCTCTTTTTGCAAAATTAATGGATAAGCGGATGTATATGCCGCTAGTCCGGTGGTAAAGTCTGTTTGACAGTTGACATAAAGACATCCACCCCGTCCTCATGAGCTTGGTAAACATTGACACAAAATAGGAGTAATAAGTTTGAATAGTTTAAAGGTAGCACATGAAAAATTTACTTGGAATGGCAAGGAAATACCACATATAGGTAGTTATGGTGGACACAGATGGCATGGATTTTGGCTCAAGGTTTTGGATGCACGAGAAGCATTCCCTCTCAGTACAGAGTTTAGGCTAGCAAGGTTATTTGAAGCAAACACAGGATATCAACCGACACAGCAAGACTTATATGAAAACATATTGCAAGCATTATAAGACTCTACACTGTCTTCCTTGTTAACCAAACCCTTTTACTAGAAAATATCTAGACCTTAGAGATACCAATCATGCAAACCAAATTTCAACGAGCTTTACGGTAGTTCTTCATTAATAGGTTTTAACTACATGATACAAAAGCTTAAACATGAACTACTTGATAACTCAAAACAATTGACAAGTATCAAATTATCCAATACAGTGATCTACAAGAATATGTAAGCTTTTTCCATTATACCATCTACCACATGCAACATTTTCTGTTCCAACCAAACACCAATCAATTTATTTCAACATAAACTCTCCAAACAATTATAAGTGAAGCAAGAGAGTACTTTCTTTAAAAGAACTAACAGCTCTGAATAAGAGATGCATGCAAAACAGGAGCTAAAAGCATAGCAATAGCTAGATAAGAATACTCAACAAGTATAAGTGAAGAATAGGAGTATTCATATGAAAAAGCGGAGCGTGTCTCTCTCCCAATCAAGAATGCTGGGTCCAATCAAGTTGACCATAAGAAAAATAAAATACTGAAAATAAAAGCACACAGACGCTCCAAGTAAAGCACATATGATGTGAAAGAATTAAAATATAGTTTCACTAGAGATGACCTGATAAGTTGCTGATGAAGAAGGGGATGCCTTGGGCATCCCCAAGCTTAGACGCTTGAGTCTTCTTGAAATATGCTGGGGTGATCCATGGGAGCATCCCCAAGCTTAAGCTCTTCACTCTTCTTGATCACATTATATCATCCTTCTCTCTTGACCCTTGAAAACTTCCGCCACACCAAACTCAAGTAATTCTCATTAGAGGGTTAGTGCACAATCAAAAACTCACATGTTCTATAAGGACACAAACATGACCGTTACTTTTAACATTAACTACTGCCACTGATGTTATGTGAAGCTCTTCACCCTAAAAAAGAATTCCACTCAACACTAGTAAAAGAGAGAATGCGAAAAATAAAAGACAGAATCTGTCTAAACAGAACAGTCCGTAAAGACGAATTTTTTCGAGGCACTTACGTTGCTCAGATCGAAAAACTTTAAACTAACGAAAGATGCGTACATATCTGAGGATCACGCACAAAAATTTGCAGATTTAAATAATTTTTCTGTGATTTTACAGAATTAAAACGGTGAACAGCAGAAATCTGTTCCTGCGCAGAAATCCAAATCTAGCATCATCTTCCTATTAGAGGCAATACTTGGCACAACAATGCGATAAAATAAAGATACAAAGGAATTGTTACAGAAGTAAACAACTCCTTGACTCAAAAAGAAAAGAAAAATTGCAGAAATAAAATAATGGGTTGTCTCCCATAAGCGCTTTTCTTTAACGCCTTTCAGCTAGGCGCAGAAAGTAAGAATCAAGTGTTTCCAAGTGATGAAGCATCAACAGAATAATTTGCTCTAACAATAGAATCAAAAGGTAACTTCATCTTCTTTCTAGGGAAGTGTTCCATACCTTTCTTGAGTGGGAATTGATATTTAATATTCCCCTCTCTCATATCAATAATAGCACCAACAGTTCTAAGAAAAGGTCTTCCCAAAACAATAGGACAAGAAGCATTGCATTCAATATCCAAAACAACAAAATCAACGGGGACAAGGTTATTGTTAACCATTATAAAAACATCATCAACTCTCCCCAAAGGTTTCTTTATAGTATTATCAGCAAGGTGAACATCCAAATAACAGTGTTCCAAAGGTGCTAAATCAAGCATATCATAGAGTTTCTTAGGCATAACAGAAATACTAGCACCAAGATCACATAAAGCATTGCAATCAAAATCATTCACCTTCATTTTAATGATGGGCTCCCAACCATCTTCTAACTTCCTAGGGATAGAAGCTTCATGTTTTAATTTCTCTTCCCTAACTTGCATGAGAGCATTAGTAATATGTTTAGTAAAAGCCATGTTTATAGCACTAGCATTAGGACTTCTAGCTAGCTTTTGCAAGAACTTAATTACTTCAGAAATATTGCAACCATCAAAATCAAAATCATTATTATCAAAAGTAATGGGACCATTGTCTCCCACATCTCGAAAAATTTCAGCACTTTTATCAGGAACAGTTTCAGTGTTTTCAGGCAATTTTAAACGTTTTGCAACAGAAGTAGAGACATTGCCAACACCAATTACTTTACCATTGATAGTAGGAGGTTTGTTAACACTTGAGTTTATAGCATTTTCAGTAGTAGTAATAGTATAAACTCTAGCAATACTATTCTTTTTAGCAATTTCATCCTCTCTTGCCCACCTAGCATGTAAATCAGCTAACATCCTCACATTATTATCAATTTTAACTTGTATAGCATTGAGAGTTTTGCTCTCTTTAACATCATGAGGCATAGTTTTAATTTTTAACAAATCAACATCAAGAGCAAGACTATCAACTTTAGAGGCAAGAACATCAATTTTCCCAAACTTTTCCTCAACAGATTTATTGAAAGCAGTTTGTGTACTAATAAAATCCTTAAGCATGACTTCAAGATCAGAGGGTACACTCTTATTATTGTTGTAGGAATTACCATAAGAATTAACATAACCATTGCCACTATTAAAAGGATAGGGCTTATAATTGTTATTACCAAAATTATTCCTATAAGCATTGTTGTTGAAGTTATTATTTTTAATGAAGTTCACATCAACATGCTCTTCTTGAGCAACCAAAGAAGCTAAAGGAACATTATTTGGATCAACATGCATTTTTCCATTTGTAAGCATAGACATAATAGTATCAATCTTATCACTCAAGGAAGAGATTTCTTCAACAGAATTTACCTTCTTACCTTGTGGAGCTCTTTCGGTGTGCCATTCAGAATAATTTATCATCATATCATCAAGAAGCTTTGTTGCAGCACCCAAAGTGATGGACATAAAGGTACCTCCAGAGGCCGAATCCAATAGGTTTCTTGAAGAAAAATTTAGTCCTGCATAAAAGGTTTGGATGATCATCCAAGCAGTCAGTCCATGGGTGGGACAATTCTTTACCAATGATTTCATTCTCTCCCAAGCTTGAGCAACATGCTCATTATCAAATTGTTTGAAATTCATAATGCTACTTCTCAAAGATATAATCTTAGCAGGAGGATAATATTTTCCTATGAAAGCATTTTGCATTTAGTCCATGAATCAATACTATTTCTAGTCAAAGATAGCAACCATTCTTTAGCACGTCCTCTCAAAGAGAAAGGAAAAAGTTTCAGTTTAATAATATCACCATCTACATCCTTATACTTTTGCATCTCACAAAGTTCAACAAAATTATTAAGGTGAGCAGCAGCATCATCAGTACTAACACCAGAGAATTGCTCTTTCATAACAAGATTTAAAAGTGCAGGTTTAATTTCATAGAATTCTGCGTTAGAAGCAGGTGGAGCAATAGGTGTACTAATGAAATCATTGTTGTTCGTGCTAGTGAAATCACACAACTTAGTGTTCTCAGGGGTACTCATTTTAGCAAAATTAAAACAAAACAGAAAGATAACAACTTGAAAATAAAAGTAACTAATTTTTTTGTGTTTTTGATAAATAAAGCAAACAAGACTAAATAAAAATAAACTAAGCAAGACAATAACAAAGTAAAGAGATTGGAAGCGTGAAACTCCCCTTGCAGAAATCCTCTTGCTCCCCGGCAACGGCGCCAGAAAAAGAGCTTGATTGCGTGGATCACACGTTCGTTGGGAGACCCCAAGAGGAAGGTATGAAGCAGTGTAGCAGCAGTTTCCCTCAGTATGAAACCAAGGTTTAATCGAACCAGTAGGAGCAAGAAATCACTTCTGAAGGTTGTTGGTGGCGCGTTACTCGATCACCAACGTGGAATCTGCACACAACACAATCAAACTACTTTGCCCCAACGAAACAGTGAGGTTGTCAATCTCACCGGCTTGCTGAAAACAAAGGATTAAACGTATGGTGTGGAAAACAGTAGTAAATTGCAGAGAATGAAAAGGAACAATGTTTGCAGTTGGTTGTATTATCAGTGTAAAAGAATGGACCGGGGTCCACAGTTCACTAGTGGTGTCTCTCCATAAAAGATAACTAACATGCTGGGTGAACAAATTACAGCTGGGCAATTGACAAAATATTGAGCGCATGACAATGCATATATATGACATGATGATTACTATGATATTCATGTGGGCATTACGACAAAATACATAGACCGTTATCCAACAGCGTCTATGACTAATAATCCACCGCCAGGTTGTCATCCGAGTTCCCCGTTGGTATTAAGTTGCAAGCAACGGATAATTGCATTAAGTAATGTGCGTAATGTAAACAAATGCATTAGACCTAACGGCGCACCCTTAAGCTAAGCATCGGTTATTTTATCCCTAGTGGCAACAGCACATCCACAATCTTAGAAGTTATTGTCACTCTCCCAGATTACCGGAGGCATGAACCCACTATCTAGCATAAATACTCACTCTTGGAGTTACTTGACATAGTATTCAATATTCATCGGATCCCAGCAAACACAACATGTAGCATTACAATAAGATGATCTTGATCATGATAGGCAGCTCACAAGATCTAAACATGATAGCATAAAGTGGAGAGACAACCATCTAGCTACTGCCATGGACCCGTAGTCCAAGGATGAACTACTCACGCATCACTCCGGAGGCAGGCATGGTGATGTAGAGCCATCCGGTGATGATTCCCCTCTCCGGCAGAGTGCCGAGAAGAGCTTCTGAACCCTCCCGAGCTAGGGTTGACGGCGGCGGCGTCTCTGGAACTTTTCGTGGATAATGACTCGGGTATTTAGGGTTTTCGCGTCGGGAGGAATAAATAGGTGAAAGGGCGGCGGCTAGAGATGCACGTGGGCCCCACACCACCCCACGGCGCGGCAGGGGGCCCGCGCGGCCCCATGGTGTGGCTGCCTCGTGGCTCCCCTCCGTCTCTCCTTTGGACTCCGTGTACGTGCTGGAAAAATAGGAGGTTCTGTCCAAGTTTCGTCCAAATCCGAGAATATTTCCAGACTAGCTTTTCTGGAATACAAAAACAGCAGAAAACTGGAACTGGCACTGTGGCATCTTGTTAATAGGTTAGTCCCAGAAAATGCATGAAAATGCTATGAAGTGTATATAAAACATGTAACAATTGGTATAATATCAACATGGAACATCAGAAATTATAGATACGTTTGAGACGTATCATGCATCACCAACTTACGATAAACAATATAAACACATATGTGATATCAAGATATAACTTTCAGGCTCCAAGGCCATCATAGGGTAAATGCATAAGTAGTGGAGTTCGGACAAAAGATAGGAGAGACACGCGGAGACGAATATGTATCCAGTAGTTGACTTTGCAATGGAAGCTAATCTCCGTTGGATAGGTGTGGCGGCATTAAGAATGACACTTTTACCCATGGTGTGGGTATCCACCAGGGTATGTGCACATTTTTGCACCCATGGGTAGTACCCATATCATAAATGTCAAGTCATGGGTAGGGCATGGTACAGTCATGTGCCCATGGGTAGACCCAAACCCAACCAAACTTGCCTGAATCTTGACATCACAATGATTGAGCTATGCAACAACACCAACCGTATAGGCACCGAACGGACGTGTGATCCAAGCTATCAGATAACATTGGAGCTACATATATATATCCTCCAATCCAGTATTTCATGCATGTACCAAGCATATCGAGGTTGATTTTCACTTTGTTAGAGAAAGGGTGGCTCAGAAACAACTTCAAATCAGGTTTATTTCTTCCAAGGATCAAGTCGCGGACATATTCACAAAGCCTCTTCCACTACCGTCATTTGAGGCATGTAGACGCAATCTCAACCTTATGGAGCCGGTTGAGATTGAGGGAGGATGATAAACAACGTATTTATACGTTGTATGGTATATTAGCTAACTAGGATAGTTAGACTCTAATTCCTCTAGTCTAGCTGTTATGTATGGAAGGCTAGACATGCCTTAACGTGTAAGTCGGTAACTCTGATTGATCAATATAAATACAAGAGGGACGGCATCAGGAGACGTACGATCCATACCCTACCATACCTGTAGCTTTTCACGCTAATCATGTTGTCATTAACACCAAAACCATTTACAAAAGGAAATACCATTTGAGAAGCCTCCCTCAAGGCTGCCATCACGACACATGTAGCCGCCATCGAGCCCACCCGGGAGCAAATCTGCACACCCCTACTAGACCTGGCCTCCTGAAATGCATCCAAGGAGATAGAGCCAAGAGAGCAAGATGTTGCGGACAAGGAGCTTCGCGAAGACCGTCGGACGATGCAGTCGCTGTCTGTCCACCATCAAGCCTTAGCCTGCTGACATCATCTAACAGTGGCAAACATGAGGGATTCTGAGGAAGGGGCTGGCGACAGCCGAGCTAGATCATTAGCATGGCCTATTTTGCACGTAGATGAGATTCACAAACGAGATTTAGCAATGAGTACACGGGGAACAATTTGAAAATTTGGCACCAATCCTAAATACTGATCATGCACAAACTACAGAGATGTTGGAACGAAATAATGAGTTCTTATTTATCTTTTCTTAGCCACGATTTTGTGTAACTTACAATATGCCGTACTATCTAGCAAAACACCACAAATACGTAGATAACATATGTACATACCAATTTTTTTATTTTTACTAAAACTTTAAAATGCCATTATCGAGATATTTAAATGCCGAGATCACGTGAACTCGGGATCCAAAACACCTCTCTCGACTGGTTCATGCTTCTTAAAGCATTTTTAGTGAAACCGTGGAACGTAAAGAACTATCGAAACCAGAGGAGTTGCTCTCACTTGTTGAGCGCTTGGTATGTGGTCAGACATATATGTTGTTGTTGCCATCAGATGATCAGAGGTAGAAAATCATTTTTCACTATGAAGATTTACTACCTCTGTATTTTTATTTCACAATAAAAAAGACCTCTGTATTTTATCCCATTCGTAAAACGAAAAAAAATGCAAAATTTATTCATGGCGATGGCACGTTCTGATCCTGACCGTCGAAGATACGCATCGTACCCCTGCGGTCCTCTCTCGCAGTTTTGCAATCACTGATCGGATATCGCGCAACAACTACAGTACAAGCCGCAGCGGCCGAGCCGAACCCAACCACCAGCTCCGGCACGCACGCACCCTTCGAGGCCATCTTCCCCACCCCGCAACCCTCCTCTGGCCCCCCACCTTCGTATCCAGATCGAACCGAGAAGAGGGAGCCAGCCACCGCCCGCCCACGCCACCGCCGCCGGCCCGGAAGCGCCGCCCCGTACGAGGAGGTGAGGCGATAGAAGAGGGATCCGGCTCCGCTCCAAGAGATGGGAGTCCCGGCGTTCTACAGGTGGCTGGCTGACCGGTACCCACAGACGGTGTCGGACGCGGAGGAGGAGGAGCCGGTGGAGCTCGAGCCCGGGGCCTTCGTCCCCGTCGACCCCCGCCGCCCCAACCCCAACGGCCTCGAGTTCGACAACCTCTACCTCGACATGAACGGCATCATCCACCCCTGCTTCCACCCCGAGGGCCGCGTACGCCCCCTCCCCGATTCCACCCCTCCCTTAACCCTCCCTAAGCTTGTGTGAGTGTTGACCTGCTACTATTATGCTCCTGGTCTCACGTCTCCTCTCCCTGCAGCCCGCCCCGACCACCTACGACGAGGTCTTCAGGTCGATTTTTGACTACATCGACCACCTCTTCTGCCTCGTCCGCCCCAGGAAGATCCTCTACATGGCCATCGGTGAGCTGCTCAGTGCCTCCCTACTTGCTTTCTGCTAATGCGGTTCTATGCTAAGCCAGCTTCACCTGCTGAATTGCGCAGATGGTGTGGCGCCGAGGGCGAAGATGAACCAGCAGCGGTCCAGGCGGTTCCGGGCCACCAAGGATGCTGCTGACGCGGTAAGGTTACTGCTAGGGCAATGATGCCGTTGTGTGGGTCTGTGTCTGTTCTCATGTTGTTGCGTTGTTCAGGCGGCCGAGGAGGAAATGATGAGGATGAAATTCGAGGCGGAGGGGAGGGCTTTGGTCGAGAAGGAGAAGTCGGAGGCGATCGATTCCAATGTCATCACTCCCGGGACGCCCTTCATGTTTGTACTCTCTTCGGCGCTGCAGTACTACATTCAGTTGAGATTGAATCACTCCCCTGGGTGGCAGTTGGTCAAGGTGTTGATGATACTACTGCTTGTTGGGTTAATTAATCAGCTGGTTTTGTGTTGTGTTTTGTTAAATGGGAGCTGCATTGGGTGCATTTTGCAAGGTGTTATTGTCTGACTCCAATGTTCCTGGCGAGGGGGAGCACAAGATCATGTCGTATATCCGTCTGCAGCGCAATCTTCCAGGGTTTGACCCAAATACACGCCATGTCTTATATGGCCTTGTAAGTTTACTTCAAGTAGCTTTCATTTGTGTGTGCGCCCACCTTTTGACTCATTGATCACCACATTTTTCAGGATGCTGATTTGATCATGCTTTCTCTGGCAACTCATGAGGTCCACTTCTCGATTTTAAGAGAGGTAAATTCATAACATTTCTTTGTTCAGAAATGCACGCATGCATCTGACTCCGGCCATTCATCAAAGTCAATTTTCATGTTCTTCATGGTAATTTAGGAGTACTTCTGTAACTACATAATTCAACTGACTTTACAGGTGATCACCATGCCAGGGAAACATGAAAATTGCTTTTTGTGTGGTCAAGCTGGGCATTTGGCTGCGGAATGCAGAGGTCCTGGTCCTGATAATGTCGTGGAGCGCCCTCCAATTCATAAGAAAAAGTACCAGGTACTCAGAAGCGTGCCATCTTTTGCTCTACTATTCTTCATTTTTCTTGTCTGTCTCATATTTTTGTGGTATGCATCTGATATGCAATTTGCAACTCCATATCTTCTACTGCTATTTATTCACCGTGTAACTATGGACCTGTTAACAGTTTCTCAACATTTGGGTGCTGCGTGAATACCTGGAGAAGGATTTGGAAATTGCAGACCCTCCCTTCAAGATAAACTTCGAACGCATCGTGGATGATTTTGTGTTTATCTGTTTCTTTGTTGGGAATGACTTTTTGCCTCACATGCCGACTTTGGAAATTCGAGAGGTCTGTTGATTTACAGACTTCCCTAATCCCTGTATTTTAATAGGTTTCATTTTGTCTCATTGGATAATTTCTGTGTATTTATGGAGTGATTATTTTCCTATTGTACACTGTAGGGTGCCATTAATCTTCTGATGAGTATTTATAGAGCCGAGTTCAAACCAATGGGTGGTTACCTCACTGATGGGGGCGAGGTACAGTTTCTTTGTGCTCATATTCTCTTATGGTTTAAAGCAATACCATCGCATCACTTTGCTGTACAAATTTCTTATAGAATGTATAACGGAGTAATACTGGATTATTACCAGCTTTAGCTGCAACGTCGCTAACTCGTAATTTAATAAACTTATAATCATTGAGGTGTTCCCCTGTGGTATGACTAAGATCCTTTAGGGAAACCAACTGAGGACATCACTGCACATGTTATCATATTGTAGCATTACTTTGTAAGTTACAATGTAAACACTCCTGAAGATGAATGATAACAGTCGTATCAACTACTTCAAATGGTAGAATAAGGTGAACTAGAGATCATAGTAAACTTACTAAGGTGAATGCACTCTAGATTGATCATGATTTCCATACGTACTGTTTGTTGAAGCATCATGTCTAAATTCTTTTTGGACTCACTCTTGAGCATGATCAACTGACTGCTCAAGCCCAATTTTCGTGACACATTAATAACAATTATCGCCACGGAGTACGGACCACAGCATCCCAACATGGCAACATGACAGCGTGCACAGCAGTGCCAAATTCTCAACTGAATCATTTGTTAATTTCAGACCGATAGCTGTTAGCTTTAATCTGTTATGATCGGTTTGGCCAGTTTATTTCTGAATTAAATTTTGCTACGATTAGCTGTCTAGCTTGTCCATTAAGGGAGCCTTGTACCATTAGGTTGGTAAGCAATAATATCGAGCTCTTGCCCTGATGTCATCCTTTTTCGCACTTTTAGTTCACTCTCTCCCTCCTGCACATCTATTTCTCCTTGCGTGCATGCTGCTTCTTCCCTTTTAGCACAGCTGTTTCTTCCCTTTTAGCACAGCGGCTCTAGAACAGCGCCAAGAACTGGTGTTCCGGCTGAGGAGTGCTTGACCTCCGCATTGCTGGTGAGAAGTAGATGTCTTTGATGGCTTCCGAAATCCATATGCGTTAAGCCAGCCCGCACACTCAAATTTCCCCTCCCACGCCCAAGTTTCCCGCGCCCGGTGTGTCTCCAGTAGCATAATAAGACACTTGCCTAGGGCCTGCACGTTGCGCTTGAGCCCTCGCTTTTTCGAACATTCGGATTTTTTATGGGGGTCACATTACATCTTGTCGCGCATTACCGCTAAAAGCAGAATTATGTAGACTTCAGAATGTAGCAACATAAATCTGTTATTGTTGAAGAAGCTACGAGGTTTTGGCTTTACTATGCTTGGCCAATATGTTGTGTAACAGTCATTAGAGCTCCTCTTGTTTAGCTTGTCTGCCTTAATGTGCGAGGTGGTGTGATGTCTTCCCTGTAATCAGAACAAAATAAAATAAATAGATGTGATTCACTTCAAGCCTGACATATTGGCTTGGTGGTATGAACCTATTGATTTTCCTCGTGATATGGTGCTGACATTCATAGCATCACATTTTCTCCTTTTTGATGAAAGGTTTTATTGGAACGCGTGGAGCATTTCATTCAGGCTGTTGCTATCCACGAAGATCAAATTTTCCGGAAGCGTACACGTATTCAGAAGGTGCCTTCTAGCAACTCTTCTTTACCTCTGTAATCCTATACACTGTTTATGCATGTAAATGTATAGAAGCTTATGTATGTCATTTCCTGTAATAACTATTTTATGATACAAATATATGTCTGGTGTGAAGATGCTGAGGTCCATTTTATGTTAATGACATCAAGTTACTTGGTCCGTCTCTAAGATGTAATTATATGCTCGTGGTGCAATGTATTTGTATCCGTATGATGCGAGTCGGAATTCAGAGTTAAGTTGCATTGAAATAGTGAAAGTGGATTGCAATAGGCTGCTGCTTTTGATATACAATTCTTACTCGCTGGCACTTCATCCTGAACGCCTACACATGGAGTGCAGCTCAACCTCCATGTGAGCATACATTTAAAGACAGCTGGTTAACTTGCTTTTTTTAGGGAACTTTCTTGATTTATGGTAACCTTAGTTTCTACAAATGAAAGAAATGCGCAAAAACATGTTGACTAAGTTTGTCCCTTTGTGATTCTTATCCCAAATAACACAGAACTTTTATGATTGTTGTATTGCAGGCGTACGAGAACAATGAGGATAGACGTAGAGCGCAGGGAGAGATCTCCGAGGATAATAAATATGTGGACATGGTTTGTTTCTCTTCTTGTAGTGGGAGAGTGGTAAACTGGTGTACTATTTATACAAGTAGATGATATGGCCGGAAAATCTTTCCAAATGAACTTCTAGTTTGCACTTATCTCATATGCAACCCCTATTAATACTTCAAATCTCCTTTTGGATTTCTTTGACACACTTTGGACATTTGTTAGCAAATGATATCTTGCATGATTTCGGAGCACCATCGTCTGTCACTGTCAAGTGTTTCAAAGTGACTAGAAGTTTATGTGAAACAATGCCATCTGGTGATTTCTTTTCCTAGTCGGTACTGTAGGTTGTCTTGTATGCTTCATTTCATTTTCCTATCTTTTGTAGGAGTAACAGTAGTTCAGATTAGATCATCTTCGTAGCCCTAAAGTCTGAGAATAGTTGTATTTGGCAATTCACATATGCTTAAAATCCAAAGGATATGTTCATATAGTAATTTCTAGTGTTTTAGTTCTGTGCTGATAGTAAAATAGGGAGTGGCAGTTTGTGTTATGTAACTTTTGCCTATCTTTTATTTTGCACTGACTGCCCTTCAGGTAAAACTAGGAGAGCCAGGATTCAAGGAAAGGTACTATGCTGAGAAGTTTAAACAAGAGGCAGAAGCAAAACCAATTGATCAAGTTCAGAGAGATGTTGTAAGTCTTTCTATTCAGTATTCACTATTAATTTTCTGAAGGCACTTGTTCCCAAACTTATCATGAAGCACTACCATATGCTATCAGGCCTAGTCTGCTTCTTTATTTTAATTTGAAATGCGGAATATGACTGTACCTCACATACTAGAAAATGAGTGGTCCAGAGTAATGTTTTATTATCTACAGCAACACCATGAATGCGTAGCTCTCCATGCTGCATAAAAATGGAATTTAACCATGATGCATTTCTTTAAGGGACATTATGGATGATTTTTGTATTCAGCAGTATATACGCCACATTGTTGTCATTATGATGCCATTGTTAGTCTTCAAAACTAGCAGCATTATCTTAAAACTCATGCTGTATTCGCAATGGTGGCAGCCATATTTCTGAACATATTAATTAAGAATGGATCACACTTTCTTCTAGAATCAAAACTAAACTTGATGTAAAGTGTTCCCAGATTGGGCTTTCAATAACTATGCATATAGGAACCCCAAGTGATTTTTGATATCTAAATCTACATGTAAAGACTATAGTCTATAGGCACACTCTCCACCCTACATATTTACATGACATATTAATCTTTGAGAAGTTGGTGCTGGATCGGTTGAAAATGTTCTGATCTGTTGTTTTCATGAGCTCAAGTCATGTTAATTTTTTACTAGCTTACCGTTCGAAGCAAATTTTGTAGAGTATGTAATACGTACTCCCTCCGTTTTTTAATATAAGATGTTTTAGGTGTTGCACATGTTGTCTAGATACATACTAAAGTGAGTGAACATGCACACTAACACATGTCTACATACATTTGTGTACATGTGCATGTAGACAAATGCTAAAACATCTTATATTAAAAAACGGAGGGAGTATCTGCCTATTTGGTCACCACACTCCTTTAATACTGATGTTATCTCTCTCTACAATCCACGTTTTCAGGTTCAGAAATACGTGGAAGGTCTTTGCTGGGTTATGAGATACTACTACCAGGGTGTTTGTTCATGGCAGTGGTAGGTAATTATTGACCATCAGCTATGAGGATGTATAAGTACTGTTCTTTCTGGGTAGCGAAAACATCACCTGATCTTTCCGCAAGCATTTGCACTAATCATGTCAATAGATCTTGTTAAAGATTCTCAACTCCATGATCATACTTGAGGGACGATTCTCAGTTGTCTTATTATTTATAGTAACCACCTGATCATAATTCTAAATCTTACTAGAATCCATATGTTACCATTTGTTGCACTATCATGCGTTGTAACCTGGTAATAAAACTTTTAATTCATGTTCAACTGCCAACCATGAAATCGAAAGTGATACTTTTTTGCGATGAACAACTTCTGTTCGTCTAGCGCAACATTGCTGCAGCTGTAGAATCCACATAGGAGGTTGAGAAGTGGACTTTTCCTAGAATTCAGGGTTGAAAATTGGACTTGTCCAGTATTAAACCATTTATGTTGTCAGAAACCGTTAACACCCCTGTCATATCCACATTCATAGCTGATCAGCTGGACGTAGGCACATATCAGTTATGCTTTGGTGACGAAGCTCATAAGTAACCCTTTTGTTGGTATCAAGTATGAACTCCTGTGTTTTACTTTTCTTCACTTAAAACAGGTTCTATCCATACCATTATGCGCCTTTTGCATCTGACCTTAAAGGCTTGACTGAGTTTGAGATAACCTTTTTCTTGGGTCAACCTTTCAAGCCGTTTGATCAACTTATGGGAACATTGCCAGCTGCTAGGTTTGTCATTTCTCTGTGCTAACGAGTCTATCCATATACATATCAGGAATGGTAAAATGAAATCACCATATATTCTTTCATTTTCTCTGTAGCTCCAATGCATTGCCAAAACACTATGGGGATTTGATGGGTGATCCAAATTCCCCTTTGAATGATTTCTATCCCAAAGGTACCAACACAAGATATCTCAACGATATAGAACTAAGGATATGGTGCATGCTCTTTTCCTGAGAACTCACCATGCATAGTATGGTAGTTCATATTTATAAGCTCTTACTCTACTATCTTCCTTTTGAAACTGCAGATTTTGAGATAGACATGAATGGGAAACGATTTGCGTGGCAGGTAATCAGTGAACCGATAGATCAATTTGCTTTAGGTGACTGGTTAGTTGTTGCTTGAAGGTTCGTTTCTGTTTTTTCCAGGGTATTGCAAAATTGCCTTTTATTGATGAAACACGGCTGCTTGCGGAGACACATAAACTTGAAGAGTCATTAACAGTATGCAGATTCTACCGATCCTTCTGTACCATTGCTCTAGGATCCTTCTGTACAATGCTCTAGGCTTTCTTATTATCTTTGACTTTTACTTCAGAGTCCTTTTCCACGAACGGACTAGTCTTGATTTTTTTTCAGTCGTTCAGTGTGCTTTGGTTGTTGCTGGCTTTTGCAGGAAGAAGAGAGATTCAGGAATACGACAATGTTTGACATAATTTATGTGCGGGAAAGTCATCCATTGGCTGCTCAGATTGCCTTCCTGTATCAGATGTACTCTCAGC
Organism: Poa pratensis; assembly: GCA_947311845.1. Lineage (NCBI taxonomy): Eukaryota > Viridiplantae > Streptophyta > Magnoliopsida > Poales > Poaceae > Poa > Poa pratensis. Next base: position 158,887,773 of record CAMZMU010000041.1, read on the forward strand.
ATGCAATAACAGATCCTTCCTATCTCATCCCTATCGACCCTGCTGCTAGGTTGGTATATATACTAGATTGATTTGGATTGTCTATTTCTTGGTGATACTGTTGCCCTCGACAATTACTTATGTTGTTCCTGTGTTGCGTCGTTTCAGCGGAGGAATGAATGGATTTCTTTGTTTATCTCAAAGAAATTGGTACAGCATCTCTGTAGGATCTCCAGTTAAGGGGTTCAATGGCATCACCCAAAACAGAGTTTTGTAAGTACTGTAAGTTGAAAAAGCATATTGTAAGCCCAAAGTCACCATCAAATCTTTCTTAAGTTCTATATTGTTCTTCTATTGTTGTCCAGGAATGTTACCTATCTTAACCCTCAGTATCACAAACACGTCCCGGAGCCTCCAGAAGGTGTTGTTATACCTCCAAAGGTATTTCCTTACCTTATACTCCCTCCGTTCCAAATTACTTGACTTGAGTTTGTCTAAATACGGATGTATCTAGACACTAAACAAATATAGATACATCCGTATTTGGACAAAACCAAGTCAAGTAATTTGGAACGGAGGGAGTACCATTTATCTGGATAATCAAGTGCTTAATGCGGATACTTAAACATTAGCATATTTGTTTTTATTGCTAATGGAGATAAAAACATTTCTAGTTTGGCATTTTTAAGTTCTGCCCTCGGTGGGAGGAATTGTTGACTTGACTAAGCTAATAAGTGAAATTAATACGTGATGTTACTCTTAGTTCTCTTGGTGCTCTGCTGCCTCATCAGTTTCATTCTATTTGTTGTTTTTCTTCACTTTTGAATTTTTGATTGTCTCAGAGATAAATTTTGACCATTATTTTTTTACAATACGATGATGTTTCCAAAAAAGTATTTCTTGTCGATCTATGATATTATATGTATGCAGCCATGAAATACTTTTGTATACTATATCATTTTTTTGTAAAAAAAGTTTACTTTATGCAAGCCACAGTACAGTGACTATGTGAAACAAAAGAAGTATCACATTCTTGTTTACTGGAAAAAGTTTATTGTCTATGTAATTATTTTGATTGGTTAACCACAGTTCATTCCCAGTTCAGATAAATGGTGTTTCTTTTCATGAGATGAATTCATGGGCCAACATAGTTTTCCATTTTGTAGATATTGAAACCATATGATTTCAAACCTTTCCCCGTGCTGTGGCATGAAGATAATAGTCGTCGACAAACACGAGACAGGTATGGTTACATTCATATGTTCTCACCAGAAACTGTTGATACCACCCTTGCACGAAATACTGTATATGGATTACTACACGATATTCTACCAGAACCAGATGCAGGATCGATACAAATCTTTTTCATGGGAACAATAATTACTGAGTAGCACATTTCCTCTTAAGTTGTACCTTGACTAATTGATTTTTCTTTGGCTCTCACTGTGAATTATTTGATGATTCTAGGCCCCAGGTGCATGGAGCTCTATCAGGTTCTGTCTTAGGAGAGGCTGCACATCGTCTACTGAAAAACTCCCTGCAGATCAAATCTGGCAGCTCTGCTGGGTTGCTTGATATGCCATACAGGGGCGCACCAAATGGCCCTGGAAACAGACCAAGGCCCTCTGGATACGGACATGAGAGGGGTTTTGTGGATAACCCATACCCTCCACACATGTCCAGAAGCGCTCCAAATCCTCGGCCTCAGTTCTTTGGTGAAGCTCAACCCAACAGACAGAATATGAGGATACTAGAACGGCCAAACACTCGAAGCCACGATGGTGGCATCCATTCAGGGATGTCAAAACTGACAATCCAAGACGGGCCAAGGATGCATCAAAATAACAGGATGCAGAATCCAGGATATATTCCAAATCAGCCTTATCCAAACCAGTATGCTGGGTTCCCACCTCAGCGGCCCATGCAGAACGCCAATTTCGCACCGCATCGACCTGTCCCAAATGCAGGATTCCAACAGCAGCGGCCTGTTCAAAATGCCGGATTCCAGCAGCAGCAGCGGCCTGTCCAAAATGCCGCATTCCAGCAGCAGCGGCCTGTGCAAAATGCAGGATTCCCGCAGCAGCCTCGGCCTGTTCAGAATGCAGGATTCATGCACCAGCAGCCAGTAAATGGGGTTCCTCCTCCATTACCTCCCAGTACCTGGATTGGCAAGCAACCAAGCGGAGGAGGTCCGAAGGGTACACCTGCCAAGCAGGATCCAAGGACGAATAGACAGCCTAAGCAGGACAACCCAAGGTCACAGCATGAGAGCAGGCAGCAGGCTGCCAAGATAGTGTACCGTGTCAAAGGTCAAGGTCCTAATGGCTTGCCAGAGTGATCATGAGGAATCCACAGCCCAAGTGACATACCGAGTTGCTGCAAAATGATGTGTCGTGTTCCATGCTGCAAAATGATGTCAGTGTTCCATGTGGCACGGGCGTGCTGTTACCAGGATATTTATTCAACCCAACATATACTCCTATTGAAAGCAGCCATAGGGGGTTTGTTTCTCCGTGCCCCCTGTTGATTCATATCCCTTTCCTGAACTGTGTTGTATCATGTCAAATGGAGTCGAACCCCGATCGCGTTGTACGTAGTTTAACTGTTGTATAACGTAGGGTGCATTTGGTAATATTTTAGGACAATGATTTAGATGAAGCCTTAATAGTTCTTAGGACAGAGTGAACAGAGGGCAACTACTGCCATTTGTAAATCTCTAACCTAGAAACTGTTTTTGTGCTGAACAATTACCTTGGCTGGTGGTCTCCAAGGACTGAACCATCACTCCTGTTGTGTCTTGTGACAAGTTCTACTGGCTAGCTCCTGGCGCTGGTGTGATTTTTTTTTTGAAAGAAAGCCGCTGGTGTGACTAGTCTTTGAAGATGAATAAATCTTGCCGTCTGTACGTGTGAGAATAGCATTTTTGTTGTTTTATTCCATTTAGTTGAGTAAAACTCCCCAAAGATTTACTTCAGCGCTGAACAAGAACAACGTGGAACCATGGCTGCCAGTGCCAACCAAGTCATTTGTTGAGTTTTGAGATGCAGACAGTCGAGAGTGGAGACGGGTGATTGCTGAGGGGGGCGGGTACACCCGGCAAGGAGCACAATTTCAATACAGAGAAGCTCAACTGAGACAAAATCACTACCAATTACCATATCCATAATTAGCTACTGATGGGTGTTTTTCAACCTAAGAGCATCTCTAGCAGAGCCCATAAAATAACTCAGGAGATATCGTATTTTTTTACGTGAAACTGAAAACGTCCCACCGAAAAACTTTAGATCGATACGCGGGTTCTGCGTCAAAATTTTCAATTTCCCTTATAACTTTATAAGTCATTTCTGTTTGGCGGAGGCACATTTCAGCCCGAGCCGAAACCCTCCCCCTCCCCCCCACCCCACCGCCGCCGCCAGCATGCTCCCACGTAGTCCGGCCTCCCGCCGCCGCCATGGGTTTCGTTTACCCGTCGCCCAGAGCTCCCGCTCCTCCCGCCCTCCATCGCGCTCAGCCCTCTAGCCGCCGCTCCTCTCTTCCCCGCGCTCGGCCCTCTAGCCGCCACTCCTCTCTTCCCCGCACTCCAACCATCCCCCGACCCCACAGCTCCTACCACCGTCGGCTCGGATCCGTTCGCGCCCGAATCAAGATACTTCGCTCCCCGGGCTCCCGCGTGGTACAACCTGGCGGACCCCGTCTGGTACGACGCCGCGCCTCCACCGCTGCCCGACGGGTACGGCCTCTTCCGTAACGCGCCTCCCAGCGTCTACCCTCCCGAGATGCCCATGGCGTATGTGGAGTCCCTTGACGCGGAAATCACGAGGTAAATTCCTTTATTACTCGCGGCGTCTCTATTTTCTTATAGTACTATTTTCCCCGTTGTCGTTGTAGTATCGAAGCAGAATTTGAGATCCTTGATGACCGAATAGAGGAGATAATTGTTGTGCCAACTATGAAAGAAGTCATGGACATGTATGAGGCAATGTTCAAGGATTACAATGACAGTTAATTTGAGCCTTCGATTGAATGCTAGGGGTTACAACTTTATCAGATGAGGCTAGATATCTTCAGATTGCAGGACAGGATCATAACCTGCGATGCAAAGATCGTTTGATGAGCAAACTCGTCCGCGCTTGGCATCTTTGAAGAGTCATCTTACGGCAAATGTTGTGTCATTTCGCGGAGATTGAGTTGTTTCCTTGGCTTGATGTAGTACTAGACCCAATGAACTTAACTTTATGTGTCGGAACTATGTAGAATTCTTAACTAGATGTAGTACTAGAGTCGATGAACCGATGTATGTTTCTGAATTATGTTGAAATCTGAACTCTGTGTATTTTGAACATTTTTATGGTTTCACAGATTTTGCTAGACCAGTTGACCGGGATCAGTTACGGTGGGCGTAAACAGGAACATTTCATTTTACGGTACGTGTTTACGCGATCTGTTATGTCCGGACAGTTTTCACCCCCTCAAGGCCTCCTTTGATTTGTAGGGTAGGAACACCAAAGGAATAGGAAATAGAAAGGAATGGAGTGCCCTGACCAATCAGATCCTATACTCTCAGGAATTGCTGTTTGATTGCATCGAAGGAACATCATATGAACTTTAAAATGAAGTTGGAGCTCATAGGAAAACCAACTAGTTCCTAGAGGAATTGTTCCTACAGGGTACAATCCCATGAATCAAACGTGTTTGAAAGGAAAAATCCACAGAGCTGAATCCTATAGAATTCCCGAGTAAATCGTTTGAATCAAAGGAGGCCTAAAATCGTTTTAGGTTTTACCTTATTCGCGTTTTACTTTTACGGGTCGATCGGGCTCGGCTAGAGATGCTGTAAAATCTTTCATTTCTGCTGCAAGTCCGGAGCAGACATGCCTGAATCACCTCGCGTGCTCCTGAAAGGCCCGACCACTCCTACTGTTCCACTCTGCATCTCACGCCACGCCTCCCCTCCATCCAGCTGCCTTTTCTCCCTCCGACTCCACGCCCACTCCCCCCTCTCCCACTCCCACTCCCACTCCCACTCCCACTCCCACTCCGTCTCCCCGACAGATGGGCCCTTTCCAACCCGGTCCCACCTCTCATTGTCACCCGATCTGTAGCCGTAGCAAAACCCGACACGATCTCTCCTCACACTTGTCGTCCCCGCCTTTATTCCCCCCACCTCCCCCGTCGCCATCCCTCCCTCGCTTTCCCTTTCCCCATTCCCAGAAAACACCACCAGCTCAAGCTAGGGTTTCGTTCGCGAATCCAGAGGCGCCGCCGGCCTAGTGTTGCCATGGCCGCCGCGGCGGCGGAGGCCCCGGGAGCCGCGGCCATCAGGGACGGCTTCGCGGAGCTGGAGCGGCAGCAGGAGCTGCTGGCCACCTGCACGCGCCTCTACCAGCAGCTCACGGACCACTTCGGCTCCCTCGACCGCGGCATCAAGGCCCGTTCCGACTCGCTCCGCGCCCGCCGCCGCCTCGTCGAGCTCCGCGCCTCCCGCAGGCTCGACGCCCTCCGCCGCCGCGAGCGAGCCCTCGAGGGCTCCGTCTCCCTTGCGCTCTCCCGCCTCGAGTCCCTCACCAGCAAGCGGGGCCGCGACGGCGACGAATCCCGCTCCCTCTCCCCACCGTCCGCCGGCGTCGTCGCCGAGGCACTCGCGGCGCTCTGCGACGGCATGGACTCCGCGGGCTTCCTGGCCTTCGTCGTCGAGCGCCGCAAGGAGGTCGACGCGCTCCGGGCCGAGCTGCCCGCCGCGCTCAAGCGCTGCGTCGATCCGGCCAGGTTCGTCATGGACGCCGTCTCCGAGGTGTTCCCCGTGGACCGGCGCGCCGTCAGGTCGCCCGCTGACCTCGCGTGGGCGTGCGTGCTCATTCTGGAGGCCGTGGTGCCTGCGCTGGCCGATCCGGACCCGGAGATCGGGGCGGCGCGGCCCATGGTGCCCAGGGCCGCGCGCGAGAGGGCAAGGGGGATGGCGGCGGAGTGGAAGGAGGCGGCTGAGCGGAAGGGCGGGGTGGAGGGCGCCAAGCCGCCCGATGCCCACGCCTTCCTGCAGCATGTAGCTACTTTCGGCGTGGCGGAGAAGGGGGACAAAGAGCTGTACCGGAGGATTGTCCTGAGTTTCTCGTGGCGCAGGCAGATGCCGCGCCTTGCTCTCACGCTTGGCCTCGAGGATGAGATGGAAGGTAATTCGTTTCAGCTTATTTTTTTCTTACGAGAAGTTAATTCTAGACCAAATACTGAAATGACCAACTGGTTCTGAGTAGATGCAGAGCATGTTATTGTTTGAGCTGGCTAGATCCAGCGTTTAGTTGCCATAACAAAGCTACAGCTAGTTTGCTTGGGGAATCGTGGATTAAAGCAGTACAGTATATTTACATTCTTTGAGCATGTCTTGTTGAACCGGTAATGAACAAGCCACAAGTGGGTTGATGTGGTGTAGTGATGTTGTGTTGTCGTGGGGAATGCAATTCGCGTATGCATTGCTGTGATATATGTGTCCTCTACCTGGATAAATTGTCACTGTCCTAGACAAGTGCTAGGAAACGTTAGGTCTTTCATGGTCAGTATGGCCAACACCATGGACCACTCTGGCTAGTGCAATTGGGTTAGTGGTGCCTCAGTGATTGTCATGCGGATGGTCCACCAAGTCGAGTACTCTGTATTTTCTCTGGATTATTGGGCTTATCCTTAATAGTTATATGCAGGCTAAAAAAGGCGTGCCTAGACTCTAGGCGATAGCAAAGCGCCTAGCGCTTAACCACGCATAATTGCGCATAAGCGTGCGCTCTGGTCAGGAAAGCACAAGGTGGTGGCAAAACGCATTATTACCGCCTAGCGCCTTCTTGAACTTTGGTTGTATGATATCATTTTACTGTTGAATGAGCTTTATAAGCATTAGTAGAATGTCATGTGGATTCCCTGGTTTTTTCATGCATGAGGTTTCAGTTACTTGAAATGTGCATCTTTTTCTTCTATTTTTGTATTTACTAAATTATTAGTTTTTAGTCTCTTTTCGGATAAAATGATGGGTACCTTTTTAGTCGGTATGCCCACGTCAACATCAGTGAGTGATGTCTTTTCGTCAAAACATGTAACACTTCTCCTATGTTTCAGCATCCTCTTTAGGAGTACTTACTTAACACCATTTTGCAAGAAAACTACTATAATCTCAGCTATTTTGTATTTTCTTTTACATTAGAAGATGTCATTATTGGGTTGGGTTGATAGTTTTGGTTGGCCTGGTCGTGTCTGTATGCTGTTTGCGCTTTGTACCTTCACTTTGCAGGTCATTCTTTTCTAGTGAATTTGTTGAGAATTAAGCTGTCTTATCTGACCTGAATCATGTTTGCAGATATCATTGAAGAACTTGTGACAAAGGGGCAACAACTTGATGCTGTGAACTTCGCATATGAGGCTGGTCTTCTGGAAAAATTCCCCCCAGTCCCTCTTTTGAAATCCTACCTGGAGGATTCTAAGAAGATATCCTGTAATTCAGATAACCCGAGCACTAGCAGTGGTCAATCTGGGGTAAGATTAGTAGTAATATCGAAATAATCATTCTGAAGTGATTGTCGCATGCCTGAAACTCTATAAGTAGTATGTCGGCAGGGCATTCTGAAAGATATATATGCTTGCTTTGCGCATAGATGTTTGCTTGGTGCAGCTATACTAATTTACTCTGTTTGCTAGATAGCACTGTATTTTAATTCTATGTGTTGGTTTTTGGCGAGAATTTTCTGCCCACACTGTTTCTCTACCAAATTGGGTTTAATAATACTTCTTCTGCAGATCAATGCAAGTAAGAAGGAGCAATCTGCGCTTCGGGCTGTTATAAAATGTGTTGAAGACCACAAACTCGAAGCTGAGTTTCCATTGGAGGATCTTCGGAATCGACTGGAAGAATTGGATAAGGCCAAGACAGAGAAGAAAACGGCAGCATCAAGTTCCAGCGGAGGTAGCTCTGGTCCAGCCAGCAAGCGCATACGAGCAAGCAATGGAGGAGCGATGTCCCCTGCCAAGGCTGGTTGTCTAAGTGACAACGCCGGTGCACCATCTTCGCCTGCCACCACCACCACATTCATTGGCTCTCCATCCTCGCATGCCTCCTACGGTTCCGGATCTCCTTACTCTTATGATAGGCCAGCTGGACACACCTTCTACTGTGACCAAAGCTCACTGCCAATGAGGGAAGCATATGCATACCCACCTGCGGTGCCTAATGTCGGCCTTGCAATGCCATACCCACCACCTCCGATGACCTACCCTGTCTATGCTGGATACAACAACGGCTTGGCAGCCTACGGCAGCTCAATGGCCCCTCCCTTTCACCAGGCTTACTACCGGTAGAATCAGTCGAAAATGACCAAATGACAAGAGCCGATGATGCTGGTGACGAGTCCTCACAGTTGCCCTGTTTTGTAGCGACTGACTACAACGGTAGGTGTCGTTTGTCCTTAATAGTACATCACTACTAGATGCTGTTGGTTCTGTCTGGTTATTAGGAGTCATATCTACTTTCGCACTGAAAAACTGAATGTAAAGTATCGATGTCGTGTATGTGGACCTTGTGTTGTAATTCAGTTCAAAGCACTAAGCAACAAAAAAAATCTGCATGTAATCCTCAAGCATTGACTATTAATATCTTATGTCGCTATAGTTGTGATGGGGCATTGGTTAGTACTTCCCACTGCTTATTGCTGGTAGTACATGTGTGACTACTTATGCTGTTGAGGGTTGTGTGGATTCAGTTATAGAAAAAATCGGTTTTTATTCCTGTAGTTTTAAGAAATCGTTCTCTAAAATTGCCTAAAACGAAAGTACAGTTAAGCTGTTGAACGTAATCAAGGAGATCAAGTTAGTCAAGCTGTTTTTTTGGTAAATCATTGAACAGTCAAGCTGTTTAACACCAAGGACATCTGCTTTGGTGGTGTGGATGATGATTAACTCAGGTCATTGCGCTCAGTACTGTCGTTGGTGTTCCGTTGCCCTCCTTGCTTGTGATCCTGCCTAAAATTTCTTAGCGGCCTAATGTTTACAATTTCCCCCTTGCCGATGCAGTGCACGCACTCTACACACTGGTGACTTTTACCGTTGGTCAGTGTGATCCAAATTCCCAAATCGACACTTCAACCCTTTGGCACAAGCAAAACCTTTCATCTGCCGATGCTCCATCATAGCCTCGTTTCACCTCCCACAAAATGGCACAGCGAAGCGATGAAACGGCATCTCCTCGCGAAGGTAAACGAGTAAATGCAACAGATTTACGCCGGCGGAAACATCTAGACCTAGACGCCTCTGTTCTCCTTTGACTGAATGTGAATCAAATGGATCTAGATTCTCAAGTGCACCTCTGTATATAGACAGGCAGCGAAGTCTTTCCTCTCGTCAATATTCCAGTTCCATCCCGCTCCAAGCTACCAATCCCACCTGCAGAATGGTAGAGCATTGCAAGATTTCTGCTGCCCTTGTAGCCGACGAAAGGTCATATGTGCTCAAGGTTGATGGATACTCAAGAGCCAAGGGGCTATTGAAGAACGGAGAGTTCGTGGTTTCTACCCCTTTCAGTGTTGGAGGTCACAGCTGGGCCGTGAAATATTATCCGAACGGTAACAGTATGGTTGCCGATTTCATATCTCTGTATCTGCTTCTTGAATCCGCTGACGGCGAAGATGTGACGGCGAAATTTACGATCAGTGTACTTGACAAAAATGGGGAACCGGTGCCTTCATTCAGCCGTACCGATACTATACATACTTTCACAAGAGAAGAATCAGACTGGGGCTACACTAGTTTCCTGAAGAGGGCTGATCTGGAGGGATCAGAGCATCTGAAAGACGATTGTTTGACCATAAGGTGCGATGTCGCCGTCGTGAAGGGAATCCAGAGCCAAGATACAAGGGTTGATCAGTTTGTGGATGTTTCTCCAAGCGACCTGCACCGGCATCTCAGCAACCTCCTGCAGAACAAGGATGCGGCTGACCTAACCTTCCAAGTCGGACTCGGCGGGCAGACATTCTCCGCTCACAGGTGTGTCCTTGCTGCTCGATCATCCGTCTTCAAGGCGGAGCTCCTCGGTGCAATGAAGGGGAATTGTCCTGATAGTCCTATCGAGATTCGTGATATGGAAGCTGATGTGTTCAAGTCTTTGCTCCATTTCATATACACCGACTCACTTTCTCCTCCGCTTGAGACTGCTAGCAACAAAGTCGAAAAGCCCATATATATAGGTCGACTAAAACAAAAAGAAAACTGTGAACTCTTGTTCATATCTAACTACCTAGAGCTGTAGCAAAGTCGGTCACCTTGCGTACCTAGATTTCGTTGACGAGAGCTCCTCCTACTGGAAACCTATCAGCCGCCGCCACCACCTCCGCCTCCACCATAGGTCGGTTACCCCTCCTTCGGTCGGCCTTGCCGATGGTGGGAGGGGTGAGGGAACCCGGTCTATGAGTGGGAGTTCTTGATAAAAGTAGTCTTTTTAATAGATTGGATTAGAGTTTTGATAGATGTCTTCTTCATCAATGGAGATGTCATCGTCTACATTAAGTAATCTTTGGGACTTCGTTCGACGACGAGATCTCCTTCCTGTTGTCAATGGTGGTGTGATTAAATTTGTCTAGTTATGGTCCTTCGGATCTTGCTTCGCCATATCGATTTTGGATTTTCTCTCATGGTTGCACGAGGATTGTCCTCGCAATATTTGTCCCGGCTGCTACGCTCTCGACAATGGTGATTCGTACTCTCGGCTCCCAGCGATGTCGACCAGGCTGTTCGGTTTATTTTCTATGAAATATTGGTGTTGGTAGTCTTACCAATGTTGCAATGTTGGTTGATTACTTTAGTGGCTACGTGTGTGCACCTAGCCTTGGAATTACGGATCCAAATTAAAATTATGGGAAAACCTTCGTTGGTATTCACAAGTGTGTGCTTTGATATGTTTATCGTTCTACGGCTACATTCATAAAAGTAAAAGATCGTGTCACGAAGATTTCGAAGATTTGCTCGTTCCTTTTAGACTTTATTTGTACTATTTGTTACTATAATAAATTGTAAAAAAAAACTACCTAGAGCTGTAAGAAGTCCTTGATGGGTCTTTCGAGCTGCCCCATGACAGCCTCCCACCCAACCTGGGTCGGGTTCATCTTGTCCCAGAAAAAGTAGCTGTTGGGGTTCTTGCACACCGTGTAGCGCGGCTCGTCCGTCTCCGGGTCCACCTGCCCGCAGTACCCCTTGTCGTCATCGCTGATACAGCACGGCACCAGCTTGTTGGGGAACAGGTTGTTCATGTCGCGGTCGGGGCGGTGCCCGATGATCTTGGAGAAGGCGGCGCTGAGGTCGAGCAGGAGCACGCCCTCCATGCCGGCGAGCTTGTCGGCGAGCTGGCGGTTGTGAATGGCCGCGACCTGATTGGCCCACTCATCGCAGTGGGCGTAGTAGCTCGGCCTAGACCGCGACGGCGCGCACCCGATCGGGTAGAGATTGTTCACGAGCACCTTCTGCACGCCCATGTCCTGCAGCCGCGCCACGTTCGCCACAATCTCCGCCGTCACGTTCTGCGCCAACGTCATGATCTGTATATATAATTATATATGTGCTTCACATGTTGTCTAGATTCAGACTAAAATGAGTGGACATATACAATAAAACATGTCTAGATATATGTGTAGAACATAGATGTCTGAACTGTAAGCTGTGTGGTGAGACCAGAGAGGTCGAGTCGAGAGTGTGGCAATCAACCAATCAGCTGTTCGCAAATTCGTACCTGCGCGCCGCAACCACACCTTCGCCCGATCATGTCAGTCACCTAGCCGGCAGCCATGCTCCACTGGTCTGACAGTCGAGGACTCCTTATACATGCGGTCCATGCTGGAGCGTTAGAGCATATCCAGCGGGGGCCTCCAAATCGGTGTCCGGCACCCTCCCCCCCCCCCCCCCCCCCCCCCCAAATGAGGCCCACTTGAGGGGTGTCGGATACATGCCCGCCCAAGTTTTGGAGGCCTGGACTGCGACACCCCCAAAGGCCCGCCCCCAAACGGTCCGAGATGACGACCAAACTACAAACACCTTGTGGGCGTTCGGGCTACAAATGAAAAACAAATTTTAGATTCAAACATAAACGCGAGGACTATTTTAGATTCAAACTTAAACTAAGACGATACAAATTTATACCTAATAAAACTATACAAACTTAAACTAAATCCTAATCTAAACGCCGCCGCTCGAGCCAACCTCGTTGTCGTGCGCGGCCTTCTGGGCTAAGCGCGAGCGCATACGCCTCTCCTGCCGGAGCACGCTCACCTCCCGGCGCATGGCATCCCTCTCTGTCGCCCGGCGCTCGGCATCCCTGTCTGCCGCCGCCGCTGCTGCCCTCGCATGCGCCTGCCTCGCGAGGCGCTGCTGGTTCAGCTCCTCGTGTGACTCCCGCTCGGCGCGCAGCTGGGAGGCCGCATGCGCTAGCTCCTCCGCCTGGGCAATGAGCTGTTGCTGCCTGGGCTCCACCGCATGGGCATTGAGTTGCTCGTACGCGCCCGCTCGGTGGCCATGAACACGCGGCAACGCTCGTCGCGCTCCACGCTCAGGATGGAGGCCTGGATGATGGCGGCCTCCACTGCATCCCCAGCTGCTTTGCGGCCGAGCCTGACCTGGCGGCTTGCCTGCTCGTTGCGCCAGCTCTCGAACAAGTTGGCGGCAACCACCTGGTCAGGCGCAGCGCCTGCTCCGGCTCCTGTTGTGGCGGCGGCGTCACCTCATCGAGCTCCGGCGGCGGCTCATGGTCGGGGTACGACACCTGCACCGGCTCTTGCTCCTCCTGCTCGTCCACGTCCGCCCTGTCGCAGGCGGGTTCGTCGGCGGCGTCTCCTGCGTCGTGGCGTGAGCACGGCGAGCTGCCTGGGTGAGGGTGGCACATCATGTGGCGAGGCGGCGACACATGCTGTTGCTATGGCTATGGTGGGCTACGGTGAGCGTCAGCGGTGGTGTGGAGAAATTGGTGCACGGCGGGGGCCTCTTTATAGCCGTCCAGGGTCGAGGCGGGAAACGGAGGCGGGAAGCGGTGGCGCTGGGCGGGAAGCGTCGGGTAGGTGAGCACGCGTCGCGTCAGAGTTAATGGCGGCGACATGTCTCCGCCTTTGTGCCGCTTACGAAGCCGGGAAAAGCTGGGCCCTCTGTAGGCGCCGTCGTAAATGCGAGGCGCGCGGCAGATAGCCGTCCCGTCCCTTCGTCGCTTGCAAAAACGCGTTGCCATTAACACGGTCGGAACGGCCTCCTGCACGGCGCCATTAGAGCACATGCTCGCACCCTGTCTCTATGACGAGTGGGCCGCACCTGTCGGAGGGCATGTTCAGACACTTGGAGGCTCTCTCGGGGGTGCCGCTGGTGACGACTTTTTGTATCCGGAACCCAATGAACCTTTGGGGAGTCATTTGAAGGCCCCCGGTGGAGATGCTCTTAGCCATGCATGCCCCAAGCATAAGTGCAAAAAGGCAGAAAAATCCCAACCAAACAGCTCCTAAGTGTATGTGTGCGCTAATGATTAGGGATTAATCAGGACTGGACATCATATTAGCAATAGTGAATTATTTAGGGGGGTCCAGCTAAAAGGTGAGCACATTGACGCCGTGGTCTCCGGCGATGTATGGCGGAAAAAAGGTTGTTGCGGTATAGCACACTCGAAATGTTCTCCATAATGTAAGTTCAGTTTGCTAAAGGGTTTACCGCGATCTTTATCCAATAAAACTGTTTAACGTTATAAAGAAATATGCTTAGGTGAAGATGATTGGTTGCTCCTGCTGCCGGTGTTCATGGTTATGTTCAGCTAGAGTCTTAACTTTGTCCAATTCCCTTGTTAGTCTGTCTAAAATGCTCCAGATGCCTCAGGATGAGATTACCTTTTTCCTAACACCGTCAGAGGGCACCCCACAATGTACGTACATGCTTATTTTATTGTTCCATAACTTGCTTTCGCATATATTTTACCGATGAATGCATACACACCATTCTCGCTAGTTAGCTTGCCTTCAAGGCAAATTGGCAAAACAAAAACAAAAAATTGCTTCAAGATCGACCATCAGGCCGGCGGCAGCACTCTGGAGTATGGTAGATTTTCAAGTTCATTGTGAACGTGACTACCAATGTGCTCCGCTAACGTTCAGGCGCACCAATGCATGAAGCACGAAATAATCAAAGCCGTCTCGTGTTTTCTGTAAGAGTAAACTGCCTGCGTATATTTTTTTTGGTTGCATACACCAACCTCTACCTAGTTTGTAGCTGGTTTTGTGTTCCGATTTTATTCAGAACAAACATAACTGAATATCCTGTACCACACCCTAATATATAGTCATGCATATCTCCGAAAACAAAAGAACAAGAAACGACACAACCACAAAAAGGAAGATATATAATTCAATTCATTACCATCGAACAAGACGTTCGAATCACTCTGGAATCCAAACTATTATCCTGCTTACATGCATCGCATGCTAATTTGAAATGATAAATAAATAAAAACAATGTAACTAGATCTGATCTACTCCTGATCCTCGATTTCTAGAAACTCCTTGACGTCGCCCTCGAGCTGCTCCATGACGGCAGCCCATCCAGCCTGCGTCGGGTGCATCTCGTCAAAGAAGAAGTGCACATCAGGGTCACTGCACGTCCGGTACCTGTTGATTGTAATCGGAGGGTCGAAGCGGCCTTCCTCTGTCCTCAGGCCGCAGTAATCGTTGTGTTCGAAGCCGTAGCAGCACGGCTTCAGCCTATGCTCGAAGTTGTTGTACGCCTCGTTGGTGTCGTCGTCGCTGTCGCTGCTGTTGGTGGCGCCGCTGCCGCGGTAGTGGATGATGTTGGAGAAGGCGGTGCTGAGGTCGAGAATGAGGACGCCGTCCATGTCTGCGAGCTTCTCGGCGAGGTAGCGGTTGTGCAGGGCGGCGCCCTGGTTGCCCTGGGGCTCGCAGGCGGTGTAGTTGAGCGGCCTGGACTGCGACGGCGCGCAGCCGAGAGGGTAGAGGTTGTTGACGAGGACTTTCTGCACGCCGATGTCTTGTAGCCGCACCACGTTATTTACGATCTCTGACGTCACATTGTCGACGTAGGCCTTGATCTGTTAAGTATATGAAAAACGTAAATTTTACCAAGATATCTATAATGGAGCAGTTAGTTAGTTAATGAAGTGATACGTGTGGTGGTAATAGAGATACTCACATCGCCGAAGCCGCTGGTGTCGACGCCGACACGGTTGTAGTCGTTGCCGGAGACGGCAACGAGCGCAACAGATTTTCCCTTAAGATGCTCTCTCTCAATATTTCCGCCCACGATTTCCGACATGAAGTTGAGGATCTGCAATTTGAGGGTCGGCTTTTGCTGTGGCACCTTGAAGACGCCGGAGCCGCCAACGGCAAAGTTGACGCCGATCCTGCTGGGATAGCCTCTGAGCTCGTGTGCCGCTGGGGCTTTGGACAGGCCTAAGATCTTGGCTGGAACAAATAACGGAGATCGATTAAGATCATATAAATAACCTGTATTAAAATGCATGGATGCACGAGGTACTAGATCTTAGGAAAGAGATAGAGATGAATTAGTTAGCCACGGACGAACCGATGAAGTCGGACTGAACCAGCTGGTTGGAGAAACGGCCGTCGCCGGCGTAGGGGTAGTACCACTGGCGCGACAGCACCGGCCAGTTGTCGTCCCATTTGGGGAGGTTGCCGTTGTCGACGAAGGAGTCGCCGAAGACGTAGAGGCTGAACCCATCGTAGGCATGGTGGTGATGGTGATGATGCCGCCTGCCGTGCTTGTGCCCGCCATCGTCATCGCCATCCCCGTCGTGATCGTGGTGGTGCCCCTGCCCGGGCGGGTGGTGCCCCTGTCCTGGCGGGTGGTGGCCCTGTCCGGGTGGGTGGTGCCCGATTAGCCGAGACTCCACGGAACAACCTGCACGAGATCAATCAAGAGGAGAAGAAACAGCAGGGATTAGTCCGTGTAGGAAGAAACAAGTACAGATGCGTTCGTGCGAATGAACAATCTAGACAGGGCGAACGGACCATTGAGATTGACGAGGAGCAGGAGGGCTAAGCCGAGGAGAACGATTGCTGTGAGCTTCATGCTGCGGGGCGTGGTGGATGCGGAGGAGGAGGAGGCGGCGGAGGAGGAGGAGGTGAATGCAAGAGGAGGTGCGTGATGAGGAGATATTTATAGCCAACCAGCAGCGGATCGAGCGTGGAACAACCGGCGAGTTCCTCTCGCCGGCAGTCCCGCCCTATGTGCTGTGGAACGAGATCCTCTAACATTGAGTAACAAAGTCAGAGAAAACCAAGAACAAAAGTCAGGGGGGTGTAGCATAATGGTGTTTATTATTTTACTGTACTAATTACTGTGGATAATTACTGTAGCATACATAAGCAAACCTAAAAAAATTAGCACCATATTACTGGTTGCAAGAAATGAGAGTGAATATATAGGTTAGATTTATAATATACACATTAATCTGAACTATATTTGACTTCAAAATATATTTTTGAAGAAGGAAAGTTAGGGGGGTGTAGCTTACCTGACTTTGCTACTCAATGTTAGAGGAGCCGGTTCCGCTGTGCTGTTTGTTGCGCGGGAGCAGGGATCGCGGGCCCTAATCACCGGTACATGATTTAATTAGCCCATGTTTTAGTCCAGCGAACTAAGCCCAGTAGCCCATTTACCTACCTTAAAAGTCGCTGCATCGCTGCATCTGGCAATGGGAGCGACGGTTCGACGCCGCGTCGCCCACTACGAGGGCTTACTGGGCCGGCCCATACGCACGCACGCTTAGTACTGGTTCGCGGACGCGCGATTTTTTTTCGTATAATTTCTTTTTCGTACCATGTCAAGCGGAGGAGGTTAATTTCAACAGTTTTACTGAGTTTCTCTTTTTTTTTTGCAAATTACTGAGTTTCTCTTACACTAGTATAAACTTGGAGGTGGAGTGTCAGAAAAATAAAGGTTTTGGAGTAAAAACAGAAATATATTTTCCGTTCAACCAATTCATGGTACTGTTCGTTCCGCCGCACTGTTTTCTTGGATTTTTTTTCTTTAGTGTATTGTGCGTACTGTTTCTTTAGTGTATAAATGTTTTAAGCTGTTTCTACTAGCTTATGCTCACGGATTGTATATATTGTACTAAAAAAATGATTATCCAAAGAAAACAAAAAAAAAACGTCAGTGAACGGTAACTAGTTTTGAACAATTTTTAAGATGTGTCAAAAAATGGCTTGAATGAAAAAATAAACCATTTAAAAAAACACGTTTCAACGATTTTAAGATGCGTCAAAAAGAAAATGGGGGTGAACAAAAACTATTTTTGAACGATTTCAAAAGCGAACAAAAAATGCCGGTGAACGAAAACTAATTTTGAACAAATTTTAAAAAATGAAAAGAAAATGGTTTATGAACAAAAGTTATTTGAACGATTTTAAAAATTGAACAGAAAAAGGTCGGTGAACAATAATTATTTTTGAACAGATTAGAAAAGTGAACACTTTTTTTTATGAACGAAAGTTATTTTTGAACGATTTCAAAAGTGAATGAAAATTATTTTTGAACGATTTTAAAAAGTGAGCAAAAAAGGTCGGTGAGCAAAAATTATTTTTGAACAGATTTAAAAGTGAACAAAAGTTATTTTTGAACGATTTTAAAAGTGAACGAAAATTATTTTGAACGATTTTAAAAGTGAACAAAAATTATCATGCTATTCTCTTCCGATGGAATTCCGCCGGGTTTCACAAAAATCTACAAAAAGATTTCCCTGTTTAATTTTGTGAATAATATTTATTCAATAAAATGATGTCTAACTTGTGTACACCAGAAGATAACAAGCGCATTGCATAAGAGTATATCAAATAATAAATTTACATATGCAAAAATTGTAGAGTTCACACTAATTTTTCCATTGGTGATTACTATAAAGAAAGTCGTTAAGATACCAAGTATATAACATGCACACTTTGTTAAGTTTTGAGTCGGCGGGGTAAATTTGACCACGAAAGGGATGTGCTTACTAAATCATACACTAGAAACTGTTATTGAGACATTTGTTAGATCGTACTCTTTACCTTTGCTATATATATATTATACATATTACGCATTATGGAAGACATAGTTAACATACTTTTGTTACATAAATACAGTTTAGTATCTTTCAGTGGATAATTACAATAAAGCGCATACCAACTAATATTAAGTAATATTTTCAGTTCCGTGGTTAAACTATGCGTAAACAGAAATCTAACGTTTAATACTATATTATGCTAAAAATAGTACCCTTAAAATGTATAAAATTTTAGTACAAATTGTATGTACGTGATATTCTCTTGGTTTGTAAGTGTGTGCGGCGGGTGGATGACGAATCCATGGTGGAGGAGGAGGAGGATGCGAGTGCGAGAGGAGGTGCGTTGCGGAGGAGATATATATAGCCACCAGCTCTACGTGATTTTCTTTTGGTTCGTTCTCGTGTGCGGCGGCTGATCGCTCGCGGAACAACAAGCGGCTTTCTCCCGCCCTTTCTGCTGTTTGTTGTGCGGGAGGTTTTTCTTGTCGCATATCTGTAGGGGTGGATGACGTGACAAATGCTCAATCAAATTCGGTTAGGGTAACTCGGTATCTCGATTTGCCTGTCGTCGGCGCTGGGACAAATTTCGGCCCAGGTTTGGGAAGCACTGCAGCTGCAGCAGGCCCTGTTGGGTGGCCGTAATCTCGCCTCTCGCGTGGCAACAAGGCCCAATAAGCTAGGGTGTATCAGGCTGGCGACGGGGCCTCTGCCAGTCAGGCCGCTGATAAAAGACAGCATGCCAGCGACTGAGGGCAATCCCTATTGAGAGAACTAGATGATGCCCCGTGCGTTGCTACGTGACCTTGTAGTAATATAATAATTAGCTTGAAATGTGTATAGATCATACATGTATATATGAACAAAGTAACATTGGAGTTCATAGATTCATCCAGCCATGAATGTCAAGATACAAAATATGACCATAATTAGCAGTTGCTCAATATCAATAGGCCGCTCTATTTGAGAATTTAATGGTATAAACAAATTAAATTAGATGAACGAAAGAAATTTCCATCATAAACGGGTAGGTATAACTGCTTCTCACTCTACTCAAAAGCTTTGTAAGCCCAATATAAGGAAATAATGTCTCATCATAATTCATATAAGGCTGGATGGGAAACACCTGTTAAATATAAAAGGCAACCTTTCATATTGATAAGAACGGGTAAACCTATCATAGTGGTAATCGAGAAATGCAGAATGTTTTCAAAACCAATCTACGATATATACACAGTACCTAATAAATTCTGCAACACCGGAAGATAATTTTGTACAATGGTAAGAACGGGTAAACCTATCATAGTGGTTGTACCATAATAACTCAGAGGAAAGTATAAAGTTTATGATAAAAAGGAAGATCACAATGCACGGAAAGATATGTTACTATCAAAGGCCAAAGAAATGTACTCCGTATCTAGAATGTCAAAGAGTACTTGCAAACCTGTAAAATAAAATTGTTCGACTGAAAAGAAGCCCTGCACAAAGCACACGCTTAATTTTATCTCTTTATCGCATGGCCACCATTCTAAACTATCAGCTGCAAACAAAATCATCTACTACGAATGTATAGAGAGATAGAAATTTTACATGGCTGAAATAGGATGTGCAAGAACTAAAAGATTCTCACAAATATTGCAAAACAGTTACCTGTGTATGCATAGATCTCGGTGATGTCACACCGGTATTGAAAAATCTCTCCCAAATAAAAAGAACAGCTGATGAAAATGGACAGGTAGATGGATCAGATGCTCACCGATTCATTTTTTTTTCTCAGAATAGTATCGATCATCTCCATTAAATCATTCTCCTGCAACATCCAATAGACTGCAATAGCGTTACGACTTTGAAGACCACATACACACCCAAACGAACAGATTAACACCATGTGGTAACCACGGTCGAAGGGTAAATCCAGGATAACCATCTCATGCATTTGGTGCATGCAGGATCTAGAGTAGCAGAATTGGCAGGGAGGTATCCTCAACGACACTGAGACTTCGGGTCCGGGAGAGAAAAATAAGAAGGAGAGGGAAATGGTTGAATAAGGAAAGGGGAAGGCAACATTAATATTTAAGGAAAAGGAGTGGAGAGGAAAAGGAGCCCGTCCCTTCATTTCTTGAATCCACTATTAATTCTTCAGTTGCTGTTTGGAAGATCAATAGTAGTGGGGTGACGTGGGGATTTTTTTTTGTAGTAAGGAGTTTGTAGCTGGAAATAATTGTTGCTGACGTGGATGACTTGGAGGTTAGATCTATATGATGTGGACCAATTAAAGGCTTGATGATGTGTATGCCTTGCATGTTGAGAGAATTCTTTGTAGTGGGTCATTGTTATTTAGATATAGAAGATATATGTTGGTGATTTATTCTCAGAATATACCACTGTTCTGGTAGTGTTTTCTCAAAAAGAATCATTATACCTCATGTGTATAGAATCATCAAATTTAGTGTACACCGGCAAAAATATAAGTGTGCACAGTTTTAGTGATACAATTTACTCATCCATCCACTTATTCAATTCACTTAATAAAGTTGTGCACTTTTCCTCCTCCCTTTTCTTCTGTTTTGCTAAATTGTGGAGCAACTTTGTATTTTGATGATTTTCTTCAAATCTAGTATTTTGGTGTCCTCATACATGCCCCACAATATAGAAACTATTTTGTAGTGCTTCAAGCCATGTTGGATCAATTTTAAAAACAGATCCATGATTTATCACATCCAATTAATAGATGTGGTGTAAAATGAGCTTAGATAAGCAAGAATGGAATCTTCTTCCCGTGTACATGCCTTCAAACTTAACACATTTCTCCAGCTTGGCATTGTGGACACGATGAATGACAGTCACATCCGCATCAATGCCAAAAAATGCAGCGTCATGGAATGAATCCGGTGCGTAGCCCAATTCAAGGTACTACAAATCAAAGAAATCAGCAAGAAATCAAAGTTCGACTGAACGAAAATAAAAAATTCCAAAAATCGGAATCCCTAACCCTAGCAAATCGGACCGGGAGTGAACTCATATCGCCTATCCAGGGCTCCTCGGATCTTTAGCTGTCACTCTAGCTCGGCATGTCGGCAAAGCAGGGCAACTCCTCTCAGTCGAGCGGGGCAGAAAAGGAAGAGAGAGCGAGGCACGCGAGAGAGGGAGAAAAGAACATTTATGTGCCATTTTTTTTTTTGAATATGTCTCCTCTTGCCACGTCAGTTTCAGAGTTAGATGAGTGTTTGAGATGAATTATTGCTATCAGTTAAGTGTTAGCGAGTAATGTGGGTTTTTTTTTGATATGCTAGCAAAAAAATGGCTGACCTTTTGCTATTCTAACCGCAAATGTGGTGATTTTTCTAAATTTTCTCCTCGTGGTTTCAGGTTCCACCCAAAAAAAGCCGAAATAAATACCCCTCTTAACTCTGAAACGAGATGCTAGCAAGGGTATATGTATGAAAAGGCATTTTTTTTGGTTTAACGTTTTAAAGAAAAAAAATTAGATAGATAGACCATTTGTACCGCACTACGTACCGCTAGAAATCAGGGGGCTGGGTTTATGTTTTTTTAAGCGGAGCGCGCATCTTTTCGTACCAACAGACATGTTATCTGAAACCTGATATTAAATGCTCAAATAAGCAAGAACTAAACCATACATCTCAAAATCCAGATGACCCATCACCCGACAACATTTAGGCTAAATAGTCTCATGTCATAGCTATTTCTCACACGAACAGAATCATCTCCAATGATTTGATTGATTAAGCATTGTGGCATTATTTGGTCAAAAACATACAGCAGACATGAGGAGAGAAAACATCGTAGAAAATAGGGAGCAAATTAGCTGAAATGGTCATGTCAAACACTTGTAACATGCAACTGCCGAAAT
The DNA here is from genome assembly GCA_947311845.1 of Poa pratensis. NCBI lineage: Eukaryota > Viridiplantae > Streptophyta > Magnoliopsida > Poales > Poaceae > Poa > Poa pratensis. The sequence goes on from CAMZMU010000041.1 coordinate 158,909,681, forward strand.
GATAATATAAGGTCAATTTTGAACGATTCTTATATGTTAAATTGAAAATACACGGGTGCGTTCCTTGTATATCAAGCCCGGCAAACGATCGTCTACCCATGCAGATCTCTGAACCGGTACTGGATTACGACATCTAGTTGACAACACTGCATATAATTACTTAAAGTGATCACGAAATCACAGGCAGAATATACTCTTTCCGTGGCATGAGCTTATGACGGTCGTCTCTTATCCTCTCTCTACAGTGCAGAGCGGCGACTCGGGAGGCGACTAGAAGGGTCGAGGTCTCGCCGGCGTTTCCGCCGCTCCCGTCTGGGTGTGTGTAGATAGGGTCTATCTAGGTGTGCGTCCCTCCCGATGACGTCGAAGATGGTGGCGACGGCGTCGGTTTGCTGGGTTTGGTCCTTCCCCTCCTTACCCAGTTCCGGCGGCTTCGTCGCCGGGGAGGTCGTGAAGGCTGTCTGTCAGGTGTGCCTCTCCTTCCTTGTCTCTCTGGCCGGCCGTGGTGGCGAGGGGAGAGCTCGGTGGTTGTTGGCGATCTGCTTTTGTTGGTTCTGGTGGAGGTGGTCTTCGTCGACAGTGCTACTCCGGCCGGCCTCGGTGGCGAGGGGAGTTGTGCCTGTTGGTGATCGGTTGCTGGTGATGGTGGTCCTTGGCGATGGCGAGACGGCTGGAGGTTCGGCGGAGGCGGGGAGATGGCGCTGTGGCCGTGCGCGTTCAACGAGTCAAGATTCCGTTGCACGGCGGCGGATGGCTCTTGCGGCCGTCTACAAAGCGTGGTGGTGCCTTCTTCTCGTTGGACGGTGGTACGGCGTCTCCGCCGTCGCCTAGGAGCTTTGGGCGCGGCGATGGGTCTGATCGTGATCTTCATCGGTGGCTTGGGGTGCTCTCTGCACTTTTCCTGGGTCCGTTTGTAATTTCTGGTTTCCTTTAGACCTTTATGTAAAGTGTACTGAGCTGCCTTATATATTGATCAGATCCTTTCCTCAAAAAAAAAAAAAAAATCACAGGCAGAATGCTATATAAAAGCGCATCACAAATCATTAGTGAAAACGAGTTAGCATCTCATCTCACCAACGGGACGATTCGATCTGAGAGCCTGACTTGCCACCCCATGCCGCTGCCGGCCGGCGACGACGACGAACGGCACCGGCAGCGGCAGCAGGCCGCAGGTCACGTCAGAATCGGATGCGGAACCGGGGGCGTGACGTCGAGGTTCCCGCGGCACACGAGAACAGCATGCAAAATCACGTGAGATTACGAGCAAAATCGCAGTGATCAACAGCAAAGAACGCTATTACGATGGGAATTAAGCGAGACACCGTTGACCCGCTAACTTTTAAAATGATTGAAGTAGTCACCATCTGGAACAGAGATATTAGTATGACATGGCTCTAACGAACGCAAGATATTGTTTTCAGCTATGTAATATTCTTTTTAGTTTGTGGTCTCCGCTACAAGTTCCCCTTGTCGATCTCTGTTTTATTTTGTGGTGATTTCTTCTTTGTTTACGTTTTGATCGAGCAGGACGGCTACTGCCGCACGGATGATCGATGGTTTTGGTTGATGCTATTAGAAAACTAGAAAAATACCCCGCGCGTTGCAGCGGTTATCTCTTTAAAATATTATTATGTGAAAGAAATGGGTATAAGACGCGTGAAATATTCAATTGTCAAGATTCAGTTGATCATAATAGTCAAGACACTAAATTCAGTTCTTGTGAAATTGTTGAAAATTTAAGTACTAATTATTAGTGACGTGGACAGTTATATGGCTGGAAAAAAAGATGACATGGATATGCATGAAAGATGTACTATTAATAATATATTTAAGGACTAAATATTAGTGACATGGACAATTATATGGATAAAAAAGGATGGCATGGATATGCATGAAAAATGTACTATTAATAATTATTGTTAGTGGAGATGACATGGACAAGTGGTTGGCTACAATAGTGGGTGATGTAGATAGCTTGCATGTTGAGATAGAAAAATAATTAATGCACTTAGTGGGGTTTTGCTTTATAAGAAGTATAGATTGCATGCATATGGGCCAGCTGACGTGATCCAACGCGGTATCACCCATTTCTTAGTTTCAGTACAATTGCATGCATATGGGCCAGCTGACGTGATCCAACGCGGTATCACCCATTTCTTAGTTTCAGTACAACAACTAGAGTTCCTACTCTCTTATTTGATAGACTTTTTGACTTTTTGTAGGGTCTACTGATGTTCATTAATCCTGTAATTCTATATGTGTTCGCAGCGGGTAACAAACATATCGACTACTGGACAATACATAGATCTATATATAAAAGCCCGAAAGGTTCACCCTCCCTCCCTCAGGCCACGTCACCCCAAATTCCCGGCCGTCCGATACGAGCCATCCGACGACCAGAGAGCGTCCACGCCACCTCCAGCGCGCGACACTGTTCACATCTACAGTGGACTCAATTTTCTACCAATCAGACGCTGACACGTCACCCGGTCACCAGCCGGTGGAACCGGTGGCCAGCCGGTCACCCCTCTCGCACGGATTTTGGCGCGATATTTTACAAAAAAAACCCCATAAAGGACTAATACATAAATTCCGACAACGGCAGGGACCTCCATGCAAAAACTCCCACACATCTCCACCTTCTCTGCTCTCTCCTTCCCCACGCACGGTCGGAGTTGCCGCCGCCGACGCGTCGTGCCGCCGCTGCACACCCTCCCGATCAAATCGAAGAGCACCCGTGGGACGGCCTCGGCCTCCTCTCCATCCTCGCCGAAAATCACGAGCTTGGAAGCTCAGAGACGCCCGCGCCGGAGTCGTCTTCCCCGGGTCCGTCCGCCGCCGCCATGCCCCGATTCGCCGCATCCCGACCTCGCCTTGCCCAGCGCCGCCACACTTTGGTTGCCCGCGACGCGCTGCATCGAACGCACTAGGCGTGCCACCCCTCTCGGCCTCAATCGACGCCACCATGGTCGACATGGCCACCCGGGGAAGACGGCAGCCATTGCTGATGTCATCGGATGACGTCAACGCTGGGCCAAACATGTCAGTTTAAAAAAAACTGAAACAGAAAATGCAAACATTTTTACAAATAACCATCTTCTATATAAAAAAAATATCAAAATGACTAAAAAACAAAAAACTATTTATAACAAAAAAAGAAACATGTTTAAATATTTTGTATTGGTCAATATTTGGAAAATTTTGTGAGAAAAACACAAACATATTAGAGCATTTAAATCCAAATTTTAAATTTGAGTCTTCCAAAATTTTAGCATTCTTTCAAATCTAATCATTTTAGAAACGTGAAAACAATTCAAATCGTTAAAATTTCCCAATTTAACCAATTTTAGAATATGAACATTTTTTTAAAACGCAAACTTTTTAAAAATTCCAATAATTTTCAGCCCTACTGACACATTCTAATTCAAAATCCAAATTTCAGTACTTTACAATTTTAAAAGTCTTTCACAACTAACATTTTACAAACGTGACAATAATTCAAACCTTAATAACTTTCCAATTTGAATGAATTTCGAAACCTAAACATTTTAAAAACATGGAACTAACTATTTATGACAAAAAAAGAATTCATGTCTGAAAATTTCAAATTTGTCAACATTTGCAAAAAAAATTAAGGACAAACATAACCATATTGGACCATTTCAATCTAAATTTCAAATTTGAGCCCACTAAAAAAGTTTAAAATTCTTTCAAATCTGATCATTTAATAAACGTTAACAGAATTCAAACCTTAATACATTTCCAACTAAACCAATTTTTAAAATCTAAACATTTATAAAATGTATTTTTTTATCACAACAATTTTCAAATTTGAGCAATCTCTAAAATCTGTCCATTTTTAAAACGACAACTTTTTTGAATTCCAATAATTTCCAAACTTACACAATTTTAGAATGTCGACCTTTTCAAATTCCAAATAGAGTTCGGTAAATCATTTAAATACAACTACCCATTTATATCATGGTTTTTAAAATATCAAAATACTGAGAAATAACTGTTCCAAACTTATTTTCGTTTTGTTTTTTTATTTTCCAAAACTTTTGAAACTTTCCAAATACAACTACAAATCAATTCAGCCCAATTTCCAAAAAATTGTAAAAAACAAAATAAACATTTTAAATACTTTGGGACCTTTTCAAAATTATTTCAAATCTTAATAATTTCAAATAATACATAAAGGCCCATTTGATAAAAATATGGATTTCATAATTTCCTTTTGAATAGATCCTTTTGAACTCAAATAAAATCCAGAAAAACAATATCAGTAATCTCATTCAATATGATAAACCCAACAAAATAATTTGATAAAAAACATCTTATTTAAATAGAGTTCGGTAAATCATTTAAATACAATTACCCATTTATATCATGGGCTTTAACATATCAAAATACTGAAAATAATTGTTTCAAACTTATTTTCCAACTAAATATAACTAAATCAGAAAACAACATTTAAAATAAAACACTTCACAAACATTGTTTTATGGTTTTTAAACAATCTAAAAAACTACTAGATGCTGCAACTACAAATGCACATATTAACAATTAGCAGTTTTCAACTTACATTCCAAAGAAATATAATCGAATCAAAACACAAAATTCAAAATAGTACAAGCTTCAAAAAAATCAAAACACTTTATAGATATTGTTTTGGGATATTTAAACAATTTTACAAAAACTACTAATTCATGCATATTTCAAATTCACAAATGCCCTTCAAATCTGAACATTTTGTAAATGTTAACAGAATTCAAATCTGAATAACTTCCCAAATTGAACAATTTTCGAACACTTAACAATCTCGAAACGTAAGCTTTCTTTGCATTTCAATAATTACCAAATCTGCATAATTTTTTAATGTGGACAATTTCAAATTAAAATTTTACCACCCGGGCGGGAAAAATATAACAAATATATCAACATTAACACAAAAATAAATGTTGCTCATTTATGGCATATGATCAAATTCCAAAAGTTGAATATTTTAAAATTTTAAATGCATTTTCAAATCTGATCATTTAAAAAATGTAAAGAAGAAATCACATATGAATAACTTCTCACTATTAACAATTTTAAAAATTCAACAATTTACAAATGTAAACTTTTTAAAAAAAAATCGATACATTGAAATCTGAACAACTTTTGAATGTGGACATTTCAAATTTAAATATTTTACACCACAATATTCGTAAATGTGAAAAATATATCAACATGAACAAAAAAAATCTCACTACTTATAGCATATGATCAAATTTCAAATTTGAATACTTCAAAATTTTGAATGCCTTTCAAAACTAAGCATTTCATAAACGTAGATATAATTCAAATATGATTAGCTTCTCAATTTTAATAATTTCCCAAATTCAATCAATTTATAAATGTAAACTTTTTTCCAGTTCCAACAAAACTAAATCCGAACAACTTTAGAGTGCGGACATTTTTAAATTTGAATTTTTCACACCACGGTATTCTTCTTCTAAACTATTTCCGAAATCTGAACAATTTTTAAACGTAAACTTTCTTCACATTTCAAAAAATTGAAATCTTCGCAACTTTTACATATCGACATTTTCAAATTTGAATTTCACCAAACAGGCGCGGCATTTGCCGCGCTAAGTTCCCTAGTATATATAATAATCAAAGTTTTTAAGTCGAATAGGAATATCCCGGATTGTTATGGGTACAAATGGAATATAAATTTGATGTCAAATTCATATTTCAAATTTGCACGAGTTAGGATATTTGTGCAATATTGGGTGTGGATTTGTCTCACACAAATTCGAATAGTAGTGCAATATTTTTCTTCGACGAAGGGCAGTTTTATTAAACTCAAAAGTTTGCATCCACACAATACAAGCAATGATTTCACACCCTGACTCTCCACAATTAGGGTGCACACAACCAATAAGAGAAACTAGAAGAAAGAGTAGAAAAGATAAATGGCAAATTAAGAACACAATGACTATTAAAATGCCTATGACGATTGACAAAGGACGGTATATCCGTAGATTATGCCACCACCCATGCGGTGTAAAGGTATCCTTCCTCGCTCGCTCGAACTACGAGCACACCACCGTAAACAAGGGTCGATGCTCCGGTTTGTGAAGAATAAACCACAACCAGTGCACATTAAAAATAACCCGTTGAGAAGCACTAAAAATCATGTCATTTCTACATAGCCATTGTGACCATAATAAGGCAAACCACTCCCATGTATATGAGGATTCTATCCTGGTTGAAATGAATGTTTGCGTTGCGAGGTGGATACAAGTTTCATGCTACTCAGTTGATGGACCGTATAGAAGGCACAAACTTGCATTGGAAGAACAAGTGGTTTATATTATCTGCCATGATCAGATAAGCAACATTTGATACTACCTTGCCAGTTGCGCTTTGCGAGGTTATATTTTGTTAGAACAAAACCTCGATGAAGGTACCTTGTAGACATTTTTTATTTTTACTGGTGGCTTCATTTTTTGAATGTGCTAATTGTCAATTACTGGCGCGAAGGAACGGAGTAGTACTTTGTAGATGGATTCCACCGATAATTTACCATTCTCATGCACATTTCTATGAAATTCGTTTCGTCCTTGCATCAATTGGACTCATGCCAACCATCCTTGTAGGGCATCCCATGTAGCAAAGTGTGCACCACCTAAATCCCGTCAAATGTCACGCTGGGTGGGGATGTTTCGAGCATGCACCTCCATGATGGTGTCGCTTTTGTTACGTGTAAGATAGTAAAAGTTATTTCCGGAGAGGGGTATTTCCAAGCCATGAATCATCCTATTAACGGATCTCCGAGCCGTCCTTAGTTTAGAAAAATCTGAAGCAGGAGAAATGTTTATTCATTGCAATCAAACCAGCCCAAAAATATTGAATCCCGAACGCGAATTATTTGCAACTAGTTGCGGGTGCAACCCATTTCCAGATACCCCATTTCAAAGTTTTCAAAAATTACGAAATAAATCATGCACATCGATTATGTTGAATCTTCTACACCCAGAAAATTTCATCCAAAAATATGATCATACGTGGAATGTGCAAAAAAGACAAATGAAATTTTGAATAGTGTCACTACTATTAAAACTTTCATTTGTCATTTTTGCACAGGTCGCAGGTGATCATATTTTTAGATGAAATTTTTTGGGTGCACAAGATTCAACATAATCTATGTGCATGATTTATTTCGCGATTTTTGAAAACTTCAAAGTGGGGTATCCAAGAATGAGTTACGGGTGCAACGAGTTGCAAATTAGAGTTTCCCAATCCCCTGGTTTTTGGTAAACTTGAGAGATAACCTTTGTACCCACGTATTTCCTTCTCGGGACGTTTTACCATACCCATTCTCAGCTTGAGCAGTCATTTACTAATGAGCGCATTGTTTTTAGCCTCTAGATAATGTATTTCAAGACCCCTTGGTGTTAGGACAACACACGACGTTTCATTTAAGCCGGTCTATACTTTTTTCTCACTGTTTTCGTGCCAAAAGAATCTTGAACTAAAGTAGTCTAATCTTTTTTTTTTTGCGAAACACAGTACAAACACAGACGTTTACATACACGTGCACACACTCACCTCCATGAGCACCTCCGAAATACTGAGCCAGAGGTTGGGTCTTGAGATTGACAAAGTCACCACTGGCGCCTCGCCGTCGACGGAAATGTCACCTCCCACGAAGAATATTCAGCCTAAATGAGAAACGACACTGCCAAACCTGGGGTTTGAACTCTGGTTGGCTGGGGGTACAACCACCCTCCTGACTATCCTACCACATGCAGGTTCTCAAGTAGTCCAATCTTTAGAATACCCCTTTGGGAGACTTGGAAGAAAGATACCTCGGTCGTTTCGCCAAACGTTCTCGACAATATTTTACTTGACATTTGAGAGTCTACGATAATGTATCGATATTTCCAAATATCTAACGGGAGCTGCCATTGCTCATGGCTGAACAGTTCCACATACTAAGTGAGAAATTTCCGAGCTTTCTCAAAAGTTGCTGAAACGCTGAGAGTATTAGCTTTAGAACAATGATGAAACATATGAGCAAAATAAGTTCTTTCATATTCACACCCTATTACTGAATTTGGACAACCCGTAATCAGTTTCGGCATGTGAAAATAATCTTCCTATGGACGAATAAAACATATTCGTAGGAAAATATTAAAATAACATGTACCTGTCACCTAAATCCTATCAGAAGTAGACTCTTAACAGTAGCTTGAAATGATGACCACCGAATAGTGAATGCAAGAAAAAGCTACACAAGTTGTGCCTTTGTACTATTCCAAACAGGAAGCATCGTTGATGGCCACATCGTCAAAAAAATCGTCCAAAGCCACATCGTAGGAGTATAATTATGGTGGTTTGTTCGTGCTGATTGGGTCGTGAAAAAAAAAAGCATATATAAGCACAAAAGCAAAAGAAGATACAAAGGAATAGCTTAAGAGGCCAACAAACACGGGGAATAACAAGAACCGAAGGCATCTCTCTCTTTCTCATAAGTTAAGTGAAGGGATCATATAAAGTACCAATACTTGGCCTGGGCAGGTCATCATTGGATTCAGCGCTTAAAAACATGAGTTCATAATATAATCAAGATCGGCGAGAAAGATATATGTCAACACCGTCACGAAGAAGAGTTTCCATTAACAAACAGATGCAACCATGCAAGATAAGAATCAAAAGTAGAAGGGGAGTGGGACCCATGAAGTAAAGAGCCATGAATAAGCAATAGCCGAGTTTTCCTAGCAAAGGAAATGCCAAACAATTTGAAGAGAATGCGTCTTACTAATGTGTGCATTTCATTCAAAACAAATGAGAAACAAATTATATGCTCTTTTGGTTGGTACTGGTACTAACCCTGAAGAAAATGTGTAGTCCAACTATCACTCAAAGCAAACCCTTGACCATGTCTTATAGACACAGAAGAAGGATGCCAAAAACATGGTTACAGCGCACGAAAGCGAAAGTCAAGTTGCTAGGTAGGAAAAAACCGAACCACCCACTCCCCAAATTTCCCAATATATGAACAAAATCGTCAGAAAACGAAGCAGTCAACCACGCATGCATGCATGCCAATGAACCAAACATTTTTTTTTTTTGGAAAAGCAAAACTCAGAAAAGAAAGAGGCCATGAACAAACAATGCACTCACCAACGAACACCCAAAGAATAAAAAACAAAGCTGGGAAAAGGTCCCAGAGAAAAGCGCCTATATAAACCAAATTAAACGCACGGCAGATAACACATACTAAAACACACAAGAACAGAAGAAAGCACCCAACATTCCGTTACCCGGCCATCGATCGTGTTGTCCATTGTCGAGACGATGATGATGAGGTCGACGGCGGCAGTGTTCATGGCGATGGTGATCGCGTTGACGCCGCTGCTGGCCTCGTCGCAGTCGATGCCGGCGCCGGCGCCGCCAGCCGCGGCGCCTACCAACAACTCGCGGCTTGAGAAGGCGTACGTGGCGCTGCAGGCGCTGAAGCACGCCATCACGGACGACCCCAAGAACCTGACGCGGAACTGGTGCGGGCCGGACGTGTGCAGCTACTACGGCGTGTTCTGCGCGACGGCGCCCGACGACCCCTGCGCGCGCACCGTGGCGTCCTTGGACCTCAACCACGGCGACCTCGCCGGCACGCTGCCCGAGGAGCTGGGCCTCCTCTCCGACCTCGCCGTCTTCCACCTCAACTCCAACCGCTTCTGCGGCGCCCTCCCCGACGCCCTCCGCTCCCTGCACCTCCTCCACGAGATCGACGTCAGCAACAACCACCTCTCCGGCAACTTCCCCTCCCAGCTGCTCTGCCTCCCCAACGTCCAGTACATCGACATCAGGTACGTACCATGTCTCTTCACCTTGTATCACACCGGACCTGACTACCTAAACCTGCACTGCATAGAGATTTTATGGGTGTAGCGTGTGTGATTAACAATTGCTGCCGTTGTCTGAAGGTTTAACAACTTCTGCGGCGAGGTGCCGGCGGCCATTTTTGAGAAGAAGATCGACGCGCTGTTCATCAACAACAACCACTTCGAGTTCACGCTGCAGGACAGCTTCAGCAACTCCACGGCGTCGGTGATCGTGCTGGCCAACCTGCCGCAGCTGAAGGGATGCCTGCCGAGCAGCATCGGCGACATGGCCGGGACGCTCAACGAGCTGGTGCTTCTCAACAGTGGCATCTCCTCCTGCATCCCCCCGGAGATCGGCAAGCTCGACAAGCTCACCGTGCTCGACCTCAGCTTCAACAGCATCGCCGGCACGCTGCCGGACACCATCGGCAACATGAAGGCGCTCGAGCAGCTCGACGTCGCCCACAACAGGCTCACCGGCGAGATCCCCGAGAGCATCTGCGCGCTGCCTCACCTCAAGAACTTCACCTACTCCTACAACTTCTTCTGCGGCGAGCCGCACCGGTGCCTAGAGGTGCCACGCATCGACGACCGTCAGAACTGCATCACCGGACGCCCCGACCAGCGGCCTGGCGAACAGTGCATCGAGTTCCTGCACCAGCCGCCGGTGCACTGTGACGCGCACGGCTGTTTCGCAACACCATCGCCGCCACCGCCGATGTATGCGCCTCCACCGCCGGTATACTGATGAGTGGTAGTAAATGGTAATACTGAAATTTGTAACTGTTTGCTGCCTTTGGGCTGTGAGGAAGGGTAAAAATGCGCACATATGGTACATACTGTAATTTTTATTTTTCAGAAACAGAGTAATAATGGATTGATAGATTTGCATTATAGAAGCTCAACTGAACGCAAAGAATCATTTCAGTGTTCCATACCAGTACTTTCCTGATTTCAAGAAGCAATTGTTTAACAATCTAGAGTTATATAAATCATATGAAAATAATGTGCTAGCTTTAGCAGTGCAACTTCTGCAAATACTTGGTGTAGTTATTACTTGGATCTGGGATGCAGTTAGATCATAGATGAGGGACCATGCTAAGGCAAAACAGAGTTCAGAATTAGGAGTTAGGACCACTGCTAAAGTGGGAAAAGAGAGAGAGAGAGAGAGAGAGAGAGAGAGAGAGATAAATATATCATTGTTTTGCTCTGTAAAGGTTTAAAAAATATGTCTGCACAGTTCAATTAATTAAGTTAAACATATTATTGGAAGTAACAGAATATCATGCCATTTGGCATTCAGATATCAACCACGGCCAAAACGCTCCATTTCCAAAGAATATTTACGTCCTAGTCGAGGAAGAAAGCTAGAAAAAACAGAGGATAGAGGTAGTGGAAAACATAGACAATAAAGTGGAGCAGGCAGGATTCTAGCAAAGGTACACCCAAATTATGAACAGTAATGGCAAGAACGCATTTGATAACGATTGGTCAAAGAGGAATTAATAAAAAGCAAGTACCGCTCATGGATTCCAGCTGCAAAGAGAGAATTCTTTTACCCGTTGGTTGATCAACTCAAAGGTCAAGGAAGCTTCTTCTACCTCTCATCTTGGCTGGCTCCAGGTAGAGGTAGGCCAGGGTTCCTTTATGCAATCCACTCGAACAAGAAGGCTTCACCCTGCCCATATAAGTTTTGCACTGCTTGTCCCTGTCACACGCATCGACCTACTAAAAAACCACTATGAGCAGATAACTGAAAGATTACGGCGTACTATTTCAAAGTGTATCAGATAACACAGCATGTCAACGAATTCACAGATATGGATAACAGCGACAGGAACTGTATAACATATATGGTACGACTGAAGAATATAGGTAGCTACAAGGAGAAACTAATTCACAGAAAGTGGTCATGCAGCATGGCATCCATGGCTGACGTTTTCGTCATTGATCGGTTGAGTGAATGACAAGCTAATATATACAAGGAAAATACTGAATCCATTTGCAGATAATGGAAGAAGAAAACGAAATGTGGTTATGAGCATGACTAAACCAGTGTTCGACCAAGTAAAACATGCTACTGCCCTAGAATAATTGACAAAGAAAGCTGATGGCATTCTTACCTCGTTCTTTAAGTCATGAACGTACAGACAAAGTCGTGTGATAATCAAATCCCCTACGATAGAAGGTAACCTAATGCATTGTCATGTTCATACAGCAAGGTCTCTTTACCAAGCACAGCATTCCAAACACATCTCAACATGTACTAATAGTGGCTGATTTAGCAAGTATTCATTTCGGTCATCTAAACAATGTGGCTAGCTAACCTATTTATGACATAACATAGAGATGATGAAACCAAACTGATACACTATTCTGTGTTGGTAGCAGCAACATGGGGTCCGAGATCTAACTCCGTTTAGACTATTCTTAGACATGTACTGGTAGGCAATACCACCAGTTTTATTAGGACAGCACATGCAAGAAAGAGAGACATGACCAACCTGAACCTTAAAAGCACAGTCTATGATGAAGTGTTGATTCAATTCAACAGAAGAGTAGGTTTATAAATAGTTTTTGGATATCTCTTTATCTCCAGTGGTATCAATGAGATACAAATGAGGACAAGAAGAAAACACAAAATACCGTTGCTGGACATTATGTTACAAACACAATGAACTCAGTCAAGTATGGGATGTGAGTGTAAGACTACAGACCATACCCCAGTATTTAAACCACCTGAATAGTGCAAGCTACAAGGGAAACCAATCAACTCATGCAATACCAACTTACATAGCAGATGTTACCTGTAAAATCTGGTGAAAATTCTAGCATAAAAAGAGATAAAATATGCATACGACCCAACCGTCGCAACAGATATGTGATCAAAACTTATTAAATCTGGAACTGAAGTCAAACTTTCGCAACGCTTTAACCTCCAAAGGCTAGCTCCAGGAGGTTAAAGGACACTGTAGGACACTATGTTCGTGTTGTTTTCTGTGTTTTCTCGACGCACTTGCATCAAACCACCCCTGTAACTAGGGGTTTTTTCCCTCTACTTTAATGCAAAATCAGAGCACCTGCTATTCATTGTCAAAACAAAAGGCTCCTGGAGCAGCAGTTGACTAGACACATTTATATGTGTTTTCAGTGTCGTGTCACCACCTTCCGTAGAAAGAACAGAGACCATGTGATTCTGCTTTAGAGCTTATTTGCACTATCCTACATCAATCCTAACAATAGGACTATCAAGGATCAACCACATTTGTAGAAAGTAATTACTCATTTACAACCTAAGACTTCATCTTGCTCGTCTCAGGCTGATGGCCATCCAGGAGGCAGAGTTGTATACCAAAAAACTATTTCCTTCCCTTGGAGAAATTTTAACATTATGTACTTCTATTATCTGATAATTGTTCCATTTAACATATGATTTAACTACATAGCAAGGCGCGGTGCTGATCTGCATTGCTAGGATCGGGCAAATCATCAAGCTAGCCAGTAATATATATCAGCTTTATTATGAAGTAAAGTGGCAAAACAGCTGATTTTATGTTTTTTCATGTGCATGAGTTATAGTGTTGAAAAAAATAATATTAATAAAATATTAAGGTCCAGATGGCATAGTCTTATCACTATACATCTGGGGAAATGTAAACATTGGAAACTAGTGGAAAAAATCAAGAAATGAACAAACTAACATCTTCAGAATAGCCTGCTTGGGTTTATGGGCTTGGCATAATATGTTAGTAATATGAAACCAAGATGATATTAAAATATTTTAAATTTCTGGTGTACATCATCAAGTGGGGATGAGTGGTAAAAGTGAGTGGAATATCCTGACGAGTTTGAAAGTTTCTTACAAAATGCATTGAGTTCATGTCTTCTCAGGTTTTCATGGAATCGGGCATCCCTGAACCCAACCCCCATACCATGACTCGGATGAACTGGATTTGCAGCAATACTTCAAACTACCAAAGAAATGCACTTAATCCAAGAGTGATGGAGTATTGCGAAAATCAGGTGAACACATACTATGATTATCAAATAAATCACACAGCTTTACAAGCTAAATATTATGATTTACTCGCAAGAAACAAAAAGCAACTAGAAACTGTTCTTTTTTTCAACAATGCAAGTGTTGCCCATCTTTCCCTTGAGAAGAGGAAATAAACAGTTGGGTACACCAAGTTCAAGTACCATTGAAACCGTATTTCGAAACAAACAGAACAAGTGAAACAAAGAAACTACTAGGGACTATTACAGCTCTTTACATACTGCATACAGACTCCCATGTTAGCTATCACTTACATTCATGCAAAGAAACGGTACTGCAATTTGTCCATAGACTCATATATCGCTCACAGCCTCCAACAGTATGACAATACGGCAACTTCCTCTCAAATAGGTTATAGCAAGTACTGTACAGATAATATTCTGAAAGGATCATGGTAAAACATACAATCCAGACAGCCAGGAAGTATGGTATTGGGTTACGGGTATGATTAAACAGTATATATCGAGCAACAAACTTGGTTTAATTATTATTTTTCAGTGTCATCAGTAGTTGTAAAAGGTCTCCAATCATCAGTTAGTTTTGCATGCATATACAAGTTGACCACACCTGAATAGACACAGGAAGGATAGAGCATGGGGGCACAAAAATGGTGTTCCTAAAATCTACCAGTAGTCTCCACAAGAGCAGACCCCATCCTCAAAGTGGTGGAAACGATTTAGATCCCTGAGTATGATCCGCCTATTAAAGAGCATAGAGACAAGCTTTGCCATCGAATGACAATCTGGACATACACGAAGGTTCTTGACAACACGGAGAGTAGTTCCTGGAGATGTATTCAGAAGCCCGAAAGAAATTGCCAGCTTCTCACTATGGTATCTTAGGCTTGTGGCCTTCTCCTCCTCACCCATTTCAGCATGAACGACATGAGACGTATTAGGGACATAGCCAACAAGTTTTAGCTGTTCAATCACTTCATCAACCATTCGGCGTGCCTCTTGAGATTGTGGGTGTCTTCCATCTCCTGCGAAGAACTCATGAACCCTATTGTTTATCTCAATTGAGCTACATCCTGGCACCTTTACCACCCCCTTTTCATTCATCAGCTTCCTTACCCTGTTCATCTCTTCCCATTTCCCAGTGTTAGCGCACAAATTCGAGAATATTACATAGTCACCACCATGTGAATCATCCAGCTCAAGAATCCTCTCAAAGACACGTTTTCCTAGATGAGCATCTCCATGGCTTCCACAAGCAGAAAGCAACGTCCTCCATAGGATGGGAGTGGGCTTTATCGGCAGTTCATCAATGAACTTGTAAGCCCTTTCAAGCTGACCTGATCGAGCTAGCAAATCAGTCACACAACCGTAGTGCTTTATCCCAGGAATGATCCCATACTCTCTCATGCTGTCGAAGTATTGGAGCCCTTCGCTCACCATGCCAGAATGGCTACAGGCATAGAGCACACCTATGAATGTAACCTCGTCAGGCTTTATCCCTTGATTCTTCATCTCTTCGAATAGTGAAATGGCTTCCCTGCCGTAGCAGTGGTTAGCATACGCCACGATCATCACGGACCAAGCTTGCCTGTCTCTTGATTCCATCCCCTGGAACACACTGCTGGCTTCTTCCAAGCTGCCACACTTCCCATACATGTCGATCAGCGCAGTGTTGACCTTCACGAGGGAATCAAGCCCTACCTTCCTGACATACTCATGGATCCACCTCCCCAGCTCCAGCGCTCCCAGCAGCGCGCACGCCGAGAGCACGCTTGTCAGCGTGACGGACGTCGGCTTGAGCCCCTTCGCCTGCATCTCCCGGAACAGCACCAGCGCCTCCCCAGGCCGGCTGCTCCTCACGGCCGCGGTGATCATGGCGTTGTACGAGACCACGCACTCCCCGTCCACGCTGCCGAACATCGCGCGCGCGGCGCCCGCGTCCCCGCACTCCGCGTACATGTTGATCAGCGTGGGCAGGACGTACTCGTGCTCCGCGGCGCCGACCTTGACCGCCACGCCGTGCGCCTGCCGGCCCTCCTCCCCGGCCCGCGCGGCCGCGCACGCCTTGAGCAGAGACACGAAGGTGTACGTGTCCGGCGCGACGCCCTCCTCCAGCATCCGCACGAACACCCGCGCCGTATCCCCGGCAGCGCCGGCCGAGCGCGCGTACCCGCGCAGCAGCATGTTGTACCAGACGACGTCCCCGGGCTGGGGATTCTGTCGAACACCTGACGTGCGTAAGAGAGGTGGGCAGGCGCGGCGCCCTGCTCCGTGCAGAGCGTGAGGAGCCTAGTGACGAAGGCCGGGTGCGCGCTGAGGCCGGACTTGACGGCGGCGGCGTGGAGCTGGGCGAGCGCCCGGAGGCTCGTGCACTGCGGGAGGTAGGAGAGGAGCGGGTGGGGTGGCGCGCTCCTGGACTTGACGGGAAGGAGAGGGGTGGGCGTGGCGGTCAGAGGCGAGGACGACATGGCCGTCCGTCGTGTCGTCGTCTATCCACCGGCGAGTGTGAGGCGAGTGGGTCGTCTCCTCGTCATCCGGAGAAGATTTCACGGCGTTGGATGCTTTGCGACTTGTCCTTACATGTGGGCCCAGTGGGTCGGAGTCCAATTAAATGGAAAAGAAATTCGAATTCTGGATATATGTAAGAGACCTAATTTTGTGGAAAATATTTTAAGTACTTTGTCAAAAAGTTCATTGTTTTATGTTAAATTCACTTGTTTTGGTGTTGCTAATAAAAAAACACGTGAACACAATTTTAGGTTAGAACAATGAATATTCCGTGTTTTACGAGAATTTATAATGTATAATTCGAAAAAAATTAAGTCCCCATAGTTGCATTTTCCATGGATATTATAGCACCACTCAACAACTCTATTATGTAATCCAGTCGCCACCCTCACAGTGAGGTTTGGCAAGCAACCCACTTGTCCATCACTATCCCTTCTTCAGCACCACCTCCCTCTGTGGCTCATTCATGTCTCCTCAACGACAACGACTAGGTGTCCACCTTCACCTGATCACCTCTGATCTATTAGCACACGCTCAACAAGTTCCCACAAATATGTGGAGTTAACCGTCAAATCAAGAAGACACCTCTCCGACGGATCCTCTGCTTTCTTCTTTGGGTAAGTGCTTCTATAAAAAATTATGTATATGTTTGTTGTCGACCATGTTTCCATTGGTGCTAAAATTATCTTTACTCGTCACCATCTTACATTTGCGGGTTGCCTGCATTATAAGATGCATAGGTCGAGGCAGAAATATTATTCATTATCTAAGAGAATGATTGCTCAATATTTGCAAAACCAATCATTCAAAAAAAATGCAAAACCATTTTGTTGCAAGCCGTCCCCTTTCTCTCTACAAACTCGAGGTTGTGGTTTTCTGGTCAAATGTGTCGATGTGTTATTGGCAGAGATTTGTTGTAATCTTACAAATAATGGTTCGCCTCATCGACATCACACATAGTCATGTCAATGTCATTCAAGTGGAAACATTACACTAGTACATAGCGTGATTACGAGTGAAAAAAACACCATAAAAGGGTGGGAGTTTTCGAGTAGTCGTCGGGAATGTAACATGTCACTGAAAAAATAATATGCTTTTGATTGAAACAAATATGATGTCAAACCTAGGGTTCGATTCCTAATGGGCTGGTGTACAGTCACCCTCTAACCACCCAACCAATGGAATATTATTTTATCCGCTGCGTTCCCAGATAAGGATGATTTTCAATTCATTTAGCAAACAAATGTTGGCTTTGTGTAGCTCACAAACCAAACGGTTTTGCTTTTGTTTTGAAAAAACCTTGTGGGGGTGAAAAGAACCCGTTGCACTGTACGCGTGTGTGCTATCTCGACGGTCCCACGAGCGGACGCACGTATATATAGGCCCTACGCGGAGGAGGAGCGGGTGAGACAGTTCTCTCGTTTGACTCGACAGCGTTTGTTCAGTCGTCCACAAGCGAGCGGTGCCTTGCCATGCCCTGCTGCTACCAATATCACCCGGTGAAAAAGCGAGGACTTCTCTAATTTCTAGGGAGACTGAATCCAAGCAAACTGCCTAACGATGCACAAATAGAGAATAGACAAGATGGAGTTTTTTTAACCGAATATTTTTTTTGCGGATTTTTTTTTAACCGAATATGACTGTGAACATTTTTTTTTTGCCGGACAGGAGCTATGTCCCTTCATAAAGAAGAAGAACAGAGTTGCCCAGATTATTAGAAAAAACCGGCAAAAACCAGACTGTGAACATAAATAGATGCAGAGATCTCTTGTTTTCGAAAAAATATATGTTGTACTCATTGGAATAAAATGAACTCTCCCTTTGGGACTTGGGAGAGAGAAAAAATTGGTCCGGAGGTAGCAGGAGTCAGCACCGATTATGCCTATACATATGGTTCACATGAGTAGATAAAAGGGGCAATATATAGTTATCAAAAATTAAAGAAAAATATACCTCTTGTGTTCTAGAATTCTCTACTTCTCTCCTTCGTTAAACGTATCGTCTTGCAATTTATCGGTTAGATTCATCCATGATGATACACACCTTGTCAAGTTCTGTGGATAGACAAGTATATTATATAGAGACTATAGCATGAATGAACACACTACAACACAATCGATAAGAACAAATTTGTTGAGTAAATAATAAATTTCATTTGTTTAGATTTTGGGTAAATCATCGCAAAAAAATATTTATTTTACCAGCTCAAACTAAAATCTAAAATACAACATTTTTTGCGACGAAATATAGTTGCAGTTTACCACACAAATATTAATTTGTAATACTTATATGACTAAAATTTATACAATTGTACAACAAAATATGTATTCTTAATTTATATGAATTGTGATTACGCTGTTATTTTTTTTGCAAGTTAAAAAATTGAAATGTGAGGACATTATTCTCAACGTGTATCTACGAATTATATGCAAACATAAACATTATTAAATATGCGTGAAAAATTAAAAGAGTTCAATATAAATATGAGCGATTTTAGAACATACCGGTTGAAGTCTGCACTTACTCAAACTGTTTCGTGCGTCCCGATCAATGATAGTAGGCAAAAAACAATTGTTTAGTACTTATGTATATAATTAAACATTCCTCTCTGTATTTTCGAAAATATGTAACAATCAAATGATTTGTGCAAAAGAAAATGACATACGGGAGACTCTACAAGGCCGCTAGCAGCTAAATGTGACAGACACTATTATCCTTCAAAAAAGACACGGGAACACTAAATTGATTTAGCTAGTGCACAAAATCTGAACAAGATCACCGGAATGTAAAATGACCAAGCAGTCAACATATCTCCATTTTCTCTAGTCACAAACCCACCGGATATCAACCGAAAACAACCTGTTTGCTTCAGATTAAGAACTTCACTAGTATAAGGTTACGCTGTGGCCACGGGTCAAAACACTCTTCAGAAATGGAGATTGGATCTATTGCCCGAGCCCTAATACTGATGTGAAGGGATCGTCGGCAACTAAGTGAAAATCCTTTTTCGATGAGGCCCTTAGTTATCAAGGGTCGTCCATTTTTGTCCGTTTCTGAATATATACTGCATTGGTAATGGATTTTCTTTACATTCACTTGCACAAATATCTTTAGTATTGGAAAAACATATTTCTTTTCACATATCAATTATATATTTCACACACAATCAGAAGAATCGACAATGGTAATTCCAAATGTGATCTCGACACGTTAATTTTACAATTTACCATGATACTTTCTATAAGAGTGACGACCACATTTACATGTCTTCCATTGGGGTCGCAGGAGGCTCGAGTAGCCTTTTCATGCTTTTCTAAACCATCTTTTTTGTCATAGTTGCTTACAACACCAACTATCGACTCCATAACATTCTGGAGAACCTGTTTTATTAGCAAATAAGCATAAGTACAAACTGTAGTTAAATCTCAATCAAATTAGTATAAAATTTAATGTGAAAAAGAAGAATAAACGAGTACATTTGTGATATCAACTATAGATACACGGATACCAGACTGATCTTGCACATTTTTGTGGCATATTGGCTTCGCCAAGTTTTTCATTTTGAGGATTGGTTGCAGCATACCGATGGAATGAACAAAATACGAACCGTTAACGTAACATAGTCATAGATCTTAGGTTGTAACTTGATCATGAGTGAATTTGTTGATGTTGCACATCCAACCAAAAGTATAGTGAAATGCCTGGAAGGTTTATAGCCATACATGACATTCTTAATTGTAGACAAGCCGTGCACAGGGAAGGCCATGAAAAACCAAATAAATGCGTAAAAGTGCCACCTTTTGTACAATGTCACCAAAATAGGCTTTTGTTTTTAAAAAAAAAAAAAAAAATAGATGAATTGTTGCGATTCCAAAAAGAGCACTCACAAATATCATTCATCTTAAATGGACATACAGTACATGAATTGTTGTGGTTCCAAATCAAACAAGGCACAATACTTGAATTGCTAGTAAGTAGGTATCTAGTAACTAAATCATACATGGCAATGGCAAAGAAGTAAATTCAAGTAAGTAGGTAGCTAGAAACTAAAGAACAACCAGTAGGTTATTCTAATTTCTATGCATGTGAACAAAGGAGCACATTAAAATCATAGATCGACACTCGTGTAGAAACACTTGTTTATCGAAAGTGTAACAAAAGGATTTGTGCCTTGCAGTTGGTGGGAGGTCAGTTTCGTCGTCCTTCGGTGTCACCCATGCCTCATTAATTCTCACCGACTCCTCCAGCGAGACCTTGACATCGTCTCTGCTCCTCCCCCGTGCCACTGCTATGTCTTCTCCTTCGTGTCATCGCCAGCCTCCCCTCCTACGCCACCTCTTCCTAGGTGCCACTTGGTTGGCCCGAAGGGAGGAGGAGGCCGAATGTGAATCCCGTCTCCGCTCTTCCCGCATGGTGATGGCTTTGTCATCGCCTTTGCATTATCGCCGGCCTTGCCACTGGATCATCTCCTTCCTGACATCACCAGATTAGCCTGGGGGAGGAGGAGTCTGGGTGCGGATCACGTCGTTGCTTCTCCCGAGCTATACATGACATTCTTAATTGTAGACAAGTCGTGCACAAGGAAGGCCATGAAAAACCAAAGATATGGGTAAAAGTGCGACCTTTTGTACAATGTCACCAAAATAGGCTTTGTTTTAAAATAAAAATAGATGAATTGTTGTGATTCCAAAAAGAGCACTCACAAACATCCTTCATCTTTAATGGACATAGAGTACATGAATTGTTGTGGTTCCAAATCAAACCAGGCACAATACTTGAATTGCTAGTAAGTAGGTATCTAGTAACTAAATCATACATGGCAATGGCAAAGAAGTAAATTCAAGTAAGTAGGTAGCTAGAAACTAAAGAACAGCCAGTAGGTTATTCTAATTTCTATGCATGTGAACAAAGGAGCACATTAAAATCGTAGATCGACACTCGTGTAGAAACACTTATTTATCAAAAGTGTAACAAAAGGATTTGTGCCTTGCAGTCGGTGGGAGGTCAGTTTCGTCGTCCTTCGGTGTCACCCAGGCCTCATTAATTCTCACCGACTCCTCCAGCGAGCCCTCAACATCGTCTCTGCTCCTCCCCCGCGCCACCGCTATGTCTTCTCCTTCGTGTCATCGCCAGCCTCCCCTCCTATGCCACCTCTTCCTAGGTGTCACTTGGTTGGACCGAAGGGAGGAGGAGGCCGAATGCGAATCCCGTCTCCGCTCTTCCCGCGTGGTGATGGCTTTTTCATCGCCTTTGTATTATCGCCGGCCTTGCCACTGGATCATCTCCTTCCCAACATCACCAGATCAGCCCGGGGAGGAGGAGTCCGGGTGCGGATCACGTCGTTGCTTCTCCCGAGCTACGCTGACCTCAACCTCTCGCGACGATACTACTACCGCAAGGGCCTATGCCATAACGGATTCCAAATTGAGAGAGTAGCTGGGGGAAAAAAAAAGAGGGTTAGGGGGTCACGGGACATTTTATATGTCCAAGAAATTATCGGCAACAATCAAATCAGTACCATCAGTGATGTAGAGGGCTCAAAACGAAAACATGCTTTTTAGGATTACCCATTTGGATTGGGTCTTAGAATAGCAAAGAGCAAATATACGTGAAATCTTGCGTCTATATGTAAAGGGAAGGGGTTGCTAGATTTGGGATGATCAAGTTGAAACTGCTACCGTTGCCATCAATCCAGCTATTGATCAGATCTAGCTTCAACATATAGAGGGAGGTGCAAAATCGGAAAGTCCATTTGAAGGTTGAGCTACATGTAGCTCGGTTGTAAAAAAATTCCATTTTGTATTTCTATTTTTATATAAAAAAAATAGGTGTAGATAATGTTGAGATCTACCACATTGTAAATTTTCAAGGCAAAATTTGCATTATTTTGGGCTACACAAAATTGACAAATTTGTTCAAATTTCAATTATTTGAAAAGGTGCACCTTTCACTGATCCAGATCTGGCATTTGTCTCTTTTGCCGAGGCCAAAATATAAGGAATTTTCCAGTGACATTTTTCACAGTATTAGATCTCGACATCTAGAAAAAAATTCAAACTTTTTGAAACACAAAATGAAGATGTGTGTGTGTCTGTGTCTTTGTGTGTGTGTGTGGGGGGGGGGGGGGGGGGGGGGGGGGGGTCATGTATCTCAGCCTCCATATCGCTGTGGTGGTCCAAACATCCAAACACCCGCTTGTGCCTTTTTGTTCTAAAATAGTGTAATATACTCCCTCCGTATCAAAATATAAGACTCTGTAACTAGATTGTACACACATGTATATAGACATGTTTTAGTGCAACGTTTACATGAATCTTTTGCACTAAAACATGTCGGTTTTAAAATGTTGTTAAAACTTGGTCGTATGAAAAGAATCCATGATGAAAAGTCCCGGCTCAAATCATACCCCACACGCACACGAGTTGCACAAGGCGTAAAGCAAAAGGTCAACTGCACTGCACACATGAGAGAGAAAGGGCAAAGGCTCGACCGGGTCAACACTGACGCATGCACAAGGCAAGGGTCGTCGGCGGCGGCAACCCAACCCATCTCTTGGATCGAGCTAGCGGGTGGAGTCTCTCTCGGCGCGCGCCTATGGAGACGAGCGGGAGCCGGTAGTGCACGATCGATACACATGTACAATCTCGCCGGTTCCACGATCGGCAGCGTTCCTTCGGTCCTCCACGAGCGAGCAGTGCCATGCCATGCCAATATGCCATGATGCCATCAGTCCATCACCAGAACCAGGGTGGGTTGGGCCGGAGCCGGGATGGGAACCCGGGTGAAAAGGCGAGGGCAAATTCCAAGGAGACACTCTTGAAAAAAAATTCCAAGGAGACGATGCACAATATAGAATAGATAGGCTTTGTTTTCCATTATAAATCATCTTTGTGAATGGGTCGATGAGCCTTGAGCTTTTTTCAAGTAAAACCTTTGCGGATGATATGATTGCTATCGAAACAAATAAAGCTCACCATGATTGTTTTCTTTGAGAAAAAAACTCTCTTATTATCGCTTCTCTAAAAAAGACCAAATCAATACCAGTAGGAGGAAAAGTTGAAGAGGTTAAATTCAGCGCTCGTACACAAAGGACCATACGCCCCATGACATTCAAATGATAAGGTCTTAGAGTGACCCGTGAAATAATCCCAAAGAGGATAAATTCCGCCGCTAGGAGCGTAGGGCTGAAACTCCGAGGGCCAATAACCCATTAGCAAAAATACTTTATTTTTAAACAAGACCTAAACATAACTACTATTATTCATGAAAGTTTTTTTTGCGAATTATAAAGTTTATAATGTCAACGCTCAACACTGGCCCTTCATGATTCATCCTCTCGTATTATTATCTCTGTTGACGATGAGCATGACTCAATGATGGATCACGAATAGGGATGTAAACGGCGCACTATGTGGCGCCATTTAATCCCGTGTATGCGACGTGGTAGCTCATTTTTTCAGGAATCAGAAAACTTTTTGAACCATTGACTCAATAAATGGGATTATATGGCGCCGTTTAGGTGACCATTTACATCCCTAATCACGAAGTACATGGTCTAGTCTGGGGCATGTCGGCTCAGTATGGGTGGGGTGGCAACATATCGACGAGCCATAGTTGTGGAGGTGTAACAAGAGAAGAGTGTGGAAATATTATACATTCAGTGTTGCAAAACAGGGGATAAGGGGAGGCAAAGGAGAGGATGCATCGACATGTAGGATTCGAGAAGACAAGGTTCACACAATCGACCAAATTTATAAATCTTGGGAATAACCCTGTTTACATTGAAAGGAAATACAAAACAAGGCATTGAAATAACCCCGGATCATAAGAGGAGATCGTCTTATACACAACAAAGCAACGAGCAATTTCCCACGTTGGCATTCATGACAACATGGACTACACCTTATCTTCTCTTCCTTCATTCTAAGTCTTTTTTTGTCGACTCAACTCCTCTCCTTTGTTCTGGTTTATTCCTCCACCCCTGCTTGCCATTGTAACATGTAGTGGCATCCAGTTCTTCTTTAAGCCTTCTCTTTTTGACACGATATTCTTCGCTTGGTCGACCGTTACGGTCGTCGTTGCCTTCGGCCATAAGAGACAGAGACCTAAATGAGTAGCATCTCATAAGTTCTTGACGTAGATGGCGGTGGATACATTAATGTTGGGATGATACAATTGCTCGCACCGGCAAGCCTTTTATCATAGGGAGTGCATAAGTCTCATTTGACCGATTTTTACTTAAGTCTTAATCTACAACTTGGTGACCATGTTTTGAGCTTTTTCAAGTTGGTGACCAATGCTTACATTTCGAGCAACTTGGTGACCTCTTGTGCGTTGTACTCTATAAAAACAGTGCAATCGCACTTTTCTCTAAACAGTGGTTGCACTTTTCTAAAAAGTGACTGCGACTTAATAAAAAATCAATCGAGACTTAGGAACTCCGTTTATCATAAGATGCGGCCATCAAAGCACTGTATCAAACCTTGGCAAAAATGTCTAAAGTTGTTTCCTTGCATGTTCAATTCAATGCCCCGTTCAAATAGAAGGAGAAGAGAAACGAAAAGAACATAGAGCTCTGTGGGGCTCGAGAGAAGAAACACGACGTCTGATGCTCTCTCTCGTAATTTACACATGTGTCCGCCGTAAAATTGTAACCCCCTAACTGAAATTTTGCAAAACGACAAACCAATTTTGGCGAGGAAAAAAAGAAGCTCACTAAATATCGGAAAATGAACATTTCAATTAAGAAAGAAAGAAATAAAAATTCGCAAGAAGCCGAGACCCCGTCTTGCTGCGACAGCGACTCTAGTGTGATTGATGGCAACAGATATCCAGCCCTCTCTCGAAGAAAAAAGAGGCGCCATAAACAAATCCCGTCTCCAACGAGACCAGTACGCACTACTCCTCGTAGCAGCAGTATAATCTATCATTGGCTGGCTCGAAGTGGATCGATTCACACCGGTCGAAATTTTCTATCCTCCCCGCAATTATCTAATCTCCTTGGTCAGGGCCCGCTCATGCGTTTGTTGCTTTGCAAGTTGGATGCAATCCTGACTCCCTGTCCGTGGGGTCTGCCTGCAAGGGAAGAAGGAGCGGAAGGAGACTGCTTGGCTGCCACCATCTTTATCGGCTGGATTCCTTTCCTTCCTCTCTCGCCTCCTTCCTTTCGGGCTTCTCCGAGACCCACCTCACCCCTCCCTCCCATGGTCCCCGGGCAGCAAGCCTTTTAGCGCACACAAGATTCAATCTGCTCCTGCTCTCCCCTGCCGCCGCTGCGTTCTTGCCGCACCAATCTGTCCCTTTTTCTTGGCCAAAGGCCCTTGCTTTGGGCAGTTCCAGGGTTTCTTGATCCAATCCCGCTGTGCTGTGCTGTGCTGGCGGGCGAGGCGCTGCTCGAGGCCAAGCAAGATTGCCGCCGCGCGCGGCCGCGGCATTCCTGGGGCGCCTCGATCTGCGCCGGGGCCAGATTTGATTGGCGTGGCGTGTTCTTGGAGACGTACACCGGGGCCCTGATTCGGCGGCGCGTCCCGGCGCGCTCCGGTTCCCCCACTTTGATGAGGCTCTCGCACTGTGAGAACAACTGCGCCGACCCCCTCTGCTACATCCCCTGCCTCCCCAAGTCCAAGGATGCTCCGGCCGGCGCCGGCGACGCTCTCTCCTCCGCGGCGCCCTGCCCGGTCGCCACCGAGGACAAGCCGCCCCCGGTCCAGAAGATCGAGAAGATGGAGGCCGAGAAGGACAACGACGAGGGCGGGAAGGACGGGGACGGCGAGAAGACCCTGGCGGCGGCGCCACCACCACCACCACCCAAGAGCAACCTTAAGAAGCCCAATTGCGCCGACGGCGACGCGTGTGCTCCAAAAGGCAATGTGAAGTGGCTTGATTTGCTGGGGAAGGATCTTACCGAGGTCAAGGAGTTCGAGCCAAGGTATAATCATTCGCATCCTCCTCTCCATACCTCCATGAACTTGCTGCAACCTTGGATGATGCATTTGGCTGGATTGTTTTGGCCTAGTTGCCGATTCATGGGTGAATTATTGTCTTGTGACGTGTATGCTGTTCCATTTCATTTCAACAAACTAGGCGAATGTTTTGCATGCCCGAGTTTAGTAAGCTGATATCTATACCGGACCTGATCTTCCTGAATATTAAATCACGGTGTGTTGTGTAGAGGGTTGACATGCTATGAGAAAACCATTCCCCAATGCCAGACGTGTCCTTTTTAATCTATGTGCCCCCCTTGAATGATGTCCGACATTGTTTTGTTCTTCCAAGAAATCAGCTTCCTGAGAGTAGGAGGAGACAGGTCACCCAGGACTATACAACTTGAAATACTCAATGATAATATTTACTTGTAACACATCTAAAGGTCTTACCGCCTCAGCAGTTCGAGAGACAATTTTGTGCTGTGCTGCAGTTCTGTATGCGTGGCCTTGGTTGAGATTAGATTTAATGTTTCTTGCTTATATGACCAGATCAATTTTATACATGTGGTTGAACTGGTAGATGATGACCAGATCAGTTTGAACTGGTACACCACTCGTATGTCTTGGTGGAGAGTAAATATTTGTTTACTGGTAGCTGATGTGATCGATTTATACATAAATGGCGGACTTGACTTTTTGTAATTAGTTTTATTTATTTCGAAAATTTAGCTTTGACTTCTTAAACGTATTGTCATCAAGTTTTGTATATTGTGATCAGTACTCTTCTAGACTCTAAAGGCCATCATCCAAACTTTAACAAGGAAGTCTGTGTGCATATGTTTTCATCCTGAGTATAATAACATAAATAATCGATAGTTTGGAGGCTATACCCGGTCTATTTATAGTTTTATACCCTTAATTTCAGACCTTATTTCATTAGTGCTTTTCTGTGTTAAGAGCATTGAAATGACTTGCAGGTCTTTGAAGAAACATGTAATGTAGCCTTGTCAGTGGTAGTGTACCAATCAAATTGTAAAGTTCCTGATCACCACTATGCCCCAACAAGAAATTCCTGACTGCCTCATTATTTCGCTTTCACCTTTGATAAGTGACAACTAGTTGCGGTTCAGTTCAAGAAATGCTTTTTAGATCTATATCATGATTGCCAAAATGAGTGTCCTGTTCCTATCCACCAGTTGATACCTTGAAGGAAGCAACAAAACAAAGTGAACTCCATTTCTGCTCCTCCTTACCGCAATAGGGATGGCATATACAGAAATAAACCCGCGAGCAACGCTACTACCTTCTTGAGATGATGCTTCTAAACTCACACTGTGTCTCTTATGATTACAGCGAATCTGGAGACTCGATGGACGACGGGGACGGCATGTCAGGATGTGTTTGCGTCATCCAATGAACCAACAAGGATCTTCCTAGAGGCTCGTGTAAATTCTGTGAAAATTAAGCGGTGGAGCATTTGTTGCCTGTGCCAGTTTGATCAGTACATGCCGCCATAGCCCATAGGTGCGTAGATGTAGAAACCATTTTTATCAGTCTCGGATATGTGCGTGTGTGCTTGGGCCGATCGATGTGGAGCTTTGTGTGCTGGAGCGAGTGATACATTTGACGACACTCCTGGTGATGTAGTTCAGAGTGTCGCTGCTGCTGTAAAGTTTCGGAACAAAGATACTCAGAGTCAGAAGACACAGATCATGTCTTGTTTAGAGGAAGAAGAAGAAGAAAGAAAAAAAAAGATGATGCACATGCGTACATGTTGGAAGACTTTTTGCACATGGGTGCGCCCACTATCCTGTGCCAAAGAAAAGTGTACTATGCACATTTTGGAAAATTGACAAGATTCGTAGATGTACAACATGCTGATGGATCATGTGCACTGGAAAATACTTTGTGATATGATTTTTTCGTGGATAAAATTTGGCCAGCCAACTTTTCGGCAAGCCTAATAATTAATGAAATTGGCAGTGGACTGGTTGGTACCCCATCAATGTGTAGCCACAGTTGCTTTGCGGAAAATTGGCACCCAACAAACTGTTAGCCCAAGTTGATTTGCCATAATTTAGCGTGTGAATTTAATACTAGACATACTAGCCAAAATTGCTAAAAAGGTTGGCAAATTTTGGCGTGGCCAATGATGGGGTTGCCGAAAAACTGGCACTGGCAAATTTGAGGCTGAAACGAAAACTGTAAAAAGGGAAAATCTGCCGGCACATTAATATTTCTTTTTTTGCAGTTCACAAATGGTGATATCTTTTTTTAGATGTTAGAGCATCTCCAGCATATGCCGATAATCTCGTACTGGAAAACTAGTTTCCGGTATGGTGAGAGCCACGATAATATTACTGGAAATCTAAACGAAAGAGTTCGCGCGAGATTCTGTTCATCCACCACAGAAACATAGTTTATCAAACCACATAGAAACTAGATTTTACATAGAAACTAGAACAAAAGGGCTGCTGCTTGGCCGTCGGTAGACGCTGCGCACACCGCCAGACTAGTTGTTCCTGCACCAAGTTCACGCAGGAAGATGCGCTGGCAGCCCTCCTCCCTCTCCTGGCGCCGCTGCTCCGTTGCGTACTCGAGGCTCATCCGGATGCCACGC
This sequence comes from Poa pratensis, assembly GCA_947311845.1. Taxonomy (NCBI): domain Eukaryota; kingdom Viridiplantae; phylum Streptophyta; class Magnoliopsida; order Poales; family Poaceae; genus Poa; species Poa pratensis. The sequence continues at coordinate 158,938,627 of CAMZMU010000041.1, forward strand.
TCGAGCGACGCTTCGTTGATCACGACGGGCCACTGGTCGGCCGAACGGCGACACTTCTCGGTGCGATGGGTAGATTGCACGGACTTCTCCTTGATGCGCGCCACCAGCTCATCGTAGTTCGTGATTGCAGCGAGCTCCTCCACATCGGCTTCCGTGGTGGGCTTAGTGAGCGACGAAATGGAGCCAGAGTCCTCGGTGGAGGTGAAGTCCTCCAGTGGCGGCAGCGATGCACCGGCCGGAGAAGGCGCACCGCCGTGCATGTGCTCCATTTGGCGTCGGAGGAATGGAATAATTTCTCGCTAGAGCAAACTAACCCTAACGGCAACGGGGAACTAAATCGCGGCAGAGGTAGGGGGGTGGGGGGGGGGGGGCAATCCTAAATGCCCCTGTTACCGATAATATAGGGCCGGAGCCGCCGCTTATGCGCAACCCCGGACAAAAATTTCCGGGCTGGGCTGATATGCGGTGCTTGGCTGTAAAATGGCCCGACCCGCATATCGGCCGGAATTTTCCTGCCCAGGGTTTATTCGGATCTGCTAGAGAAGCTCTTATTCTGGCTTTTTTGGCAAAGGGATCTGCTTTTTTTTTTTTTGAGGAACGGCAAAGGGATCTGCTAGGTGTTGGTGTTTGCAAATCGGTATGGCCCAGTGAACAAGGCGAGACGGGATGTGGCCATCGCTACAGTAATGCTACACATACGGAAAAAACCTACGGAAAAAGCTTACGGGCTGACGTGGAAAACTAACGTGGAAGCCATCGCACTGATCTCTCTTCATTAAATTAAGGAAATTGCTAGCGTAATCCTCGGGAGGCGGCGCCAGTGTCGCGATGGTGGCCGTCCGGCCGTCCCCAAGGAGCAGGGGGAGCACCGGCTGCAGAAGGAAATCCACACGATTCTGTAGGCTCCGCCGCTCCGCGTGACGCGCTTGGGTCGACGTTGTTCACGCGGCGACGACGCACGCCGCAGTGCTCCTGGGAGGGCGCGACATCCACGGCGGCACGGCCAGTGCGACCGGCACCGCGTCGCAGACGCCCGGGCGCTGGACCGAGACGAGCAAGCTGGTCGACGCCGGCGACCCGCCAGCGTTCTCTGCTCGACCTGGCCGGGCGCCACGTCCGCGGCGGCACGGCGGTTCGACCGCAGCGCAGACGCCCGAGGGCTGGAGTGTGGACTAAGACGAGCAAGTTGGTCGACGCCGGCGACCCATATTGTTCGAGTAACTTGCCGTCGGCCCGTAGTCGGAGAGAGAAGGGACGTGCGAGTGATAACTACGGAACGTCCATGGATGGCTTCTCCGGAGGGGCGCTTCCACGTCGGACCCACGTCAGCGCGTAGCTTTTTTCCCGTAAGCGAATTCCCGTAGGTGTAGCATTACTGCCATCGCTATCAGGCCGAGCCCACGGGCTGGGGCCGGGCCGTTTTGCTCGGGGAGAGTGAGAGAGAGAGGTGACTTCTGAGCTCGGTGCGCCATTGGCGCGGTGGAAACGGGAGGAGACAGAGGAGACACCGCGAGCAAGCATGCAGATGGCCTTGAGCTTCCTGCTCTCCCCGCCGTCCCCTTCGCTCCCCAACTCCGCCGCCTCCACCTCGCACCTAGTGTCCCCGCGCCACGGCCTCCGCCGCCGCTGCCCGCCGGAACCTCGCTGCCGCTGCGGCCGCTCGCCGCAGATTGCCTCCACCACCACAAGCAGCAGCTCCGGCGACCGCGGCTCCTGCGAAGACGAGGACGCACCATCCACCGCCGCTCTCCGCCCCCTCGAACTCGACGGCGGCGCCTCCCCCGCGGACAGCCAAACCGGTGAGCCACGCGAGTTCGCTTAACTGACCACTGACGTTATCTCTGAAGACATTCCGTGTTTCTGTGGGTGAGAAATCTCTGGAGAGGGTTGTATTGTAGGAGTAAGATGGTAGAGAATGCGAAAGCAAGTACGGGAGTGCCACAGCCATGAATTTCGACCGACTAGCTTGCTGAATGCCTGTGCCTGGATGTTAGCGAATTGCCCATAGATCCCTATCACGTTATAAGACGCATGATCATTCCTATCACGTTGCCCTCCTGTAGGCAGCGCGGCGCCAAGAGATGAGGCAACTCCGACAGAAGGAAACAGTAGGAATGGGGAATTTGGGAGACGGCAGAAGAATCAGTGCAGCACAGATGGTTCCTCCAGTAGCATGTCCAAGTCAGGTTACTCCAAAGCATTCGGGGTGGATCTGTCCCCTGATAACGTGGCTGTTGCTACTGTTTATTTTGTGCAAGGAGTTTTAGGTCTTTCCAGACTTGCTGTCAGCTTTTACTTAAAAGATGATCTCCAGCTTGATCCAGCAGAGGTATGGCGCTCAGCATCGTTGGTTTCTTTCTGTTGTTATAACTCTTTCTCAAGTCTCTTAAAGTTGAGCATAACCACAGTATGAGTGCATCCAGTGAATTACTCTGTTAGTAGCTTTTTCTTTCTGCTAACGTTTTAAGCCATTGGCAATACCTATTGGCACAGAGATTAAGTTGATTTCTGTTGTCTAGACTGCAGTTATAACCGGTTTCTCAGCCTTGCCATGGTTGGTCAAGCCTCTCTATGGTTTTATCAGGTCTCACCGAAATACCAATTATCATTCATGCTGCACTGTTATGCTATATATACTTAAATTGTGACCCTATAATTTTGTGATTTGCGATGCAGTGATTCCGTCCCTCTCTTTGGATATCGAAGAAGGTCGTACCTCATTCTATCAGGAATCCTTGGAGCCATTTCATGGAGTTTTATGGCAACAATTGTGGATGACAAGTACAGTGCAGCGCTCTCTATTATTCTTGGATCTCTTGCAGTTGCCTTCTCTGATGTTGTAAGTGAGAGCACAAGGAGTATGTTCACAATTTTGTTTTTATTCCTTTGAAGTGATCATCAATGATGCGGTCACAGTAGCTAGTTATTTTATTATTGTTCGTTTTGTGAGTAACTGAAAATACTGCAGGTGGTTGATTCCATGGTTGTTGAAAGAGCTCGAGGCGAGTCACAGAGTACATCTGGATCTCTCCAGTCATTATGCTGGGGATCCTCAGCCTTTGGAGGAGTTGTGAGTGCATACTTCAGTGGTTCACTAGTTGATACTTATGGTGTAAGGTTTGCTCCTTTGCAAAGGAACATAGTACTCCCTCCGTTCGGAAAAGGATGGTTCATTTTTGTGACATCCTTTTCCGAACGGAGGGAGTAAAAGCTAATGAAAACTCTGCATATTACAGCTCACTGATCAGGTGTTTACCTAAATGCAGATTTGTCTTTGGTGTTACGGCTTTTTTACCCCTGATGACATCTGCTGTCGCAGTTCTTGTAAATGAACAGCGTTTGCCTTCAAGGGAGCGTTCCATTTCATTCTCAGGTTCAGGATTAATTGAAAGCTCCAGGCAGCAGATCCGGCAGATTTGGACTGCAGTAAAGCAACCAAACATTTTCTTGCCCACCTTGTTCATATTCCTTTGGCAAGCAACACCTCAGTCAGATTCTGCCATGTTTTATTTTGTGTAAGTTCCACGGACTTGAGATTTGATCATCTTGGTTGCTATGGATTGTTGTGTTAGACATCGTTTTTTATATTCTCTAAACACAATTTTAGAGTCCTAAGGAAAACACAAAGTTTAAGATACTAATTGTGCATTATAGCTGGTCGTTTCATGTTGCATGCATGTAACCTTTTGCTTATCCTGCATCCTCAATTTGAATTGAAGATGTTATGTGGCGTAAGGCAGCCACACCAGGGAAGGGCCATGGCAGGGAAAGTCCCCAAATTTATCTTTATAAATTCCGTAATTATTGTTAGTTAGTTTTGGCAGTTAGATCTCTTAGAGATATTTCTTGATTCCCAAGTTAGTTATTTCCTAAAGTTTGTTAGTTCGGATTAGCCTCCAAGTTTGTAAGCTGGCTATATAATGCCTAGCCGTATCAATCAATAGACAAGCAAGAAAATAGTCTCAATTATCCCTCCCAAAGATTTCTCCCTGCTCTTGTTGTGCGGCAGCCCCCTTTTGGCTGGGCGTCGCACCTCATCTGTCCAGGGCCATCTCGTACCAGCCTTAGGGCTATTATCCTCCCTACCTCGTTCATAACATCTTGCTATCAGATTCAGGTCGGTCATGGCCGCTACCGCTGCAGATCTGGAGAAGATAAACACCACCCTCATCTCCCTCATGAAGCGCCTGGGCGGCATCGACCAGCATATGGTGGACCAGGGCAAGAGGATCGACTCCCTCTATGGTGATCTGCAGTACACCATGCAGAAGGTCCGTGCCCACAATCTGGCTATCCTCAAGTTAGAGAAGGGCACGGGTCAGAGTTCTGGCACCACAGACGACAAGGAGAAGAGATCCGATGCAGTTCTGCCACTGCCTGAAACTGATCTGAAGGCTGCAAACAACTATCCACCACGCTTCTTCAAGATGGACTTTCCTACCTATGACGGGGAAGTTGATCCGCTTGTATGGCTGAACCGATGTGATCAATTCTTTGACACGCAACAGACGCCCTCCACCGAGAAGGTGGGCCTTGCATCCTTTCACTTGACGGGCGATGCACAATTGTGGTACTGACATGGGTATGCCTATCGGGTACCCTACCATGGGGGTACCTGGTGCACGTATCGACTAGGCCCAACTATCAGAGCCTACATGAAGCCCATGAAGGGAGGCCCACGAAGATGGAGTATCCTCCAAGTTTGGCGAAGCAATAGTCGGTTTAGAGTTTCCTTACTTGTAAATCGAGTCGGTTACGAACACCCGGACCCAGCCTATTATTTAAGGACTGGGAGGGCCATCGAACCAGACAACGAACCACCAGAGCCACAAACCCTAGCGAGATCGACATCTCGCCGGGATCCTTGTAACCATCATATTCACAAAGCAATAACAGACAGGCAGGACGTAGGGGTGTTACCTCCACACGAGGGCCCTGAACCTGGGTAAAATCTTTGCCCTGCTTGTCAGCCGACGATACTTCCAGCTCTACCACGTTCTCTCCCCCATATTCATAACCTAGGGACCTTAACCATGGGTCTTGATGAGTCTACCCCTCGTCAAGTGGCGCCGTCTGTGGGAAAGAATAGCGCTGGACTCGAAGTTTCGCCGGTCCCAACAGCAAACGGCAAATCGCCGATCACACCAGCAAACGGCAACTCGCCGATCTCATCTGCAAACGGCAACTCGCCGGCCATGTCAGCAAACAGCAACTCGCCGATCCAGGCGACACACGGCGACTCGCCGATCCACTCGAAAAGCGGCAGCCTGCCCGCTTCACCTGCAAAAAGCGCATCTGCTCTTCCAATGAATTTCAATCCGCACTCGCCGGAGCTTCAGGAGGCGTTTTCCGGCCTTGAATCAGGTTTGAGTTTGACTGTTGGAGCATTCAATTTTTTCGTAAACAATCTTGGCACGCAGGACTCGACAGATCCGCAACAACTGGCGCTGGGTGCACTCGAGGCTCCGTCGACTGCTGCCCCATCGTCGATTCCTGAAGCCTGCTCGCCCGCAACAACCATGTCGACCGGCGAGCTCGACAGGTTCATGATGACGGAACTCCAAGGCGAGGAGGCAGAATCAGCATACAACACAAGCAACATCGACTTCAACCTACCACTCGACGAGAGTTTCGACTGCGGGATCTCCCTCGATGACTTCTACGAGCCCGCGATTCATAACGACAACAACGTCGACTCGGAGATCTTCACCAACACCAACCTCGACTCAGAAATCCATAATGGCTTCGCCAACACCGAGATGAGCATAGATGATGAGCACATCGACAACGAGATTCGCCTCGAAGATCTACTCGATGAACACACTGGCTCTGACATGAGCCTCGACGGCGACGTCGAGTCCATGACTGGAATCGACAGCACATACACCTGTCCTCGGGTCACGCCCCATCAGGTCTACGTGGCCTTCACCGCAGAATCATCCGCAGACGCTGCCGCTCGCAGGCCTGCACAATTCCCATGCACGGTAACCATGCCGGATGGGGTCACAACCTTGACAATCACGGAGGAGATGGCAGCAAAAGCAGATAAAGTCATAAAGGAGTGCACAATGATGCCACCAAATTCCACCCCAGAGGAGATGTTGACCTTCCAGTACTTCAACTGGCAGGAGTCAATTCGACTGCAAAACTACCGAGCGACGCTCGAGGAGCGCAAAAGGCAAGCCAGCCTCTCGAGTGCCCGAAGAAGGGAGCAATCCCTCGGGTCCACACAGCAACCAACCCCTCGACCTAGGTCGCGGTTGGCAAGCCTTCCAGAACATGAAAGGGTAGCAATCACCCGTAACCTGTCGTTCATGACAGAGGACGCTAACGGAATCCCAGTGCCCAAAACTGCTGCGGGTGCATTATTCTCCGTAGGTGCTTACCTCAAGGCAATACAACCTCCGGCGAATGACCCTAACGCAGCCCTGCATCGCCAACAACTCAAATCGCTAGCTCTAGCGGCACAGGCTATGCAGCCAGAAGACAAAACTCCAGCAAGGATCGCGATCGCGACATAGTCGACTCACGACACGCAGCACATCATCGCAGTGGTCGCAGCCACCACTCGGATGAAGGAAGGAGAAGCACGCGCCGGCACAGGTCCAGCAGAAGCAGATCTCGAAGATCCTATAGCAGCGATTCATACTCTGATCGCGAACCAGAGCCATGCGGAGCATTGTGCTTCACTCGACGCATCCGTGAGACGCGGATGCCCAAACGGTTCAAGTTGACAGGCGAACAACCCAAGTACAACGGTCGCCAAGAACCTTCTGGGTGGCTAGAAGATTACAGACTCGCCGTGGCATGCCAGCGTGGCACGAACACCACGGCGATGCAGTACATACGACTTATGCTCGAAGGAACTGCCCGCGACTGGCTCAAATCGCTCCCTCCATCATCATATGACTCGTGGGATGATTTCCGCAGAGACTTCATCAAAAACTTCGAGCCTCTGTGTGAGCGCCCGAAGACATTCGAGGAATTAAGGACATGTACTCAACGATCAGACGAGTCGTTGAGATCATACATACGGCGGTGGACCGAAATACGCAATTCGGTTGGCAAAGTGTCAGAAGACAGGGCCATGGATGCCTTCATACAAGGTCTCGCCAGGAAGGACTTCAAAGAGGCACTTGGTCGTGAAAAGCCAACCTCCCTGGCTGACCTCATCAAAGTTGCGACTGAGTGGGCAGATGGAGAGGATTCTGTACGCAGATCCCGTGCTTCCCCAACACGCGACAACTACGAAAGCGGCAGTCGAAGCCGCAGAGATTCATACAGAGAAGATCGCAGGCGTAAACGTCCAGACGTCCTTACGACGATAACAGACCCGAGTTCATGGCGGCTGGATACACACAGCCAAGGGAGGACCAAGATAGAAGCAATCGACGCTCGGATGATCGACGGACAGTCGAGATCGCGAGCAGCGGAGCGACAGCTACAAAAGGCAAGAATGGCGCAAACGTAGCGACGCAAAACCCGAGCGGTCATTCGAGGAAAAGATGGACGACTGGTGCAGATTCCACCTCTTCAAGGGGGACGACGGAAAACTACGCTCCAATCACACCCTAAGGAACTGCAGGGAATTCGACCAAATGGCGACTGACTACATGATACGACTCAAGAGGAACGGCCCAGCACCTGCTCAGCCCACGCCTGCACCCGCACCACAGCCGAACGCTGTGCCCGCTCTCATGGCGCCACAGCCGCCGCCCCGCCACCACCACAGCCTGCTCCAGGCGCAAACCTCGCAGGTGCCATACAACCCGTACTACGGGCGGAAGATGATCAATATCCACAGCCCCACGGGCAGATGTACATGATACAAAAGGGTCGCCCCTCCAACAGGCAGCAAAAGCTAATCACTCGACAGGTGAACATGGCTGTCATGGCACCTCCAGCCGTGCCCGAATTTCTGAAGGGATCGGAAACCATCATAAGCTTCAGTCGAGAGGATCATCCCCCAGCTGTAGTTCGACCAGGGCATGCGGCTCTGGTACTCGACGCGCAAATAGGAGGCTACGCCATGACCAAGGTCTTCATGGATGGAGGCAGCGGCATAAACATCATCTTCGCGGACACGCTCCGCAAAATGAACAGGTCAGTCGAAAACCTCCCAAAATCTTCAAATACCTTCCACGGTATCGTTCCTGGCAAAGCAATTAGCCCAGAAGGCACCATACAACTCGACGTTACGTTCGGGGACATAAGCCACTTCAGGACAGAGTCGATTGAGTTCGAGGTCGTCGACTGGAAATCACAATACCATGCTATTCTTGGTCGCCCGACGTTTGCTCGATTCATGGCGGTGCCACACTACGCGTACCTCACGCTGAAGATGCCAGGACCAAAGGGAGTCATCACTGTCCGTGGAAACTTTCAAAGGTCCGATGCTTGCGACCGCGAGTTCAGCAAAATCTCCGAGATGTTCGGGGTGGAGAATCACTCGCCGACTTAGCGATTACCAACGACCGCACACTCCTTCCGGAGCATAAGAAGTTGGCAGTCGACAGATCCTTCAATGCTACAAATGACACAAGGTCGCATCAGGTGCACCCGACCGATCCGTCCAAGACAGTCAACATATCTTCGAGCCTGCCTATCGCATAGGAAGGCGCGCTCGTCGAATTCCTCCGTGAGAACTGGGAAATATTTGCGTGGTGTCCAGCCGACATGCCAGGTATTCCCAGGGAATTCGCCGAGCACTCTCTCCAATTGTTTCCAGATGCAAAGCCAGTCAAGCAAACGATGCGTCGAATCTCCGGCCCAAAGCGAACCGCAGTCGAATCTGAAGTCGACCGGTTACTCGCAGCAGGATTCATTAGGGAAATCAAGAAATCACAATGGGTGGCCAACCCCGTACTCGTAGAAAAGAAGCATACAGACATCCTTCGGATGTGCGTGGACTTCACAGCGCTGAACAAGTGCTGTCCAAAGGATCACTTCCCGCTACCCCGAATCGACCAGATCGTCGACTCCACCGCCGGATGCGCACGACTCTCCTTTCTGGATGCTTACTCAGGTTATCACCAGATAAGGATGAAGCAAGAAGACGAAGAAAAAACGGCGTTCATAACCCCACTCGGGGTCTACTGCTACACAACTATGCCCTTTGGGCTCAAAAACGCGGGTGCAACATACCAGCGCATGATGCAGGACTGCCTCAAAAAGCAAATTGGACGCAACGTCCAGGTCTACGTGGATGACATTGTCATTACCACAAGGGAAGAACACACACTACTCGACGATTTGAGGGAGACGTTCGCAAACCTCAAACGCTTCCATATCAAGCTCAATCCTAAGAAGTGCACGTTCGGCGTTCCAGCCGGGCAGCTCCTAGGGTACCTAGTCTCTGCCCGTGGAATCGAAGCAGACCCGGAGAAAATACAGGCCATCCTCACAATGCAAAGGCCTTCAAAGCTTCACGATGTGCAGAAACTAGCAGGACGAGTAGCAGCGCTCAGTCGATTCATCAGCAAACTGGGTGAAAAGGCTCTACCATTCTATCGACTGATGAAGAAGGCGGACAAGTTCGATGTAACACCCCGGCCACCCCCGGGCCGGGCCTGTCACCCCTGGCAGCTCTCTAGGATCTCCAGACTGGCCCCACAGATCAACACTAGTCTTTTCTGCGCACTTTGTCCTCACTCGTGCGCACCCGGGAACTAGTTCCCGGTCGGTCACCCATCCTTGGAGTGCTCCGGGCCAAGCACGCTTAACCTCGGAGTTCCTTCCAGATGAGCTTCCGGAAAAGAAGTTGCAACTTATTGATATGAGTATTCTATTAATCCTGTTAAGCCCTGAGCCAGGATCTCACATCCTTCCCCCCTTAGAAGACCGACGCCTCGTCGGTCAGCCCCCAGTCCAGGAACTTCCCCTCTTGGTACACGTCTGTGCGTCCAGTGCCGGCACATGCTCCACATGTCCGCGCCCCTGACCCGCACACGCCCGTGTTGCCGCGAAGGTTGGCTCTGATACCAAATTGTAACACCCGGCCACCCCCGGGCCGGGCCTGTCACCCCTGGCAGCTCTCTAGGATCTCCAGACTGGCCCCACAGATCAACACTAGTCTTTTCTGCGCACTTTGTCCTCACTCGTGCGCACCCGGGAACTAGTTCCCGGTCGGTCACCCATCCTTGGAGTGCTCCGGGCCAAGCACGCTTAACCTCGGAGTTCCTTCCAGATGAGCTTCCGGAAAAGAAGTTGCAACTTATTGATATGAGTATTCTATTAATCCTGTTAAGCCCTGAGCCAGGATCTCACATTCGAGTGGACGCCAGAAGCTGAAGCAGCCTTCACAGATCTCAAGCGGATCCTCACAAGCCCTCCGATCCTCGTCGCACCTAAGGAACGGTAACCACTCTACCTGTATGTCTCGGCTACAAACAGGGTGGTGAGCACCGTACTGGTAGTCGAACGCATGGAGGAGGGGCACATACAAAGCATACAACGTCCAGTCTACTACCTGAGCGAGGTTCTCTCCATATCAAAACAGCGGTACCCGCACTATCAAAAGCTGGCATATGCTGTATTCATGTCCTCAAGGAAGTTGACACACTACTTCACCGAGCATCCGATTACCGTGGTAAGCAACTCAGCAATCGGTGATATCCTCACAAACCCCAATGCAACGGGTCGAGTGGCAAAATGGCTCATCGAGCTGGCTCCAAGAGACATCAAGTACGAGCACCCGAAGGCTATCAAAGCACAAGTCCTACCCGACTTCACAACCGAGTGGATAGAAGCCCAATTACCTGGAGCACCAGACGTGTCCAATTCCTGGACCATGTACTTCGATGGTCCAAGAAACATGAAGGCGCAGGCGCAGGCGTCATCCTCATATCACCAAAAGGGGACAAGCTGCGTTATGTTTTGCAGATGGGATTCAAATACCCTCCAATAACGAGGCTGAATACGAGGCTCTGATCCATGGCATGCGGATGGCAAAAGCACTTGGGTGCACTCGATTGATGATCTACGGCGACTCCAATCTCGTGGTGCAGCAAACAATGAAGGCCTGCGACGCAATCGCGGACAACATGATCGCTTATCGCGACCTGTACAACAACTGGAGGGCAGCTTCGAGGGCTGCGAGTTGAGGCACATAGGAAGGGAAAGCAACGAAGAAGCAGACATGCTAGCCAATCTTGGCTCAACTGGCGCACAAATTCCACCTGGTGTCTTCCTCGAGCGCATCGAACACAGATCTATCAAGGAGAAACGAGAGCCTCCTCCGTCGACTACGCCACCCAAAAGCAAAATGCCTAGCACAGAGGACCCCCCTGTCGAGGTATTCCTCATTGAGCCAACCTGGACTCAACCTTTTCTGGCTTACATACTCCGTGGCGAGCTACCAGATGACATAACCGAGTCCCGACGCGTGACTCGAAGATCAAAAGCATACACCGTTATCAACGGCGAGTTATACAAGCGCAGCATATCAGGTATGTTCCAAAGATGCATCGCATTCGAAGATGGCCAAGCCATACTTCGAGACATTCATGCAGGTACCTGTGGGCATCACGCCAGCAGTCGATCACTCGTAGCCAAAGCCTTTCGCGCAGGGTTTTACTGGCCTACAGCACTCAAAGACGCGGAGGACATAGTCAAAAGGTGCGTCGGCTGCCAGAAATTCGCAACAAGGCCGCACGCACCCGCATCGGCGTTGAAGACTATACCGCTGGCCTGGCCTTTCGCCCAATGGGGGCTCGATATGGTTGGGCCACTCAAAAAATCATCGCATGGCGGGCATACTCACCTACTGGTGGCAGTCGACAAGTTCACAAAGTGGATCGAGGCGGTCCCCATCACAAATTCGACTGCTACTACGGCAGTCAACTTCATAAAGAGCATCATCTATCGCTTCGGTGTCCCAAACAGTATCATCACTGATAACGGCACAAACTTCACGGCTGAGGAGTTCAAAACCTTCTGCAAAGAGCAGGACATTACGCTCAACTACGCATCCGTGGCGCATCCACAATCCAATGGCCAAGTCGAAAAGGCCAATGGACTTGTGACGAGTGGGATCAAGAAGCGCCTCCTGGTGCCACTCAAAAGAGCTGCGGGTGCTTGGGTCGAAGAACTACCATCTGTGCTATGGAGCCTACGCACAACTCCCAACACTTCTACGCAGTTCACCCCATTCTTCATGGTCTATGGTGCAGAGGCAATTCTGCCATCAGACGTAAGGTTCAATGCGCCACGAGTTGAAGCATACAATGAAGAAGACGCGGAAGAAGCACTCGAAGACGCAGTCGACTTGCTCGATGAGGCGCGCGACACGGCCTTGGCCCGCACAGCTGTTTACCAGCAGGACCTTCGCAACTACCACAGCCGTCGACTGCGCACCAGGTCCTTCGTCGTTGGTGACCTGGTTCTTCGACTGAAGCAAAAGAAGGTGCACAAGCTCGCTTCCCCATGGGAGGGTCCCTTCATCATCACGGAGGTCCTTGGTGGAGGCGCATATCGACTGAAGCACGCGAAGACAGGCGAACTCTCTCATAATCCTTGGAACGTTGCGCATCTGCGCCGTTTCTACGCATAAAGTGCTCACAGTCATACAATGTAATAGGCTATATGTCGGATGGCTGCAGGTTTCAGACGCGCTCTTTTCCTTACCAGGGTACCTAAGGGGACTGGAAGGTTTTTAATGAGGCGGCCTGCAGCCTAACATTCAAAAGAGGAATAAAATCAATGTTCCTTCGACTTCTTTGTGGTACTACCGCATAATTCATACCTTAACCGCACCCGAAACCCTCGGGGGCTGTGTTATCGATCAAATGAGCTCTCGCTCTTGCAGAAACACAATGCCTTAGCCGCACCCGAATGCTCGGGGGCTGCGTAACAAGGATCCAAACAAAGAACACAAAAACTCTGCAGCCGCACTCGAATACTCGGGGGCTGCACAGTCATTGGTTCACAACCAACCATATTTCACAAACCCCGCTCGACTGACTCGGGGGCTCGAAAAAAATCAAAGTATACAAACTATACAATATACAAAGAGTCAAAATTACACTCGGGGGCTGCCCCTATACAAAAATTGCACTCGCAAACTATTCTAATCCTCAGGCTCGTCCTTTACGGGCAGCTCGGGACCGCAAAGCTGTTCGCGAGTGCACTCGATTAGTGTCTCCGCAGCTTGGATTGTGTCATCCAGGTCTTTTTGTTCGAGAACTCTCCGGCTGCAGGTGTCCGCAACACCAACCTTGGTTTTCGACTACGCATATACGCCATTGCAGCGTTGGCTCCAATCACAAGTTTCTGAGACAGCAACTCTCGAATGGGATTTGTTTGGCGAAGATGTTCAACACAGCACGAATCCCTTGTGGTTGTGGCCCCGAAGGAAAAAGAGTCTCGTTCAGGCGAATAAACGCTGCCCGGCATAACTCCAGCAGTTCAGCACTTCGCCAGACGCGATCCTTCAGGGTGGCGAGTATGCGGGCATGGTACCTATCAAGCCAAAAGTGTTGACGCCCAGTCGTAGGGTCGTCAACCACGCTATCCAGACGCCCTTCCACGCGAATCTTTTCAGCCTGGAAGTTGTCGACAAAGCCTACAAACACGGGCACACAGTCAGATCAAAAAAGGCAAAAGCTACGCAAAAAGCTTGTAAACAGAGCAAGACTCGAACTTACACTCGAGTTGCCTGTTCACAAGCTCCATCTCCCCGAGCACATAATCCTCGCGTTGGGTGGCCAACGCGGGTCTGGCCCTCAATCGACTCAGCTCAGCCTGGGCGTCCTTCAGATCTTGCTCCATTCTCACAAATTTAGCCTTCATATACTCCATCACCTTGGCATCATTTGCCACCTGACCCTGGGATCGGGTGGTGATTGGAGCCTGCGAGGAACTAGTCGCAGTAGCAGGTTCTCGTGACTGTTCAAAAGCATAATCACAAACACAAAGTTTGTGTCAGAAGCTAAACTCATGTCATAAGCATACAACTCTTCGAGTGAAAGGCATTAGCAAAAGACTGCATAAACAAGGTAGCATAAACAAAGCGCAGACTCGCGCAGTTCAGAAGGTATCATTACAAGGCATAAAAAAGCAAAAGGGTACAGCTACCCTAAACCTAAGATTTCGATTTCCTAAGCAGACGATTGGCAGTCTCGAGTGCCCGGCGCTCCATGGTGTTCATAAAAACTTCGGCCAGTCGCGCGGCGGCTCCGCTCACCCCCTTCAGGAAATGGGCTTCCCATCTGGCTTCTGAGGGAACGCAGACAGTGCTGCCTCATAGTCGCAATCTATCCCATGTCCCATAAGAAGCTTGATGGTGGACTCGGATCCGCGTACCGTGTTGGCGCGAGCGAAACCCGCCATGGTGGACGTCCCGGGGCCAAACACGTTGGCGAAGTCATCCACCGTCGACGGCACACGCCAGTCGGGAACACCACTTGGTATACAGCGCCAAGTGTGCTCGTCGATTTGGCGAGTGCTTCTTTCGCCTGGTTGCATAGAGCGCCTAAGCCGCCCACAGCCTGTTCCAGCGAAAGATCGTCACTCGCCACGTCCGCAGAGGCCGGTGCGCCAACAGCTTCTGCACAATTCAAAACAGGCATAAGTCATTTTATGACACTCGACAGTTATATCGTCATATCAAAAGGAGAAAAGATTACTCACCTCCCATGACCTGCGCGAGTGCCGCGAGCTGGTCAGCATATTCTCGCTCGCGTGCAGCGGCTGAGTTGGTGGCGGCAGCCAGCTCTTTCTTCGACTCTTCGCGCTGCGCGGCGAGTGCGTCTTCCAGCTCCTTCTTCTCGCCTGGCCCAGCAAATCACGTGCATTCAATACTCGACAAAATCAAGCATTGCAAAAAGAAGTTCGGCAAAACAAAAGCAAAAAGAACTCACGACTGAGCCGCTCGAGCTCGGCGCGCATGGTGTCCCTCTCCTGCTCCACCTGGACATAAGCCTTGGCAGAATCTGCCAAGGTGTGGTAGAAGGGCTGCAAAGCGCACGGATTCAGCAAAAATCCAAAATTCACAGACCTACAACTAAACGGGTCAAGCAAAAAGTTACTCACGTGGTTCATCCACGGCTCAGGAGCCGCGACTGATGTCCCGACATCTGGAGTTGCCGCCTTGGCTGTCTCAACGACAGCGTCAGTGGCCATTGGCTGGGCAGCCTCGTTTCCAGTCGGTGCAGACTTCGAGTGCTCCAGGGTCGGAACATTTTCGACTGGAGGAGTCCCAGGCTGATTGTTTTCAGCACTGTGGGCAACACAACAAAGCAAAAAGATGGTCAGCACAAAATGTGACAGCACAAAATTCTCATACTCAAAAACACACATACCTGTGCTCCTCATCTTCCTCATCTTCGGAGTCGCCAAAAATTGGTCCTCCAAAGGCTGGGGTGCCACTCGACTGAAGCGGAAGAGTCGAGCTTGTTGAGCACGCACGCAAAGGAGCGGCTTGGAAAACAGGTGGTGAACCTGATTCCTCGTCATCCTCCAAAACCTGCTCCTTCGCGGGTGAACTTGCAGCAGAAGGCGCCTTCTTGGCCAGTCGACGCCGCTTCGGTGGCGCGGTATCGACTTCTTGGTCAGAGGGCCTTATCTTCAGACTGGACTTCTTCTGCTGCTTCCTCCTCGACCTCCTCCAATGAGAAGTGGTGGCAGAAGGGATGGGTGATGATCCCCTTTCGGGTCCACCACCTGTGCTGTGTTTCTTCAGTCTCGCCATTTTCAGGCAGAGGAGGAAGGGAGGCAGCAGTCGAGTGACCCTGCATAGCATACATCACAATTGCAAAGTCAGAATCAAAAATCGCATATCGCAGAACATGCGAGTGGCAAACTCTTCATTGCAAGCAGGCTATAACATATACATACCTCAAGCAAAGGGTTCTCCAACCCATATGGTGCAACAGGGCAGTCGACGTTGCAAGTGTCGCCTGTCGTCAAGTTGGTGATGTGCCGCACATGCGTCAGCAGCTCACTCCTTGAAAGCTCCTCTGGGTTCATTCGGGTGATGTCACCCGCGCCTTCATACTCCCACATGGGGTGCGCTCGGGCACGGATGGGCCACACCCGCCTCTTCACAAAGGTGGCGATCAAATGGATGCCTGTGACCTTGTCCAGCATGCCTCCGATCCGAGCCAGCAAAGGGCTTGCCTCCTCCATTTCTTCGGCTGAGAGTTGGTGATCCCACGCCTTGGTCCTGGTGAAAGCAGCAGTCGAGAAAGGGGCGGCTGCATCCTGCTCGACAGTCGCATAAAACCACCCTTCCTCCAGCCTTGAGCGGAGTCGACGGTCTTCAGGCGGAAGTAGCGGGTGTCGCTGCGCACCTGGATTCCACAGCCGCCAACAGGGTAGGTGCGACCACCTCCTCTGTTCGGCCGTACCATGAAGATGGCTTTCCACAGCGCCCAGCTGGGTGCGACGCCGAGGAAGCACTCGCACAGCGTGATGAAACACGCGATATGCATAATGCCATTTGGGGTGAGATCATGGATCTGCACCCCGTAGGCAAAAAGAAGACCACGAACGAAATCGTGGAGGGGAAGCGAAAAGCCCCTAGGCAAAAACTCCGCAAAACAAACACGCTCGTTGGCGCGTGGTTCGGGGAGTACCTCCTTGGGCGACGGCGCGCGGACGGCGAGCTGCTCCGCGGGTGGCAGATACCCCTGCTCGCGGAACTTGACAATGGGCGTCCTTGATGGTGGACTTCGCCCAGTCCCCGCTGCCCTTCTTCAGCGCGGCGGATGCAGATGTACCCGCCACGGCCTTCTTGCCCTTGGCCGCATCGGTCGCGGCGGCGGCGGCAGCACCACGCTTCGCACCTCCACCTTTCGCCATTGCTACAGTGGAGGAGTGTGGGGCAAAGAACTTGGGCGCAGAGCAATGGAGGGGCAGCGAGGAAGGAGACGAGGGGCGGCGCAGGGAGCAAATGGCAAGTAAAAAACTTGCCAGCGCCGTCCCCCTATTTACCACAGATCACAAAAACGATCGCAGCCGTTAAAACAAATGCATACGCTCCGCGCGAAATCTGGCCATACACGTGGCAGCCCGGAGAGCAACCGTCGCCGGCCACTCCGCCCACTACGCACGAGAATCCAGGAAACCATCATCACGCCCCGTGAAAATCGCGCCAGAACGGTCAAATCAAGTCCACGCGGCGTCATCCCTGGTCAGCTCTGCAAAACGGGCCCACAAAACAGGGTCACGTCTTATCAAAGCCTCTCCAAGCACGCCACCGCTTGTCAGAGATAGCAGTCGCAAAATGCGTCATTGCTGACGTTGTTCTCTCTTTCACAACTGGCATAAAAGTCACTCGATGATATCTTCGGGTGGTCTCTCGCATAAGTCTCGGTTGGTTTTTTAGCAAAGTCATAGAGGCCAGTCGAAATTCTTTCGACTGCAGCATCTACTCCCATCGGGAGCGTATCAAAAAATTTCTTTGACTAAAATGTGCAGGGTAAAAGATTTTGAGATTATCCTCCATTGCAAGCAATAAAGCACAATCTCGGGGGCTACTCCCATCGGGAGCGCTGTCGCGCACCCGATAGAATAATGGCAAAATACAGTCGACAAACATTCGACTAAGTTCATAAGCAAAATCACACTCAAAATATTCCCGAGTTGATCCGACGATCCTTGGATGCTGCATGCATAGTGCAAAGGTAAGACCCGCGATCAGTCGAGCTGGGCTAAGGACCGCTCCAGCAGCGTTATCCTTAAATTTCCGTGTCAGCAGACATGATGAAATCCCCGACGGACGCGTTGGGTTGATTCAAAATTATACTGCAGTTCGATTCCGTAAGACCTCAACGGCTGTTTCGAGTCTGTCCAGTTTGTTCCAGATTCGAGTCCGGGGACTCGAGTTTGATTGAAAGCTAGTATGGTTTTGCCACAAATGGTAGTTAACCGGCCCCGATCCGTCGTGTGTGCCGGGCCTGCTAAGCTAATATCCCTTGACTATCATAAGCAAAAACTCATAGTCGATGAAACACTCGACATAGCTAACATGTGCTATTTCATAAGAATTCTAAATGCAGATGTAAAAAATATAACGTGCATGATGTATGAGTCCATGCCCGACTCTTCGAATCAGACAAGTACTCGGGGGCTACTGACATGGGTATGCCTATCGGGTACCCTACCATGAGGGTACCTGGTGCACGTATCGACTAGGCCCAACTATCAGAGCCTACATGAAGCCCATGAAGGGAGGCCCACGAAGATGGAGTATCCTCCAAGTTTGGCGAAGCAATAGTCGGTTTAGAGTTTCCTTACTTGTAAATCGAGTCGGTTACGAACACCCGGACCCAGCCTATTATTTAAGGACTGGGAGGGCCATCGAACCAGACAACGAACCACCAGAGCCACAAACCCTAGCGAGATCGACATCTCGCCGGGATCCTTGTAACCATCATATTCACAAAGCAATAACAGACAGGCAGGACGTAGGGGTGTTACCTCCACACGAGGGCCCTGAACCTGGGTAAAATCTTTGCCCTGCTTGTCAGCCGACGATACTTCCAGCTCTACCACGTTCTCTCCCCCATATTCATAACCTAGGGACCTTAACCATGGGTCTTGATGAGTCTACCCCTCGTCAGGTACCAACAGTACAAGGGTGCCCATGGACCTCCAACCTGGCGCCGCCTTACTGAATTAATAAATATTCAGTTTGGGCCACCATCCCGCAGCAATGCTCTAGGAGAACTCATCTCTTTCAAGCGCACAGGAACTGTGGCAGATTTCAACAAGAAGTTCAATGCACTCTTGTGCCGAGCGCCGCAACTTCCGGAGGATCAAGTGGTTTCCATCTACACCACTAACCTGCAGGATCCTTTGCAGATGGACGTGGAGATGTGGAGACCGGGCAGCCTACTGGACGCCATGAGTTTGGCACGCTCCTGTGAGCGTCGTGCATAATGGACGCCCCCGACAGCTCAGCAACTAGCACCAGATGTTTACCAGCCATGCCCAGACCTCAGTGCACCACCTGCACCTGCTATTCCAGCAGCACCACCTCCAGGAAAGGTGACAATAGCAGCACTAGCAAACCCACCACGGCGCACACTGTCACTGGTAGCAATGGCAAACCGGCATGAACAAGGCTTATGCTACAACTGCGATGAGCGTTTTGTGCCTGGCCACCGCTGCAAGAAACTTTTCGTCCTAGAGATTGATCCGGATGCAGTGGATGACGTTGAAGACGCCCATTAGTCGAGCTCGAGGACGAGCTGTTTAAAAAGGGGGAAGAGATGTTATGTGGCGTAAGGCAGCCACACCAGGGAAGGGCCACGGCAGGGAAAGTCCCCAAATTTATCTTTATAGATTCCGTAATTATTGTTAGTTAGTTTTGGCAGTTAGATCTCTTAGAGATATTTCTTGATTCCCAAGTTAGTTATTTCCTAAAGTTTGTTAGTTCGGCTTAGCCTCCAAGTTTGTAAGCTGGCTATATAATGCCTAGCCGTATCAATCAATAGACAAGCAAGAAAATAGTCTCAATTATCCTTCCCAAAGATTTCTCCCTGCTCTTGTTGTGCGGCAGCCCCCTTTTGGCTGGGCGTCGCACCTCATCTGTCCAGGGCCATCTCGTGCCAGCCTTAGGGCTATTATCCTCCCTACCACGTTCATAACAGAAGAGAATGCATGCGATGCTACAGTTCAGTAGTCAAGAATTAAGAGTGCTGGAGTCATAAGCTGCCTTCCTGGTTTCACCATTAAATAATAGTCAATTGGATATGCATGAGGTATAGGAGCCACTATTAGTAATCGATTCATTTTCCATGGGGTATATTGATTATGACATATCAAAGTAACTGAGTTGTTTGTATGCTTCTTTCTGAAGTAATATATTCGTACTTAGTAAGTTATGAATTATGAGATTAAAGTTGTTTTTTGTTCACTGAATACATTGCATCATTTTGCATATACTTTAAGCAAATCGTGTAAAACTCTAAAGACAAAAGGGAAAACATGACTGTAATATTTACTTGTATATGCATACATTAGAATTATGAGATTAAAGCTGTTTTTGTTCACTGAATACATTGCATCGTTTTGCATATACTTTAAGCAAATCGTGTAAAACTCTAAAGACAAAAGGGAAAACATGACTGCAATATTTACTTGTATATGCGTACATTAGAATTTTGTGTGGTTGACACCTCTTGAAAATGGCTGTTTTTCATATGTCACTTCTGATGAATTTCAGCACAAATAAGATTGGTTTCACTCCGGAGTTTCTAGGGCGTGTCACACTCGTTACGTCTGTTGCATCCTTACTGGGCGTTGGAATATATAATTCGTTCTTGAAGGCAGTCCCACTGAGAAAAATCTTTCTCGCGACGACGATTTTAGGTTCTGCCCTTGGAATGACACAGGTCCTCTCTCGTGCTTATTCTGATAGTGCCGCTATAATCATTGTTTTCAAACATGCTTAGTAGTTAGTTGTGTCATTCCAGGTTCTTCTTGTTACTGGGCTTAATAGGGAGCTTGGGATAAGTGATGAGTGGTTCTCCATTGGTGATTCCTTGATTCTTACAGTCCTTGGTCAGGTATGAAACACTGTTGCAATAACTAGTTTATTCGAGGGCTAACCATTTGCTTGTTGGTGATACTTGGTATTTTGCACCTGGTCTTGGACAGGTTTGCGCTCCTTAAAACACTTACGATGTTTTTTGTATAGGCCTCCTTCATGCCCGTATTGGTGCTGGCCGCAAGGTTGTGCCCTCTGGGAGTGGAAGCAACACTATTCGCTACTCTGATGTCCATTTCCAACGCGGGAAGCGTCGCCGGTGGTCTGGTGGGCGCGGGCCTAACTCAGTTTCTGGGAGTCACCAAGGACAACTTTGACAATCTGGCTCTGCTGATTGCCGTATGTAACCTTAGTTCTCTGCTCCCTCTGCCTCTCCTGGGCCTCCTTCCAGATGAATCACCAGATGCCAGTAATGAGCAAACATAAGGTAATTGAGTACTCTAGCTTCTCTGAAAGATTAGACACAGAGACAGTTAAATCCTGAATCGCCAATGGGAGATGAGTTACAAACTGGAGCTGACTTTGGGCATTGGTGCAGTGCAGTATTGAGCAGCGCTCCCAGTAGAACATGAAGTACTAGATGATCTCACACCACGCAGCTCTCTCCTGTAAATAAACTGCATTGGCGCAGTGCAGTATTGACCAGCGCTCCCAGTAGAACATGAAGTTCTGGATGATCTCACACCACGCAGCTCTCTACTGTAAATAAACTCAGGCCATCACGGTCATGTTTCATGGTAGTCTACGTGCATTTTGGGTGAGTTATATCTGCATTGTTTTAAGACAAACGTTTTCTCTGGAGAGAGGCGTTTTGGCGCATATTTATTTTGAGATGTAAAAAAAAATGCAAAAGAAAAATCACTCATAGATGATCTCGCACCATGCAGCTCTCTCCTGTGGCTGTAAATCCTATGCTTTCACACGTCGTTTCACTGAAAACTGACATCTTTTGTGGTCTGCGTAAAAAAGACAGAATTTGGTGCTAAAATAAGGCTTTTGACGATTCATTAATTTATCTTTTTACATAGGCCATACAAAACGTTGGTTTTTCGCGAAATGTATTTGTGAAGATATAGAATGTGAATATGCAGTGGTGAAGGACTAAAAAAATGAGATAGGGCAAACTCAAAAAAAGATGATAAGGCTGAAATAGTGTAGAGACATTAACACTATATATCATCCATAATCACTTAATACAATAGAAATATAAACATATTTGTATATAAGTAAAATCTAAAACCATATCAACGTTAAATCTCTACTTCTGATTTTTTTCATAATTTTGTTGATAAAAACGTTTGAATATTCTTCGCTCGTTTTGTCACAACATCAAGTCATCACCAAGCCATCACAAACATCCTTTTGCGTAACTCGATCTTGATGATCTTTGTCGTCAAGATGTCCCTTTCAACTGTTTCGTCACCATCGGTAAAAGGAATGCTAGCTAAACCAGACAATAAACCACAAGAAACATGATAGGTCTTTCAAATATCAAGACAATCTCTCATATTTCAGTTCCCTGCGTATTAATAATGAATAGCTCAACATTTTCTCTTATATGCTTACGCTCATACTTAGACAAATCTTCATGATAAATCTCTGTAAGACTAAAACGAGTAAGGTTATTCACACCAAATCTAGAAATGAGTGTCTAGAGTCACAGGCCAGAGTATTCCAAACAACTCTGGAGATAGCTCATTTAAACAATGGTCAAAATCGGTGATAAAAATATTGACCGAGCTAATACAATTAGACTTTTAGCAAGTAAAATATACAAAGCCAAAATGGAAACATAATATATTGCATAACTAGAGTTGGTTTTTGCCACCCCCATAATTAAGCTGTCCAAAATACACTTAAACACTTCTTAAATATCACACCTAGGACATGTTAAGAGTTGGGTTTTCTTAGATTAAGAATTAGCTATTGCAACAATAAATAGTTGGCTTCCGATTAGACTAGATCAGGCATTTATTTTATGCATGGAATTGATTTTGTGCAGTGTTTACTAAAACATACATAACTTTCTCGTACGGAGTCCGTGTTTAACGTACAACCGTTCATTTTTTTTATAGAAAAAACACGTGAATAAGAATGTTTCGCCAAAATTGGCCACCCTACCTTGGCCTAAGGGAAGCTTCGCCCAGTGAATATGTATCCACGGAATTTTCTTTCAATATTTTGAACTGTATATATGCACCCGGGAGTCAAAATAGTTTTCACGTTTTGTCTGATCTATATTCTAGTTTTCACATGTGCTTGCCCATGTAAGTTGGTTTTCTATTACTAAATTCCGTGGTTGCTCAAAAAAATACAACCGCCGCCGAACTGACTAGACAAGAATCGCAGACTCAACTCCACCCTAGTTCCTGGCCACGCCTCGCGCGCCGATTCGAGACAGCTCCGTCGTCCCCAGGAAATCCGCGACTGGAACCGCCGGCTGTTTCACACGACGTGTATATAATGTACAAGCACCGGCCGCCACTAAGCATCGACGAACTAATTAACCTAAACATCTGTTCCCTGGCTTTGATCACGATGAAGCTAAGTGCAGCGATCGCCTTCATGGGTTTCGCCCTCCTGCTGCTCAACAGCGTCGAGTCTCGTATCGGGCTCGGGCACCACCCACCGGGACAGGGTCACCACCCGCCCGGACAGGGGCACCACCACCACCAGCACTTCCACTTCTTCAT
This sequence comes from Poa pratensis, assembly GCA_947311845.1. Taxonomy (NCBI): domain Eukaryota; kingdom Viridiplantae; phylum Streptophyta; class Magnoliopsida; order Poales; family Poaceae; genus Poa; species Poa pratensis. Next base: position 158,961,814 of record CAMZMU010000041.1, read on the forward strand.
CTTCGGTGACTCCTTCGCCGACACTGGCAACCTCCCCCGGCAGGACGATAGCTGGCCAGTGCTGTCGCGCCAATGGCACTATCCCTACGGCGGCAACGGCCGCTTCTCCAACGGGATAGTCGAGTCCGACTTGATCGGTACGTGACTAGTTCATCATCTCTCTCCTGCGATCTCGTGCATGCATGCATTTTAATCGACGCTCCCTTTCTGCTGTAGCCAAGATGCTGGGGCAGTCGGAATCCCCTCCGGCACACGCACTCGGAGCTCACGCCGGCAAGACCGGCATGAACTTCGCCGTCGGGGGCTCAGGGGTGTTCAAGGTGCCGCAGGAAAAGCCCACCCTCGGCATGCAGGTCGACTCCTTCTTGTCGCTCGTCGAGGACGGAAGCATCAAGAGAAAGCATCTTGCACGCCGATCCGTTGCGCTCGTCGCCGTCTCCGGCAATGATTATGACCGTGTAGGCGCCAGCGGATTCAGGGAAGTAAGTAGATATCTCCAGCACACATGGAACGAGTGAACAATACCAATAACTAACCAACTCGTTCGTCCATTAATCTGCGCCCATGCAAACAGATCACGGCTTGGGTCGAGAAGGTGACGGAGGAGATCGTCGCAAACGTGGCGCGCCTGCAACACATCGGAGTGCAGAAGGTGCTCGTCAACAACCTGTACCCGCTCGGATGCGCGCCGTCGGAGTCAAGACGGACCAACCACACGAGCTGCGACGAGCTGGCCAACCAAGCCGCCTCGCTCCACAACCATCGCCTCGCCGACAAGCTCGCCGACATGGACAGTGTGCTCGTCGTCGACCTCAGCGACGCCTTCACCGGCATCCTGGAGCATCACACCAACGGCGGCGGCGGCGGCGGCGAGGTGGCGCGGCACTTCGCCCACAAACTCACGCCGTGTTGCGAGAGCGTGAACCCCGGTGGGTACTGCGGGCAGCGCAAGGAGGATCTGAGCAACAAGGTCGTTGATATGTACACGGTATGCGACGACCCCGACGAGTACTTCTACTGGGATGACATGAACCCGACGCAGGCCGGGTGGGCGGCCGTCATGACGCAGCTGCAGAGCCCCATCGTTGAGTTTCTCAAGATGGAGTAGTAGCTCTGGACACTGGGCACGAGCTACAGCATTATCATTAATCGCCTTAATTATTTAGTACCATTTTAATTTAACCTGCCATGTTACAACCTGGCAATGGTTTGAAACCTGCACCATACCCCAACCGAACCCACACGAATATTTCTATCAGCCCGACCCCAACTGAACCCGCAAAATTTATTTATCAACTCAACCAAAACCAAACCACTCAATGGTTTGAAACCTGCACCATACCCCAACCGAACCCACACGAATATTTCTATCAGCCCGACCCCAACTGAACCCGCAAAATTTATTTATCAACTCAACCAAAACCAAACCACTCAATCATTGCACCCAGACTGAACTAAAACTGGTGCGCACGCGTGGTTAAAACCATCACTGAAATGGGTTGAAAACCATTCGATCTAACGGGTCAACGACTCAGGCAGGTTTTGCGTCATCGCCAAGCCCGGAGCGCTCCACGATGCGGTGGTGAATTAGCCTCCTCCTCTTTTCCTGCAACTCGACTTCGCCACCGGCCACCTAATGTGCCCTTGTTCTTCAGCTGCTTGGCCTCACTTTCCGTTCGCCGTATCTTCACCTCGCCGGATACCACCTCTTCACCGCCGCCACACTTGACCTTGTGCTGCAGGCCCGCGGACTGCAGCTGCTCGACTGTCGAGAGTTGTAGTCGCAGAGGCGGGGTAGGTGAGCGGCACGCGAGTGGCGGCGACGGCGGCGGTTGCAGAGCCAGGGCCGGCGTGTGCGGGTGAGGCTGCAGCGGTCGCATACGGCCGCCTGTGCGACGGTACTGCGGGCCTCCGCCTTCGAACGCTGCCGAATCACCAGCGGCTTGCCGGACATGAGCAGGAGACGCTCCCACGCCGGCGGCGAAGTCCCTCAGCCCGCATGCGAAGAGAAGGCTGGGCGGCATGGCGGTGTCGCAATAGCTGCACTGGATGCCGGCCAAGTGATCGCGCCGGAGACGACCTGCCAGTTATTGTTGCTGTCGGCGCCGGCGCCGGCGAGCTCCGGCCCCGGCACGTAGAACACCTTCTCTTTCTCCTTGAGGTGCGTCGGACGTCGGCGAGGGGTTGATAGCTCCAGTGCGACTTGTTTCCAACTCAATGGAAGGAGTACGACGTCTTTCCAGACAATAGCCTGCATGCGACGCCTATACGAGGAGAAATAGCCCAGAGGCAACATGGCACTTAAACGCTCGTTAGGTGTTAGGTTTGGGTAACCGTTTGTAAACAGGCGACCGTTAGGAACATTGGGCCCACCACTTGTCCACGTACGCACTGCGTGGGTCCCACCTCAGGTCAGTTAGAAGAGAACCTCGCCCGTCCCCGACCTCCCGACGCCGCCATTGCTTCCCCTCCCCTTTCCCGCATCCTTCTCTCCCTCTTCTCCGGCGACGAAGCGCAGATGTCTGTCTCCTCCGTCGCGCGGTCAAAATGGCCGCGGTATGGTGTTGTGCCGCTGACACGGTGCCCAGACTGCAAACGCCCAGAGGCTCTCAAGCGTTGGGTCAGCAAGACCGACGACAATGGCAATCTTGGGCGCGAGTATGTCAGCTGCTTGAGCAAGAGGCACACCGGAAGGGATGGGCAGGTATAGATCTCAGTTCTTTCGCATCCTTTTGCTTTGATTTCACCGCAATTCGTTTTTGCTCGTCGAATTTGGGAAATTTTGAATTTAGGGTTCATGTTGCAGTTTTCAGATCCTGAAGAAATCTGGCTATTTCGAGTGGATGGATGATTATTTAGAGAGGCTTGTGTTTGAGGGCTACATTGATTCGATGGGGGCCGCAAATTTGCAGCTCAGATTGGGGGGCTGCCGCCGGTAGGCATGGAGATGGGGGAAAGCTCGGAGATGGGTGCGCCTGGTGCTGACAGAGAGGTGAAGAGGAATGCGCGCAATGGTGAACTGCCCGGGCTGCCCTCGGAGTCCGAACTGAACCAGGAACTGAAGAAGATCAAGAAACATCTAAAGCAAATGGTTGATTTGCAGAAGCAAGCAAATATGATGGCTGGTGGATTTTATTGTTGCATCGTTGCTCTGTTTTTCGTTTACTTGTTGATCCGTCGTTAGGGCAGAGGATGCGATCTGTGCGCCATGCCAAGTTCGTGTCACTTAATCGAATGCACGCAACAATTTGTTAAGTTTCTGAATTTGTTGACTCTGTGTTCTTCAGTTAACTTCAGTCGACAGTTGTGTTTTCCTTACGAAAAAAACGTACTGGGCTGCCAGAGTAGATGTTGGGCCGTGACGAGTAGATGTTGGGCCGTGACGTTTCTGAATTTAGCTTATTTCCGGTAAAATAAAAAAACGTACTGGGTTGCCAAAATTTGCATGCATAGAGGCACACATATATGTACATGTTTTAGCTAGTTTGTAACAAATTTTGCTTAGAGGAAATCTTATTTACTTGTTTTAGTTTGTTGTAACAAATTATGCTTTTTCTCTTGTATTTTTGTAGGGAAGTGGTAGCACCCGTTGCCGAGCCCACATGTACTTGTTTTAGCTTGTTGTAACAAATTTTGAATTTTGTTAATAGTTCCATTGTATTAGTCTTTAAATTTTGTTACTTTTATGGCAAATGGCATGTTTAGAAGCTAATGGTTTACTTTTGTTCAAAAATAATTCAAACACGAGCAAACACTATTTTATATTAGCACGGACGAACATTGGGGCATATATACCCAAGTACAAATATTAAATTAACCGACCCACATTACATATATTAAAGAGTGAAACGCACCGGAGGTCACGAAGTTGCGCAGAAAGGAAGTATTGGTCGCCAAGTTGCGAAACGTCAATTATTGATCACAAAGTTGTGGATTTGCCAAACTTTGGTCACTCCGTCACGGCGGGCGTTAAATTGGTGACGTGGCGGACTATTATTTTACAAATACCCCCTTCAAATTTTATTTCTTCTAATTGCTAGGTCCTTCTTTTTTCCCCCAATTTCCTCTTCTGCTCTCGACCAGGGCGGGCCCCGGCGAGCTCCTTCGCCTGTGCTACTCGTGCAGGATTCAATCCCGTCCGCTCTTGAGAAAATCCAACCCAATTCGGCCCTCTCTGTCAAACCCAAAGCACCAAGTTTTTTTCTCACACACAGCTCTGCTCCCCACCGGCTTTGCTCAAGTGGAGTGAGGCAGCTCGTATCGACTGTTTCAAGGATCAAGTGCAAGGATCATGGACGATGGCGCAAGGCCGGCGCCGAACCACAAGACGCACCTCCCGTAATTTACAAGATCCTCTGACCAATTGATTTTCTTTTGTGTGTGCTACTAGCTGTTTTGGTTGATCCTTATGAGAGCCCCGTTTCCATGGCGCAGCCTGCAGGACGCGGACGGCGAGCTCGTGGAGCTGCTGTGGCAGGGCGGGGCCGTCGTGGCGCAGGCGCAGACGCCGCACCGGCGGTGCTCCCAGAGCGTCGGCGCGAGCGGCGTCACCGGGAGGATGCGGCCGCGTGGTTGATCCCGGACGGCGGCAGGGACCTGTACTCGCAGCTCTGGCACGGCATCGGCGACACTGAAGCCCACGGGGACGCGGGCGCGCTCGTGGCGGGGGGCGGCGCCGGGTCGAGCTTCTGCGGGAGCAACGCGGTGACGGCTCCGGCGCAAGGACCTAGTAATTAGAAGAAATAAAATTTGAAGGGGGTATTTGTAAAATAACAGTCCGCCACGTCACCAATTTAACGCCCGCCGTGACGGAGTGACCAAAGTTTGACAAATCCACAACTTTGTGATCAATAATTGACGTTTCGTAACTTGGTGACCAATAATTTCTTTCTGAGCAACTTCGTGACCTCCGGTGCGTTTCACTCTATATTAAACTAACCCATTACATTTGATATAGAGGGCCCTAAATATAGAGGGCCCACCCAAACCCTAACCGCTGGCGCCCCTTAGTCTGCGGGCGCCCTTCCGTCTGCCGGCCAACCGCCGGGGGTTGGTCTACTTCCAGTCCGCCGCCCTGTTCGCCCTCTCGCGGTCGTCACGGGCCCGGGCATTGGCCTCCCGCTTGGCGTCGTCCTCCTTGTCCCGGGACCTCCTGATGCGGCGCCACATCGCCCTTTCCTCCCTCCTCTCCTCCATCATCTCCTCCCTCTTCTCCTGCCTCTTCTCCTTCTTGCGGCGGCGGTTCTTCTCCGCCTCCGTGCGGTTGGCGGCGCGGTTGGTGGCCCTGTCGACGAGGGCGGGGTCGGGGTGGTGGACCCAAGCGGTTGACGCCCACCGCTCCCGCTTCCGCTTGGTAGGTTCGACGGGAACAATGCCCAGCTCCTCCGGCGTCCACTCTGACTCGTACCAGGGCCGAGCCTTCGGGTGGTTGTCCTCGTCGCTGACGGACTCGGGGCTGGAAGGGAGAGAGTACGTCGACCCCATGGTAGAGGGAGGAGGAGGCAAAGGGGCTGGAGAGGGATGAGAAGAGGGAGGAGGAGGCAAAGGCACTATTTAAAGACCCCGGTGAGGTGTGCCCGATGAGGTGTGAATTAATTGGGGTAGATGAAGAAGCAACTGTGTGAAAACGTAAGATATCTAGTTGAAGATGCATGTTAGATGAAGAAGCAACGTTGGTCTCCTCTGCGTAGGACAGGCGTGCATTAAGCGTAGGACAACTAGTAGCTAGTACGTTGCGGTCAAAGCGGTGGCTGCAAAAATAGCTAGGATGCGACGTGACCCTGCATGCGTGCATTAATGCAAAGAGGTGAAAGAGATGGAATCCAAAGTCTCACGCAGACGCATGCAGAAAACGGAGACCGACCGAGGAAGCACGGGGCACAACGGACCAACGCGTGCACTAATGGAAAGAGATGAAAAAATTGCCAAAGTCTGCCCCTCTTTGCATTAATTCTACGCTCGGGGCAGGTGGTGCGACGCGACGCATTTTTCTGAAACGAGGCGTGCAGGGCTACGTCGAGGGCTGGGCTGCATGCACTGACGGAGCTAGAGCAGAGACGGCGTGCAGGGCTGCGTCGAGGGCTGGGTTATACAAAGTAAAAATTATCTTTGGGGTGTCCTGTGCACCCCCTAGGTCTACATGGATCCGCCACTGGCTACATGTCTGCATGCATCGGGCTGGTGAACGGGGCCCACTAGTCAGTGGCCGTTGTTGCATGCAGTTACATTGAGACAAAACACGGAGTCAACCACCCAGTCCATGCACCCCGTCATTTTCAATCGTTTGATCGTAAGGAACGGTGCAGATCGAGCGCAGCCACCGATCCAAACCCGAGCAATTGCAGCCAATCAGAGCGCAGATCGAGCGCAGCCAATCAGAGCACAGTCGCGGATCAGCGGTCACATGCGCACGGATCTAACCCTAGCGCCAGATCTGAACCATCCACGCACGGATCAACGGCAAAGAAGGGGTCGGGGTTTCAGACGGGGTTTAGAGGGGTTTTGAGCTACGAGCGAGGGTATGGCATAACTAATTCAAAAAAAATCAAAACATGCTCAAACCAACGCACATAGTCTTATAATGTTGTATAGCAACTAGAAAAAAATATAAACATAGTTTGCGTCAATTGTTTCGAAAAAGTGTCAAATCAAGCGAAAATTTCAAATGAGCATAATTAATTCAAAAAAATCAAAATGACATGAGACTAGCGCCCTATGTTGTTATATGTGATATAGTTGCTAGAAAAAAATATAAACATGATTTTTGGATAATTAATCGAAAATGGTTTCCACAAAAGAGCTATCTTGTATAGACTTGTTTAGAGTTCACTAATAGAGCGATGGTCTCAAATGAGCATAATTAATTCAAAAAAAATCAAAATGACATGAGACCAACGCCCAATGTTGTTATATGTGATATAGTTGTTAGAAAAAATATAAATATGTTTTTTGGATAATTGATCGAAAATGGTTTCCACAAAAGAGCTATCTTGTATAGACTTGTTTAGAGTTCACTAATAGAGCGATGGTCTCAAATGAGCATAATTAATTCAAAAAAAATCAAAATGACATGAGACCAGCGCCCAATGTTGTTATATGTGATATAGTTGCTAGAAAAAATATAAACATGATTTTTGGATGTTTTATATATGATTTTCTATTAAACCATGTTATTTAAATAAAAAAATAAAAAAATAGAAGAATTATTCAAAACATAATGAAACTTCAGATTTACACTATATAGGTAGAATAGATGTATAGGAAATTAATTTGGCTGATTTAGACAAGATGCCAACAAAAGTTGCTTAGAAACGAGGGCATTTACCCTACCTTTGGAGGTCGTTTCAAACACACTTTTGATGACTATGAGCTTAACATAGCAAAAGGGCTCGGATTGATCAGCTAACATAGCAAAAGAGCTTAACATAGCATGGAAACATCAATATCACAGTACTAATTTGAAATTTGAGGCTAAATTTGAATTACAAATTTCGGTTTTCAGTTCAAATTTGAATTCCAGCCGAAATTCAAATACAAAGACCACAGTACAAATATTATTACATGCCACAAATGTTCAAACACGCCGTGTGCCCTTCCTACCACGCCGTGTGCCCTTCTTCGCACATCTTGTTTTTGGTTCTCCCTCCTCAACACATACAAGTTCACTGAGCATCTTGGTCTTGTTCACGGGCTTCTTGACTGACCTAGATTGGTCGTTCACCTCCTCAAAAATCTCAGTTTCAACCTCGAAAGCAGTTTCATCTGTCTGAAACTGCCAGTTATCTGTCTGAATGTTATCTGTCTGAAACTCCCAGTTATCTGTCTGAATGTTATCTGTCTGAAACTGAGCTGCAAAATCATCGTCTTCAGTGTGCACCTCGACATTCCAAGGTTCACTCTCAAACTCAGCTGCAACATCATTGTCTTCAGTGTGCACCTGGGCATGCCCAAGGACATGCCCAGGTTCAGTTGAACCAAACACAGAATGCACACTTCTCCTCTTGCCACTGACTCGTGCCTTTTTGCTTGCCAGTTATCTTCAGCAACAAATGGAACAAGTGGAACAGGTGGAACAGTTGCAGCACGCTTCCTCCTGAAAATAAAGCATGAAATAGATTTAGTAATTAAAAAAACCAAATAAAAAAGATAACCAAATCAAAAACAAGAACATACTTTGGCTTTTCATCTGGATAGGCGCAATTGGCAGATCCTGCTCTGTGCCCAAGTTCCTGACAGTAAATGCATCTGTTCTTGCTACCTTTTTGAGCCCTTTTGGGCTTGTCATCTTTCTTCTTTTTCTTACTACTCCCACCTTTCTCAAACCAGGACTTAAATCTACTCTGCTTAGGCCTGCCAGCCTTTCTTTTCGTTACAGGAGGACACAATGTAAATTCCAATGGCTTCTCAGGCCACTGTTTCTGATCTGTAAGTGGTGGAATTGGAGTTGCATATGCAGCTTTGAATTTTGCTACCGAATAATATTCATGCAAATATGGGTGCATGTTTACCTTCGGTTGGGAGGCTAAGAAAAGAATGGCATGCTCACATGGTTTGCCGGTGTGTTGCCACTCAAGGCAAGTGCAATCATGCAATTCAGTGTTAACAACTTGCCTCCTACCAGTTTTGCTATCTCTAACTTCAGCACCCCACAATGAAGATTTTTCAACAAACAAATGTGTAAGACTTCTGCTCCTGTTGACCACCTGTTGTACCACGCTGGAAGCTTATCACCTTGCAGACAATCAACTATCTTTCTTCTCAATTCCCACAACCGCATAAGCATGATCCTGAGTTGGTCAACCATGTCATGCACAGGTAATTTTTTTAACATCTTTATCTTGTTGTTGAAACTTTCTGCCAAATTGTTGTTGATATGATCGCACTTAATTGCAGTATTGAAACCTGACCTATACCATAACAGAGAATGGTAGGTGCTCAACCATGAAGCAAAATCATTCTGAGTACATGCAGCCTTTATCTTACCAAGGTGATAGGAATGTGTCTGTGCGGTGTACGATCTTGCTGCTGGCCACATGCGCCCAAATTCATCGCCTCTGAATTTTTTGATCAAATTCATCCACAAATGGCCAAAGCACTCCCTTTTCTCAGCATGGGGGAAAACATTGTTAACTGCATTTTCTAGCCCCTTACATGCATCTGTGTGGATTGCCAAAGGTGACACTAGACCTATACATCTTTTCAACTGCATCATGAACCATGTCCATGAAGCCTCCGTCTCTGACTGAAACAAACCAATAGCAACAGGGAACATCCAATTGTGCCCATCTAGAGCATTGCATGCTGCCAACTGACCACTCCACTTGCCTGTCAAAAAAGACGAGTCTATGCTCAAATATGGACGACACCCTGCCTTGAAGCCATCGATGCAAGGCTTCAAAGCCATAAAAAACTTGGAGAAATAAACTTTGCCAGCCGCATCCACCTCAGTATCTATCTCCACAGTACTGCCAGGAGATCTCAACTCAACCTCTGGTTTAAAGTTGTAAAGCATCCTAAATGTGTTTGCCCAATCACCATATAGATGTTTCATTGCCCTTTGTTTGGCCTTCCACACTGTGGTATAATTCAGTTTAATTGGGTACGTATTTTGCAAGTCCAGTTGCAGTCTCTTGGCAGTAAGGTTAGGTGTTTTGGCTAGCAATGGTTGGATCTTTTCTGCAACCCAAAGCTGTGATGTCATGGTTGATACTGTTTCTGAACTTGTAAGACAAGTATGTTTTTTGGGGATTTGGTTAACCCTGACAGTACTTCCATCAGCCTGCAGTCTAGCAGATATGTACCACTTGCAAGCCCTCTTGCCAGAACCATCAAAACCTCTGCACTTCGCATAAAACTTCTTTCTGTCAGTCCAAACAGTCTTTGCATCAAACTGATGTCTCACTGCATAAGTCTTGAAAGCCATCCTGAACTCTTTCATGTTCGGCCACATCTTCCCCACTCGAATGACAGGGTTTTCCTTGTCATACACATGCACCAGCTCATCATCGTGTTCATCATCTACATAGTCTGCAGCAGCTTCCATCAGTTGTTCATCTACATCTTCAGATAAATCACTGTCAGTCCCATCTTGTTCACCCTGCTCCTCATCCCTCTCATCCACTTCAATGCCAAAAAGTTTGGCCATCTCAGTGTCAGCCATCGGTGCAATGACCAAATCAGTAGGTTCAGGTAGGTCAAGTGCATTCCAATCAACAGAAACTTCAGGTGCTATTACTGTCGGTTCAGTAATAATGAGAATTATACGCCTATCGGAAGCCCAATCATCATCTGCCTGCTGCATAGCTAACTTTGAGGGCACATAACCCACCTTTGAATCAACATTCAGATCAACAAGCAGAGCATAAAAAAGTAAAACTTTGCTCCTCCAGCCCTCTTGCCGATCGATTTCCTCAGCAAGCTGTTCACCATCCTCAATTCTGACATATTCACCTTTCCAATTATCGAACCACAACAGTGATACTTCTTGCTCTGGACCCCAAATAACATGCTCTGCAATTTTCTCCACCATTGCCTTCACCGCCTTCTCCCCCATGTTCGGTAGGTCTGTTGGATCAAACTCTTCAAGATCAACCTCCCACTTCACAATCGTGTCTCTATCAATGTCCACCATGCTCCCATCAACTAATTTTGCCATAGATCGTAAGAAATTGACTGTAATTTCGAAGGTGCTCCGAGCAGCATCCTCTCTGTCAGTAGCGGGCAGCGTGAGGTCGAGCAAACGAGACCCAAATCGAAGTAAAATTGTGCGGTAGAGAAGTGCGTTACCTATTCGAAGTTGAATCTCCCGGCTCGACCCGCGGCTCCACCATCTTCTTCTTCCCCCGTCCGCCCCCCCGCCCAGTAGCGCCGCCCCGCGTCCTCTAGCCATTTGAATCAGCAGACAATGAGCAAATTAGTTCAGATCTCAAATACAGTCGGAGGGGAACGGGGAGGAAGACGAATTGGCTCACCATTGCTTCTGCCGCCGCCGCCAAGAACGAAAGCTCTTCCGTCGCCGAGAACGAGAGCGCCGCCGCCGCCGGAGAAGAACGAGAGCGGAGTTGGGGGCGGGCACTGGCAGTTGGGCGCGGGGTGGACGAATTCAGTCAGCTGTTTGACTCAATCTTGTGGGACCCACATGCTTAATCTAAGCTAACAAGCCCGCTAACAACAGTTTTGGCACCTGTGTGCCTCTGGGCTATTTCTGCTTATATTTACGTCGCATGAGAGCTATTGACTGGAAAGACGTCGTACGCCAGCCAATACTCTGAAAACAAGTCGCACATGAGCTATTTGCCCAAACGAGGGCCCCGCTCCAAGCTAGAGAAGCAGCTCGGGAATAAGAAGCGAGCTCTTACTACTGGCACGAGCGGCAGAGCCGCAGACGGGAGAGTTGCGCCACAGTCCAATCCTCACCGGCGACACAGGGGAATTTTTTGCCGCAGTAGAGTCCTCGCCGGCGAGCGCGACGAAGGCGGCCGCGTTACCCCACTAGCCTCCTAGCTACCCAGAAGTCCTTCGGCGCCAGAGCATGACGACGGACGCGAGGTTGTGCTGCCGTCCATGGCAACGAGCTTATCCACAAAGCGATCGATTAGAATAAAGGCACGAACCAATCTCACCACCGGATATTAACCACAGGTGGAAACTGTTTGTAACTGGATCCGTTCCAACCCAGACCCAACCATACCCATTCATTTTCTACGGAAAACCAAACTAAACTGAACTGTTGTTAGACTCAACCCACTAATACCCGAACTACACAAACCCACGTGGACAACCGACCCAAAATACCCGGTTTAACAAAAACCATTCCCAGATTTAATGTATGTAAGCAGGGCCTATGTCCACCTCTTAAGATAATATGATCGAACACTTGAGTGCTAATTAATCACCGATTAATTACCAGTTACCACCTGATTCTAGGGTTTAAAAAAAACATTGATGCAGGTTTTAACCAGGACAGCGGTGATGGCACGCTGGTGGAGCCACACTAGATCTGTGTAGTCAAATGAGTGAATGGGGCAAACCCTAGAAGACAGATTCATCTCATACCACCGCCTCCGGAGCTCCATTACGCTCTGGTGCACATGCCACCCCATCAGATCCAATAATACATAGCAGGAAGTAGGTTTTTACCTCCTCACGAGGGGCTGAACCTGGGTAAAACTCTGCGTGTGCGAACCTCTCCATGAATCCTTTGAAAGTAGGTGACGATTGGTGGTGATTTTATTTTCCTCGCCCCTGACCTCTCGCCGAGGAGGTGATGGGAAATAGAGTACATTTTTTAAGTGCATAGGTGTTGGTGCTGGGCAAGAATTGGCTGACTTAGCCAGTTCCAAAGTGAGGAGACTGTTGGAATTTTGACTAGCTTTGCTAGTAGGCCTTTGGTCCAAATCCCAACTAAAATTCTGAAATTCTCATTGGCCCATTAATATATTGGTTGTGTGGAGTGGGATTAAGAGCCCTTTTGTTTCAGCTTATTTCGGCTTCCCACGAAAAAAAGCAGGCCGAACCAGCCAAAGGGATCACGGTAGCGGTAGCTTTTGCCGAAGCCACTGGTCGAACAGGCAGACGAGAAAAAGCACGAGAGGAGGTGCTTCCCACGGCTTCGCCCTTAACTCCCGAAACGCTATGGGTAATTGGACATGTTGTTTCGCAATATTACGAAGATACTGCCACCCAAGGGTTCCGACCCAAACATACCTTTCTAATAGCACGTACGGGACAAAAAAGAAAAAGTATCGCCCTGGCGGCCCAGCCCGCATCGTTTCTTCTTCCCCCGAGCGAGCGCTAGCTCGTCAGGGTTGACCGTCGTCCCGCCGCCGGCGCTCCTCCCCCAGGCCTGTCCTCCGCCGTCCGTCTCCTCCCCCTACCGTCGTTCTCCGCCGCCCAGCCCCGTTTCCCGCCACGGCCAGGAGATCGACTGGACTTCCCGCCGCGCGAGATCGTCGCCGCCACCCCTCGCATCCGCCGGCCGCCGCCCGAGCACGCCCCTCCAGGCTTCGACGCGCCCGTTCCCCCGCCAGATCTCGCTGGATCCGACCTCCACGGGTCGATCCACCACCGGATCTAGTCATCCCAAGCTGTTGGTGGTGTGCATCGGATCTCATGGCTAGCGTGGTGGTCGTCGTTGGCATGCACCATGCTGCTGCTTCACACTGGCAGCAACTGCAAGGCCACGATCTAGTTTTTCCCATAGATTTGCCCATGCTACCTCGACTAATTGGTGGGATTCCTCTTTTCTTTTCTTGCATACGTTGATTTGTGTAACAACGGAACGACAAAACGGTGGAATATGTCATTCATCAAATATGGTTCTTGTATGTATAGTGACAACGGAACGACAATACGATTATATACTTCAATCAGTAAATACAATTCATTTATACAATCTATACAATTCATATAGTGACAGATAGATTTTACGAACTCCGAGGGTATTTTAGATAATTCCTCAGCACACAGCTAGACAAGCCAGCCAAGTTACCAAACACGAATTGATTATTTGGTGCTGTAACGGAAACGTATTTTGGATAAATATATATTCCTGAACCGTAATTGTATGGATATATTGTTTGATATGAATTTGTAGTGATGAATATGTTATTTATTACACGTAAATCAACACCAACACTCCTTTTCATGACTGTAAGGGTGTTTCAGACAATTCCACGATCTACAGTCAGACAGCCAGCTGGTTTGCCAAAGATCTCTACTCAGAAAAGCAGCTTCTCCTGGACAGCAGCTTTTCTGCACAGCAGCCACAGCCAGCCACAGCCAGCCCAAACAAAAGGGCCCTAAAGTTTAGTCCCACATTGCTAGTTGGGAGAGAGTTGCACCACCTTATATAGTGTAGTGTTGTGCTACTTGGTAAGCATGTGAGAACAAGAGGCTCTCTCGTGCGCATTCCTCCTCCTCCGCCGCCGCTCGCTCGTCACGACACGCCGCGGGTTGCGGGAATGAGCCGATGCCTATATTTTTGCGGTCCAGGAAATTTATTGAGTCATTGATTAATAATTAATGGACGTGTTAATTGTTTTGCCGTTTCCGATTCTTCTGGATTGTGTAGACGTTACCGACTCGATCGTGGGCTGTGCCCACGTCCTACCCCGACTCGCACTATATATGCAGAGGAAAACCCTAGCCGCCACAACACGCAACACATAGTCGCTCGTCGTCCCAGTTCCAGAATCTTGCGCGCGCCGTCTTCCAAGTCTTCTCCATCCCGTCTTCAGGCGTGCACCGGTTGAAGGGACAGTAGGCCTCCGGAACCCCGCCTCTTGTGATCCTGTACGGAGAGGGGCGATCAGGTTTTTGGGGAGCACACTCGCGCGACTACTGGCATCGAGTTCTTCCCCAACGACGACTTCTTCCCCGACATCGCCAATCTCTTCATCGACGACATGGGCGACGCCAATGGTTCCGCTGCTGCCGCTGCCGCTGCTGCACCGTACGTCTTCTTGATCTTTCTGTTTGAGATACTGCTAGAGTTTCTGTTTATAGTAGTTGCTCTAGGATCGATCTGTTTGTCTACTGTTTTAGTAGATCGCATGATTAGTTTAATTCCTATTATTCTAGTGATGATTTGTTTACTGTTTCGCAGATTAAATCTTATGCAAAATTGCTTATATTTTCAACAGAGACCACGAGTCACTGACGTACAGGACCCACATACTGTGGGTCCGCACGTCAGTGGTCAAGTAGGCAAACGTAAAGTCCACAAATCCCAACACCGCCGCCTTGTGCCCAGCACTGACTACACAGTTTTTTTTTTTTTTGAGAATTCCTGGTCTTTTACAGTACAGCTGTAGTATTACACAGTTTTTTTTTAGTAATACAATTAGGACCACATGGCACGAAGCCACCCCAAACTCTACAAGGCATGTCCTAATTCAATTAGGACCGGAAGTGAATAAGATCAGATGAAGCCGCCATCCCCAACTCCTTCCTAACTCGCATCCTCTCCTCAGGAGTCCGCGGATATCTCAACGGGCAGACTTCGATCTTGGGGTCCAAATCACCACACGTCCCATCACATGACTTGCGGTTGTGCAGAGATATCTCCTTCAGATTCACTGCAGCTTGCATGACATGGCTGATGTATGGCAAAAAATTGCCGTCGGTTGGAAGCCGTAGATGGTGAGCTTAGCGAGGCTCTTGTGCTTGAAGTTGGATGCAGATGGCTTCCACTCCACGTTTGCTTTGTCAAGGTAGCCATATTCCCGTCGAAGCTTCTTGTCTGTCACAATGGTGCACCAATGATCCCGTACAGTGATGCATAGCTCCTTTACTGAGGGTGCAGCTTCGAGGATGAAGCTCGTCCAAGCAATATCACAACCTTCAGGAAGATTGTCCAGATTCACAAACTGCAGTTCGCCAAGCACAGGAGCGAGCAGTGTCGGCCATTCTGGTAGAACCCAAATCTGTGACACAATAAGCAAACCAGAAGTTGATTGCAGGTTGCAAATAAATTACACTCTAAGAGTGGCAGAAGAGAAGACTCACTTAAGTTTACTACAGTTACATATAACAAATCATAGGGTGTAAGTAAGACATATGATTACCCTTTCACTTTGAAAATCAAGATGCATATAGGTTATGGAGGGAACATCAGCAAGGAGCTGGCTTAACTCGAGAGTCTTGTGCGAACGGGTTCCAGCTTTCGTGAGGCTTAGCTTTGAAAGCCTCGGGACAAAGCCAAAAGACAGAGGATCCTCACAAGAGACCCAATTATTATAGTTGACCCGTTGGAGTTTTGGTAGACAGTTGTGCACCACCTTTTGAAAATCTCCGTAGTCGATAAAAATCTCAACGAGTTGAGAATGTTCAACTTGTAGCACGGAGTTGATCCCTGAGTCACAGTAGGTTAAGTGCAAAGACTGCAAGCACTTGCAAGTGGTGAGGATGTTGGGGATGCCAGATTTTTTTTTTTGATAGTAGAACTTGTATTACTCAAACAGTAGTAAGGATACAACAACCATACGCGAAGAAATACAAGAACACTAGGAACGGATACAGGAGGAGAGAACCCTGAGGTCCATCTTCATCTTCAACCTCACACCATCGACGCATGCCGAAGGAAACGCCGTCGATGACGAACCCTGGAAGCGGAGGAACTCCTCACCAGAAGGCTTTAACGAGCCGCAATAGCCACCAATTCCGGAGAAGAGGATCTGCTACGCACTGAAGGAACATCGGCCGGCGCCACACGCCAAGCTCACACCACTTCCGATCTGGATCCGAACATCCAGATCCCACCACCTCAAGCCGCAGCACAGCCTCAGCAGCACCTCCCACAGCACCCTCCCTGGAAAGCACGGAAGACCCCCTGCACACATACCTCAGCAGCCCTACACCGACGTTGGAGGAGGCGGCGGCGCATCGACAGAGGACCCGAGGACAGGAATCCCAAAACCCGAGGACGTCGTCGTCGCCACGCCGCCCACGGATGGGAACTTCCACAGATTCGTCGTCAGTGCAAGCAGCACCGACGAGAAGGAGCTGAACCTGAGAAGACCAAACGGCCGAGCACGTCGACGTCGCTCCCCCAAAGACGCCGCCGCCAGCCACACTTCTCCACGCCCTATTTACAGCCCAGCAGCCCAGATCCGGGGTTCCCCCACCCTTCCGCCGCCGTAGCGGACGGAGAAGGAGAGGGGAACCACCGGCGGCGCCGGGGAAACGGGGGGAAAACGACGGTCGCCCTCTCACTCGCCCTTCTAAACTGTAGCAGGGGAAGGGAAGGGGAAGAAGGACCGAGATTTTGATGGGATGCCAGATTCAGCAAACCTCATTTAGTCCAGCCGCAGGCGGGCCAGCCGCAGGCGGGTAAGTGTAGAATTATGAGATTGGCGGAATTGGTGGTTGTATTATTGAGCCTCATGGGCGAGTATATATAGGAGTACAGGGATCATCTTGGAGTACAAGTCAAGTCAGGACCGTATGGATACGTATCCTATCTCTATCCTATACTACCATAACAACACGTACACATATACTCTAACATCCCCCGCAGCCTCCTGGACGGTTGTGGCGCCAATCGGCGGGGGTAGAAGGTGCCAATGTCGTCCGTGGTTGTCGGAGTAGACGTAGTCGGGGACGGGGATGATGACGCTGGCGACGAGGTCGTGGTGGACGAAGATGTAGAAGGCGGCGAAGGCAGCGGCGGCCTGGAGGGGCCATGCTGGACGCCTGGACAAGAAGTGGTCGGCGGGACCTGCGACGGCCTGAAGAGGCCATGCAGGTTACCTGTAGTGGTGCGTCGGTGGTACTCGAAGTAGGCGAGGAAGAACCCGGCGGCTTGACGAAGACCATGCGCGGACGATGACGTTCCCACGCCGAGGGAGTCGGCGCGGTGCATACCACGTAGAAGTCGACGCGCAGGGACGGCGAAGAGGACCGCGTGCCGCGGCGCTACAGCCCGAAGGGGCGACGCAGCAGCAGTGCGCGGGTCGGGGCGACGGCGGGTGTCGCCAGCGGCATACACGCCTGGGAAGGCGCGTTGGCCGCCGGTAGGCGCTGACCAAGGCGGCGGCGCTGCGGCCCGTAGGGGCGACGCAGCGGCAGCCCGTAGCTCGATCGGTGGTTGGCGCGTGCTCGGGGACGTGCTTGGCGTAGACGGGCGCGAGATCGGTTGATCAGACCGACGGTGCACCGTATGCGCCATGGCGGCGACTACGCGTAGATCGGAGTCGATGGCGGCGTTGTCGGTGAAGTCCCGGGCGATGACGATGAAGACGATCCGAGGGGGACGGCCGCAGTACCCTCCCAAGGAAGGCGCAGCAGCCGGCCGCGGTGCGCGGCAGCCTGCCGTGAGGCCACGACGGCCTACCGAGGCAGGCACGGCGGCGCAGGTGGCAGGCGCACGGGCGCGGTGTAAATCGTCAATGCCGATGGTCGAAGTGGAGGCGCGGCGATGACGACGGCGGTGGGCGACTCAATCCGATCTAAGATCGGTAAACAAAAAAAAGAAAACCGATCAAGAGATCGAAAAAAAAGACTTACAGGGCAGCGCGGCCCCCGGCGGAGATCATGGAGATCGAACTGGTTCCCAAAGTCAAGGAGATCAGCAGGCGTGCAACCCTCACGAACTTTCTCCGAAAGGATATCAAACTCTGCGGGTTGCCATGGCACGGGCAACGGACCTGCCGATGGGAGACAATCATAGCGCCTCAAGACGAACCTCACGCGCAGCTTGCGGATGGTGCTTCCCCTGCTCCTCGCAACCATGATGTTTTCCGTGACATGAGCCACGGCAACATTGATCCGGACCACATCACGAATAGTGAAATCAGTGGGATCGCTGGCGTGGCGTGCAATGGAAGCGATATCTATGTCAAACCGCGAGAGCATAGCGGGGAGCTTCAGCAGTTGCTTGGAGAGGATGCATGTCCTCATGGCGTCGAGTGTGTCCAGCCTCTCCAGGATGTTGAGCAAGAGGTCATTGGGCAGCTTGCTGATCCTGTCTCCATTCCCGTTCCAGCAGCGTCTCGGTTGCAAGTTGCTTTCTGCATTGTAGCAGGGAAAACAACAAGTCAGCCATGGCCCATGGACGATGAATCGACAAGCGGGGAAAACAGCGGAAGCAACACTTACATTGCGGCTGCGGCGACCCTTCATGTTCTTCATGGCTGATCCCCCGGCCTTATATTGATGTGATGGTGCTTCTATACTAATATTAAAAGAGCAAATTTGTTGGGATACTTTAAATCTGTATCGTTCAATATCCGATCGAACAGCTCAGATCGTCCCAATGTTTGACAACTCAACATTGTCCAGTTTAGACCGTTTTGCCCTCCCACCAAATCACATAATACAACCAAATTGCCACCGTTTTGCCACCGTTTTGTTTCTTAGCACATCCTAGCACGAAACGTTATTTTTATTTTTGCGTGAGTCCCGCTCCTGTTTTCCCCAATCCAGGCCGCCGCCCGCCGCCGCTCTGTCCGCATGGCCTCCGTCCTGCCCGGCTGCCCGTCAGGGCCGGCATCCTGAAGCGGCTCCCGCTGCCCATGCTCTTCGCGTGCGGGATGCTGCTCTTCATGGGCGACAGTACATCATCCTCATGGTCCTGGGCGCCGCTGGACCTCGGGTTCGTCGCCACCGCCTTGATGCAAGCCGGGATCGCCGCCCGGCCCTGGATCAACTAGCTCCCCACCACGCCCAGCTGGACCTCGGTTCGTCGCCACCGCCGCGATGCACATCGGGATGGCCGCCGGCCCTGGCTCAACTCGCTCCTTGCCGCAATCAACACGGTGAGCACACTTAGCCAACCTAGATCCGTTGAACCAAGCCGCTTCTGCCGATCTATACAGAAGTTCACTGGAAACGTAATCATGTTGTGAGCGAGATTCAGACAATGTCGGATTGAACCACTGTCCAGATGCCTGAAAACTGTAGCCCAACCATGGCGTTGAACGACCCTTGTGAAAATAGTCATACTGAGCAGCAAATGTCCTCTTAATATTTATCTGTCTTTGTTTGAGCCCAATTATTGTGTAGTATTCTTGAGCTCCCTTCATGTTACACTCCATGGAGTATGTGATAACTTTTTTTCAAGCTAGGCATAGTGTGTTGAGCAACTATATATGTTGCTGTTAATGAGTAAAATCTTTTCTGTTTTTCAGCAAATGAGCTCTACACTAGCAGTCTGTCATTCTCTATAACGAAACTGGAGTATGGTACATAAGTTTAACAGAAACGTAATCATGGCTTGTGAGCCAGGTTGAGAGACCTTCAGATTCAGCCACTGTCCAGATGCCTGACAACCCGCCTGCGCCTGGTGTCAAACGAGCACTTCAAATTATCAAACTATTGTTTTAGTGAATTATCAAATTATAATGGCATGGACATATATGTTCTGTATGTTGGAGCAGCTATTCCACACTGACCTCCATATGCTGCTTACCACTGTATGGTTGCCTACTAAACACCCCAGTACTGTGCCACAAAATTTATAAAGCTTTGTTTTTCGTCATCATAATTAGTTATCAAATTCAGTAAATCCTTCTGCTCCAGACCTCCAGTAGTTGCCAGCTTTTCCCCTTTCGCCATATGACATACGAAGTCGCAATATTGCTGTGGTTTGAGTCGCACAACAGGTCAGCTTGCTCGCCGAAGACAACGCCTACATACAAAGACAATCAGAACGATACTCCAGTAGAGCAGTCATGTCGATGCTGCAGGTAATTTTATCTTCGGGCTCTTGCCCTTTGAGCAGCCCAGCGAAGACCAACCAACACGAAAAATTTGTTTCCAGTAGTTTGAGCAAAACTGAGATTACTCATATCTGATCTGGCGTATTTGTTGTTTGTAAATTCACCTTTTTTCATAGTTTACAATGGTATGAATTTTTTTTCTATTTTGGAGTACGTGCGGGCCTATTGGGAGACCATCCTGCACCTCCTCAGCGTTGACCACATCGACCTCTACTACCAGCACCCGGATAGACTCCATCATCCCCATCGAAGACAAGTTGGCCCCTTTCTTTTATCAGTTCCTTCATTGTGTCAATGTGGATGCACAGATTGGTAATGCGGATAAAAGTGTCTCAGTCATGTCCTTGCCCATAGAATTCGTTCCCCATCAATTGAAATGCTGATCACCGAATGTTGAAAACGTGGGTACTTGCTTCTGTACTACTGATATTTGTAGACCTTTGTGAATTCCAGTGAATAATTGCTTCTGTACCTTTTCCTGTTTCTATTCTAATCCAACCCTTTCTCATGGTTTCCTAATGAAGTGATGCACCATATAGACCACCATAGTATTAATTTTCTTTAACTGTTCTAGAGCGTCTTTCTGTGCTTTCACACATTATATACTAATAATTGACTTTTCCCTTTGTGTTTGCTACGGATAGATGTCACTGAAAGCATCATTCTCATACCCTATGTTGGCTATTTTCAGATTCGATCACATATAAGTAAGTTACAGTGAGGAGGAATCGTTTCTGATATCTTTGTTTCCACTGCCAGGCATGTCGCTGTTTTTTGAGTTGTTGATGCAGGCTTGCTGCTTTTACTTGATTATTAGGACTTAATGTAGCGGGTGCATCATAAGAGTGTGGAATGATATTTATTTTGTGTGATTGTCATTTTCTTATCACCGCTTATGTACACTCCATTTGGATCCGAAAAAATTGAATTCCTCTTCAAAATTTGGTCGATGATGATTTTGTGATTTGATGAATAAATTGACTTTGCATAGATAAGGAATTTACGCTCATATTTGGTTTGATTGATAAATTGGCTTCACCTTCGTGACGATTTGTTATATTGTCAGTTCACATTGATATATTGGATTAAGCAATGAGTTTTCTCCCCTAACCGAGTGAGCCTGCAGTTTTTAGCAATGAGTTTTCTCCCCCAAATGAAAATTATTTATTACTGAACTTTGACAAAAGTGTATTTTCAAGGTTTAACTTGGGTTGTTGGCTAGGAGTATGTTAAGCATATAATTGTTATTTTCAAGATGAACCTTAAAAACACTGAAAACACACATAGATTGAGATAGAGAGAGTGTATCGTCAGTTTGTTCTTTCAGAGAGTTGGTCCAAGTTTCGACGTGCGTTGCACGTGCACGGTTACTAGTCGTTTGAAAATCAGGGACGCCGGCGACAGCTTATTCGATCTTCCGACTCCTCTATTTATTTAGGCCGGCGGGGCTCTCCTCCAAAAGAAAGGGAGGAGAGGAAGAAGGATACCGACTACAACTTGTACACAGACAGACTAACAAAAATTGCGCCTTTCCTAGTCCGATTGCAACTCAACCTCTCCTTTCTGTCCGTATTGTAGCAGGAAATCGACAGCTCCATCTCTGGCTCCCTTGTGATTATTTCGCGGAAAACGCAACAAGACATGAGGGAGCGGAGGAGAATAGTGGTCGCAGGCGCGTGGGGAAGCCAGGCGGCGGAGTGATTGTCACAACCGAAGCTCACTTCTCTGACGAAACTGAAGAAATAGGTGCACTGCAAGTGATTCTGAACTTAGCAGCGTTTCAGATCAATTCCTATCCGTCCATCTCCAGATCAACGGACCACCTTGCTACTTACCTCTTCGCATAAGAAGCAATCTGGACCGTTGGCCTATAGATCTACGGCTAGAATTGAACCAAGCGTCGCTATTCAAATTCGCTTTCCAGCTGTCACTTTTCCGCGCCAACCACTTCGTTGTTTGTCGTCTTCTTTCGTCTCTCGCTATATCTACTCCAACCCTGGCCGGAGAAGATCTTATCTTATCTATTATTAGGGTTTACTCCCCTCGGCCGCCACTGTTCGTGGTGAAGCCAATTTGTATCCAGACTTAATCATTCCTCTGAATTCGTCCAATTCCTCTGTAATAGCTACTAAATTCAGAGTAATTGAGTAATTTGCGATGCTTCTTTGTGATTTCCACTTGCGTAGTTAGTTGAGGCATGTCAGTGATGGCAGCTGCAAATGGGGACGCGGAAGATAGTGGTGGTCACCGGCGGCGACGGAGGGCGGGTTGTCGCAGGGACGGCAGGATCGGCTAGGGTTCTCTCTTTTTTTTGAGCCGACACACTGTTTTGTTTGTTCGTACCTGGGCTGCTCGCTGAGCTGGTCAAAGAAAGTGACACGAAGGCTCTTGGTTTGGGCAAATCCTATTCTACCCTCATTGCAGCCCAGGTTGTTTCTATTTTAAAAATATCGTGTTGTTTGAAATAATGTTTCACGAGGTTTAATCAAATGTCCCCGATGTTAAAAAAATAGTTTCATGTGCTAAAAACATTTCCCAGAATTAAAAAATGTTCACGAATTTCAAAAATGTTCATGAATACGAATAAATTATTGATGGGTTCAAAATACATGTTCATGGATTAAGAAAAAAAGTTTCATATTTAAAAACATTCATGTTGTTTGAAATAATGTTCAGGAGGTCTCCAAGGTTCAAAAAGTTGCTCATGAGCTAAAAAATATACGTCCGTGGAGTTAGAAAAGGTCACATATTCGAAAAAATGTTCACGAGATTCAAAAAACTATTCATGGATTCAAATTATTTGTTTATAGATTCAAAAACTTTCATGAGGTTGAAAACATATTCATGTTTTCTAAAAAGGTTTGTTCACCGATACAACAAATGTTTATGGCCTGCTTAAAACAATTATTTTAATTTAAACTAGTTTACTGCTAATAGTAATATTTGATGAAAAATAGGACATATAAATGTACAACATAAAAGGCCGGACCAAATCTAGAAAATAAAAACGAAGATAAAAAGTTATGTTCACCGATACAACAAATGTTCATGGTATGCTTAAAACATTTTTAAAGCTGAGCAGCTAGGGATGAAATGGGACTATGACGGCCAAGTCGATGGTCGCTGAAAAAAGGCTGAGCAGCTAAGGAAACTAGCGATCGGCAAATAAATGGGCCGAGTCCACATCGATATCCTTCAGGCGGCATATAGGAGCCCCTCTGCGGCACCGTCCACCTTTGCCGTCGGATTTATTAGCCCCTCCGCCGCCACCCGCCGCGCCGCCGCAGGTCTCGGCTTTCACCTGGACCGTCAACTCTGGTGATACCCAGTTCTGCCGGCAGCGACGCGCACTCGCGCAGTGTCTCCCCACGGTAGCCAACGTAACAGGTCGAAGGTCGGTACCCAGGCCTCAGCAGAACCCAGGCGAGTGCGCGGGCGGGCGGCACGTCAAGACGGAGTGGCGCGCGGTGGCCTGGCTGCCGCGTTAGAGCAGCGAAGCAGTCCGGCGACTAGGCGGCAGGTGTGTGATGCAGTTCCTCTTCTCTAGCTCTCTTCTGATACGATATCTGATTTTTTTTTTTTTGACGTTAACCAGCAGGAGCTCTGCTTATTCATTATTAGAAGAGAGAGATACGATATCTGAATTTATGCTCTCATTAACTCAATGCACCGTATCAGTAAATAGAAATGCCAAATCCTATTTCTAAGTGGAAATTTTTTCTTGCATGGTGTTTACTGATAGTGAAATGATACTTGATATGCATATGCTGACCTTGTTATTGCGTAACAGTCGCTACCCCCACATGAAATCTGTTCCATGGAGTCTGTGTGTGTGTGTCTGATTGATTGCTTCAACGCCATGAAATGTTTAGTGAAGAACCTTTTTATGCAGAATTCCGTGGCTTCCTCCCTTCTTGATCCACAGTTCAGTGATCCTGTATTTACATTAGAAATACTAGTACCAGTAGCTGTATCGATTCTACTGTTAATAGGTTGCAATCGTTGGAACTTGGAAGGATTCTAGTTTCATTTTGCTTTTCCTGTTTTGAATCACAGGCTTGCAGTAGGCTTAAAGATGAAAATCCATGGGCTGCACCTTTGCAGCCTAGCATGATTCTGTAATCATGTAGTTGTCTACATGGCCTTTAAGGTTGCATTTCGCGCATTGTTTGCAAGACCAAGCCTATTATCGAGCAGGCTAACATACCATTTTTCCTCGGATGCGCCTGCTACTCGTTCTTGTGGGGCTACAGAGAGTTCTGCTGAGTTTGAGTCCGCGATCCGGTCACTCAAGAACAGTCTCCTGCCAGAGAAACTGACCCATGTTCTCAATTCTACTTCGGATTTGAACTTGGCCCTTCGGATTTTCAAATGGGCATCAAGCCAGAGGAAATTCGTCCATACGGTTGACACATACGCCTGTATGATCTCCAAGCTCGGTGTTGCTGGGAATTGTGATGAGATGGACAACCTCCTAAAGGATATGATCAAACTAAATGCCCCTGCATTGGAGAGAATCTTGAATGATTTAGTTCAGTCTCTCAGCAATAGAAACCATTGTGACGAAGCCTTGCTCGTGATTCAGAATGCTTGCTCTGGGAAGCTTAAGATGTCAGTCTCATCTTGCAATGCTTTGCTTTGTGGTTTGGTCAAGGAAGGGAGGGGCTTGCGACCGTTCGTCCGTGCGTACCTCGAGATTGTGAAGGCTGGAGTTCTTCCTGATGTGGAAACCTTGAATTGGTTAATTGAGGCGTTGTGCGAAGCTGGCAAATTAGACCTGGCGATGATTCAGTTTGACAGGATGAGCAAGAAAAGGTGTACTCCTAATAGCCGGACATTCAATATACTCATAGCCGCACTTTGTTCTCATGGTAGAGCAGATGAATCGATAGAACTCTTTGATAAGATGCAGCAGCTGAGATGCATCCCTGATAGCTGTTTTTATGTTCAAGTGATGTCCCAATTTTGTAAGTTCAATAAACCCAACGAGGCGAGTAAATTGCATCAAATGATGAAACAAGATAGCATTCAGTTGGACCTTCATTTGTATAGTGCCTTGATTAGATGTTTGTGTGAGAACCAACTACTGGATGATGCCGTCACAACATTTAAAGAGATGATGGCGTCAGGTCATGCACCAATGACAAGTACATATGTGAATATTGTAGATTGCTACTGTAAATTCGCCCAGTTCCACAAAGCTGTGATTTTTCTTGAGGAAAATGATGTTGCAGAAACAGAACCATATAATGTACTGTTGAGAGCATTATGTAAAACAGGCAGACTTCGAGAGTTAGTTAGTTATCTCGAGGAATTCCGCAAAAGGGGATTGGTTAATTGTCACTCATGGAACATAATTATCACTCACTTCTGCAATGAAGGGAACATTAGTAGAGCATCTGAGCTTATTGGTAGAATGACAGTTTCTTCGTTTACAGCTGATGAGAGTACTTATTCTTCTGTTGTTTCTTGTTACTGTCGGTTGGGGTTGTACAAGAATGCCCTAGATATGTTTAGAAGAGCCAGTGTTAGCAACTTGTTGCTGAATTCAGAATCTTTCTCGCAGCTGGTAGAAGGTTTGTGTCACATGAAGAGGATCCAAGAAGCTGCTGAAGTTTTCAAATATCACTGTAAAAGAGGTTGCAGCCTTAGCAGTGAGGCGCTTGATATATTAATTCAAGGGAGTTGTATGGTTGGAATGACACGTGATGCAATCAGAATGCGTTCACTGGCTGTATGCGCCGGCACTTCTTGTACATTTTCCACTTATTACACAGTTATCCAAGCACTTCTGCATCTGAAGAAGGAGAAGTATCTGTTGCTTCTCCTTGCACAGATGCAAATGGAAGGTTGTCTATTGAACAGCTATGCATACAATGTACTTTTGCGTTGTTTCCTCACCAAGGAGACAATTCGTGAGGCTGCTATGTTATTCAACAGAATGGTGAATGATGGATGTGTTCCTGACCAAGAGACATTTGAACAGTTAGTCCCTGATATGGCTGTGTTTTCATTACTTAACAGGGTTTCAGTAAGTTTACTGAAAGTGGTAAATGTAGATGGAATGTCAAGCCCTAGAATTTCTAACATTATTATTTATGGTCTTATTAAAGAAGGCTTCAAGAATGAGGCGTCTAAGTTTCTAGATCAAATGCTAGACAAGGGATGGGTACCTGATTCAAGGACACATTGTGTGTTGGTTGGCACCATTGATGGAGAGGAGGCTGGAGAATTTGACAAAGTCTTCCAAACAACTCATGATGACACTGTGAGCAACATACTGTTGGAGGGGCTAGAATGAGAGTTTGGCACAAAGACTAGAGCTCCATCTAGAGAAGTTGACATTGTCTTCCAAACAACTCGATGACATTGTGAGCAACATTATTGGAAGGGCTAGAATGTGAGTGGCGCGAAAAAACTACAGCGCCATATTGTGTGCAGTATTACAGGGAGAGCCTTTCAAGTTTTCAGGTGGTTATGAATATGTGTTGATATTAAATGTTGGATGCTCAAGCAACTTCAGCTCCTGTGCGAAGGTTGTTTAAAACTAGAAATACGTGCACCTGATGAGATGGTAAGTGACTAATGTTCTGTATAACACCATGACCTTTTCACACATTTGTTGATCTTGAATTGTAGTGCTTGATATATCTGTTTTAGACTTACATTTTGTGGACGTAGTAGATTTCCTTGCTTAATATACTGCAAAAATATATGTTTTGCTCAACAATACAATGTTGAATTTCTTTGTACTTGATGCCATAAACGATCTTCCATTTATTAGTCCTTCAAGAATGTTATTATTTTGTGAAGTGTCGGTGAAATAAACACAGTAGTCTAAGTATGCAATAACTGCTTATGGTCCATTTCATCGGAGGTTTGTAAAGGTGATGCTTCATGTGTCCACCCTGTATGCTTATAGAGTTACTGTTGTCCACCCTGACCAATATATCTTCTTCACAAGTAGGGTATGGTGCCACGGCATGCTTTTTTGTGTTGTCGGCTCAGCGGAGAGGCCGTCTGACGGTTGAGGGAAGATGGCAGCTGTGGAGAGGAAGCTTCTAACAGGATGGGATGAACGAGCACAAGCCAACTCGCTCGGGCCCAACCCAACATAAAGGGTATGTTGGGCCATAGGGAAACACACGTGAAATACATGAGTAGTAATCATGTGAACTGGAGAGCAAATGAGCATAACGGCATTTTTGGAGCGGTAATATGGAAGGAATTGCAGTGTCATCTATCCAGTTATCTTCTTTTATACTCCTACTTATCATTTATCCGGTAATCTGCATTGTCCTATATCCAGTTATCCTCTGTCATACTCCTACTTGTTTCAAATCGCCACTGCTTTATGCATCAATGTTTTATTTGGTAAGAGTTTAGATACTTCTCCAAGGTAGTAGATACAAGGAGGTTGTGTTGGTGTTCGAACTAGAGTGCTACAGTTAATTAGTCTGTTCTGTTGCTAGGGCTCCTGTGACTACATCATGTTGGAATCTAATAAGTGGTTATATGAACTTTCATCGGAGATCCGTGCTGTTGGAACAAACCTGCACTTGGACCTAGGTCACCTAATCAATTAAAAAAAAATGTGTGCTGCATTTCCTGTTTTGGCCGTTACTTTTTTTTGGCCCTTACATTCCTTCTCTGAACATTCTTTTATGTGATGATGATCAGGATTTGGGGGACACGGATGGGTGTTTTAACTTCCATTTTCTTCTTTTGTCTCCAGAAAGGAGACATCATAAGAGCGTGTAATGTGGGTTAGTTAGTGCTAAACCTAAAGTAAAGGTTAAAATTTTCCTAGGAAAGAAGAAATGAAAGGCATTATTTGGAACTGCAGAGGTTTGTGTTCCTTTGTGAAGAGGAAACATTTAAGCGAGGTTATTTGTGAGCAAAATAGAAGGATTTAATAGGAATCCAAGAAACTGAGCTGCCAGATTTTGAAGACAGTTATTTGGAACGGATGGGGCGAAACATAGCCGAGGCAAAATATAGGTGGCGGAGTAGGGGGGGACTCTGCCTAATAGGAATACAGGCAAAATATATAGGTGGGAGGGGGAATTCTAAAATAATAAATACAAAGTACTTCTAGTAAGAAAATAAATGAAAGAAATCACAGCTAAACACTTTTGATAGCCCATTCTAGTAATTAGATGCTGTTTGGTAGTTTAGATGACAAGAAGGATAACCAAACCGTATTTTCATTTATCTGTTCTTTGTGAAAAATATATTTTAAATTGCTGAGTGAGAATTAGAGTGCTCAAGAACTATGTGTGTGCTGGATGAGATGTTAAATAAGGGAGCGTCCATGTCTCAATCGACTGATTTTTTTCTTAAGTCTAGTGCAATTTAGTTTAGAGCGGTTGCACATTTCTCTAAGCTAGATTTAGACCAGAGTTGCACTTTTCTAAAAGTGATTGAGACTTAAGAAAAAAACAGTCAACTGATATTTCGCATTCATGTGTCTTGAGAATCTATTCAAAACTCAAGTGTATTTAGAATAGATTCTCAAGACACATGAATGCGAAAAATGTAAGATTAAAGTGTCACGTCCAGGATTTTTTTTTAACGAGTGTTCGAGTCATAGGGATTTATTTTTACATCTGTGGGCACTAGCACCAGGGATGTACGTCGTTCAAATCATAGGAAAACATAGGAATTGTAACATTAGCTTTGAGTGGATGAAAATTTTCCTCCAACATATAGTGCAATGCAATTATATGGGAAATTTTTCTAAGGAAATAATCCTAGGAATCAAACGAACACATAGAAATTTTTTCTAAGGATGAAAATCTATGGGATTCCCTTTGAATCAAAGGAGCCGTAATAAAAGAAAGGAAAATTTTAGTAGAGACTGGATAGCAAACACTGGATGTTCGTCATATTATTTGGTACCGGTAGTACTAGTGAAGAGTACTCAGGAAGTCTTGGTGGGACTTGGTTAACCATTTACGTTTTGGTTCCGAACCTAAATAACTTTTTTGTGTAAATGGTTAAATAGGTTAACCATTAGGTTAAAAGGGTTAGAAAAGGTTAACCAATGGTTAGTAAGGTTCGAACCATTATGAAATGATGGTAAATACTAAAAATACACAAGCGCGTTTTAAATTTACAAATTATCCAGATTCAAAAATTTGGCATGACTAGATTAACCACTACCAACAACGATCCAGGCAGAACATTCCAGAAATCACAAAAAGATGCCATCCATCAATACATGTACAAGAAAACGCAGGCATGCTACACACGGAATAGCCTAGCATCTGTGAGGCATGCTACACAGAAAATGTTTCACACGCTAACGTAGGGCTGGAAATAAAACTCGAAACTCGTGAGTTTAATGAGTACTCGAAAACTCGGCTCAACTTGACTAGAACTCGGACACTAATGAGTTGAGCCAAGCTGACATTTCTAGCTCATTAAGAAAATGAGTTTAATGAGTCGAGTTACGATTACTCATTAAACTCATGTAGCTCGTAATATGCATAAGACCCTTAGTTAGTGGGCTAGTCCGTTGAATGTTTTCGTTCATCAACATGCAACACACATATTAGATCTGTAATGCCCACATTATTTAGGCCATATCTACGCAGGAGCATAGCTAGTAGAGCCATGTGGGCATATCTGGCTGTTATATTCTATCGTGTTGTTTGTGCAATGATTTGTTAAGCAATGTTTGAATGTTTAAGTTTATGTTATATTATGGACTAGTCGCGTCATATATGTTGTTGACGTTTATTACCGAGCTTAATGAGTTTCCTGAGGTAGCTCGAGTTTTTATTGAGTCGATCCAAGTTGAGGTCTGCTGCTCGTTTAATTAACGAGTTGAGTTGAGTTGGCTCGTTAACTAACGAGTATTTACGAGTTGAGTCGAGCTGGCTCGATATCCACCCCTAGCTGAACGTGCCAACTACACAGGACGAGAGGATGAGGGATACAGTTTCGCAGAATCGGATACTCGAGTTAAATAAAATGTCTTGCTCTCGACAACCGCCTCCATCTTCTCGAGAACCCACAGTGTCCGTGGGATCACTCTCTATCTGCATCACTCAAAGGCAATGAAAGCAACAAGTCAACAACATATTTAAATAATGAAATGTTAAATTAAAAAACAACTACTGTAACAGCTCATAGCAGCACGTAAAACAACTAACTTGAAAGCACACACATCCATACATATGCTCACCTCCAGGAACGAAGCTATAGAACTTAGCTAGTCTGACAAAAGGAAAACTAGCTTTATGTAAATCAACTACACAGAACCCCACTGTACTATTCATTTCTGCTGAAAGTTTCAGAACTATTCTATATGGTATTACACTAGACAAGAGCAGATGATTCACTTGCTTAAAATTGTGTCAAGAATGATTATAAATGGTCTACACACACACTGTTTCGGTAGACTGAAAATGGACTAATATTCTTTCCTTTTCCCCTACGTACCAGTGAGGACTACCAGCCACATTTGTCATGAACTACAGCAAAAAATTTCACATTTACCGAACTGGATGCAAGACTGAAAAATACACTTGCTGGGAAATTCCTATTGTAGAGGTGGCTGATCACTTGCTGCACCAAATTTCCTTGCATCTACCATTCATCAAGGAGACTATAAAAATAGTGATATGCAAAATTCCTGCTCTCGAGGTGGCTGCACACTTCTATCAGAACTATCAGTGTCAGAACAATGTGCATATTCACACCTTATCAAGGCCCATCCAACGAGACTAACAGGATCTGCTATACAAGCTTCCTCTCAACCAAGAATTCAACATAGTTGCTACATACAGATGCTACTGATCATTTCTTGCAGTTTCAGAGCCAGGAGGGAGGTGCGGCGGAGGCCGGAGGGGCGGGCGGACGGCTCGTCGGCGACTCGGCGGCGGTGGAGGCGTGTGCAGGCGGCACTCGGAGGTCGAGCGTATGGGATAACCTTTGTTAGAAGGGATCGAACCTAAATGGTTTTGCGGTTAACCACCCGGCCCATTGGGCTCATTTTTGGGTTAGGTTAACCGAACCAATGGTTCAACAAGAAACATGTCCCATTTTTATCAGGAAGGAAGAAATCAGGAACTTAGTTTTACTACATACACACAAGTAGAGTGGTATCTTCCAGCTCCAGTTCCTGCATTGCACTTGAGTGACACACTTCTTCCCCGTCGAGCAAGCTTTCGCCATCTCACTTTCTTCTCCCGTACACACCGGCCGGGCTGGCGTTTTAAGCCACCAGGACAGATTTCACAACCCACGTACGCGTTCTCGATGGACACCACTTTCCCCAGATAAAGCGACTTTCCCCAAGCAGATACCAGCAACCGGAATATAGCTGCGACGACCTTCGCCTGAGGCGGGCCGCACGATGTCGACAGGTCTTTGGCCGTCCGCGCATGAGCTGAGCGTGGAATTTCTGCAGCAGCCAACTAATTATCTTCGAGGGAATAAACCTTCTTTTCCTGCAATTTCGAGAAAACTAACTAGCTGCCTTCCACGAAACTTGGCGCCCACAACTCTCTCCGGTCTTCCTTTCTTTCCCTGGGGAGAAGTATTCCTGAGCAACCTTGGATGCCAAGGAAGCATAGTGGCACCGCTCTCCCCAGGCGCTTCAGTTCACGAATCTGAAACGAATCCTCTCTAGTTAGCAGCACAAAACTAATAACCGGCTCCAAAACGTGTGATTCAGAGGATAGAAGTGCACATCAATTTAGCAAAGAAACCAAGGCTGGGAAAGAAAAAGTAAAATCCAGTGTCGTCATGTCAAGCGACGACGGCATGTCAGTGAGTGCCAGTTACAGACTGTATCAACAATATTGCACCATATGGATGTTCCATGCATGAGAATGTATGCAAAGTTGCTTACCTTTTGCTCAGTAATTAATTAGCAAAGAAACATGTGCCCAAAACAATTTAGCAAGCGCCTATTACAGAGGGTAAACTACTTACCACATAGAGGTGCCAGGCGAACTAATCAGTCAATCGATCAATGGAAGTTGCGTGGTAATGGGCATGCTACCTTTTGCAAATTAAGACCACACCTGTGTCGGTGACGGTATCATTCAGACTGTTCCTTTCAGAGGAAGACATCAAGCACTCAACCACGCACCTAATCCCACACTCGCTGCCTATAAAAGAAAACCCCCGCCGCCCCACCTCAGTTCATTCAACACACACACTCATTCCCTCACACCACTGTCCACACCAAAAACACAGAACCCTCACACAGAGGGACAGCTATGGCGTCCTACGACAAGACCATCGCCACGGCGGCCTCCCTGGCAGCCTCCCTAATGCTAGTCCGTGGCCTCGCGAACGAGCTGCTGCCGTCCGAAGCGCGGAGGCCCTCTCCGGGCTCCTCACCAGCCTCCGTTCCCGCCTGACGTGGCAGCACACCATCGTGATCGAGGAGAACGAGGGATGGTCCTATAACCATGTCTATGGCGCCATCAAGGCCTACCTAGCCGCACGCGTCGACGCCGAAGCCAACATCGGCCTGCAGCGCCTCCGGGTTTGCAGCGCTGAGAGCGAGCCGAGAGGATGATGGTCAGCATGGAGGCGGGGAGGAGATGGCCGACGTGTATGAGGGCACGGAGTTCAGGTGGTGCCTCCTGACCCGCGAGGTCAAGGGCGACCCAAACAACAGGTGCTGGGGCGCGGGAGGTTAGGTCCTACGAGGTGAGCTTCCACAAGAGGTACAAGGAGAAGGCCCTGAAGGAGTACCTCCCGTTCATCGTCGCCACGGCCAAGGCCATCAAAGATGGGGAGAGGAGCCTGAGTATCTACATGAACGAGTACTCGGACCAGTGGGCCCCATGGAGCTCCAGCACCCTTCCACGTTCGCCACGCTGCCATGGACCAGAAGCAGAAGCAGTCCATCATCGATGACCTTAACAGATTCATCAAGAGGAAGGATTACTACACTAGGATCGGCAAGGCGTGGAAGCGAGGGTACCTTCTGTATGGTCCGCCGGGTACCGGCAAGTCCAGCCTCATCGCCGCCATAGCCAACCACCTCAGGTTCGACATATACGACCTTGAGCTGACTGGGGTGGAGTCCAACTCGGACCTCAGGAGGCTTCTTGTTGGCATGACCAACCGATCCATTCTCGTGGTTGAAGACATTGACTGCACCATCGAACTGAAACAACGGGAGGACCAGGATGAAGACGAGGAACATTCTAAGTCCAATTCTACAGAAAAGAAGGCAGAAGACAAGGTAGCTTCTGAGTCAGAATACCTTCTACATATATATAAACCTCTCCCACTCCTTGATTCCACAGATTTCTGATGACAATTTGGTTGTTGTCTGCAACAGGTAACATTATCCGGGCTGCTCAATTTTATCGATGGCTTGTGGTCAACAAGTGGGGAGGAAAGGATCATCATCTTCACAACCAATTACAAGGAGCGTCTTGACCCAGCACTTCTGCGTCCAGGCAGGATGGACATGCACATCCACATGGGTACTGCACCCCAGAGGCTTTCCGGATCCTTGCCAATAACTACCACGCCATCGACTCTCATGCCACATATCCAGAGATCGAGGAGCTGATCAAGGAGGTGACTGTGACGCCCGCAGAGGTCGCCGAGGTTCTAATGAGGAATGACGACACTGATGTCGCACTCGATGATCTTGTCGAGCTCCTAAACTCAAAGAAGAAAGATGCTGCCAATGAGTTCAAGACTGAAAACAAGCAGGTGGACGAGAAGAGAGATGCCAATGAGATCAAGACTGGAAGTATGCAAGTGGACGAGAAGAAAGATGACGATGAGATCAAGACTGAAAGTGTGCAGGTGGAGAGAAGAAATGACAAAGTGGTGGTGAAGAACGATTCCACAGAAGACACGGTTAGGAGCGTGGAAGCTAACAGTGACCAAACCATGTAGATAGGTCCCGCGGGAGATCCATTGCAAAATATGTGATCACTTTGACTACTAATAACATTGTGTTTTTAGAAGTGAGGCGCCACAGTGTGCTTCTAAATAATTTTGTAAGTAATATTGTTGAAGAAATTACATATATACAACAAGACATCTTGTATAAGACACTAGCTAGCAGAGCCAACTACAGAAACTAGGATCTAGTAGAACATGTATCCAGCACATGAAAATCTGAGTTTTTTGCTGTGAATGGAGCAGAGTAATAGGAGCATATGCGTAAAAATGACTTACATGTCAGCATATGGAAGTAGTTTTTTGCTGTGTCGCCATCTGCAAGATAACAATAACATAACGTGTTTTTACTTGAATGAAATGTATCGGTCCATAACTTGTTTTGCATAATTATTTAGCTGATGCGGCGATTTTTTTTATATCCAAACATAACAACATGCGATCTAGTTTCAAAACTCTCGCCGAGACGAACTTAACGGTGAAGACGGATCGCTAATCGTATTATCAGTCTAGAAGATAAATCATTTAATTTTTTCAAATTTAGCCATTAATGTGGTTATGTCAGCAGAAAGCGAAAGATTCGTCCATGCATGCATGTGCAGGGGAAAAGACACAATACATCAATTTATCGAATTAAATTAAAAGCAGGAGGGCACAGTATACCAATGTTACACGCTGGGAAAATCTAGAGTGATTACAGGTCAAAACGGCGAGACAGAGATTTGTAAGTTGGATCTACTCTGAATCATTCTCTGGAGCTCACAAGTTTAGATAGCC
Organism: Poa pratensis; assembly: GCA_947311845.1. NCBI lineage: Eukaryota > Viridiplantae > Streptophyta > Magnoliopsida > Poales > Poaceae > Poa > Poa pratensis. The sequence continues at coordinate 158,996,703 of CAMZMU010000041.1, forward strand.
AAGCTTCAGAAATGAGGCATGGAGCAGTGCAAAATGGGTTCTGATCTCTTGAAGGCCACCCTCAAACATGTAATGGAGTTCAAAACTTTTCCTCTGGGGAAACAAATACAAATATCAGCTAAGCTGAAGGTATAAGGTGCAATGTTAGAGCAGAGACATGTATAGTTTACAGTACATCAGCCCAATCCTACAGTTCAAGCAAATTATTAAGTACTTTGAAAGAGCAAAATCACTGTTTTTTATAACACTGTTATATACCATTGAAATTGTAGTCGATGTACAATGCTAGGTTTATCTTTAAACAAAAAAGAGCTTCATAGTACTAAGAATCCAAGAAATATCGTTTGCAAAAAAAAATTAATGTCTATCAGCATCAAATCGAACTTACCAGTTGGATCCACCCATATCATTTATATGAAAACTGATCATGTCAACTTGTCAAGGTGAATTGACCGCAACTAAATCTTCACGGTGTAAAATTTGGTCCATCCCAGCTGTCCGCAAGCAGCAACATAATAATGTTTTGCTTTCCCAGAAGTGTCACGGTCACTTTTTAGTCTCAAGCATAGCTGCTGCAAGATCCCCAAAGCACAACTGAACGTGTCTCATTTCAGAACATTACATAGTACCAGAAACGTTAGGTGTTTTGGCTCTTGGGGTAATCAAAAACTATTCCATTTGCCACAAGTTTGGCTCGTCTATGGCCGAAGAATTTCTTAATGATAGCCAAGGAAAAATCAATGACTGTCCCAAGCCCCTTCCCGGTGATCACATTTCCGTCGATCACAACCTTTGATTGGTCAATAACTCAAGTGAGCTGACTGACTATGGCGGGATGAGCTGTTACCTTTTTATCCTGAGTAACAATTCCAATGTCAGTATACTTCCATTTTTAGGAAACATGAGATGCTAAGATGCGAGTATTTAGTCCAAAACATCACCTCAAGTAAACCTTGCCTCTGCAAGATCAGTGGAGAATAACAGATCCCACCATACATCCTGTGTGCTTGCTTTTGTTCGTTGAGTAACTTCTGAAGAATTTTGGACTTGTGCAGCCGCTCAGCTCCAGCAGGTCCTCCCTAGAGAATTTCAAGAGATAAACTAATCAACAACGAAAAGTCAAGCATATTTTGAGTATAAATTGCTAATGAAAACAACACCTCAAGCTCTAGCTAGTTTGGAATTCAATGTACACTTCAAGACATAACTGAGATATGTGAGGCGAGGAAGATGAAGGTATGACTTCATGCTTGCAGAACACACAACATTTCTCATAAGTATAAACACGATGCACATGTAAGTTTAATTTTCTTGTTTGAAACTTTCTTTTAGCTGGATCCTTTCATATTCAACTAGATTATTAGCACAACTCCTACGCAAGGAAGCAGACTAAGGCTGCCCATGACATGTTAGGCATGCACTTGGAATGGTCTTTTATCAGTAACACACAAGAGAGCTATAGAACTTGGGAAGTTTGTTCGTTATCCACGAACAAACTATTATCTCAAATATCTTACAGGAAATACATGACATTTTGCCTTGACATTGGCTTTATGATTATCAAATAAAAATGTGAAATGCAGAACAACTTACAGGCAAAATGATTAGATCATATTTTGACTCAGAAACGTCCAGAATGCATTTATCAGCAACAATCTCCATCCTCTGAGATCCAACAATACTTGTAGATTTTTCAACTGATGCCAACACCACATTTATGTTTGCCCGTCTTAAATATCTGCCAATATTATAATCTCCATCTCCTCTGACCCATTTGCAATCGGAATGAGAACCTGCATCAGAAGTCATCACCAGACAAACACCATACTATAAGAAACCTCCTAAGTCTACAACGGAACAATATCTGTGCTCCAATTGCACACTTTTCCAAGGATGATGCATGCAGCTGGAAGTAATGAGGACACGATAGATATATGAGTTGTGTTTTACACATAGAACCATCAACACGAGGAGGAATCAATACATAGATCAACTATATAACATACTAAAGCATATGCAACCAAATTGAACTTTATTAAAGCAAGCATGCACTTTAGATAAATATCGGCATAAATAACAAACCAAATTAAGTGCACAAATTTAAGTTGGTGCTCTCCAATCCCATCTTCTCAATATAAATGCTTTAGTCATCCATGTTTCAACCTAACATTGCCGCACTTCGATTTTTCATACTCACATGAGTGGAGTTATGTTCACTGGGACATAAATTCTATGCAAATGATCCCCCCCCCCCCCCCCCCCCCCCCCCATAGTTAATACTGCACAACTCATAGGTAAACATGAACTTACCTGAGGGTTATGATCAAAGGGCCACTCAACTTTGTTCACTTCTGTACTTCTCTCAAGACCAGCATCAATTTGTGCCATCTACGGGGAATATACAATTTATTGAAGTGGTCAGTATAGCATATATAATGCAAAAACTTAGTCGTCCCTTGCTAAGCTAATGTAAAACCCTTGATAGCCAACTGAAAGATAAATACCATTCACACAAGAAAATAAAATAGAATAATTTGATTAGCATGTTATATTTTTCATAACATTTTAACAGAATATGAGCAAAGAAATTGTAAGTTTTTTTACGAACCAGTGTACTGTCCATATCTTCAGCTGCGTCAGGCCCGAATAATTGCTTGACAAATGATAAAGCAAATTGAAATGATGTCCCTGGGCCACGACTAGTCGTGAGCTCTCCTGAAACCTGAACATTTGATTCAACAGCTCGAAATGTTGGCAGATCTCCTATGAAGGATGGATGGCAGGTTATCTATTCATGCACACACAAAAAAAAGTAATGTCAATAGAAATATGAGACCTTGATCGGCTAAAATTTTAGTCATACAGCAAAATGACCACCTTTTTTCCCATGTGAAGACCCCATGGCACGAGGACAACAGCTGGCGCAGCGCATATAGCACCATACAACTTTTTTCCTCCGCCTGTCTAACCGTGATCCTCTCAAGGATCTCGTTGTCTCTCAACCGCACCGAACCAGGCATTCCTCCCTGAACACATCATTCCAAGAACTGAAGATAAGATTCTGGATACTGCCAGTTTGTAACAGAAATCTACACTGAAGATAAGATTCTGGATACTGCCAGTTTGTAACACAAATATACACCACAACTCGGATTTTTTTTAAAGAATAACCAGGGTTTACCAGTTTTTATCAGCACAGCACATGAAGTGGCATATACTATTCAAAACATTAAAACGGTGCTACTCTCTTGGGAAGCCGCTGGAAATCCATCACATCTTTGGGCATGCTAGTCTCATGGAAATTTGTAACGAGCACAACTCTAGGGTCCTCCGGAAGACCTCGACGGTCGCATCTACCATCCTCGCGTGAATAAAAGTATAAGCGGCAAACTGGGTGTATTCTCATTAGTTGAGACTTGAGTAAAGGGCAGGAAATTTTGCAAGGTGAGGTGGCCAGCTCTACACTGGAATGCTAAAGTAAGTTGAATTCATGAGGAATAACTCAGTGTTTCTCTGCTAGAATATAACACTTCTTTGCTTCGTAATTATTTCAGTATGGTTTCTTACTCACGAAACTGCTCATGAGTTATTGCAGTGTGCCAGTTATGCGGTATGTGTCATGTAATCTCAGTACGAACTTTTCTGAATCTACTGACATCTTAGCTGTGCCGAACATTACGAGACTACCGATCTCTATTGGTGGAGAGAAAATATTATGTCTACACTGATGGTTCTGAATAGTAATTGGTTCTTTCATTATACCGGAGCCTAAAGCTCATCGTGTAATTAATTAAAGCAAACATAGAACAGAGCGTGTATAGCATGGGGAAACAAACAAGTAAAGTGTGTTCAGAAACTGGGTGAGTTAATTACCGGGAGAGCCACGAGGTCGAACACCTGGTGGGCGCACGCTGCAATGTGCGTGTCCGCAACGATGCAGGTGCCGCAGGACGCCTCCACCCGGAGGTGGTCCTCCACGGAGGCGAGCGTGACGTCGGCGCCGGCTCGGCGGAGGACGCCGGTCAGGATGACCGCCTCCATCTCCTCCGTGCCCATGGCGATGGGCACGAGAACCTTCACATCACAGTACAAAGAAATTGCGGCAATTTCAGATTGCTGACGCTGTTAAAGAAGTAGAGAGGCGATGAGTGGAGGCCCGACCTTCTTCGTGGTACAAGGAGCGCGGCATGTTGGTAGAATCGCCATGGCGGGGAGTGGGGCCGGGGACAGGAGGAGAGACGCCGGGAACATTGGAATTTGGCTGTAGGGAGAGAGGAGCCACGACTGTGAAACGGATAATTCGTGGAAAGAAAGCCCACATTTTCTCGCACGGATATTTCTCGAAATATTCCGCTGACGGAGACCTCGCCGGAGGAGGAGAAGATGACGGCAGCGGAGCAACCGGAGGCTTCGATTTTCCCCCGACCCCGCACCCTATGCGTTATTCGTCCTCGTCGTCATCGCTTCCGCCGCGGCTCCGGCTTGGCCTGGCCGTCGTCTCGCCGGAGAGGAAGATGACGGTGGCGATCCTTTCGATTTCCCCCCGACCTCGCACCCCCCACGTTAAGATTCATTCGCGATGCTATTGTGCTAACCTGTTTTGCTCAGTGATTTTACGGATGTGGCACTCTAACTGTTAGAGCCCGGCCTGCCACGCTGCAAAAGTAAGGTGGGACACCCGCTTTGACTGGGTCCGGTCGAGACGCTTTGCCCTGCCCCTGTTCATCTCCTCCTCCTCTGTCGACGTCCTACTACCTCCTTCCGATGGTTTTGTGGTGAAGTCCGATAACTCTCGGATTGTTGTAGAATTAACACACATTTCAACGCGGAAGTATAGAGTATCGACCGCAGAAATATAAGGTACTTTTTTAATCCTCGCAAGTTATATATGTCACATATATAACCTTCTTTGCACTTTAATAAAAAAAAATAACGATTGATCAAGTGAAATAAGAGAGCATATTAAATATAAGTTCGCAAGTATGAAAGTGCAGGACCTAGTTTGCCTGATCTACTTCTCCATTAAACATGGTGGTAGAAATAAACCACAAATATGAGTAATGATTTATTCAAATGCAAATACCATGTTATAAAGTGAAACATTCATACGAGCATCACATCCTAATATCAAAACATACTCGTAATTCATATAAGTATGGGTAACTAATACTCCCTAAGCAAGGACACCGCCAAGCATGTTTGGAATTAAACTACAATTACAGAGTATTGCATTGAATTTCATGACATGAAGTTGAGAACGACAATACTTTTAAATGCAACACTCCCGTTCATGACCCGGCAAGCAATTTGTTCTCTTTTGTCTGGTGACTTCCATGAAGTTGTGTTTAATATTTGTGTCACTTAAGGTGATCACATGCTTTTTTGGTGGCCTTGAGGAACCAAATGTGATCAATGTAATCTTCCGCCTTTTCTTTCTCAACCATCTGCAATGCGGCTGCGTTGATTTACTCATCAATCCTTATCTTAGAATCAATTTCTTGGGGTCATGTGGCTAGAATCCATAATCAATGACTTTTCAAAGTTGAGTTGATGAACCATGAATTTGATATTTAGCAAAACGCGATGCGTCTAAGAGGGGGAGGGGATTGATTATATGAGAGTGTGTAAGAGGTAGTGGAGGATAGTGTGAGGGTGTCATATTCCCATACGTCGTCGAGCCATTTTCTTGTTGGAAGGAATGGTACTTCGTCTCTTTAGTATCCACAACGGGAGTGGCACTCGGAGAAGAGTTGCTTTGACTTTTTGGGTTGTCCCCAAATCTTTTCTCACGTCTAGAGTGAAGATTTTAGAAGATGCCAAGACATCTTTTAAATCCTACATCGTTAAAGGTGTAGGAGGGGAGGGTGCATTTTGATCATCCTCCTTCCCGTAAACCATCTTCCTCTTTAGGCGGTAAGACACTCTTATACTAATTGAATGAATCAAAGCAACTGACTAGAGGAGGGGGTTGAATGGGCGACTTCAAATTTTAATTATTTTCTTAACAATATATATGATCAATAAAAATATAAATTCTCTAGATATGCAACTAGGTGAGAGCAACCTACATGACAAGATGCAACTAACTTCACAAGATAACCAAGATAAAAGTTAGTAGCAAGTAAGTAAATATTTAAGGATAACCGCACAATGGAGATGATGATGTATCCTTAAGTTCACACATTTGCAGTGCTACACAATGCCCACTAATAGCCACAATGGATCACCATAATGTTCTACAACCTTCCCAAAAGGAGAAGTACATCGATTCACTAAGTAGTTTTCCCTAAAGGCGACACGCGAAACCTTTACAAGCTTGCTTGTGGCTTCTCCATAACTTAGTTCGAGTCTTCTCAGCACGCCCCAAAAGTTTCTCTTCATAAAGTTGAAACTACACGACAAGTCGACAACTAGGGTGTCAAAGCACCTACGAGTAATAAGATACACGATGGATAACACGGGGAATCAGATTCTTTTCATGAAAAAGTAGATAACACGGGGAATCAGATTCTAGTCATAATTTCGCTCAGCTTGGGCACAGCAGACTATGTACACTAGCAGCTAGCCCTTCCGATTCCCAACTCGCACCTAACCTACAGCGTTAAACACGTCTGCGTAAAGACTCGAGGGACCCTTTACATTCCGGCGTACATAAATCCCAACTAAACCAAAGAATCATATACCCATTTACCATCCGGAGAAGAAGGGAATTGTTACTGGTTTAGATCAATACACCTAAGCTCATAAAAAATCCCAACCAAAGCTCGCGCCACAGCAGTAATGGTGGAACCCTGCAGCATCTGCATGGAGCCCATGGCGCCCACGGAGGCCCACCGCGGCGGGAGCGGGTGCGCGCACGCCTTCTGCCGGGCGTGCCTGGCGGGCCACGTCCGCGCCAAGGTCGAGGCCGGCGCCGCCGCCGTGCGGTGCCTCGACGCGTCCTGCGCCGGCGCGCTCGACCCGGAACTGTGCCGCGCCGCGCTCCCGGACGACCTGTTCGTGCGGTGGTGCGGCAAGCTGTGCGAGTCCATGTTCGTGGGGGCGCGGCGGACCTACTGCCCTTTCCCCGACTGCTCCGAGATGATGGTGGCCGACGACGACTGCGCGCCCGAGGCCGAGGGGCGCGTGACGCAATCGGAGTGCCAGGTGTGCCGGCGGCTGTTCTGCGCGAGCTGCCTTGTGCCGTGGCACGCCGGCGTGAGCTGCGCCGAGTTCGCGCAGCTTGGCGCCGGGGAGCGAGGCAGGGAGGATCTGCTGCTCGTGGAGGCCGCCAGGGAGTCCAAGTGGAAGCGCTGCCCGCGGTGCCGCTTCTACGTCGAGAAGTCCCATGGCTGCCTGCACATCACTTGCCGGTACGAGTACTTACAAGATTTACAGTGCAGAAGAACGTTCACTTGGTTTCTGCGGTATTGTGACTTTGATCTAATGACAGGTGTGGCTTCGAGTTCTGCTATGGATGTCAGAAGCCATGGGCACTCGAGCACGATGGCTGCCCTGGAGAATGAAGAGTATTGTTCGCTTGTCTCTTGTGTGAACTGCGTGTTCTGTTCTTGAAAAGCTCATGTGAACAGTGACAGCGTACCGTAGTATGTCTGTAGTACTAAGTTAGAACTTCCAATTGAAGCAGGTAATGCAATCTTAAAGTTCCTGGGTGGTGATTTCAGGGACTTGACAGATCTTATGTCCACCGCGGCACCCCTATGCCTATGTATGATGATAAAAAAAAGAGTGATAGATCCGTGTTCTAGATTAAATTAGCATTTCTCTTTTCAATCTATCTTCCACATTAGAGGGAGGAAGGTTTCTTGTCTTTTTTGGTCCGTCATTATGGTTTCAAGTGGGATGGGTGTGCCACCTATCCCGCCTCCCATCCCCACCTGTCCTGATCTGCGTTCGCCGCTGCTCTTTCTCTCCACATAGCTGGTACGGTGGCCTTCGTGTGTTCCTCTTTCTCTCTCGCACTGTCCCTCCACCTTCTTTCCTTCGTGATTGGCCTTCTGCTCGACGTGGTCGGGCTGCTCGCCGCGCTGGAGGCCGGGCTGCTCGCCGTGACCGCGTTGCTAGCCGCGTTGGAGACCGGGCAGCTTGCCGCGCTCGCGATGCAGGAGGCCGGGCTGCTCGCCGCGCTAGAGAACAGGCAGCTCGTCGCGCTCGCGATGCAGGAGGCTGGGCTACTCGCCGTGGCCGCGCTGGAGGCCGGGTTGCTCGCGGCCAGAGGTGCTCGCGGCGGAGGTGCTCACCAGAAGAAGGTTGTCGAGGCCCGGGACCTGCCGCCGGGGAAGCCCAGGCGCGTCGCTGGCCGGGCCTGAGCGATCCCCGTTGAAGCATATATTTTGTGAATTCCTATCTGGCTATCTGATTTAGATGGGATTAGGTGGGAGAAGTGGGATGATCCCGTGATAGCCCATTAAAATTCCTGTTAGTGGGATAGTGGGTAATGGGACCATGGGATAAGTGGAGTATTTGTCCAGGTGGGAAGCAGATGTCCCAATCCCATCCCACCTACAACCATATCCGTCATTGAAATAGCCACAGAAGATGACAAAAATTATTCATGGTGCCATCCATAAGCCACGCACCACTTTATTTCTTTTACTCCTCTGCTCCGAGCAACACCCTTCGTACCCATGGTGTGGGTCTGCCCGCTTTGCATTCACAATAGAAGTGCACCCTCGAGATGTGTGGCTTTCCCCCCCCCCCCTCTCCCTAAAAAGCCCTGACAATGGCCACCATTCTCTTGTCGTGAAAGGCAGGTCATTGCACGCGCTGCTCTTTGGGACTCATTCCCCACATGCTCACATCGCCGCCAGTGGTTCCCAGCTCGTCAGGCCGATGGTCTCCAAAACATCGTAGCCAAGCTTCTTCGAGCAACATGATCATCATGTTATTTTATCTCCCGCATTGGCTAGCTCCGGCACGGTCTCCTCATGCTCAATTATTAACTACCTAAAGTAGCTATTGTTTTGTTGAATTAGCTTGCAAGAAGCAGGCAGTAGAGGTAGGTTGAATCGTATTCTTCGAGCAACATCCTCCTATGAGTTGTCTCCAAGAACCGCCATCCTCCTTATCTCCTACCACTCTGGTCGGCATCCCCCTCCATGCAACTCGAAACTCATTCTGGACATGTGCGAAGACTGTGGAAGAGAAGAAGTAACGGACGGTGGTACGGCGAAGCAGTGTGCTCTTAGTGGATGATTGTGCAGGACAAGCTAGTGGCAGTAGATGGATTAGTAGGCACAAACGTCCTTATTTTGTTTCCTCTAAATTTGTAGGCACAAGCAGTAGACAACAGAACCAGTCGATGGATCATCATGTTGTTTTTATCTCCCGCATTGGCGGAGCTACACACAAGTCAGGGGCCACCGCCCTCCTCCTTCCTAGATTATTGTGTAGCTCTGCCAGTGTCTCCTCACGCTCAATAATTTACTACCTAAATTAGCTATTGTTTTGTGGAATTAGCTTGCAAGAAGCAGACATTAGAGGTAGGTCTAATCGTATTGTTTTCAGTGTGATGTGTGATGAATAGAGTTCGACAATAGGTTCCATTTTATTGATGAATTCGCTGAACTTTATATGTGTCGGACTTGATGTTCATCATGTACATGCTACCAAATTTGTGGTGTTTGTCATGTTTCATAATGATTCAATATATTAATAGCTCATCATGTTTGGTTTGCTGTATCTAAAAAATGTTCTTGATTTTAGGGACCATAGCTTATGTAAACTAGCGCTTAAATGTTGCAGAAAAAAAGGCCCATGTAGAAATGATTTTTTCAGTTTCAGATATTGTGGAACTATTGTTTTGGTTTGATATATCATACAAGTGTGCCCCAATTTTATTTTCATCACATCATATAATCACCAAACAAGGTCTCATCTAAGCATGCCTAGGCCTCTTATTCAGTCACGATGGATGGATGCACGTTTTGATTAGAGTGTTCTCTTTTGTGGGCAGATGTTTCCTTTTTCTTACTTCTATTCTATCCTGCAGTTAAGGGCATCTCCAACCGTTGTGCCCCCCAGGCCGAAAAACGACGCTATTTTGGCCCGCCGGGGGGGGGGGGGGGCAACGGCGCAAATTAAAATCCTGGGGGTGTGAATTTCCCAGTCGCACCCCACCCCAGGATGAAAAGATGAGAGGAAAAGTAAAAAAAGTAAACGCGTTGAAGCCATCCACCACGCTCACGACGTACGCCGCCGTGGAGGGAGACCTGCGGCAGCGTGGCCGGCGCCGCGCCGCCGAGGCCCCCGCACTGGAGCCGGCCGCCGCAGTCGCCCGTGGCGCAGTCGAGCTGCTCCGTGCTGGCAGGCGTGCAGCCGGTGCGTGCCCAGATGCGGCCTCCATCTCCAGGATGCGACCGAGGAAGGGCTGCGAGCCGGGCGGCGGCCGCGGGCTCGGCGGACGGAGCAGGGCCGGGGGCGGCGGCCTGCTGCTCACGACCTTGGCGGCCTCCATCTCGCGCACGAGCCCCGGCCGAGGAAGGGCGCAGCGGCCTCTGCGGCGAGCTCGAGGAGGGTGGCAGTGCGGGCTCGGCGGTGGAGATGGCCGTCGTGGAGGAGAGAGAGGAGCAGAGCTGGCCGGCGGTGGAGATGGTCCTGCCTTCTTCCGTGGGTGGGTGGGGAAAAGTGGGGGAGAGGAGAGATAAAAAAAGAGAGGGTTGCACGTGGTGGACCTGGGCAAAAAGAGGAGAGGGAGGGAGCTGAGAGGCTGAGTGTGGGTCTGCTTGCATGCAATAACCCCCCAGGCCGAACCCAGCGCCTTGGGTTGTTCTGGTTGCGTCAACACTGCTGGGAGATTTCGGCGCTATTGTTGCGAGATTTCGGCGCTATTTGGTCAAAAAAGTGGCCGAGTGGGGCTCCTAAGAACACGGCTGGAGATGCCCTAACAGACGTCGAGGCCGGTAATGAAATGCTTAAATTTGTTTTGGTTGGGATGTGCCACACCCGGGCTGCAGTGCAACGCCCGGTGAACACCCGTGGGCCCTCCCTACAAAAAAAATAAATTTAATATCATTGTGGACACATGGCACACATATCAGATACTCCGTTCGGATGTAATCTACATTCTAGCCCCAAAATTTGTTCGGAATTAATCTACATTCTGGGTAGGTCCCACCCATTAATTAAGAGGGAGAAAGTTCAAACACCATGCATGCACCAGTTTATTATTCCCCATGCATAGATTACATTAACTAAACTTGGTTTAACCAATTGCTTGTTTATATATCATGGAACCATAATTGTGTTGCATTGTGGATAATTGTGTTGCATTGTGGGGTGTGTAAAAATAGTACTAATAAATGCTAGCCTAATTTATCTAAAATTTTACAAAATGTAGATTAAATCTGAACGGAGGGAGTATTAAACTGATAAGCAATTGATCTTAGCCAAAAGGCCGAGAAAGGTACGAGTTGCAAGCCTGCCCACCCACTCCCTCTTATACCACTCCCTCGCCGCGCATCCTCCTTCGCTCGGCGAGGTGGGACTAAAAACACGCAGCAGCAGCAAGTCATATCGCGAGTCGTAAGTCGAAGCCGCTCGCGTCACGCGCAAACCCGCCTCTCCTCCGACCTTCCAGAATCCAGAAGCTTCCTGGAGCCATGGCGACCGCCCCCGCGCCGACCACCGCCGCGCCCGCCCCACCGGCCGCCGCCGCGGCCGTACCGTCGGCGTCGGTGCCGCGCGGGCAGGTGGATCTGATCGACTTCATCGACTGGACCGGCGTCGAGTGCCTCAACCAGGACCCCGCGCACGGCATCGCCAACGCGCTCAAGCAGGTACCGCCGCCGCTCCTTCGATCCCCGTTCCGATGCAGCGGATCTTAGACACGCTCGCCTTATTTTTCGCTCGGCGGTCTCTAGGGTTTGCTGGATTATGTATGAAGCGCTGTGACAGGTCGTTTAGATTCGATTGCGTTCTGACGATTGGTGATTTCATCAGGGCTACAGGGAGGACGAAGGGCTGCACCTCGCCAGCGACTCGGACGAGCAGCTGCTCATCTACATCCCGTTCATGCAGGTCATCAAGCTGCATTCTGCGCTCTTCAAAGGCCCTGAGGAGGAAGGTGAGATTTGCTCTGTAGTAACTCCGTATCAATGCATAGTGCTAGGTTGCCAATTGGCTGAAGTTGAGGACGCTTTTTCTAAGTTCAAAGAGGACTTGTCCCTGTTGGATTAGTCTTGTTAGGTCTGCTAATGCTAGTAGATGGTGGAATCTCAGTTGATTTTTTGTAAATTTATTTTGGTCACTACTCACTAGTTATTCACTTATTTGGAGTATGACCTAAGTGGTGAACATCTGACCTATCGGCTAGTATTCATGCTACATAATAGAGATGGTTATTTATGGTGCTAGTGCGTGGGTAGAAAATGTTGGTTGTTCACATGTATGCAACATTGGTGTTCGCTATCTCAGTTGATTTTTTTGTAAATTTATGGTCATCACTCACTAGTTATTTGGAGTATGACCTAAGCGGTGAGCGTCTGACCTATCGGCTAGTATTCATGGTACATAAAAGAGATGGTTATTTATGGTGCTAGTGCATGGGTCGAAAATGTTGGTTGTTCGCATGTATGCAACATTGGCATTCGCTAGTTCAAATTCGAGATTGTGGAATTGCATTGCTTCTTTGTCATATTGGTTGGTATTGTTAAAGTGCCCAAGCATGTATGTCGCTCACTTGCTGGAGATCTTTATTCTATTTGTTCTATGATGCTCACACTACTTGAAACATTAAGCGCTCTCATGGGTTATATACACGTTTTTATCTGCTTAATTTCTGTAAAGCTAAAAAGTTCTCTCTCAACGCTTTACAGCAATGCAGAGCTTGATATTGGCAATAATTGCTTCGCACACTAAACTGCATGTTGCATCTTTGTTAGTTACCACTTTTTTCTGTTGTTCATGCTTCTTTTTCTCTACCTCAGAATGAGATATTTAGTTTCTAGTAGTAGCCCCTTTCTTAAACCACTTTCAGTATTTCTGTTTGGTGTTGATACTTTCTAAAATAGTTAATGCACCAACACCTTCTGTCAACTCAGGCCCAAAAACAGTTAAACTCTACTCCAACAGAGAGCATATGGGTTTCAGGTATACTTCCTTTTAATTTTAACTGAAGCTCTTTGATTACTGACTCTTCAAAACGTTTTGGCTTTTCCCTTTAGCTTGACATAAACTTCTTTACTTGATGGCAGCAACGTCAATGACTTTCCACCAAGTGACACTGTTGACCTATCCTCCAGCCATTTACTAGAAGTATGTTCCTAAAAAAATCTATTCTTGACTTTTCATAATATTTTCGTTGATTGCCATGTAGCATCATCAGTTATTCCTGTTTTAGCTTATGTCTAACCTCAAATTGATGAGCCCTGGCCATTCTTTTCTACAGAGCAAGCCTGTGACACTAAAGTATGTGAAGTTCCAGAATGTTCGCAGGTATGTACCCCTCCCACTAGCACGCGCGCAACAGGCATTTTTTTTTAAAATAGTGCTATCCTATTCTTATAACCCATTTTCTTTGTCATTCCAGCCTGACTATGTTTATCGAAGACAATCAAAGTGGAGCTGACATCACGCAAATTCAGAAGATTGCTCTTTATGGAACAACGTAAGTTGTATCAGCACTTGTTTCCTGATTTGCAGTCAGTGCACATATTATATTTGCCCTTTTAGTTAGATTGCTCAGATTATGGGAGGTTTGTGATCTAGTCAAGTTCTGTTAAAGAGTAAGGATAGAAATAGGCGCGGTCTTGTCTAATGTAGAAGTGACTATAGATATAGAACATCATGGCGTGACATTAAAATTTAGAATTACCAGAAGAGAAAGTCAAATTACCTATTCACTGAATTTTTCATGTTGTTTGATTTGTGCGATTAGTGTTGGACCATAATTGTATGAATTGGGTTTGGAACAAATAATAGACTTTTGAGCTTGATGACAGATAACTTAATTTAGTGACACTGCAACTCCTTGCTATTGAACATAGCTATGCTTATGTTGGTTTTGCTCCGTCAAGACAATAGATCCTAGCTATGCAACCAGCATCCGTAGTTTCCCAACATTGAAGCTGCACAACAACCGATCTATATTACAGTAGTATATTTTTCGTAACAGACTGTATTTTTAGAAGAAAGAAAATCAAAGGGAACTTACCAAATGTGAAGTTAAGGTGCAAAAATTATTATTGGGTTCAGAAAACAACGAAGTCTGCTCTGATTTATATCAAAATATTCACTTCATAGATATTGCAGACTGGAATCTTCTGTCCTAAATAGATGAATATCATCAATTCATCATTACTTGTGATTGATCAGCTAAATGTTTGGATTCCATTTTGCAGCGTGGACACGACAAATATGAAGGACCTGAAGAAGATAGAAGAGCACTCCCATTAAGCAGATCCATCTAAGTTAGTGTGTTCCAATGGGTGTAAACAATTAACTGTTGAAGAATTTGCGGTTGACTGGCATCTTTGTGCCGAGTTTATACGTGCGATATTTAAGACCCTCAAGTTCAGTCTCTGGAGGTGTTGTGCTTGTGTCACAAACTAAATGATGTTCCCTCTTTAGAAAATTCATATTCATTTTCCTTTTTTCTGGGGGAATTTGTTGCTTCAATCTGGTTCGTCTGTCTTTAGTTCATATTGCCTTTGGATGAAAATGTGCGCGAGACCATAACTGGAAATCTCCGGCAACGTTTCTCTGTTTATCTCCAATCACGGAGAGCACGCAATGTTACATGGAAATCTACATATGATCAATCCAGTTTAGCTAATTAACATGTGGAAGAAATGGCGATTGTGTCTTGCTGCTTATCGATCGTATTCATCTCCTTCTGTGAGTTTGTCGTTTTTGATTATGTCTGTTCATGTTGCCTTGATGATGCGAGATGATTTCAAACTGGATTGGCACGTAAACGTTACATAAGAACCTAGGTATGATTAATTCTAGTTTAGCATCAGGCGTCTCGCAGAAAGGAAGTAACGAAAGAATGAGGGATCATGTATGGCTGGTTCCTAGGATCGATCAGTCGGCAGCGTCGAGCGCCATGAGGATGGCCTGGAAGAGGTTGATGATGTCGAGGTAGAGCGTGATGGAGGCGGCGACATACTCGTCGTAGGTGTAGCGCTTGATGAGGTTGTCGGTGTCGTAGATGATGAAGGCCGAGAAGACGAGCGACGCGATGCAGCCGTACACCAGCGTCGCCGTCTTCCCCATCGGGAACAGCACCGTGACGAGCCCGTAGATGAAGAGTATGAGGACGGCGGCGAAGAGGAAGGGGCCCAGGAACTCGAAGTCGTGCCCGCGCTTGGCCGCCCAGAAGGTGTAGGCGGTGAGCCCGGCGACGACGACGAGCGTCATGGCCGCCGCCTCGAAGATGATGGGCCCTCGCTTGGTGAGGCAGCCCAGCCCCACGGAGGCGCTGATGCACACGGTGAAGATGAATAGGAACACCAGGTTGATCGGGTGTCGCTGCCGGAAGTACACCATCGGCAGCATCACTGCAGACGGCATGGCAACAACGTTAACCGAGACAAAGCGGCATCGATCGGAAGCTAGCTAGGAGCCTAATGGTTCGTACCGAGGAGGGGGGAGATGAGGATGACGATGAAGGCGACCACCGCGGCGGGGGTGCGGGAGAGGAAGAAGTTCCTGACGGGGTCTGTGAGGTACATCGCGCCGGCGACGGCCACCGTGACGAGCATCTGCAGCGACACGATGACGTACACCTTGCGGATGAAGGCCCACCGGAGCTCCGGGGTCTCGATCATGTAGCCGCCGTGCTCCGGCGGGTAGCCCGCCTCCACGTCGTGCTGGTGGTGGTGATGGTGCTTCTCGTGCTTGCCCATCCCCGGCTACGTGCCTTCGGCGGGTTGCTCGTACGTCGTGTCCTGGCGAATGGTAGAAAGGTTGCGCGAGCCATGGACGGCAAGTCTTTTAGATGTCATGGCAGATTGTCGGCTATGCCTTCGCCTATTCTTGGCCTGTCGCTCCAAACAACGGTTTCCTCGTGTCTCCTTTCGAGTCTCCGGCATCTTCTTCTTCGCCATTGAGAGACGAAAGAAGTATCAGCTAAATATGAATCGCACTACATTTAGCATAATAAAAGTTCTCAAGAGGTTTCATTTGGAAGGGAGGTGACACTGAAAATGCTAGTGAGGCCACTCTCTTGTCAACTGGAAGACTGTACATTTTTCCTATGCAGAGACCGGGTGTGACTGTTTGGTTGTATCGCTTTGATAGTTAATAAAAACTCTCTTTATCGGAAAAAAAGGGTAGCTACCCCGTCCGCTCCACCTGCATAGAACATGGATAAGAGATACAGTTTAGTATAGATTCCACTAGGAGCAAACTGGAGACAATTTACAGGGGTAATTGGTTGGGCCAACCAATCACGATATTCTGCCATCAGTTCACCTGTAAATCTGTAATACATGTGACGATTTAATCACCAAACACACAACTTAAGTTCAGAATTACAAACAACCCATGCCCCAAACTAAACAAATCACAAACTTGAAGCAATAAAACACACACAGCAGGTGTCACTTACTAGGACAAGCAAGAGTCACAGAAAGGAAGAAAAAAAACAGTGCAGATAAAATATCCATGATTGATCCCTGAAGCTTCTATGTTGCGTTACACTTCTCCAGCTGGAGGCTCCTGGTCCCTCTCAAGGATGCCCGCATAAAAGAGCAAAGCCCAGAGGTGGGTGATGAGCTCCCCGCCCTTTGAGAGCTGCTCGATGTGCTCCTGGACATTATCTGACGGCGCGAGGTAGAGAATCATCTCAGCCCAGAAATTCGCCATCACCTTCCAGCGGACGCCCTCTGCCATTTCCTCGAGTTGCTTCCCTAGTTTCACGCCGCTCTCGAAGATCGACTTTGTGTCCTCTGGCACAGTTAGCCCTTCATAGCCTCGTACTTGTTCGTAGCCGTTTCCAGGAATGTAATTGCTTCTACTGCGGCTGCGTTGAACTTCTGCCAAGTATCATAATGGTGCCCAGGAAGAAGCGCTGGTGCATAGACCACCAGGTGTGCACAGTATTTCGACAGTTTCGTGGCGATGCCAACATGTAAGCCGACTTGTGCTACTACTCCATTTGGAGATGGTGCTACCATCTCACAGTACCATGTTGCAATATGCCAAGTCAAAATTATGTGTGTCCGATTCTGATTTCTCTGTGACCTGCTTGGATCTGGGTGCATTATCCACGCACAAGCCCATGATAGGTGTGCTGCTCCATTGGACAGTAAAAATGATTTCCCATTACTTAGTGCACCATCAGTAAGTATAAGGGAGTGGATAAGCGCCTCCTTTACTGGACCTGGCAACTCGACAGATTTCCCAGCTCTGCTTCGAATCCTGAATGCCTGATAATTCATCTTGAGGCCAATTTTTTGGAATAAGCGAGCAAATCTAGGCGCTGATGAATTAGGATTATAGATAACTGAATCAAGTAATGAGTACTGCCCCAGCTTGTGTTGCCAGTAGTGTTTGTTTGATGCACAGCACAAACCAATTTTGGCAAGAAACTCCTTTACTATAAGAATACTGCAACAGGTCCCTAGTCCACACTTACTATTATTTGCTTGTTCTCTGATGTATTGGCAAACAAAGGATACTCTGCCCCAGATTCCTGTCCAGAAAAGTAGCACTTGTAGGACCTCAAGCAAAGCACTGGAAGCAAGTATCACTAAGGTGATAACAATATCATATGTTTCGGTGGTCACGATAGGGGCATTATCCTGCATGAGGTTCACCGGAGTCCTCACTGTAACATATGCCATGACAGATATGCCGATGGCTGAAATCAAGGACACATTAGTTAGAAATCTTGGTCTGTAGAATACGACAGCACTCTTGGTGAAGAAGAAATCGTACATAAAGGCTAGCTCAAGTTCAATCAGCTTGAAAACCCTGTTGTAATCTGTGGTGCCGTCTTGATTCTTTGCTAGCAGTACCCTGAAGACAAAATTATGTGCCCTGACCTTGGATTCGTCACAGGCAAACCCAAAGAAGCGCCGTCTCAACAGATGAAAAAGAGAGAAGGAAAGGCAAGCATCCTTCAGCTCTGGGCCTAGTGACATGTCCTTGCACCTCCATATCTGCCCTATGTCAATGACTTCATCTTTCTTAGGATCTGCTGTTACTTGTGTTGTATATGCTGGAACATGTAACTCAGGTTTGCCGCTGGGCCAGTAAATCAGGTAACTGCAATCTTCCATGGTGGCAGTATCAGAAACACTCTTGTTTTGCTGATCATACATGTAATCAACAACTATTTTGTTAAATTGCCATGATTTGCTTGCTCCGTAACATGCTGCCCGTCTTGCTAAATATTTATAGTAAGCTAAGCTAATTATAAAAACAAGTGCAACAGTGTAGTTTGTTATCAAGGTGGCCATAAGCAACGTTGCATACGCCAAGTACATTGCAGCTTGGTATAAGTCTCTTGTTAGATGTTTGTTGTCATCAAGACTATAAGCTGTGATAGAGTCGGTGCAACCATGAAGAAAGATGAGAGATATGGCCCAAATGGGGTACATGCTGCTCTTCACCCCAGAAGATTGCATAGAACCAAGTATGTACGTTATCAGTGAGAATGACAAGGTATATGCCGCAAAGACACCTTTTTGGAGGAACCAGTTTCTGCTTCGGCGACGGTGGGACCCAAAGATGACGAGGAGGATAAGGACACCAGCAAGCAATGATACAAGTATCTCGATGCGGATCATTGTTGCCCTTGGGCTCTTCCATGTGTCGTTTTCACCATGCAAGTTCGTTACTGTAGGATTCGAGAATTGCTGCCCCATCTGTGGCTCACGGTCACCATTAAACTTAAGTGAGTACAGCTACAATATTATACTCCAAGAAGAATTCATTTTAATGTTCATATATACTACGCATGTATGTTACAAAATGCATGCTAATATTACATCTTCTATCAACTAGCATCATCCACTTGTAACCACATGCACGCCACAATAACTAGATATGTTTTCCTTCCCATGTCTTAACTGATCCATAAGTGTATGTGTGTAACCAATACAAAAACATTCTAGAGTACAACAGAATAGTCATTACATTAAAAAAAATCAGTAACATGTTCTAAGAATTTTTCGCATAGGGCATGACCCTAGTTAGATTGAAAAGTACAACTTTCTTGGTTTAAAAAATATTTGCCGCAAGAATTTACTTCTAATGTTCAGGCTGGATGTATTTCAGTGGTACTCTTGGATGTGACAAAACAATTGTTGTTATAATTGCAGCATTTCCATAGCAACCGATGAATATATTAGGGAAATAAAATAGTCAAAGTTTGACTGTCAAGGAGGAGGTTCTACACTAGCCTATATTGGTTCGATACGCAAGATCCAACTGGTCAGAGTGCCATAGATTGTTCTACAACGCTACGACAAGCTAAAGACCCAAATACAGTAGCATAATTCATTGAAGATGTCCAAATTTTCAATGAATCCAATTGATGGAGATGCTGGGGGCAATTTCCACGATCCAATTGATGCATGGCAACATACATGTGTCAGCGGGCCTACGAACATTTTCTCAAAGGCTGGGGGGACCAATTTGGGAAAGGCTGACGGGAAAGGCCGACTCAAAGGGGCTAGATGATGACGGCTGGCCCTGAGGTATCACCGGGAAAGCCAACTAACCCACCCCTCCAGGCCTTGTTCGGCAGGCGAGTTTGGAACGGTTTTCCGGTGTAAATTCCCGGCCCATCTTAATACACCAGAAAACACTTCTATCTCGTTCGGCAGGCCGGGTTTGGTCGGGCCGAGCCCAGAGAAACCCTTGGAAACCCGTCGGGTTCGGGTGTAATCGAGACGCGAGGGGGTGCTCGTGTCTTGCTGTGTCTCGAGCTCTGGCGGCGCAGCGCAGCGCCCCACCGTCGCTCGTTGCCGTCGCTCGTCCCCTCCACCATAGCTCGTCCCGTCCACCATCGCCGTCGCCGAAGCCTCCCTCCCTACGCTCCTGGCGCCTCCCTCCCTCACGCCGGCGACGAGTTCTTGGATCCCACCCCCGCCTCTGCTCCTGACGCCGCCGCAGCTTTCCTTCTCCGTCGCACTTCTTCGGGAATTCTATCAGGTACGCCTTCCCCTCCTCTCCGTGTACAGATAGCTGAATGACCTAGCTAGCTTCTAGGGTTCTTGTTGATTCCGATGAGATCCAGTTCTTGTATATGAGAGGAATCTGGGGTACGGTGCTCTTCTTGTTCTTGGTCCAAAGGGAAGCCAAGTGGTCCGATTCGTTGGTGTTGTGCTAACTCCCAGGTTTAGGAGAGATGTATGTGGTCTGAGTAGACTAGCGTTTGTCTTACTCACTGATTCTGTCGTTGGGTTGTCACAGCAGATGTTACCAGGGGGTAACTTGAGATTGGGGGCAAGGCGACTCTGGTGTCCAAGAGTTGGTCTAGCTCTACGGGGGAGAAGATATTTTTTACCCAGGTTCAGGTCCCCTCGATGGAGGATCCCTACGTCCTGCTATAAATCACTATATGATAACAGATTACATGGTGCGCCAATGGCGATCGCCGGGTTTGGATGATTCCGGCGTGGAAACTCTCTCCTGAACTCTCTCTATTTTGTCTATCTTCTTAGCCCTCTCTCTCTATGATCTAGAAGCCTGCTTATATAGATGGCCAGGTCTCCTAGTCGTACAAGGTAAAAACTGGGTTATACCCGAAATAAGAGTCCTAGTCTAGGTCCTTCGTGATCTTCAAGTCTTGAGTCTCCAACTTGTACAAGGATTCCGGGTCTTCCAGAATCTTCCTTCTATGACATCTTTCGAGACCCCTCCTGGTGCCAGGTTGTCCTGAAACCGGGTCTACCTCCTGAAACCGGGCCTGCCTCCTGGCCGGGTCTGACTCCTGAAACCGGGTCTGCCTCTGGCCGGGTCATCTCCTGGCCGGGTCTTCTCCTTGGCCGGGTCATCCTCTGAATGAGCCTGCTGGCCCAAGTGTAACCCAGCCCATGTGGAGTGTGAGGTAACCCAGCCCGGGCCTCCTGCCTGGAGGGTTACGCTTCACTCTTCATGTGCATACCGGGTTATGATTCCCCCAACAGTAGCCCCCAAGTTTAATCTGGATATGGGCTTGGCTTGCTCTCCTTTGTAATCTTGATCTTAAGAATCATGTTTGAGGTGAACTCGCCAGCTCGATCATCCAGGTTAAACTCCTGAAACAAAACAAATAACTATTTAAAGGGATAAAACCGGGTTAGACTTGCTAGGCCAACTCGTTTTGGCGGTCCATTTTATAACCAGGCCTTTTCCTCCTGGGTTCATATGCCTCCAGGTTTATCTCAAGAACATCCCGTAAATACTGCCAGGAATATTTCCACATTTTCTTCTGTGGGTCCTCTGACCCGGTTGTTTTATAGAGCCTACTCATACGGAGGCTGTGCTGAAGGATGCTCCAGATTCCTACGGTCCGGACTTGATGGAGCCTACTCATATGGAGGTTGTCTTTCAAGACCCGGATTTTGAAGACCCAACGTGAATACCTCCAGCTTTACCGGTTCTCAAGAATATTAACCTCGATTTTTCTCGTGTATATAACCTGTAGCCCCCCAAGCTTCGAGTTTATCACCTCGCGATAACTTGGTGCTTGATGAATGAATATAAAACTTCGAACCGTGTAGCCCCCAAGTGCCGGGTTGCATGCTTGCAGCGACCTGGGACTTTTGCATCTTGTACTTCTGAGAGAATTTTTGAACTTCAAATACTGTAGCCCCCCAAGTGCCGGGTTGTGTGCCTGCAGCAACTTGGGACTTCTTCATCAATTCAAATTTTTTTTAGCTTCATACGAAATTGCATGCATCAATACTGGCTACTGGACTTTTTTTAGCTTGCTTCTCCACCGCAACTTTGACTGACTCGCGCGAACAATAGTAGCATCCAGCTTTATTTTCTTCTTTCACTGGTAAATCGGCCAATTCTTAAATCTTAGCTCTGATCAGACCTGGCGAAAATCAATAAAGATGACCCTGCTTCTGCTGCCGGGTTATAGATTGATCCTACAAAAATTTTCCCTTAGGCACAAAATAATCATTATACAACATGATAGGCTTGTAATAAATTAGTAACTTATGAATATTTATGCTGATGGTGTACGTGCACCCTGGGGATTTGTTTTTTTTAATGAACATGATATATCGTTCTGCAAATCCTTTTGGTTTAGATGACCCTTTTGGTTTCTTTAACTATGAGCCGGTTTTCGCATGGATTATCTCTGTCGCAACCTCTCTGATAAAAACAGGGTCAGGCAAGTCCCAACGGGCCTCATGACTGATTGAATTTACAGGTGAGCAATCAGGCCATATAAGTGCGAGTCACATCGAGCTCAATAGTAAGATAACCAAGAATTATACTAGTGGCATAAAAGCCGGGTCCTGGGATTGCAGCTACAAACTATTCAAGTGAGAGCCCCCAAGATCTGGATCAATGTTTATAAAGTAATGGCTTAACTATGCAACATTACCCCATTGATCCATATACTGTTGCGAAGCACTCCTGGGCAATGCTAACCGAAGTTGCGAAGCGCTCTCGGGCCAGGCTTATATGATTTTTTGCGAAGCACCCCTGGGCAACGCTAGCCAAAGTTGTGAAGCGCTCTTGGGCCAAGCTGATATGATTTTTTGCGAAGCACTCCTGGGCAACGCTAACCGAAGTTGCGAAGCGCTCTTGGGCTAAGCTAATTTTTTGTTGCAAAGCACTCCTGGGCATCACTAACCGGAGTTGCGTAGCGCTCTTGGGCTAAGCTAGCAGTTTGCAAATAATTGAAGCTGGGAGATGTTTCATGGATTTTCCTCCAATAGGTTCCACGTGTGGTTCAGTGTTTGTAACCCGAACATCTTCACGCGCGTCCATTAAGCGGTAGGATCCATGTCTTCAACCCAACAATTGATAGCTCGAAATAGGGGGACCCGAGGTATCTTCACCCGACTTTATTAAATTGACTGAATAATAAAATTTGAAACTTAATCAGAAAAATGACTTAGCTGTTTGGATGCTTTTTGACGTGGAACCGGCCGAAGAGAGGTTGAGGTCCACCGAGGTTTTTTTTTAACTCAGAGGCGGAGATACTTGCTTGCGTTGGCCTGTCGCCCGCCTGACCCGGCAACCAGCTCGACGAGCCGGGCTATCGAAGGACACAGCACGTAGTGTAGACTCGGCAAATCAATGACCGGCTTGTATTTCTTTACTCACGTGATCTGCTTTTTGCATGCATGGATCTTCACTGGGGCAATCCGAGTAATCCAGACTTTGTCATGTACATGGTGCTGCTTCCGAATCGAGACCCAAATTTTGCTATACTGTGACTTACAGCGGCGGAATCGAGACCCCGCACGCGGCCCCTTGGTTAGGGCATCTCCAGCCGTCCCCCCCAGCGCCCCCCAGGGTCGATTTTAGCGCCGTTTTGGCCTGGGAGCGCCGTTTTTCGCCCAGTCGGCCCCCCAGGAGCCCAAATAGCGCCGTATCGGCGGAAATTAGCGCCGGCGCTCCCAGGCCAAACCCAGCCCACCGGGTTCGGCCTGGGGGGTAAAAGCGCGCGTGGGCCAGCGCTGTCGGCGTGATAGCACATATCCCACCCCCGCGCCGCTTTCTTTTACCCATCCCTCGCGTCACCGCGATGTCGCCGCCGGCACCACCCCTCCCACCTCTGCCGCATACAACTAGCTAGGAAGCCGCCTTCTCGCCCAATCCTCCGTGAAGAGGTTATACTCTGTGGGTACCCCAGCGTAAGGGTACCTGGTGCACGTGATGATCAAAGAAGCCCAAGGATTAATCGAAGCCCACGAAGGAAGGCCTAAGACGAAGAGTGCTTTCCAAGTTAGATTAAGTTATAGTCGGTTAAGACTTTCCATACATGTAACCTTGGTCGGTTATGTATCCCGAGACCCAGCCTCCTATATAAAGGCTGGGAGGGTGATCGATCAGGGCAAGCAAAACCATAGCCATCAGAACCCCGGTGAGATCAACAGCTCGCTGGACCTTTGTAACCTTCATATCCACATAATCAATACAGACAAGCAGGACGTAGGGGTTTTACCTCACTCGAGGGCCCTGAACCTGGGTAAATCCCGCTTGTCAGCCGTCGATTCCACCAATACTACTCGTTCTCTACCACATAATCAACCCTAGGTATAGCAACCATGGGACTTGCCGAGGACACCCCTCGTCAATTGGCGCCGTCTGTGGGAACAGGTAGTATTGGGCTCACGGTTTCGCCGGTTTCATCATCAAGCGGCCACCCGCCGATCGCATCTGCACAAGGTAACTCACCTACTACATCATCAAAAAGCAAATCACCGACCACCGCTGCAAACGGCAACTCGCCGGCAAGATCAACCAGCATCAATTCAAAAAGCGATCACTCGCCAAAATCTCCAAGGAGGCTTACGTCGCACTCGATGGAGGCTCAACAAGCCTTTGCTGGACTCGAATCAGGTTTGGATATTACAGTTGGAGAATTTAACTTCTTTGTCGATAAAGATGGTGTGCAGGACCTGTTAGATCCACTCGACAAGGAAACGCTCGACACGGAGATACTCGACAACGCTTCGACTGCAACACCATCCATCTTGGCGCAGCATCATCACAGATCGTCCCGATCCAATCACCAAGTGACTCTGCAACATCCATGAACTCGCAAGAGTTCCGTGACGAGGTGGCAAAAAGATTTGGAAGAAGCGAGATCGAATCTGCATACCGCCCAAACAACTCAATCGAGTCACTCGACGACATCGTCGACTGCAACAACGTCGCGGGGAACGAGGAGAACATAGATGACAACATATACCTCGCCGATCTCAATGGCCTAGAAATCCGTGCCAGCCACGAGATATTCACCTGCGACGCAGATAGCCTGGACAAAGCACTCGAAGATCTACTCGATTGCGACAGAAACCCCAGCAAGCAAAGCAACTCCAACATGAGCCTGGATGGCGACGCCAAATCCATAATGCGCATTAGCAACACATGGGAGGAAGATCGGGTGGTACCGTATCAGGTATACACCGCGAGTACAACAGAAACATCGGCAGCTGCAACATGCCGTCGACCTACAGAATACCCTTGCACAGTCACCATGCCGGACGGAACAACCACGCTGACCATCACCGCAGAGATGGCGGAAAAAGTGAGCAAAATAATCGAAAGCTGCACAATGCTACCAGCAAACGCAACTCCAGAAGAGGCATTGACCTTACAATACTTCCAGTGGCAAGAATCGATACGGTTGAAGAACTACCGAGCAGCACTCGAAGAACGCAAAAAGCAAGCCAGCATATCAAGTGCTCGGCGAAGAGCATTGTCTATGAGTTCAACAGGCAGAAACGACCCCGCGAATAGGTCACGATTCATAAACCTCGGAGACGCAGATCGTGCGGCGGTCACTCGAAACCTAAACCCAGACTTTATGGCAGTCGACGCGGAAGGAGTCCCCATACCTACTGAGCCAGCCGGGGCGCTGATGACGCTAGGCACCTATCTCAGAACAATCGAACCTCCTGCAGGAGACCCAAAGAGGGATCAGCACCTCCAACTGTATAAACAACTGGCAATAGCAGCAAAGCCATACAGCATCCACAAGCAACTCCAAGGAGAGATACAGATCGGGACCGTCGCAGTCGAAGTCCTCGGGGAAGGAGCAGTCGAAAAAGCTCACGTCATCATCGATCCAGCAGGAGCCACTCGAGGAGGTCATACAGCAGCAGCTCAGACTCGGAAGCAGAAATCGGGCCATGTGGAGCGCTATGATGCACTCGACGGATCCGGGAGGCTCGTATGCCCAAGAAGTTTTCGCTAGCTACGACGCCAAAATTCAACTGCAAACAGGAGCCATCAGGCTGGTTAGAAGATTATAGGCTGGCTGTTGGATGTCAGCGCGGAACCACAACCACGGCTATGCAATACATACAACTCATGATGGAAGGAACAGCTCGCGATTGGCTCAAATCGCTACCTGAATCATACTACGATTCGTGGGAGCACTTCAAAGGTGATTTCATCAAATACTTCGAGCCTCTATGTGAGCGCCCCAAAACTTTCGAGGAGCTCCGGACCTGCAAGCAAAAGTCAGATGAATCTCTGAGATCGTACATACGGTGGTGGACTACCATCCGTAACTCAGTAGGCAACGTATCAGAAGATAGGGCAATCGACGCCTTCAAAAACGGACTCTGGAGAGAAGACTTCAAAGAAACACTTGGTCGAGAAGATCCAAAGACAATGGCGGCACTCATGGTACTCGCAACAAAGTGGGCTGATGGAGAAGACTCCGTACAAGGCACTCGACCCGTACCCTCACATGAAAATCACGAGGTGGCAGTCGAGACCGCAGAGATAGCTACAGAGATGATCGAAGGCGCAAGCGCAAGCATCGTTATCACGACGATGACCATCCAAACTTTATCGCAGCTGGCTTTGTCCAGCCAAGGGACAGCCGTGACCAAACTTACAGACGACCCGATGATCATCGTGATAATCGAGATCATCGCACAGACGACCGCCGAGGTAATCGAGACCATCGCACAGACGATCGACGTGACAGTCGAGACCACAGACGCGACGACCGCGATAGCTACAGAAGGCCAGAATGGCGCAGGCGAGCAGACAAAGATCCTGAGCGCTCAATCGAAGAAAGGATGGATGATTACTGCAGATTCCATCTTTATAAAGGTACGATGGTAAGCTTCGCTCTAACCACTCGCTGAGAAATTACAGGGAATTCGATCAACTTGCAATTGAACATATACTGCGACTGCAAAAAGATGGACGTGCACCTCCTCAACTAGTGCAGACTCCGTCGACTGCATCACAAGCGCAGCCTGTTCAGGCATATCCAGCGCCGCAACAAGTACAACAAGCACAGGTATATCCATACCACCGCAAACACAGCCTACTCAGGTGTATCCTGCACCAACACCAGCGCAACCGACGCCAGTGTACATGGTGCCAGCACAACCCGTTACGGGAACACAAATGGCAGCAGCCGTGCACCAGATGCAGCAAGGAGATGAACAAAAATATCCCATAACTCGCGGGCAGATGAACATGATCCAGCGAGGACGTCCCTCCAATAGAGAGCAAAAGTTACACACTCGACACGTCAATATGGCGGTCATGGCACCCCCAGCTATCACAGATTTTTTGAAAGGATCAGAAACTCCGATTGTCTTCAATCGAGAGGACCATCCACCTGCAGTATATCGACCAGGGCACGCAGCCTTGGTACTCAACGCCCAAATTGGAGGCTACGCCATGACCAAGGTCTTCATGGACGGGGTAGCGGCTCAACATAATCTTTGCAGATACGCTGTGCAGAATGAACAAATCAGTCAAAAATCTGCCAAAGTCCACAAGTACCTTCCACGGTATCGTCCCATGCAAAGCAGTGCTCCCAGAAGGCACCATACAACTCGATGTTACGTTTGGAGATCCTACTCACTTCAGAACTGAGTCGATTGAGTTCGAAGTGGTCGATTGGAAGTCACAATACCATGCAATACTCGGGCGCACCACTTTCGCTCGATTCATGGCCGTCCCACACTACGCTTACCTCAAGCTCAAGATGTCAGGACCAAAAGGAGTCATCACGATCAACGGGAACTTTCAAAGGTCAGATTCATGTGACCGTGACTTCAGCAAAATCTCAGAGATGTACGGGATGGAGCAATCACTTGCCGAGCTTGAGGTCTCCAATGACCGTACACCTCTACCAGGAAGCAAGAAGATGGCAATCGACAGAGGGCTCAAGGCCATCAATGATGCGATGGAGCACAAGGGGCACCCGACTGAACCTTCAGAGACGGTCAACATGTCGTCAAGTCACACTAGTACATAGAGGGGCGCATCTGCGTCAGTTCTATGCATAGATATGTAATAGCGCATAATGTCGGAAGAACCAGCAGGTTTCAGACGCACTATTTTCCCTTACCAGGGTACCTAAGGGGACTGGAAGGTTTTTAATGAGGCGGCTTGCTGGTCGAACACATATTTCGAATAAGGATACATGTTCCTCCATATTTCTCATATATGCCTTTTATTGTTTACCCCACTCAAACACTCGGGGGCTCGAGCATAAAACCCAAACCCCACTCGATATACTCGGGGGCTGGGTCAAGCAGAAAAAGTCAAAAACCCCACTCGATATACTCGGGGGCTGGGTCAAGCATAAAAAGTCAAAACCCCCACTCGATGTACTCGGGGGCTGGGTCAAGCATAAAAAGTCAAAAACCCTACTCGATATACTCGGGGGCTGGGTCAAGCATAAAAACTGAAAAACCCCACTCGATATACTCGGGGACTGGATCATAAAACTCAATACATGAAAGAAAAAGTTGCTCAACCCAGATCAATTACTCGGGGGCTGAGCCTACAGGCATAAGTTGGAGCTTCAACTCTCATAAAATTCATAGCCCCACTCGAAGACTCGGGGGCTATGTAATTCATGTTCCATGTTAAGTAATTTCCCATAAACCCCACTCGATACACTCGGGGGCTGCATACATACATATAAACGAATAAGCACTACGTGCAAGTGGCAAATTTACACTCGGGGGCTGTTCCCTACACATAAATACCCTAATCTTCTGGTTCGTCCTTGACTGGGAGAACAGGGCCCATAAGTTGAGCATTATAACACTCAACCAACGTCCTCGCATGTTTGACTGTATCGTCCAAATCTGATTGGGATAAAGACGATCCAGGCACGGGTGGACGAAGTTGCAAATTCGGGCGTTGGCTTCAGAGACACGCCATTGTTGCGTTGGCCCCATCCACAAGCTTCTGGGTGATAAAGTCTCGAATTGGACTTGCACTCCGAAAAAGCCCGAGCAAAGCATGGATTCCTTGAGGTTGTGGCCCAGTCGGGAAAAGCGTCTGATTGATTCGACTGAAGGCCGACCTGCATAATTCAAGCAGCATAGTGCTCCGCCACACCCGATCCTGCAGAGTCGCGAGTATGCGTGCTCGGTGCTTGTCCAATCGAAAGTGTTGGTGGCCAGTCGTGGGTTCGTCAGTCGCAATATTCAACTGCTCATCCACGCGAGCCTGCTCCGCCTGGAAATCTTGAACAAAACCTGCAACAACACAAGTTGGGTGAACAAAAAGGAACAGGCTGTGAACTCACAAGATCAAGGCAGTCATGCTTACACTCGAGCTGTCTGTTCACGATCTCCATCTCGCCAAGCACATACTCCTCCCGTTTGGTAGGTAAAGCAGGCCTTCCCTCATCCTATCCAGCTCACTTCGGACACTCGCTAGCTCTTGCTCCTGTTTTGCGAGTCGAGCCTTCATATAAAGTATTACTGCGACATCGTTTGCCACCTGAGCTCGAGATCGAGTAGGGGCACGATGCCGCGATGAACTGGATGAAGTGGCGGCTGGCCGTTTCTGTTCCAAGCATTATAAAAGTTTCATGAGAAACTAGTCACAAAGCTCAGACGAGCAGCAACATACAGCATTACACGAAGGATCATAATGAGGAAATTGTATTCATACAAAGGTAGTAAAAGCACATGCGTACTCGCATGATCATAAGTTTAATTACAAAGCATAAAAAGGCACGACTGCCCTACTTCTCAGACATCGACTCTGACCTAGCCCTACTCGCACGAGCGGCGACCTCTGCTGCCCGGCGTTCCATGGTGGCCATAAAAATTTCAGCCAACTTTGCGGCTGGCTCGTTCAAATGCTTTAGGGACACCAGTTTCCCGCCAGGCTTGCGAGGGAAAGCAGACATAGCGGCTTCGAAGTCACCCTCTATCCCATGACCTAAAAGGAGTTTGAGGGTGGTCTCTGAGCCGCGTAGCGTCAAAGTGCGAGCAAAGTTTGCCATAGTCAAAGTTCCTGGGCCCAATACGTCTGCAAAGCCATCCACAGTCGAAGGAGGTTGGCTGGATGGGAACACATCCTTGAACACGGCGCCGAGCGTGCTCGTAGATTTGGCGAGTGCATCCTTGGCTTGGGTGGAGACGACATCCAGGTCGCCGATTGCGCTATCAAGGGACAAATCGGCACTCGATTGGTCTACAGGTGCCGGTGCGCCAACAGGTCCTTCAAAAAAGCAGAAGTAGCAGAAAAAGTTACATACTATTCGGTGCCAAAAGGAAGTAGGCAAAAAAAAAAGTGAAAACTCACCGCCTACGTCTCGGGTGAGGCTCGCCAAGCGCTCAGCATAATTCTTTTCGCGCAAAGCGGTGGAGTCCTTGGCATCATCCAAGGCCTTCTTCGACTCCGCATGCTCCTTGGCGAGTGCCTCTTCTAGCTCTTTTACCCGAGACTCAGCGGTTACCTTGTCACCTGGGATTGATAGCCAGATGTCATTCACAGCCGACAAAGCGAAGACATACAGAAACCCAACACACTTACGGGTGAGTTGCTCCATAACAGTGCGCAGATTATCCCTCTCCTGTTCAACCTGGACAAATGATTTACCTGATTCCACCAGGTTGAGGTAAAAGGGCTGCACGCACACGAAACCAACATAAGCTACACAAAAATAGTCCTAGAAGGAAGACTCGACAAAAGACACTTACGTGTTCCACCCAAGGCGCAGGCTTGGCAGCAGACGTCCCAATTTGCGGAGTTGACGAACTCGCGATCTTGGCGGCTTCAAAGGTAGTAGCCGTGGCTACTGTTCTCACAATCTCAGCTGCAACAGGGAAGCTTCTGGCTAGTCTGGAGTCGGAGCTTTCTCGGTTGGAGGAGTTGGAGGTCGCACAGTCTCAGCACTTCAAGTGATCGAAAGACATGCAACATAAAGAAACAGTACTCAACTCATAATTTTTTTTTTACAAAAAGGAGCAAACCTGTGCTCTTCTTCATCCTCGGTGTCAAGCTCATCAAAATTTGGGCCTCCAAAAGGTAGCTGCCCAACCGACTGAGGAGGAGGAGGAGCCGAGCTCAAAGGACTCACGTCCAAGGGAGCAGCTGTGGTCGTAGGAGATGAACCTGAGTTTCCATCATCCCTCACATCCGATTCCTTCGCGGGTGAGCTCGTGGAAGAAGACATAACTCGGGCTGCCCGACGGCGCTTGCGAGCAGGAACCTCGCTAACATCCTCAGTCGCGGCAGGATCCTTGCCCTGTGCTTCCTCTACCCCTTCCTCTTCAGCCTCTTCTGAGGGTGAAGCGGTAGCCAAAGGTAGAGGCGATTCATCCCCTCCCTTCGCTTCTACTGTCACCTCTGTTTCATAAGTTGGGCCATCTTCGGGAAGAGGAGGAAGGGTGGGGGTAGTCGAGTGGCCCTGCATACAAAATATAACAGTCGAAAGTGAAAAAGATGCACAGAAGGATAACAAAAACAGGAGATCATAGACGCAAAAGATTCACTAACCTCTGGCAAAGGCTTTTCAGCCCCATAAGGAACGACTAGGCAGTCGACATTGCAGGGCTCGCTTTGTTTTGTACTGGTGATGGACCGCACATGTGACAACAGTTCACTCCTACACAGCTCCTCCTTGCTCATCCGAGTGGAGTCGAGGGGATCTTCGTACTCCCACATTGGGTGGGCACGAGCGCGGAGCGGCCACACCCGCATCTTCACAAAAGTGGCAATAAGATGCACACCCGTGATGCTGTTGAGCAGCCCACCAATCGTCTCCAGCAAAGGCGTTGTTTCCGCCATTTCTTCAGTCGACAGCTCATGGTCCCAGGCCTTCGTCCTCGCTGCTATACCAGCAGTCGAAAATGCTGGGGCCCCATCCTGGTCGACTCGCACATAGAACCACCTTTTCCTCCACCCCTGCGCCGAGTCGACTAGCTTCATGGCGAAGTATCGGGTGTCGCTGCGCACTTGGATCTGCAAGCCCCCGACTGGATAGGTTCGGCCGCCTTGGTTGTTGGGTCGGACCATGAAGATAGACTTCCATAATGCCCAACTCGGAGCAACCCCCAAAAAACACTCACGCAGCGTGATGAAACACGCAATGTGCAGAATACCGTTAGGGGTGAGATCATGGATCTGCACCCCGTAGGCAAAAAGCAAACCTCGCACAAAATCATGGAGGGGGAGCGAGAAACCCCTAGGCAAAAACTCCGTGAAACAGACGCGCTCGTTAGCGCGAGGCTCGGGAAGTACCTCCTTGGGTGAAGGTGCGCGGACGAAGAGCTGGTCAGAAGGTGGCAGCAACCCTCCTCACGCAGATTGTCCAGATGTGCCTCCTTCAGGGTGGATTTCATCCAATCGCCATTGGTCTTCTTGAGGTCGACGGCGGCTGCAGATGCGCTAGCCGTAGTCTTCTTCCCCTTCATCGCCGCCGCATCGGGCGCGGCGGCAGCAGTCGAGGCGGAGCGCTTGTTGCCCGCCACTTTCTTCATTGTCAATGAACAGGTGGGGGAGTGCGCAAGGCTTTAGCACAAGAGCAATGGAGGCAGAGCGCAAGGAAGACGATGGAACAGGGGCGGCGCGCAGAGCAAATGGCAGTTAAAAAAACATGTGCCAGCGCTGTTCCCCTATTTACCATAAATCAAAAAGCAATCACGGCCATTCAGATCTAAATCGTGCGTTACACACGCAATCTAACCGTACACGTGGCAAACGCGGAGGGCAATCGTCGCCGGCCACTCCGCCCACTACGCACGCAAAAAGAGGAGCCATCATCATGCCTCTGGAAAAAGTGGGCCCGTCTGGTCAAATCAAGTCCAAACGGCACCGTCTTTGGTCAGCTCTGCAGAAATGGGCTCACCTATGTGTTACGTCACATCCATCGCAGCATAACGCATGCCACGCGTGTCAGGAATCACAGTCGAAATAAACGTCATCCCTGATGTCATTTGGAGCATTTGTTCAAAAAATACATTCGAATCTGTCCAACAAATATTGGTCAATCAATTGCCTTATTTAGTTCGGGTGTGACAAATCCTTCTTAAAAGCAAAATTGGTCACTCGACCGTTCCTTCGACTAAGTCATATTACTCCCATCGGGAGCGTATTCAAAAAATTCTTTGACTGAAGATGCTCAAGAAAATGATTGAGATTATCCTCCATTCACAAGTAATACAGCATAATCTCGGGGGCTACTCCCATCGGGAGCACT
The DNA here is from genome assembly GCA_947311845.1 of Poa pratensis. Taxonomy (NCBI): domain Eukaryota; kingdom Viridiplantae; phylum Streptophyta; class Magnoliopsida; order Poales; family Poaceae; genus Poa; species Poa pratensis. Next base: position 159,029,764 of record CAMZMU010000041.1, read on the forward strand.
GTCGTGCACCCGATAGAGTTATGGCACAAATTTCTTCGATTAACAAAAAGTAGTATAGAAGGATGATTTGATATTGTCCTCTATTGTAAGACAATAAACCACAATCTCGGGGGCTACTCCATGGGAGCGCTGTCGCGCTCCCATAGATTTCAAAGCAAGGTAAGAAAATTCACTCGACTATAGACTTGACTAAAATGCATTAAGTACTTCACAAATCAAAGAATCATACTTCATAAATTCCCGAACTATGCCAATCGCAGATGTTTCGGATGCTGCATACGCAAATGCAAAGGTAAGACCCGTCGAGCAATCGAGATGGGCCGAGGGACGCTACAACAGTGTTTCTCTTGAAATTTTCCGTGTCAACAGACATGATGAAAATCCTGACGGACGCGTTAGGTATCAAAAGTTAAACTAAAGAACGAATCAGTAAGACCTACTGTGGAGGATATGCCGAATAGGTATGCCAGCCACGGTGCTGTCTTATCCAGCCCAGCGTAGTAGATTCCAAAGTGATAAAGCCAGCCGGCTTTATCTGGTGGCCTGGTGGGCTGAAGCGCAAGGGAAGCCCAAAGCCGGCTTAGAGAAGACCAAAGACGAAGGCCTGTCCGTGTCCGCCTTGGAGAGCAAGTTAGGTCATAGGCCGTAGTAGTTTAGGTCTCTGCATCTAAGACGGTTTGCCTTTCCTTGTAAGAGAAGGCACGACGCCTTTATAAGCCGGCCTCCTGGTAGCTTTAGGGCTACGAACAAACAGACACGCTCTACAACTCGCATTGTAACCTGTACACTTATTCCCTTAGTGAATTATAGCAGCAGTAGGATCTCGCCACCGTCGTGAGATCCGAAGCTGGGTAAAAGCTCTGTGTACGATCCCGTCACCGGAATCCTCTACGTTCTCCCCCACCTTCTACCCTAGGTACATGGCTCCTCATACCGAGGCCCCGTTACCAATAACTCGACAGTTGGCGCCCACCGTGGGGCGTCAGGCGTCTGGAGTAACGTTCCGGGCGGGAATGTTCGGCGAGATCGGAAAGACCATGGCTTCCGGTCAAGCCCGCATCGCTGGAAGACTTGGCTGCATCGTGGCGGGCGAAAGCTGGACGCCGGCAAACGACGACATCATCGCCGGCTTCGTCGTCCCCATCGGCAGCATCAACTTGTTTCTGGGTTTCACGGCAGAGGCGTATGGATTCCCCAGAGGATCCAGCGCGTTTTTGCCCACCCACCACCCATCTGATCATGCAATCAGTGGAAAACCTAGATCCGATCTGGCTTTCCTCCAGCCGGATTACGATCTGAGCGAATCTGATGACCTGAGTGAAACTGATTCCACCTCTTCACAAGAGATCCAGGAATCCGACTTTCACTTCGTCGGGGTCATAGGAACGTCTGGTGATCAACCAACAAGTTCCAATCCTGAGTCCATCCTTCCTGCCTTACAGACAGAGGAAGGCTCAGAAGCCGGATCTGAATCAACTACAGCAATGTCGGTTGATACAGGATCTGATGATTTTGAGGCAAAGGTGGCAGCGTACGCTGCTGGCTTAAAAGAGGTCTTAATGACTGGCCCTGCGGCACCTCTTGCGCAACCAGAAGATGGAGAAATCGTCGCATCAAAGCCTCCTGCAAAGGATGGTGACGATGGCGAGCAGGAGGTTTCTTCTAGCCTCAAAACAAACATTGAAGATCTGATCCAAAAGCCGGCAGAAGGGCCAGCTAAAGGGAACCTTTCTTCAGATCCAACTGAAGATGGCGAGCTCATCGTCGAAAGAACAAGAGAAGAGCATGCCCGTGCAATCAACATGCTCAAAACACCGTTGAGCCCTAATGCAACCGTGGCAGAAGTGGAAAGGCGAGGAAAGCCCTTCTTAGGGAATCTGAAGCCAACATCCTCTATAAGCAGAAGCTCTTACAACAAGAAAAGAAGTTACTTCTGCACGAGAAAGCTCAAGCAGAGAAGGCCCTAGAAGAGGAGGAGTGCAGGCGCATGCACAACGCCGAAAAATTCAAAAACGTTGCTACACAACGTGATCAGCACCTCCATCGGGACCTCGCGCCGAAGTTCGATAAGCCTTCTGCCCAAAAGCCTGTGAAAGCTTGGCAGAAGTATTCCTATAAGCTCGACAAGGATGGAGTCTTGTACTTCTCCACTCCCGCGAAGAATATGGAAGCGGCTCAGGAGATCATGGAAGACGACACCATCCCAGCAGAAGAGCGAATCCACTACTCCACCATGCTCCTAAAAAGAGCAGGATCAGCAAGCAGTGGCTTCGTCAAACGTAAAGCTCGCTGATGATTCTCGCCTTTGCAAAGGCGGGGTAGCAGGAGGCGCTGGTGATCCTGAAGATCCTGACAAATCTAGCGCCCATGACGGCAAAAGCAAGAAGCCAGTGGATCCGCCTCCAAAGCGCAAAGACGAATCGGGGACTGGTTCTAATAATCATGGCAAGCAGGACAAAGATCGCCAGCGCTCCAAAGACGGCGAGCACAACAAGGGACGCGATGAGGCGAACAAAGATGGTGATAAGGAGAAAAGGCGGAGCTCCGACAGGCGGAACATGCCACCACCACCGGCACGGAAGGAGGAGGCGCACAGAGGTCGCACTCCCAGGAGATCGCGCTCCAGATCACCTCGCCGTGATGGCAATAGGAAGCACGGTGAGCCAAGGCGTGAAAAAACCCATGATAGCCCAATACATGAGCCATCTAGGGCCTCTGATGCTCGTACTCGCCTTGACGAGATAAGGGCGGCCAGAGAGGAATCATACCTTGGTCCCAAGTGCTTTGGGCCGGCAATCCGCAAGGTTCGCCTTCCATCTTCACTCAGCAACGTCAAGAAAATTGTGGACAAGTACAATGGAGCTGAAAATCCAGACACATGGCTGCCTGATTACATCAATGCCGTCGGGATCAATGATGGAGGATACAATGATGCAGTGCGCTTCCTCCCTCTCATGCTCGAGGGCACAGCCCGTCTTTGGATTGACACGCTGCCAGAAAAAAGCATCCACAACTGGCAGGACATGCAGAAAACATTCACGCAGCACTTCTCCTGCACTTACAAGCGTCCAAAGACATACATCGATCTTCAAAAGTGCACGCAAGCCAAAGGCGAATCTAGCAGGTCTTTCATCGCAAGATGGACAGAGACCAAGAACGCCTGCGAAGGAGTCTCGGAGAACCAGGCAATCCATGCCTTCATGCAAAGCCTGAAGAGGGGCAACATGATGCGTTACATGTTGCAAAGCCAAAACCTTCAGAGGCTTGGCGATCTCCTGGACAGTGCAAACAATTTTGCGGCAGCAGAAGACGATGCTCGTGCAGAAGATGGCAACATACGTATGGACATTGACATAGAGAAGAAAAGCGGCAACAGACGCAAAGGCCATGGGGGTGAGCAAGCTGGCCCGTCAGCTGAAGTTGCTTTCGCCTCTGGAAAAGGCGGACAGGGCAACAAGTGGAAGAGCAAAAAGGGAGACGATGGCCAAGGGCCAAAGCCTCCCAAGATCACATATGATGACATCAAAGATCAACCTTGTGCTCACCACATAAAGTTGGGCAAGTGCACCCATACCAACAGGCAATGCCGCCTTGTCAATGATTTCAAGAGAGACCCTGAAGCTGGCTATAAGCCGAAAAATTTCAAGCGTAAAGGGCGAAAAGAAAGGCGAGAGGATAAGGACAACGATGACAGCTCCTCCGGCACAGAACAGCCAGAGCAAGAACAGAAAAAGGGCGCTAAGTTCCCTAGAGTGCAGGAAAGCATGGTCACTTTTCTTGCCACTCGGTCGCTAAAAAGGAAAAGGCAGTTTGGAGAGAGCTTAATGCAACAATGCCGGCAGTACCTCAGTATCTCAATTGGTCTGAAATACCCATTACATGGGACCGCACAGATCATCCAGAGAGGGTACCGCAGAATCCGGGAAACTATGCCCTCGTTGTCAATCCAATCGTGGAAAAGTGCAGGCTTTCAAAGGTGTTAATGGATGGAGGAAGTAGCATAAACATCCTCTATCTCGAAACCCTAAAGCGCATGCACCTCTCTGAAACACAGTTGATCAAAAGCGATGTCAAGTTTCACGGCATCGTTCCAGGACGACAGGCCAATTCAATGGGCATGATCGTGCTGAAGGTCACCTTTGGAGACGAAACCAACTTCCGCACAGAAGACATCGCTTTCGAGGTGGTACCTTTCAAAAGCTCCTATCATGCTATCTTTGGTCGTCCGGCTTTCGCTAGGTTCATGGCGAGGCCATGCTATATCTATAGCAAGCTAAAAATTCCTGGTCCCAACGGCGTCATCACGGTCCATGGCACTACAAGAAGGCGAAAGAATGTGAAGCAGGCAATGCTATCTTAGCAGAAGCCGTCATCAGCGCCGAGGAGCTGGAGCAGTACAAGAAGGAGGTGGATCTTTCAGAGATGCCAGCAGGGAAACAGCCTCTCCCGGCGTCTGCCGCCACCTTCAAAGCCGGAGAAAACTCAAAGAAAGCCAGACTTGATGACACGGATGCTAGCAAGACGACGAACGTGGGCACAAGCTTAGACAGCGCATAGGAAGGCGAGCTCGTCAAGTTCCTCCGTGAGAATCGGGATATTTTCGCATGGTCTCCCAAAGACATGCCAGGTGTCCCGAGAGAACTTGCCGAGCACTCCCTCAATGTCCACAAAGATGCCAAGCCCGTCAAGCAAGGCCTCCGACGCTTTGGACCAGAAAAGAAGCGAGCTATAGGAAAGGAGATAGCGCGGCTTACAGCCGCAAATTTCATTAGAGAGGTCGTTCATACAGAATGGCTAGGAAACCCTGTACTAGTACCTAAGAAGGACACGAAAGATTTGCGCATGTGCATTGATTTCACCGGCTTAAACAAAGCCTGTCCTAAAGACCCTTTCGCATTGCCGCGAATAGACCAGGTCGTAGATGCTACCGCAGGTTGTGAATTACTATGCTTTTTGGATGCTTACTCTGGTTATCACCAAATTAAGATGAAGAAGTCTGATCAAATCAAGACTTCCTTCATCACACCTTTTGGAACGTACTGCTACATAACAATGCCTTTCGGGCTAAAAAACGCAGGCTCCACGTACCAGCGATGCATCCAACGTTGCCTACACGATCAAATAGGCCGCAATGTTCACGCTTATGTGGATGACATTGCAGTAATGACAAGACAGAGAGGCAACCTCATTGCCGATCTAAAAGAAACCTTTGATAACCTCAGAAAATACAACATGAAGCTGAATCCGGGAAAGTGCTTTTTTGGCGTCCCAGCAGGAAAACTTCTTGGCTTTATTGTTTCTGAAAGAGGAATCGAGGTAAACCCTGATAAAATTAAAGCTATCATGAACATCAAAAGACCGACATGTCTCAAAGATGTGCAAAGGCTAACAGGTTCTGCAGCCGCGGTAAGCCGTTTTATCAGCCGCCTTGGCGATAAGGCCTTACCCTTGTACAGACTGCTAAAGAAAACGAAAAACTTTGAGTGGACTCCAGAGGCGGATGCCGCCTTAGCTCAACTCAAAGACACGTTGGTCAGCGCTCCAACCTTGGCATCACCAAGAGAGCAAGAGCCAATGTTGCTTTACATGGCCGCAACAGGACTTGTCATAAGCGCTGTCATGGTTGTGGAACGTTTGGAAGACGGCAAAGATGTGCCCAGTCAGAGACCAGTTTATTACATAAGCGAGGTGTTTTCTGAGTCCAAACAGCGATATCCACATTACCAAAAGCTTGCTTATGGTGTTTTCTTTGCCGCCAGAAAATTAAGACATTACTTTCAGGAGCACCCAATTACAGTGGTAAGCAAAGCACCATTGGGTGATATCATCAACAATGCAGAAGCCACAGGACGCGTCGCCAAATGGGGAATAGAGCTTGCAGCTTTTGACATTCAGTACAAGCCAAGAACAGCCATCAAATCTCAATCTTTAGCTGATTTTATAGCGGATTGGACAGAAGCGATGATGACTTGCCTCTTCCTGATGAAGAGTATTGGGTCATGCACTTTGACGGCTCTAAAATGCTTGATGGATCTGGGGCAGGAGTAGTGCTGAAATCACCCAAAGGCGACACCATGTGTTACGTTCTGCAAATACACTTCAACGCCACCAATAATGTGGCTGAATATGAGGCACTTATGCACGGCATGCATATCGCCAAAGACCTAGGAGTCACAAGGCTACTGTGCTATGGTGATTCTGACTTGGTAGTTCAACAGCTGGATGGTACATGGGATGCCAAAAGTCCAACAATGGCAGAATATCGACGCACGATAGACGAATTTGGAAGGGCCTTTCAAGGATTTGAGGTGAAACACATCAAGAGAGACGAAAACGAAGCAGCTGATGCCTTAGCAAGAATGGGATCCAAAAGGTCAAAAGTCCCGTCAGATATCTTCTTAGAGCACCTCTATGAGCCATCAATCAAAGGCGGCGACCTAGATAACCCAAAGGCGGTAAAATCTGTGGCTGTCTTCGCAACGCTCCCAGATTGGACCCTCCCTTACATCAAGTTCTTGGTGGATCAAGAGTTGCCAGAAGACGAAGTGCTAAGGCGGCAGGTGGTGCGCAGAGCAAAGGCGTACACCGTCATTAACGGTGAGTTATACAAGAGAAGCACTACAGGCGTGTATCAGAGATGTGTCTCGCAAGCCGAAGGAGTTGATATCCTTAATGAGATCCATTCTGGGTGTTGCGGCCACCACGCCTCTGCCAAAGCTATCGTATCCAAGGCGTTTAGACATGGATTCTATTGGTTGACAGCCAAGCAAGACGCTGATGAAATCGTCAAAACGTGCGTTGGATGCCAGAAATATGCAAGGCAACCCAAGATGCCAGCTCAAGAACTAAGAACCATACCAATCACTTGGCCGTTTGCGGTCTGGGGACTGGATATGGTTGGTCCATTCAGGACAGCTAGAGGCAGCCTTACCCATCTCCTCGTTGCAGTGGATAAATACACAAAGTGGGTAGAGGCAAAGCCGGTAGCAAAGGTGGATGGGGCAACAGCCACCAAGTTTGTTATTGATATTATAACAAGGTTCGGCGTCCCCCACAGCATTATTACAGATAATGGAACAAATTTCGCTGTTGGAGAATTGGCTAGATATTGCGAAGATGTTGGAATTCGCCTTGACTTAGCGTCCGTGGCACACCCACAATCTAATGGACAGGTTGAGCGGATGAATGGCATCGTTTTGCAAGGCATTAAACCAAGGCTCGAGGTACCATTGCATCGAGCCGCAGGAGCATGGGTAGAGGAATTGCCTGCTGTTTTATGGAGTATAAGAACAACACCTAACAGATCTACAGGATACACCCCATTTTTTCTGATTTATGGTGCCGAAGCCGTCTTACCAACAGATGTTCTACATGACACACCACGTGTTGCAGCCTACGTCGAAGCAGACGCAGAAGAAGCCAGACAGGACGGCTTAGACCTTCTCGAAGAAGAAAGGGAGATTGCACTCCAAAGATCAGCCATCTACCAGCAAGACATGCGACGCTATCATAGTAGAAGGGTAAGGCACAGGTCTTTTCGAGAAGGAGATATGGTGCTTCGCCTTGTTCAGCAAAAGGAGCACAAATTAGCCCCAACATGGGAGGGACCCTTCGTTATCAGCAAAGCGCTCAAGAACGGGGCATATTATCTTGTGGACCTACGCGATCTCAAAAAGAAGACGAAACGAGGCCGCAAAAGGAAAAGGAACGAAGAAGCAGAGCTCAAAGAGACAAAGCGTCCTTGGAACATTGAGCAGCTACGTCCTTTTTACACTTAGCAATTCTATTGTAAACATCATATATGTTCATGAAATAAAAGTCTTTGGTTCAGTTATATATTGTGCAAATAGTTTCCGCCGTCTTTTATTTCCCAATGATCATATAGTTCCAAAATTGTCAATGTCAACCCGAATTTGCAAAGTGCTTTGGGTGCTAGCGTGATAATTTCGCCTTTCGGCTTTACAAAACCTTTTTGCGTCCGTCTAAGAGTATTTATCTGATCGCATATGTGTTGGCTTGCTTTAGTAGATGTTCTATGCACCGAAAGGCGGCACGGGTTCTGTGTTTAAACAGTCTGGTCACTGACCCTGTTGCCCAGCAAAGTGTTTTCCGCCTTAGGGTTTTGCTAACATACGAAAAGGCTAAAACACATAAGCCAGACAACTTAAAGACGGATAAGGAACATAGTCACAGCAAAAGCTTACAAAATATTACATCTGCTGTTTTACATGACAAACTTGTTCAAACTTAAGGCCACTGCCTTTACAAAACAACCAGCTATGAATAAAGTTTTTGTGCCTTCACAAAGGCAACATTAATACAAATGTTTTTCCTTATGCAGGGGACTGGGCTGGGGACTGGCGTGCAGCAGTTTCGGCTTCGTTGTCAGAGCCGTCATCTCCACCCTCTTCCTCCATCTCTTCGGAGTCACCCATGCATGTTTGCTCGGAGGCTTCATCACTGGACATATCTTCAGGGCGAGGTGGCATCTCCTTTCGCTCAAAAAAGGTGTCTATTGGGACCATGTCAGCAACATGGGTGGCAAACCCACTAACAGCCGAATAAATGGCACTAGGCACAACCTTTTTGCCATTACCGTCTTTGGTGGGCATGCACTTTGTCACCCGCCAGAGATTAATTTCTGGGTGATGAGCCTTTGCTAGCCCAAGAGCAATTTGCATCCGCCTCTGGCAGCTGATCGGAGACGCTCAACCATCTCCGCGTGACAAGCTTCGAAAGACGGCAAAAGATCAACAAATCCTTGATTTTACCTTTAAGCTTGGGGAAGATATCAAGTGTCAGCGCCAAAGCCGAAGAATGCATCTTCGTGACCATCTCCCCGCATTCCAGCAGGAGGTCAAGCCGGGTGTCAGCTGTCAGCTTTTCCCCAAAGCCCAAAGGAACTGAAAAATACATGCAAATTTTCAGCTTACATAAAAGACGAAAAATTCAAAAGACGGAAAGAACAAGGTGTCTGGCTTACTCAGAAATTTCTCGTCCACGGCCAAAGCTTCATCAAGGCGGCGTTCCAGCTGGAATGTAGGTCCCAATGCAATCAGCATTGGCTTGGCTTGCGTCTCTGCCGCCTCTTTCGCTTCCTTCAAGGCCTTTTGAGTTCAGCCAGCTCTTTTTTCAGTCTTTCCTGTTCAGCAGCCGCGCTTTCCTCAATTGCTTTTTGGTTGCGCTCGGCGGTAAGGCGATTTCCTCAAGCTGTTTGAAGAGCGCAGTGTTTTCGCGGCGAACAATCTCTATGTCGCCAGTTTCATCGACGATTTTCTTCGCCTTCGCAACAACCTCTGCAAACATATAAAAAGATTATGAGTTTAGCACAAAGACGCAAAACAAGGAAAGCTGCCAAAACAACAGTGCTCACCTTTATTGGCACGATTTTCGGCTTCTACCCTCTTCAGCACCTGCCTCTGGTTAACCAGTGATTGCCAAAGGTCTGAAGTAAGACGTTCGCTACTCTGCTGAAACAATATGTGTTTAGAAAGGGAAAGCATAATTAAGGCAAGGAATAGTCTTGGGGACTGGAAGGAAATAATCCATCTATTACAAAGCTATCACAGAAAACCATCATGTTGTCTAAATACACATTTAGCACAACTTAATGCTTGGGGACTGGGGAAGCAGTTATAAGGCGAAAGATCATTTACCTTCATCATTTTCTTCAGAGCCTTGTAGCTCTCTTTCATGGTGACGTACAGCTCGTCGCAGTTATCCTCTAAGTTGAGGATGGTCAAGGTTTGGCCAACAGGCCTGATAGATGAGCTACCCTGTTCTGTTTCCTTCTTGTCAGCAAGGAGAGCTGCGATGGAAGGCAGGAGGTAGCCTTCATCGTCAAACAGCTCGGTCTTTACCATGTTCTTTATGGCATCATAAGCCGGAGCTTCAGCCATCTTCTCATCTGATAAAACAGCCGCCTTTCCGGCTGCCTGGGCCCTGGCCAAGTTCTCTGGCAGAAGCTGAGCGGAAGGCTCTGTAACTTCCGCTTCATGCTGTTCTTCTTGGGAGGCCACAGGGGCAGGAGCAGGAGGCGGCACGACGGGGGTGGTTGGGGGTTCAACATGGGCGGGCTGTGGAGGCTTGGGGCGGGATGCAACCGCCTTCGCCTTAAGTTTGCCAGCCGGCTTGACCCTGCGATGAAAGTAATAACAGTATAAGGCTATAACATAGCAAGCGATGAACAATGGTCACAACGTGAAATGTTCAAGGACTGGTTCGCCTTACCGTTGCTGGGGAACGCGGAAGGAAAGATCTTCATCGTCAATCACATCGTGAACGACGGCGTCTTCAGGAATGGCGGCGGCAGTCTTCTTCTTCTTCTTGCTCTCTGCAGCGGAGGAGGATCCCCTCGCAGTTGGAGCCCTGCGCTTGCGAGACTGAGACTCGGCGCGGGCAGGCTCTGGAACGCGAAACAGTGGAACAAGCTCGCTCTCCGGCAGAGAAGATAACTGAAGAAAGATGGAAACAAAGTGTGAATAACAAAGCTGGCAAAGTATAGTACCTATGCAAGTAAAAGGCGGAAAGCTTACTTCAGGAGCCGGCAAAGACGCAGTGTACATGGGACGAGATTCAGCGTATTGCTTCCTCTCCTTAGCAATCTTCTTGAAGCGTATCAAGAAGGCGTCCTGCGTCAGGTCATTCTCGGTGGTGCGAAGCTTGTCCTTCTTATTGTTGCTATACTTGCACATCAGCGTGGGGTTTTGACGAAGTGGCTGAATTCGCCTCTTCATCCAGCAGATAATAGTATCTGTGCCCGTAAGCTTGGGCACAGCGTGCTTTGTCAAAAACTCAATCCGCCTTTGGATAAGACGGAGATCTGTTGGCAGAACCTTCAACGGCTTCTCATCCCAACTGGCTCGTGACTGAGCGGCAGAGTTGGTGAAAGCCGGAATCCCTATGGTCTTGTCTGCTGGCGCGACGTCTTTGCAATAAAAGAACGTGCCAGTCCAACCCTTCACAGAGTCTATCTTGGGCGCCTTTGGGTACCAGCTTCTATCTTTGCGCAAGTTAAGACTAACTGTCCCTACGACGAGCAGTTCTTTGTCTTCTGTTTGGCGTTTACAGTGAAAGCAATACTTGAAGAATTCTAAGCTAGGTGCTATGCCTAGATACCCTTCAAATAAAGCTTGGAAGCCGGCGAGATACAGAATGCTATTGGGGCCTAAATTGTGAGGTTGGAGGCCGTAGTAATCTAGCACGGACACGAAGAACTCAGAAGGAGGCAGAGAGAGGCCACGTAGAAGATGAGATACCAGGATGACGCGCTCGTCGCCGTCCGGGGCAGGAACGTGGTGGCCTTCTGCTGATCTCCAGTGGCACACTGTCCGTGGAGGAATAATCCCCTCGCGCTCGAGCTCCACGAGATCGGCGTCGGTGATGGTGGAAGTGGCCCAATGGCGCGAGGAGGTCTCCTCGGCTTCTTCCTCGGCATCGGCCGCGTCGCTCTCGTCCGATGCCTGCGGGAGATCCTCTTCAGATCCCGCAGGTGGCACTGATCCAGATGGCGCTGCCTCCGCCGTCGCGGCAGACGGAGTGCTCGAGGTGGTGGCCGTCGCCGTAGGAGCAGCCTCGGTGTTCGTGCTCGCCGTGTGTCGACGCACCGGCAGCGCTGCTCGATCCTTCCGCCGCCGTGGTCTTGGATGGCAAAGAGGCCATGGCGCAACGATTCTTGGCTGCTGGGGATTGCGGTGGCGAGAGGAAGAAGAAGAAATGGGAGGTGCGAGAAGGAATGGACCGGTCAGATCCAAAAGATAAGGGAAACCCTTATAAATGGGCTGCTCCGCGATTCGTGCAACGGTCAGGAGAGTGGCGCAATTTTCGCCACGCGTCCGTTCGAACCGTTGTCATCGTGGGTTTCTTCTCCACGACGCCTCGCAAATCGCGCGCGGGAGAAACGCAATCATCACAGGTGACTGTCGGTTCAAACTGTCGTGGACTGACGATCGCTGACGTCATGATGGGACGTGACATTGCCGGAATCTTTCTGACAATGTGACCGTTTCTGCCGCCTTAATTATGCTCTGCAAGCATTCAAGTTCGGCTTTCAGCAAAAGCCGGAATTCGTCATGAGATCCTTGGATTCTTTGGATAGCTTCAAGCTCTGCAGCAGCAAAGGCGAAAGCTGGAGAGCCTAAACCTTTCCGGGGACTACTGTGGAGGATATGCCGAATAGGTATGCTAGCCACGGTGCTGTCTTATCCAGCCCAGCGTAGTGGACTCCAAAGTGATAAAGCCAGCCGGCTTTATCTGGTGGCCTGGTGGGCTGAAGCGCAAGGGAAGCCCAAAGCCGGCTTAGAGAAGACCAAAGACGAAGGCCTGTCCGTGTCCGCCTTGGAGAGCAAGTTAGGTCATAGGCCGTAGTAGTTTAGGTCTCTGCATCTAAGACGGTTTGCCTTTCCTTGTAAGAGAAGGCACGGCGCCTTTATAAGCCGGCCTCCTGGTAGCTTTAGGGCTACGAACAAACAGACACGCTCTACAACTCGCATTGTAACCTGTACACTTATTCCCTTAGTGAATTATAGCAGCAGTAGGATCTCGCCACCGTCGTGAGATCCGAAGCTGGGTAAAAGCTCTGTGTACGATCCCGTCACCGGAATCCTCTACGTTCTCCCCCACCTTCTACCCTAGGTACATGGCTCCTCATACCGAGGCCCCGTTACCAATAACACGACACCTACAATGGCCTGAGTCGAGTCTGTCCAGTATGTTCCAGCTTCGAGTCCGGGGACTCGAACCTGATTGAAGGCTAGTATGGTTTCGCCCAAATGTGCGGTTAACTGAGCTCGATTTTCGAGTGAATCAGGCCTACTATGTCAATATCCCCTAGGCAAAAGTTTCAAAAGTGTTCCAGCTTCGAGTCCGGGGACTCGAACCTGATTGAAGGCTAGTATGGTTTCGCCCAAATGTGCGGTTAACTGAGCTCGGTTTTCGAGTGAATCAGGCGTACTATGTCAATATCCCTAGGCAAAATCTTTCGACTGCGTTCCAGGCTCGAGTCCGGGACTCGAGTCTGACTGAAGGCTAGTATGGTTTCGCCCAAATGTGCGGTTAACTGATCTCGGTTTTCGAGTGAATCAGGCCTACTATGTCAATATCCCTAGGCAAAATCTTTCGACTGCGTTCCAGGCTCGAGTCCGGGGACTCGAGTCTGACTGAAGACTAGTAAGGTTTTGCTCAAGTAAGCAGTTAACTGAGCTCGATATTCGAGTGAATCAGGCCTACTATATCAATATCCCTCGGTTAGCATACACATACAATTGAAACAAATTAGAGCTTGAAGAACTACATCGGGTCAGAAGAACAAGTTCAGAAGGCTATGGCGTGCACGATGAAGGGAGCGCATGCTCGATTCTTCGAGTCAAGCAAGTACTCGGGGGCTAATGACGAGGTTATACTCTGTGGGTACCCCAGCGTAAGGATACCTGGTGCACGTGATGATCAAAGAAGCCAAGGATTAATCGAAGCCCACGAAGGAGGGCCTAAGACGAAGAGTGCTTTCCAAGTTAGATTAAGTTATAGTCGGTTAAGACTTTCCATACATGTAACCTTGGTCGGTTATGTTTCCCGAGACCCAGCCTCCTATATAAATCCTGGGAGGGTGATCGATCAGGGCAAGCAAAACCATAGCCATCAGAACCCCGGTGAGATCAACAGCTCGCCGGACATTTGTAACCTTCATATCCACATAATCAATACAGACAAGCAGGACGTAGGGGTTTTACCTCACTCGAGGGCCCTGAACCTGGGTAAATCCCGCTGCTCAGCCGTCGATTCCACCAATACTACGCGTTCTCTACCACATAATCAACCCTAGGTATAGCAACCATGGGACTTGGCGAGGACACCCCTCGTCATTCCGCCGCCGGCCGCCCCTCCTTCCTCCGCCGTCATCTCGCCGCAAAGAAGACTCTCGGGAAGGCTCGCCCCCACCTTGCCTACTAGGTGTTCGGCGATTTGTCCGCCCGGCCATGGACTCCGACGACGAGGATCTGCTCGCCGAACTGCTCGACGAGGAAGCCCAGGCCGACATCGACGATGAAGAGCACATGCTCTTCTTCGCCTGCCTTGCCGACTTGCTCGACAAGGCGAAGCCGTGGCGTAGTGGCTCAAAGCCCGGTCGCCGCAAGAGCAAGCCGAGGCAGCGCTACGAAGGCTACTACATCCTCTACTCCGACTACTTCGCCGAGCACCCCACGCAGGACGAGGCTGTGTTCCGGCGCCGCTTCAGGATGAAACGACAACTCTTCCTCAACATCATGCATGCCATCCGAGAGTTCGACACCTACTCCAAGCTGAAGACGGATTGCACCGGCACGGTAGGCTTTACCTCAATTCAGAAGTGCACGGTGGCGATGAGATTGCTTGCATACGGTGCTCCCGCTGACGCTCAGGATGACTATCTACGCATGTTCGAGTCTTGCGCCATTGAATGCTTGAACAGGTACTGTAGGGCAGTGGTGGCAGTGTTTGGGCCAAAATACTTGCGATCACCCAATGCGGATGACACTGCCCGGATCCTGGCCACCAATGAAGCAAGAGGCTTCCCAGGGATGCTTGGAAGCATCGACTGCATGCATTGGCAATGGAAGAACTGTCCATTTGAATGGCAGGGCATGTACAAGGGGCACAAAGGAGCTTGCAGTGTGATTCTTGAGGCTGTGGCTACACAAGATCTATGGATTTGGCATGCCTTCTTTGGAATGCCAGGAACACACAACGATATCAATGTTCTGCAGTGCTCAACTGTGTTTAGCAGCCTTGTTGAGGGTCATGCTCCCCCGGTGAACTATGAGATCAATGGGCACCAGTACACCAAGGGCTACTATCTTGCAGATGGCATCTACCCAAAGTGGTCAACATTTGTGAAGAGCATCTCCAACCCTGTGCCAGGAAGTGCGAAAGCTTGGTTTTCCAAGTGCCAGGAGGCTTGCCGGAAGGATGTTGAGCGGGCATTTGGTGTGCTGCAGTCTCGATTCGCTGTTGTCCGGTACCCAGCTCTGACTTGGTCCAAGGCCAACATGTCTGAGGTGATGAACTGTTGTGTGATCTTGCACAACATGATCATTGAGAGCGAGCGGGATGATCCGGTGGCTGACACTGAGTACTACCGGCAGGGTCCTCTTGCAGATGTTGATCACCAGGTGCCGGCAAGATGGGCAAACTTCATGACTATGCGCCAAGAGATTCGAGACTCCATGGTGCATACACAACTGCAGAATGATCTGGTGGAGCACCTGTAGAGGCGCAAAGGCAATGGCCATGCCGATGCCTAGTTTGTTCTATTTGCTTGCATTGTTGAACTATTTGTCTATGGATTTGTATGTTGAACTATTTGTGTGTGGATTTGTATGTTGAACTATTTGTGTGTTGATTTGTATGCCGAAAGTTTGGCCGAAACTTGGCCAAAAGTTCATGTGTGTGTTGATTTGTATGTTGAAAATTTGGCCGAAAATTGGCCGGCTGGGGGCGGCCTGGGTTTGGCGACTGGGAAAACGCCGAACCCAGGACGTCAAATTGCGTCGGCGTTCCCCCAGGCCGTCCAAAAAGGCGCCATTTTTCGACCTAGGGGGGGCGAACGGCTGGAGATGCCCTTATGTCCTCCATTGCCGGCTTTCTGGCTCTTCTAGCGCCGGCCCTCTGTGGCCGGGTCATTGATGGTTGTCGATTGGTTGGCGATTGTTACGATGCTCAGATGATGAGCTGCTACGTACATCTCCCTTTTACCTCCTTTTTCTTTCTTATTACGTGAGGTGCTTGAGTATTTTTCACCGAAAATGGCCGTTTTCCGGAACTAATGACGCATCTGGCCGCGACTGGAAACTATTGTCAAATCTAGCCCCCCGGGGTCGGCGCCAACTGAGATGGCGCCGACGTTGTGTAGGTCGGCGCCACCTAGGCCGAGCGCCGAAGTTCGCAGCTGGGTCGGCGATGGAACTGCGTGGCGCCGAGCTGCACAGGGTCGACGCCATCTGCAATGGCACCGAGCCCAGCGGCCATTTTTGAAAATAGTTCTGGAAACAGACCATTCGTGTCATTAGTTCCGGAAAACGGCCATTTTCGGTGAAAAATACGGTGCTTGACTACATGCTACATCCGATTTTTCTTTTTTTCTTCTCTTTTGCTTGGGCTACTAGCATGCTGAACCCGTACTTCACATGAGGATCGTTGATAATCACCGGCGACCAAGTTATTGCAGTCTCCTGCATGGCCCCATGCATGGGCTAAACCATGTTATCTACGTATCAACTCATACGTGTGTGCTCTTTTCTTTTTCTTTCTTCAGGGCCTAGATGCGATCTTCCTGCCGGCTCTTCGGCCGCTGATGACGATCTCGCCTAGACATGCTGATGGATGCTTTTTCGCTGAGATGCGCTTGCCGTAGAAGCCAGCTATCTGGGAGCCTGAGATTTCTGCTTTCTTTTCTCTTTTTTCACGTGAACCGCCTCTGCTTACTCATGATTCGATTGCTTCGGGCTGCTGTACACGCAGGGCATCCAGCTTTTTCTTTCCTTGCACGGGCCATTGGAGGACACGCCACGCCTTGGGACTCAAGAGTCCTGATTCAGGGTGGGAATGGGCCGGCCCGGACCTGGCCCTGTTGGCCTCGAGGCCAATTTGAGAGGCCACGGGTTGACCCAATGCAAAAAAGTCAATGGCCTCGTCGGCCCGATGGGTATCTCGGATCGATCCAAATTTTATCTTCTATACATTATTTGGTTGTGTTTACACATACAATATTCTCAAAAATATATTGTTACAGTGAAACAAAATTATGACCTAAACATGCATGATTGGAATAATTAAAAGTTTACAAATAAACCACAATATACAATTTCAGGCTCTTTTCACGCGCGGTTTATAAAGGACGATTGGTTTAATGGACACCAGTACGTGTACAAATGTTAGCTAGTTGACGTTTCGGCTAATTAGTATACTAAATTAGCTGATCGCTAGTTGTCATACTAAGCTAAGCTAGAAAGATGGATTTGGTGAGCCATATTCCAGTACGTGTATAAGCTTTGATCCAATTCTAGATTTCCAGTACGTGTATAGCAAAAGAGACGCTAGTTGCCGATATTACCCGCCGAAGTTAGATCTGCCATGAAACGGATAAATTAAAACTAGTCAAGTTGTACCAATTTAGGATGGGAATGGGCCGGGTCGACCCGTCGGGTCGCTGGCCCGACCCAAAAAAACAAGGCCGATGGGTCAGTCGGGTCGGCCTCATACAAAAATCGGGCCAATAGAGCCGGCCCTGAGTGATCCATTGGGTCAGCAGGGCCGACCCACCTTCGAAAATTGGAATCCATTGATACAACTTGACTAGTTTTAATTTATCCGTTTCATGGCAGATCTAACTTCTGCGGGTAATATCGGCAACTAGCGTCTCTTTTGCTATACACGTACTGGAAATCTGGAATTGGATCAAAGCTTATACACGTACTGGAATATGGCTCACCAAATCCATCTTTCTAGCTTAGCTTAGTATGACAACTAGCGATCAGCTAATTTAGTATACTAATTAGCCGAAACGTCAACTAGCTAACATTTGTACACGTACTGGTGTCCATTAAACCAATCGTCCTTTATAAACCGCGCGTGAAAAGAGCCTGAAATTGTATATTGTGGTTCATTTGTAAACTTTTAATTATTCCAATCATGCATGTTTAGGTCATAATTTTGTTTCACTGTAACAATATATTTTTGAGAATATTGTATGTGTAAACAAAACCAAATAATGTATAGAAGATAAAATTTGGGTCGACCCGAGATACCCATCGGGCCGACGAGGCCATTGACTTTTTTGAATTGGGTCGACCCGTGGCCTCTCAAATTGGCCTCGAGGCCAACAGGGCCGGGTCCAAGGCCAGGTCCGGGCCGGCCCATTCCCACCCTGAGTACCAATGGATTCCAATTTTCGAAGGTGGGTCGGCCCTGCTGACCCAATGGGTCACTCAGGGCCGGCTCTATTGGCCCGATCTTTGTATGAGGCCGACCCGACTGACCCATCGGCCTTGTTTTTTTTGGGTCGGGCCAGCGACCCGACGGGTCGACCCGGCCCATTCCCATCCTGAGTCCTGATGGAACCTGGCCTCGTGTGGCCTGATCAGGTACGTACGAACTCGCCAAGGAAGCGCGAGCGATGAGCCAGCCGCGTGCGAGTCAGGCCAGTACAAGGTCGCCAGCGATGTGGGACCCGGCAACGCGTGCCGACGAATTCCAATCATGTCTTCTTTTTTTACGCGCAGAGTTGAAGTTGACGCACAGAACTCGTCCGCTAGGTCCCGTGATTTGGGGAAGAAACACATGCGAAGTCCCGCGATCTCTTTTTCTTCTGATACCGACTCTCTGGTTTTCCAAATCCGGCTTCTCTATGGCCGGCTTCTCCGGCTGTCCCAGCGTTTGTTTTCCGTGGCGGCTTTCCTAATTTCTTGATCCTGCGGAGAGCTTCTCCCTTCATGAGAACACCTTTGGACGCAGACTCCATGGTGGGCGCCAACTGTCGTGGGGTTGTCACAGCAGATGTTATCAGGGGGTAACTTGAGATTGGGGGCAAGGCGACTCTGGTGTCCAGGAGTTGGTCTAGCTCTACGGGGGAGAAGATATTTTTTACCCAGGTTCAGGTCCCCTCGATGGAGGATCCCTACGTCCTGGTATAAATCACTATATGATAACAGATTACATGGTGCGCCAATGGCGATCGCCGGGTTTGGATGATTCCGGCGTGGAAACTCTCTCCTGAACTCTCTCTATTTTGTCTATCTTCTTAGCCCTCTCTCTCTATGATCTAGAAGCCTGCTTATATAGATGGCCAGGTCTCCTAGTCGTACAAGGTAAAAACTGGGTTATACCCGAAATAAGAGTCCTAGTCTAGGTCCTTCGTGATCTCCAAGTCTTGAGTCTCCAACTTGTACAAGGATTCCGGGTCTTTCAGAATCTTCCTTCTCTGACATCTTTCGAGACCCCTCCTGGTGCCAGGTTGTCCTGAAACCGGGTCTGCCTCCTGGCCGGGTCTGCTTCTGGCCAGGTCATCTCCTGGCCGGGTCTTCTCCTTGGCCGGGTCATCCTCTGAATGAGCCTGCTGGCCCAAGTGTAACCCAGCCCATGTGGAGTGTGAGGTAACCCAGCCCGGGCCTCCTGCCTGGAGGGTTACGCTTCACTCTTCATGGGCATACCGGGTTATGATTCCCCCAACAGATTCGTTGATTTAATCAGTGAACAAATTTGGCTAGATGAGTTATAATGTTTTTAGTTGTTCACAAAATGAAAAGGAGCAAGAACGACTGGATCAGTGCCATCTATTTCTCTGCCCGTAAAAGAATTGACTGTGTGGAAACTGACATCTATCTTATAAGTTGATGTGGTTGTGAAATTGACATCTAGGCTTGGTTGTTTTAGGTTCTTATTCTTGTATTTCTTGTTAGAAAGCCACTGTGGTTGATGGTTCTGTGATGCTGGTCTCAGCTTGCTACTATTTGTTATGAACGCCACTAGTTGGTATTGTGTGGACATGATCAGTACTTGCTGTGAAATTGACATCTAGGCCGAGTTTTTGTACGTTTTTTGCTGCTAATATGGCTATATGAAACTGCTATCCATATTTTCTATCTACTGAACAATTTATGTCCATACTTTGTTATAGCAACCCGCTGATCAGTGCCTATGATCAGTCTTACTCGTTTTAGCTGTATGGATAATTTGAATAAAAGTTCAGGCTATATATAGCACCTTCGTGGATGTAGCAGCGACTCACTGTCCTGAAAATTATTATCATTTTTAGCTGGACCATTGTCCCGGTTTGTATGTTCCTTCACTAGTGTTCTGGTGCTATCTATTTCCCAATGTCTCTAGATCTCTTCTTGATAGTGTTCCTGCACTATACTTCCATCTGACACACACAGAAAAGATTAAAAGGCATAGCTCTGTCTTGTACGGCAAGAACAAAGTTAGGGAACTGCTAGATGGCCATCTCATGAATTGCTTGGTAGCTTTTAGGATGGAACCATATATATTCAGATGGTTGGCATCTTACCTGAGAGCCGAGGAGCTGATAGAAGATAGTACTATCAAGGTGGAAGAGAAGCTTGCCTTCTTTCTCTATATGATCTCACATAATGCATCATTTCAAGACTTGCAACTGAAATTTCAGCATAGTAATTCGACCTTCCACGAGTATATTAAGGAGTTCTTCGACATCATCCCCATCCTAGCAACTCGGTTTCTGAGGCCTCGATATGTAGATGAACCACATCCAAAAATCGCTATGGATCGTTGATTCTTTCCATACTTCTAGAACTGTATAGGTGCCATAGATGGTTCTCATGTGCCTGTCAGTAGAACTCCTCAGCTTCAGGCTCCTTGGCGGAATAGGAAGGGCTCCCTTAGCCAAAACATAATGTTTGCATGTGATTTTGATCTCAATATCACCTTCATATCATGTGGATGGGAGGGTTCTACGACCGATGTTAGAGTACTCAGCTCTGCCATGTTGAATGGTTTTAAAGTACCTCCTGGAAAGTTCTACCTTGTTGATGGCGGTTATGCAAACACCCCATCCTTTCTTGCTCCATACCGAGGTGTGCGGTCATTTGGGCAAAGGATCAAGAGATTCAAGACCAAGTTCTTCCCTCTCTATGAATCACTAGCACAACTCTATGAAGGTAAGCTATGTACTATTCTTACAGGGCACTTCAAAGCATCTCTCCTCTCCGTGGTTCAGTTGCTTATCATCTTACTTATCATTTTGTAGGGAGTATTGCTACTGGAACTTTCAACTTCACATCCAGTTCCACCTCGGCACCTACACCATCAGATGTGACAGAAATTGAAAGTGATGGTGACGAAGATATGCTAAGACCTCAAGGTAGTACTGCTAGGGAAGAGATTGATGATGACCTTCAAATGTTGGATGAAGGTACCACTGGTCAAGTGAGGCCTCAGGTGAAGCATGCTCAAGCAAAGAATGTTGTTGGTGGTTTAAGAAAGAAGCCGAAGAACAGTCAAAGAAGTGGAGCTGGAATAGTGCAAGTCATGGAAAGGCTGGTTAATATCAAAGAAAAGGAAGCTGAAAAAGAATCTGCACAAGACTTTACAATCAGCAGATGCATGGATGGCTTGAAGAAACTAGATGGTGTCACAGCTCATGACAAGATCCCGGCCTTGGAGGTTTTCAAAAATGCAAACAACCGTGAGATCTTTGTCAACCTTGTTGCGGATAATGATGGTCGATCTGATCGTTCATACAATGACCCTTTTTTCTCTTTTTCGTGAGCTTTCCATGGAGCAGTAGCTTGTAGTACTCAATTTGCATTCTCTTTCTCTTTTGTTTTTGACGTGACCAGCCCTTTGACTCGCACAATGCTTGTACATATACTTGTTCCAATTAGTAATCGCTTCCTTTGATTGGCTTTCCTTGGTCCATGTGCGAGTCATCGAGGTGATATAATACCAGGGCTGGCTTTCACGTTGATGTCCATGCAATAATAAGCTAGCAGCTTGGGTTGTCCATACAGGACGAATCTCCGGATCACTTCGTTTTTCCTTCCTTCTGATCTAATTCCTTTCCTGATCATGCGGACGTATTCCTTACATGGATTGAAGTAGCACTTTTAGTCGGACACGACTCCGGATTTGACCCGGCTGGTGGGCTGCTTCCTTCTTTGGTTGACCTACTTTGGGTTGGCAGGTTTTGAGTCGCAGCCCACGAGGGCGTCGCTGAAGTCGTCAACAGAGAATTCACGACTTTGCCTAAATAGAAAACTTGCTGCAGTGCGCGAGCCGCCGACGGAGATCCAACCATTGGAATTGTCTCAAATTTCTTGGAGGGCTTCGGGATTGTATTCCGCAGGTTTTCACCGGAGGGATCTTCAAATTGATGTCCGAGTCGACCTCGATAATTAATTTCCCAAAGTTGCGTGGAGTTCCGTCAGCTTTCGATAGGGCTTCAGTGTTTGAGTCGGCCTCGGAGATCTAACCGTTGGAATCCGATGCGCTTTGGACAGCTGCTAGGAAACTCTATTTTGCATCTTTCCACCGAAGGGATCGTCGAGATGAGTTTTGAGCCGCCGTCGGTGAGGTCCGCAACACGGACGTTGCTGCTGTCCTGCAACCCGTGCGTGAGGGGCGTTGTGGAAATTGAGCCCCGAATCCCGCGGTCGAATTTTTCCATGCTTTCTCCTCGAGCTTGAGGTAGATCTTGATGTAGATGTTCATATCACCGAGCTTGAAATGGCGCGGCAATGAAGTCGCCGAGATTGTTGAAGTCGCCTAGCTTGAAACGCCGGCGCGATCCTCCGCCCCTAGCACAGATCCTGCTTGGAACATGACACTCTTGACCGCAGGCCCCACGGTGGGCGCCAACTGTCGTGGGATTGTCACGCAGATGTCATGGAGATGACTTCGTAGAGTTGGGGATTAATCGATCAAGCGTCTCCGAGCTAAAGATCGCAGGGCACGAGAATAACTTTGTTTTTTACCCAGGTTCGGCCCCTCAATGTGAGGTAAAGACCTACGTCCTGCCTATCCTAGATTGGTATTGATATGAATATGGTGTTACAATGGAGTTGGCGACCGATGTGTCGAGTCGCCTATCTCTAGATGTATGAGATCTAGGGTTTCTTAGCTTGGGGTTCTAGGTCCTTGGAGTCCACCTTATAAAGACGATGGCTCGCAAGGTTACAAGAAAACTTCTCTCCCAAGGAAAGTATGAGCCGGAGTCCTACTTGGAGACTAAGTAATGTAATTTCGTGTCTTCCAAGTTATGTCTTCTCCTGCCAGATAAGTCTGCGCCAGATAAGTTTGCGCCAGTTAAGCCGCACCAGATAAGCCGCGCCAGTTAAGCCGCGCCAGTTAAGCCGCACCAGATAAGCCGCACCAGATAAGCCGCGCCAGTTAAGCCGCACCAGATAAGCCGCGCCAGTTAAGCCGCACCAACAGCTTATGTCTTGATAAGTCTCCACCAGCTTATGTCTTGATAAGTTCGTACGTCGGCTCATACTCAATTAGGTATTCCCCCGACACCATTGACCATGATGATACGGCCAACAACAAGATCTTCAGCTCCCTTCATGGATCCTGCGCGGAACGTGACGCTCTTGACCGCAGGCCCCACGGTGGGCGCCAACTGTCGTGGGTTTTTTTGGGCCTCCCTCTCTAAGTCCTGCGAGTCCTCTTTATATACACAGAGACTCGTCAGGTTACAAAGGAAACTTCCCCCTCAAGGAATATATTAACTGGGACCTATCCAGAGATAGGCTCGCCTCCGTGCCTTCTAGATTCTTCTCCTTGTGGCGGTTTAGATGTTGGGCTTGATCCCATGTGGGATTTTGTCCGTGCGAGTAAAGTAAGTCGCACTGGGCCGCGGGTTAATCCAGAAAGTATTCCCCCGACACAACTGCTTTCAACTTTCAACATATATATCTCATGGATATTTGTCAACACAAAGCAATATAATAAGTGCAATATACAAGCATATAAAAATTGTTGCACCAAAGTTGACACTATTGTTTGCTTCTGAGATAGAAATAAGTAGGAAAACTGACTCAACATAAAAGTAAAAGAAAGGCCCTTCGCAGAGGGAAGCGGGGATTAAATCATGTGCTAGAGCTTTTTAAGTTTTTGAAATCATAAAGAGAGTAAAAATAAGTTTTAGGAGGTGTTTGTTAATTGTCAACGAATCAGAAAATAGAAATGTACAATATGACCCCTGCCAACCAGACTTTTAAGAGCGGCTCCCATGAAGGACGTTATTTCTACCAGCAAGGCAGATCATCCCTCTTCTCTTTTGTTTACACATGCAGATATTTCACTGTTTGTCATTGCTTGACTGATAAATCAGGGCAGAAATGTGAAGAGAATTAAGCGGTTAAAGTTGTAATTAATTGGGACTGGGCACCCCATTTGCCAGCTTTTTTTGCAAAATTAATGGATAAGCGGATGTATATGCCGCTAGTCCGGTGGTAAAGTCTGTTTGACAGTTGACATAAAGACATCCACTCCGTCCTCATGAGCTTGGTAAACATTGACACAAAATAGGAGTAATAATTTTTTAATAGTTTAAAGGTAGCACATGAAAAATTTACTTGGAGTGGCAAGAAAATACCACATATAGGTAGTTATGGTGGACACAAATGACATGGATTTTGGCTCAGGGTTTTGGATGCACGAGAAGCATTCCCTCTCAGTACAGAGTTTATGCTAGCAAGGTTATTTGAAGCAAACACAGGATATCAACCAACACAGCAAGACTTATATGAAAACATATTGCAAGCATTATAAGACTCTACACTGTCTTCCTTGTTAACCAAACCCTTTTACTAGAAAATATCTAGACCTTAGAGATACCAATCATGCAAACCAAATTTCAACGAGCTTTATGGTAGTTCTTCATTAATAGGTTTTAACTACATGATACAAAAGCTTAAACATGAACTACTTGATAACTCAAAACAATTGACAAGTATCAAATTATCCAATACAATGATCTACAAGAATATGTAAGCGTTTTCCATTATACCATCTACCACATGCAACATTTTCTGTTCCAACCAAACACCAATCAACTTATTTCAACATAAACTCTCCTAAGAATTATAAGTGAAGCAAGAGAGTATTTTCTACAAAATAACTAATAGCTCTGAACAAGAGATACATGAAAACCAAGAGCTAGAAGCTAAACAGTGCGAAAACTGAATACTCAATAGATATAAGTGAAGAACAAGAGTATTCTATGAAAAAGCGGAGCGTGTCTCTCTCCCAAACAAGATAGATAGGATCCGACATTGATATGATCAGAGAATAAAAATAACATAATGAAAATAAAAGCACACAGACGCTCCAAGAACAGCACATATGATGTGAAAGAATTAAAATATAGTTTCACTAGAGATGACCTGATAATTTTGCCGATGAAGAAGGGGATGCCTTGGGCATCCCCAAGCTTAGACGCTTGAGTCTTCTTGAAATATGGTGGGGAGATCCATGGGAGCCTCCTCAAGCTTAAACTCTTCACTCTTCTTCATCCTATTATATCACTCTTCTCTCTTGACCCTTGAAAACTTCCGCCACACCAAACTTCTCATAAACTTCATTAGAGGGGTTAGTACTCAAAAACTTTAATCCACTTTGATTCTGTTGTGACACATTGCAAGAACTCAATAAAACATTAGCTACAACCCTCCACATCTAGAGAGCCTTGCTTAAAGCCCACAAGAGACAATGCAAAAAACAGAGACATAATCTGTCAAAACAGAACAACCAGTAAAGATAAATTTTTCCGAGGCACTTCCGTTGCTCAAATCAGAAAACTCGAAACTAATGAAAGATGCATACATATCTGAGGATCACGCACAAAAATTTGCAGATTTAAAAGATTTTCTGGTGATTTTAGAAAAGTGGAACGGTGAACAGCAGACATCTGTTCCTGCGCAGAAATCCAAATCTAGCATCATCAAATCATTAGAGACTCTTCTTGGCACAACAATGCGATAAAATAAAGGATACAAAGGGATTGTTACAGAAGTAAACAAAACCTTGACTCAAATAAAGAAAAATTGCAGAAATAAACAATGGGTTGTCTCCCATAAGCGCTTTTCTTTAATGCCTTTTAGCTAGGCTTGATAGTTTTAATGATGCTCACATAAAAATAGAAAATGAAGCAAAAGGAGCATCAAGAAGCAAATTCGAAACACATTTAAGTCTAACCCACTTCCTATGCATAGGAATCTTGTACGCAAATAAATTCATAAAGAACAAAGTAACAAGCATAGGAAGGTAAAACAAGAGCAACTTCAAAACTTTCAGCATATAGAGAGGTGATTTAGTGCCATGAAAATTTGTACAACCATATTTTCCTCTCTCATAATAATTTTCAGTAGCATCATGAACAAACTCAACAATATAATTATCGCATAAAGCATGCTTTTCATGATCTACAAACACATAATTTTTATCAAGCTAAAAAATAATGGGATTAAAACTTTCAAACCCACTTTCATCCTCATTTTATAACTCATAATATTCAAACTCAACAATATAATTATCGCATAAAGCATGCTTTTCATGATCTACAAACCCACTCATAATTATTCTCACAAGTTCTACTCATAGGGAATACTTCAAGAGAATCCACAGAAACATAATATTCATCCTTCTTTGGTAAGCATGGAGGACAATCAAATAGTGTAAGAGATAAAGAGTTACTCTCATTAGAAGGTAGGCATGTGTAGCTAATCCATTCTTCCTCCTTTTGTTCATCACTCTCCTTCTCTTTTTCATACAATGAGCTTTCAGCTTCAGCAGTTTCTTCTTCCACAGGTTCCTGCAGATTGTGAATACATTCTTGTGCATGAATGAGTCTCCCTTTATAATCAATGATATAACAATTATTGCTGAAATTTTCTAAGCAATAATCAAGGATAAAAGAGACCGTTTCTTTAAGTTTATTACAAGCAACACAAGTTTCATAATTTTTAGCCATGAATGAATCTATTTCAGAAGCTCCCATAAGTAAAACAAATTGTTCTACTTCTTCAAATCCAAGATGAATATAGTTATTCCAATGATAGTTCATAATTAAAACTTCTTTACAGAAGCCACATTGAAATTTAAGATGTTTAGTATCCTGTTCAGAGCAGCAATTTATATTATGGCGTTCAAGCAAAATTTCAGCAATTTGATTTAACTTTTTTTAACATGCCTCTTATGATTTTACCCTCTTTTGATTCTCTATACTTTATATATGATTCTTTAGCTTTCATAAACATAGAGGTTCTAGCATGTTCTTCCATAGCAACCGTTTTTTTTTTAGATTTTCGGTTTTTAAATTTTTATGGATTTTCGGGTATATAAGAAAAATAAAACTAAACAGAAATAAACTAGACAGAAATAAACTGAACAAAAGTAAACTAAGCGCAGTAAAACTAGACAAAACAAAATAAAATAAAAACAGAGAGACATGTAGAGTGTACTCCCCAGGTGAACTTATGAGTAGAGCTATGCTCCCCGGCAACGGCGCCAAAAAATAGTCTTGATGACCCACAAGTATAGGGGATCGCAACAGTTTTCGAGGGAAGTAAAACCCAAATTTATTGATTCGACACAAGGGGAGACAAAGAATACTTATAAGCCTTAACAACGGAGTTGTCAATTCAGCTGCATCTGAAAAAGCACTAGTAATAGGGGTGATGTGAAAGCAGCAGTAATATGAGAGCAATAGTAACAGTAACACAGAAGAAATGGCACCAGAAAATAGTTGCATGCGTGAAGTTGACGGTAAAGCAATGATGATTACAGATGGACCGGGGTTCCCAGCTATCTACACTAGTGGTAACTCTCCAATAACAAGTGTTGGGTGAACAAATTACAGTTGGGCAATTGACAGAATTATTATAGCATTAAGACAGAACATACAATCTATTAATCATGTAGGCATGTTTTCCATATATAGTCATACGTGCTCGCAATGAGAAACTTGCATAACATCTTTTGTCCTATCAGCCCGTTTGCAGCGGGGCCTCAAGGGAAACTACTGGTAATTAAGGTGCTCCTTTTAATAGAGCACCGGAGCAAAGCATTAGCACTTAGTGAAAACATGTGATCCTCATGTCAAAACCATCCTCTCCAGTTATCCCAGTTGCTGTCACTCCGGGGCCTCGGGTTCCGGACAAGGACATGTGCAAACAACTTGTAGATACAATCTAAGCAATAATTATAGAGCTTAAATCTAAGATCACGCCACTTGTGCAATAGTGACAAGCATTAAACACAACAAGATTGCAGCAACAATAACTTCACAAACTTTAATAGATAGACTGATCATAATGTAACAATTCATCGGATCCCAACAAACACAACACCGATTACATCAGATGGATCTCAACCATGTAAGGCAGCTCATGAGATCATTGTATTGAAGTACATGGGAGAGAGAGTACCAACTAGCTACAGCTAGAACCTGTAATCTATGGGGGAACTACTCACAAACCATCATGGAGTCGAAGTGGAGGCGGCGTGGACGATGGAGATGGCTCCGGGGGTCAATCCCCGTCCGGCAGGGTGTCGGAACAGGAACTTCTGACCCCGAAAGTTGGTTTTTGGTGGCGGTGGAGCTACGGAACTCTTCTGGAGAAATCGTTGATTCTTTTAGGGTTTTTGCATCGGGAGGAATAAATAGGCGAAAGGGCGGCGGCTGGAGCGACCCGGGGGGCCCACACCCCACCACGGCGCGGTTGGACCGCCCTAGGGTGTGGCGCCCTCCTCGGTCGCCTCCGTCTCTCCTTCGGACTTCGTGTACGTGTTGGAAAAATAGGAGGTCATGTCCAGGTTTCATCCAATTTCGAGAATATTTCTAGAACCGCTTTTCTGAAATACAAAAACAGCAGAAAACAGGAACTGACACTGTGGCATCTTGTTAATAGGTTAGTCCCAGAAAATGCATAAAAATGATATGAAGTGTATGCAAAACATGTAACAATTGGTATAATATCAACATGGAACATCAGAAATTATAGATACGTTTGAGACGTATCAGGACCCTCTCCAATTAGACTAGATCTAATCTCTCTCTCTCCTTCTCATGTGTTGACAATCTCCACCTTCATATACACCAGTAGTGCTTCAAGCTTGGACGGCGAAGCCCTACTGAACCTCTCGCGGCGTATGCGTGCAAGCTCTCAGAGGGGTGAGGTGTCAGATCCCGACGGCTGACCCTCACTCTGCTGGACCAAGGAGACCGAGCAAAGGAGAAGGCGACGAAATCTCTCTACCAGGATTGGTTGAGAGAATCTGCTTCAGGCTACTACAACTACATCATCGACACTTCTTCCGCGACTTCGGTGTTGGTAACGTATTCTGTCTAGATCTTTGGATCTTCATATTCACATGTATCTTCATAGTAGATCTTGGGTAGTTGTGTAGCATGGTAGTCGAAAATTTTAAATTGCCGTACTCGCAACCCAGCAGTGGTATCAGAGCGATCTATGCGTAGATACATGACTTGATCTAGAGCACATGTTGTGCGGGCACCGCATAAGTTTGTGCGGGTATGTTATTGAAGTCTTTTCTTCTAACATTCAGATTATTTATGGTTGCTTCCCAATAAACTGTCTTGTCTTGTTTCTGACGGCATAGATTGATCTTACGACTTCTGGCAATTCGCGGACCTTTCAGCTGCTCCTAGTATGCTGATCGGCGACAACGAAGTGCTTAAGTAGCTTCAGGTCGTTCTATAGTTGGTCTCGTTGACTTGATAGCGGAAGGGGCATGTGGACTAGGTCCACACGGGGGTCACGCGCAATTGCGATTGTGTAGATTGGGGCTCGAGATGTTTTCATAATATCTGGGTCTCAATCACCTCGCAATGTCAATCTAGCAACATGAATAGTCATGCTTGGTGAGGACCGTAGTATTTCCGGTTTGTCCCGTTGATCCTACAACCACGCTAAAATCTGCAAACAAACGTTAGATGCGCCTAACTCTGTTTTGCAAGACATGTGATGTGGCATAGTCTCGAAATTATATTTTGTTGACTAACTTTTGTTTTGTTGGCCGGCGTGCCGTTCATCCTTGTTCGTCGAGCTATGGTGATAGTGGAGATTAGGAGAAGGCATGCAATTGTCGGGAACCTCGACATGGCCACACTAGCAGAGGAGCCGCTGGTGGAAAAAGAAATAAGAAGACTATACTACATCACGAAGTGTTATTTACTTGTGCATGTCTTATATCAGTTTTCATGTTTTTCCCTTGATTATGCAGTAGACGTGATTATTAGGGAGATTCCTCAGTAGCTGCGAATTTAATTATTTGAGCTAAAAATATCAAGGAGTTCGTGCTCTTCTAATGATGTGGAACGCACGTTTGCTGGGAAACCCCAAGAGGAAGGTATGATGTAGTCAGCAGCAAAGTTTTCCCTTGATTACAAAACCAAGGTTATCAGATCCAGTAGGAATTGGAAGATCTTCAGAAAGGTGTCAGCGGCGCCGTTACCCGATCACTGACGTGGACCTGCACACACACAATCAAAGTACTTTTCCTCAACGAAACATGAAGGTTGGCAATCTCTCCAGCTTGCTGAATACAAAGGATTAAACGTATGGTGTAGAATATGACGATGAACACAAAAGTAGCAGCAGGAAGTAACGTAGAGCGTGGTGAAAACGGTGTTTGTATCAGTGTGGAATAAAGGACCGGGGTCCACAGTTCACTAGTGGTGTCTCTCCATAAGACAAATAAACATACATGTTGGGTGAACGAATTACAGCTGGGCAATTGACAAATTGCAAACGCATGACAATGCAATATATGACAAGCATATGTTCATTGTTATATCTATTGGGCATTACAACAATATACATAGACCGCTTACTACCTGCATCTATGACTCATAATCCACTCACAAGATAGCTTCTGGGTCTCCCATGAGTATTAAGTTGCAAGCAACAGATTATAGCATTAAGCAAAGTGTGTAATGTAAACAAACGCATTAGACTTAACAGCAGTACCCTTAAGCTAAGTATCGGTTATTTTATCCCTTGTGGCAACAGCACATCTACAGTCTTAGTTGTTTCTGTCTATCAAGCCCAGACTTTTAGAGGCATGAACCCACTATCTAGCATAAATACCCTCTCTTGAAGTCATTAGCATCTACTTGGCCAAAGCATCTACTAACAACGGAGAGCATGCAGGAACATAGACAAAACATAATATAGATAGATGAACAAACTTGATCATAACTTCACAATTCATCGGATCCCAGCAAACACAACATGTAGCATTACATAAAGATGATCTTGATCATGTTAGGCAGCTCACGAGATCTAAACATGATAGCACAAGGTGAAGATACTACCAACTAGCTACTGCTATGGACCCGTAGTCCCGTGAAGAACTACTCACGCATCACTCCGGAGGCAAGCATGGTGACGTAGAGCCCTCCGGTGATGCTTTCCCCTCCGGCAAGGTGCCGGGAAGAACTGCAGAAACCCTCCCGAACTAGGGTTGAAGACGACGGCGGCCTCAAAACTTTTCGTGGATTTTTGCTCGGGTATCTAGGGTTTCCCGATTAGATGCAATTTATAGGCGAAAGGGCGGCGTCGGTGGCCAGCCGAGGTGGGGCGGCGGCCTAGGTGCGCGACACCACCCTGGCCGCGCTGTGGGCTCACCGGCCTGCCTGGTGTGGCCCCCGGCTCCGTCCTCTTGGCTGCTGCTCCGTCTCGGTCCAGAAATAAATCAGTTAAATTGGCGTTCGATTCCGAGAATATTTCTAGAATAGATTTTCTGAAACAAAAAGACAGTAGGAAACAGGAACTGGCACAGTGGCATCTCGTTAATAGGTTAGTCCCAGAAAATGCATAAAAATGATATAAAGTGTAAGATAAACATGTGGTAATCAATATATAATAGGCATGGAACATAAAAAATTATAGATACATTTTAGACGTATCATCTTCCAACTCGTAGCAGCGTCAAACCGGGTGGTTGTTATCGGGCGACATGTATCCATGAGTCACGTGTGCCAAGTGTCCAGGAGGCGTGTATGGACCGTCCATGCAGCAAAAACGGTTCGTTGTCTTGACGTTCGGGCATGACTAGTCATGAGCTCGGAGCACATCCATCGAAAGATGAAACGGAAGTCACGGTAGGAAGTGATTCGCAAGTTGGCCTACCCGTTGTAAACTACGTTCATTGAGATGTATCCATGCTTTGATCATATGTTGAGCGTGGATTTCGTATACACTAATTTGATCACGTGGAATATCAATTTTAGTGAGAGAACTTTATTTAGATTCGTTTTACTAGTGCTAGAAATAATTATGAACATGTCTAAGTGAACTTTAATTGTTGTAGATCAATGGCTTGTAAGATAGCACCTACCTTTAACCTTGGACCCCTGATTGAGAAGAAACCCCTGACTGCGAATGGAAGCAACTATGCTGATTGGGTGCGTGCCCTAAGGATTGTTCTTAGGAACGCAAAGAGTGAGTATGTCCTCGATGGTCCTCTTCCAGAGGAGCCAGGTGACGAGGCTACTGAAGCTGATAGAGAGATGGAACCTGAGTTGCAGAAGAAGTTCGATCGAACTTCAGCTTATGACATTATTGTCGCACTCACGGCCATGTACCAGACTCAGGCTAAGACTGAGCGTTATGAGATAACAAAGGAACTTTGGTCATGTCACATGGCAGAAGGAAGCTCTGTGAGCAAGCATATAATCAAGATGTTTGGTTATGGTACGAGGCTTCAGGCTCTCGGATTTCCAATTCCAGCTGAGCTGAGTATAGATGTGGTGTTGGCATCCCTCCCCCGTCTTACAACGGTTTCATCATGAATTACAACATGAATGGGTTGGAGAAGACACCAAATGAGCTCCTCGCAATGCTGAAAATTGTTGAAGCTAGTGTGAGAAGGGATAACAATCAAGTTTTGATGGTTACCCAAACCACACAGTTCAAGAAGAAGCGAACCAAGAAGTCTAAAAGTGCTAAGGCACAAGAGAAGGCTAAAAGCTCAGCGCAAGTGGATTCCGAGTGTTTCTTTTACAAGAAGAAAGGACACTGGAAAAGGAACTGCAAGAAGTTCCTCTTGTAGAAGAAGAAGCCTGCTAAAGGCGAAAAAGGTATAAGAGTTATACTTGAAATGATATTTGTCATTATTACTAGTAACTCTGGAGTATCGATTGCAAATGTTTTGTGCATTCGATATAGGAGATGCGGCAAGTAAGGAGCCTGAGGAGTAAACGATGGAGATGTGCGTCAAGCTCGGCGCATGGAGATTCGTTCACAAGATGAAGACATCTCCAATTTACTTTTCGTATTAGTTTGAAAGAATTGTGGGCTTTGTCCCAGTTATGTAATAAGGTCGCATTCTTGGCGACGTAATACTCTTGTGGATTTGTGGGATAAGTTCATCCCGTTTAACGTAATAATATTTTGGATCTATTCCTTCGAGAATGATCAAGTTACAAATCTTTTGAGTTATTGAAATATCATTTGTTCTGAAATGTTTTGTGATAATGTTGACACCACCTTCGTGTGGCACTATCATCTCAAATGCATCGTATGTATTGAAAGGACACGGATGTCGCCTATAGGGGGGTGAATAGGCGATTAAAAATTCTTTTATAGTTTAGCCTTGAATAAATGTGGAATAAAACTAGCGGTTAATTTGTCAAGCGCAAAACCTAAACAAGGTAGGTTGACCTATGTGCACCAACAACTTATGCTAAACAAGATATACACCTATGTGATAGCAAGATATATTACTTCAAGCTCAATGCCTATCACAAGGTAAATTGCATAAGTAAGAAGCTCGTGTATAGAAATACCGAGGCACTTGGAGACGATGATTTATCCCGAAGTTCACTTCCCAATGGAAGCTAGTCTCCGTTGGAGCGGTGCAGAGTCACAAAGTGATCCCCGAATAGCCGTCAAATGGCACACCGTAATCTCTTTCGTGCCTCCACCAATGCGGAGTGCCACGAACCACTATGGGACACTTGAGGGTGGTCACCGAACCCGTACAAGGATGAGGCACACTCCACAACTTAATTGGAGGCTCTCACCGAATTCCCGTGGCTCCCAAAGCCACAAGAATCACAAGGTTGGGGCGCGACTCCACAACTTAATTGGAGGCTCCCAACTATCCTGCGAGCCACCAAAACTCCGAGATCAACAAGGACCATCTAGGGCACTCCAAGTACCCAAGAGGACAAGCTCTAGGGCACCCCAAGTACCCAAGAGTAACAAGCTTGTCAATTTTGATTTCCACGTATCACCGTGGAGAACTCAAACCGATGCAACCGATGCAATGGGCAAAAACACAAGAAGTGCTCAAAATCCTTCACTCTCAAATCCCACCAAAGCAACTAATGCTATTGGGGGGAGAAGAGAGGAAGAACAAAGAGGAACACCAAATTCCTCCAAGATCTAGATCCAACAAGGTTCCCCTCACTTAGAGGATAGATAGATTGGTGGAACAATGGATCTAGATCTCCTCTCTCTTTTCTCACTAAATGGAGGCAAGAATCATGGAGGGATAGATAGTTAGGAAAGCTCAAGAATGTCAACAATGGAGGAAAAGTGAGCTCAAAGAGTTAGGAAACCATTGGGGAAAAAGGCCCCTTAAACAGGTCACCCAAATATCTAACCGTTGGGTGCAGATTCGGGCCGGGGCGGTACTACCGCTGGTTTAGGCGGTACTACCGCCCCCAAGAAGGTCCGGTAGACACAACAGGATGAAAACAGCTTCCAGGCCACGGTACTACCCCTTATTCCATCGGTACTACCGGATAAGGCTCCAGAAACCCGTTTCTGGCGGTACCGCGGGCGGTACTACCGCTGCTGGAAAGACAGCACATATAGCGAACACCAAAACGGCAATATCTTTTGCATCCGGAATCCGTTTTCGATGATCTTTGGCTCATTGGAATCACGACAACGAGCCCTTTAAGATTATACAGAGAAACATCATTGTCCAACAATGAATCATAAAACCAAATGTGGAAAGATTAAACCTATTTATAAAAGACATATCGGTAAACCTTCAATATCAAAAAGACAATAGGTTTTCCATACGAAATCCGTTTTTGATAAACTTGAGCTTGTCTTGAAGATCATGAGAAGCTTTAAAACCACACATGGAGGAAAGCCAAATAAGAACCAAGAAAGATGAAGCCAAGTATGCAAAGGTTTGAGCTCTCTCCAACTGATACGCTAAAACTCAATTGAGAGCCCCTCTTGATAGTACGGTATCTATCCTATAACCCGGTCTCCCAACTAGCACCATGAGACCGGTAAAATAGAAACCCTATCAACATCATACCTTTGCCTTGCGCATTCTACTTGAGCTAGATGACGTCGATCTTGATCTCTTCAAGTGGACCACCTTTCTTGATTACGCTTCGCTTGGTGAAGACTCAAACATTGCTCCCCCATACTCCACTATGAGAGAGCCTCTCTTAGGCACATCTTCACATGAACATTATCTCTAAATGGGTGGCAAGCTTCAAGCCTAGGATTTCTTCGAGATGCTCCTCTTGAACTTGCGCTTCTCAACATTGATGACGATCACCACTTGACATCATCGTTCATGGGCATACCAAGAGATACATGATCCCACTTGGTACATCTTGTAGCTTTGTGAGTTGATCAATATCTTGATCAACCTTGTATCTTTTCTTCTCTTTTGAATAGATGATGTCTTGAAGATAACCATGAATTATCACATAATCCTTTTCTTCAAGACATACTTACAATATGCTCAACTCTCTCATGACCAATCTTCGGATAACTCCTTGAATAACCACTTGGTCATCACATACTCTTCTTCTTGATCATATCAAATATATCCATACAACTCAATGATCTTGATGCCAAATACTCCATTATATCAATATCTTTATGGCATCAACCTTGAATCCAACATATGGAGTTCAATCATTTGCCTATGGACAAACACTACAAGAATAACTCAATGCAACCATTAGTCCATAGGGTTGTCATTAATTACCAAAACCACACATGGGGGCGCCATGCCCTTTCAATCTCCCCATTTTGGTAATTGATGACAATCTCTTTTACAAGGGTTTATATAATGAATTAAGCAACCATGCAATGAAACAGCAAGGATGCATGAGCATGAAGGTAAATGCTTATGAACAAATCAAAAGCATAAACAAATTCCCTTAAACCCTATAAAACTTCTCCCCCATTGGCATCCATTTCCAAAATGGGCGAAAAATCTTAGAAGGTCAATATAGTATGAGCTCCCCCATAACGTGTGCATTTCTCAAAATATGAGTGAAATCAAATACACATATCCAATGACGAATAGTTGGAGAGAGCACAAACTATATTGAGGATCCAAAGATTGCAAAAGAATGATATGGAAAACTTTTTACAATTCTCAAATAAAAGTAAGCAATCAAAAAGATCCAACTAACCAAATAAACACAAGATATTATGATTTGAGCAAAAGAGTGTTTTAAAGAAATAGAGGAGCTCCCCAATATTTGTACACAATTTAGAATTATTGTATTTGAATACAAGGTGTACAAACATGGAATCCTCACTCCTCCGGTATCCTCTAAAACACAAAAACAAATGAATTCACAAGCTCAATAAGATGCAAAAAAAAAAAAGCTTGTGACATATCCCATGGTGAAGATTGTAGGCTTGTAAGACAAGCAATGGTCAAGGATATTCACCAAGATGAGTGCACCAAGATGTGACAAAATAGGATATGCACTCATAAATATTCTTTCGGGTCACAAAGAATAACGGGAATAAAGAGGTGACACCAAGAATTAGGATATCAAGTAAAGATGTAACTCTCATGTATATAAGTTTCTAAGTAGACACAATCATGATGATATACATCCACAAAGAAATGTATACACAAAATTAGTTAATAAGAAAAGAAACAAGATATCCAAAGGAAGTCATATAACATACACATATGATGTTTGTTTAGGATCATAGCCCATAGCTCAATATTCTCATATTGTATAATAATGAACTTCAAATTCAACCTCAACACAAGCATCACAAATATCACTAAGGGAAAAAGGAGATAGTTGGGATGCGTTGAGGAAAGCAACAAGTATCATAAGAGCTATATAGAATTTGCAATAGCTACAACAAAAGCAAATAAATACTTTTCATGCCATGATGAAACCTACAAGGTTGGATGCTAGAAAAGTATGCATGAGGGTGAATACTTGTTACCGAGATGACATTGGGTTGATGTAGTAGATAAAATTTCATCAACCATCCTCGCTTGGCTCCAATAAGCATGTGGTGAAGATACTTTCATTGTAAATGAGACAAGCATCCAATGCATCTCCATGTACCTAAAACACATTCAAGTAAAATTGTTCCCAAACTAATTGGGTCCAAGTAGTTAGTCAAACTACAATACATAGAAGGAACTCCACATAAATATGTGCATATAGATATGAAATTGAATTTCATGCACATCTTAGCCGATTTAGGATTCCGTGGAGTTCCCCTATATATTGGCACAAAGAAGGAAAGCATGCCATAAAATAAACATGTAGTAGATATGCATGCCTATGACCTTCAATAACCAAAGGAGATACAATTTGGACAAATATTAAGAGATCAAAGAGGGTCCAAATTATATCAAAGATCCAAATCAAAAATTGATTTAGAGAAGCCAATTGAAACTAAAAAAATCAACACATAATTGATAAGATACCAATTGGATAAAAATATCAAAAAGAAAATAAGATACCAATTAATCAATATATAAAAGGACTAGATATCAAATTTCCAAAAGAGATACCAAAAGAGAGAGAGATGTTAATCAACGAATGATATAACCCACTCCCAAAGAGAGATGCCAATTGGGACAAACTCTCAAAAAGAAAGAGCGGGGTTCCAACAAATAAACCACACCCTCTACACTTTTCATGATGGTACAAAGTACCAAGCCAAAAGGTTTGTCTTCCATGAGACATGTCATCGGGATCAAAGACCAATGGAAAGGATCAAATACAAATAGAATATAAATAGTGTTTAAAAAGATACATGATAGCTCTCCCAACAAAAGTGCATTATTTTATGATCTTGTATTTGAATACACAATGCACACACATGGAATCATCGCTCTCAAATATCTATTCAAACACTAGTCATATATCAAGAAAAAGCAATAAGATCCAATACTAATGAAAATATAAGTTGTACTCAATATAGGATAGCTCACCCAAGAATAGTGCATTATCTATAAGTAGCCTTTGAATGCAAGGTGCACAATGATGGGATCAATGCCTCTCCTACACCAAATAAAACACTAGGAAAGTTTGAGTAAAGCAAAATGATCCACAAGAGGTAAGGAAGACAAAAGGAGTTAAATCACATTAATTTTTGGCAAGGAATAAGGCAATAAAATCAAGAGCCAACATGAAGACGATCTACAAATTTCACCACAATTATGAGTATCACTTGTCAAGGACAAGGAGTATATGGAGATATTTCTCGGTGGTATATTGGAGTGAAATTCAAGATCATATTCACAACACATAAGCATAAGGCAAAGGATAAGATTTAAGAGCAATGCTTAGGTAGATATATGTTCTTGATAGCTTCAGTATTCACGCGAACAAGCAAAGCAACTATAAAGAGTTGCTTGAAGCAATCGGTTCCCAAATGGATATATAATATCATGTTGGAGGAGAACCATACCAAGAACATTTCTTTCAAACAAGATCCAAACTATGAGCAAACAAAATCATTTAAGCAAAGTGGAACTTGTTTGAGCACCATGCCGCATAGGCAAGATAATTTAGAATATCAATTCTACGTGGCAATACCTCACATGTTCACATTTTCTAGGCTTGTAATATGCACATAGCTTATTACTCCCCCATAATGTGATAAAGCATCCATTCTCCACAAGAGGCAAATAGAACTCAACTAGAGATAATTAATGGACATTATAGAATTTGAATTTCTCATGAGAATGACATACCATATAGAGACTAGATAAAATTGATATATCAACACTAAGTGGTAGTACTCATGTATACACATTTTTAGGATTGTGAAGTGTGCAAACATATCACTCCCCCAAAATGGGATAGTCCATTAATCTCTCAAAAAGAGCCAATTAAGATATAAGCAATTGATACAAATGGCTCAACACAAACTCACACATACATGGTGTGCAAACCAACATACACATACTTGATTGCTCAAGAAAGTAAGTAGAGAGCACAACACATGCAAACATTAGCAAGGTACAAAACCAAACACATGCAAGGGTGCAAGCAACTTTCAATGTATGTATGATTTAAACACAAGTTACCGCAAGGAGGAACATTGGATATGAGATAGAACAATATAATCCAAATGACTTGGCTTGAGAGAATAAATTGATGAAGATCCCTTAATTCTTCATGATGTAGCCAAGTCTCCAATGCCCTCCACCAACACCTATTGATCAAGTTTTAACTTGTTGGTCCCCAACCAAGTTGGGTCCTAAGAGGTTAGTCACAATAGGCTTGGCAACCCAAATGGTCCTTTTCTTGACACCACTTTGAGTACCAACATATTTGGCAAACACATTGCCAACCTTATCCTTCCTAATAGAATAAGCATTATCAATTATTATGGGGTTGGATAAGTTACCACTAGTGCATGAAGAAGCAAAATGACCCTTCTCACGACATATGTAGCAACATTTGCTTCCTCCTTTCTTCTTAGTTGAAGCTTCATCATGAGGAGGCATGCCATGGTTCTTCTTGGGAAGGGACCGTTCTTCATCTTGATGAACTTGAGATTGAACTTGAGGCTCTTCCCTTGTTGCTTCTTGCTAAGAGATTTCTTCTTCATAGGGCAAGATCTAACATGGTGCCCTTCAACTTTGCACTTGAAGCAAGTGATCTTGGCCGAATTCTTGACTTGTTCTTGGCCCTTCTTTTTCTTGTTATACTTGGACTTGTTCTTACTATTGGAGTTGAATCCAAGTCCACTCTTGTCATTGGGGCGTCTTTGCACACTCAACATGTTGTCAAGTGTGGGCTTCCCATCATGACGCTTTTCCAAGTCTTTCTTCAAAGAAGTGACTTGGGCCTTGAGCTCTTTTAATTCCTCTACATGGTTAGTATCAACAAAAACACTAGAGGAAGTAGAAGCTTCATTGTTAGAGCAAAAGGCATGGAAAGTAATTCATCACAAGATGTAGCAATATTATGAGTGGATGAATTACTAGGACTAGCACATGGCAATAAAGCATGTTGAGTAGAAGTTGTGCCATTGTCCACATGAGGCTCACAAGATTTCACCTTTGTAATAATAGCCTCATGAGCTATCTTTAGCTTATCATAGGAGACTAGAAGATCCTCATGAGAGCTCGAGAGCTTTTCATGGCTTTCTTCCAATTTCCCATATTTGCTAGATAGCAATGCAAGTTGAGCCCTTAGCTCAACATTCTCCGTTAATATGGATGCTTCACAAGAGATAGAGTTAGTAGCACAAGCATCATTATTTATGACAATAGGAGAAAGTAACTTGGCAAGCTCTTTAGAGTGAGAAGCTTTAAGTTGCGCATGAGACTCGGTGAGTTTGATGAGCTCACCCTTAGTGACCCTAGAGCCATTATCTAGGTGCTCAAAATCCTCAAGGAGTTTGGCATGTGCATCTATAAGCTTACCATTTGTTATTTTGAAATCATTAGCCACTTTAAGAGATCTATCATGGGATCCCTTTACTCTAGAAAGTTCGAGAGCAAAAGTTTCCTCAAGAGTCTTGCTTGTTTGTTCTTCTTCAAGAGCTTCCTTGAGATCGGCGATCTCTTCCGCATACTTGTATTCGCGGTTAAGCTTTCATCAATGTGAGCTTCCAACTCCTCAATGGTAAGTTTGCGCTTAACAAGGGTAGACATGATTTCTAAGAAGTTAGCACGAGCATCTTTATTCTTTGAAAGAGAAAGAATAACCATTTTACCCTTCTCGAGTATGGAAGCATCATTATCATTTTGTTCATTTTCCTCATCACTATCATCATGAGATATATTGGGATCCAAAGTAGGAGATACCTCGGAAGCTTTAGCCATAAGGCAAAAGTGAGTACATGATGATGACGATGAAGAATTACTTGAGTCACCATTTAAATCCATATCTTGTTCCATGGAGTGTTCGGTTTCCTCTACATTGTTAGCCAAACAAATACTAGAGGAAATAGAACCATTTTTATCATGGCAACAAGATATAGAGAGCATATCATCACAAGGATTAATCAAGCAATTTGTACATGATATGCAAGGACTATCAACACAAGCATGTAGATCATTTTTGGTTCTAGATGCGTTTAAGTCCAAAGATAAATCATTGCAATAAGATAGTGGTGAAGTATCATCAACAATAAGCTTACTATCATTATTGCAATATCTATCACTACTCACCATTGCATTACTTTGTGGCTTGCCACATGTAGGTGAAGTAGAAGAAGTTGAGAACTCATCACGGCCGGAAGTGGAGGGACAACAATCATCTCCACAATTCTTGGACACATCATATTTATCTTGAAGCTTGGTCCAAAGCTCATGAGCATTCCGAAAAGGAGAGACCGACATAATAACTACATCGCTCAAAGCATTGAAAATCACATTAGAAGCTTGAGCATCTAGATAGGAATTATTCTCATCCAATAAAGATAATCTTTTGGGATTCCTTGGAGGAGAATAACCCCTATCTAGAATTCGCTCTATGTATGGGTCAATGACCCGAAAATATCAAGAATGCGAATTTTCCAAACATCATAATTTGTGCCATCTAATATAAAAGAAGCATTGTGCACTAGTCGCTAGACGACATCTTTACTCTCCAGGCGGTGAAGCCAATAAGGAGAGAACCCGCTCTGATACCAATTGAAAGGACACGGATGTCGCCTAGAGGGGGGTGAATAGGCGATTAAAATTCTTTACGGTTTAGGCTTGAATAAATGCGGAATAAAACTAGCGTTTAATTTATCAAGCGCAAAACCTAAACAAGCTAGGTTTACCTATGTGCACCAACAACTTATGCTAAACAAGATATACAACTATGTGATAGCAAGATATATTACTTCAAGCTCGATGGCTATCACAAAGTAAATTGCATAAGTAAGAAGCTCGGTATAGAAATACCGAGGCACTTGGAGACGATGATTTATCCCGAAGTTCACTTCCCAATGGAAGCTAGTCTCCGTTGGAGCGGTGCGGAGTCACAAAGTGATCCCCGAATAGCCGTCAAATGGCACACCGTAATCTCCTTCGTGCCTCCACCAATGCGGAGTGCCACGAACCACTATGGGACACTTGAGGGTGGTCACCGAACCCGTACAAGGATGAGGCACACTCCACAACTTAATTGGAGGCTCTCACCGAATTCCCGCGGCTCCCAAAGCCACAAGAATCACAAGGTTGGGGCGCGCTCCACAACTTAATTGGAGGCTCCCAACTATCCCGCGAGCCACCAAAACTCCGAGATCAACAAGGACCGTCTAGGGCACTCCAAGTACCCAAGAGGACAAGCTCTAGGGCACCCCAAGTACCCAAGAGTAACAAGCTTCTCAACTTCGATTTCCACGTATCACCGTGGAGAACTCAAACCGATGCAACCGATGCAATGGGCAAGAACACAAGAAGTGCTCAAAATCCTTCACTCTCAAATCCCACCAAAGCAACTAAT
Organism: Poa pratensis; assembly: GCA_947311845.1. NCBI lineage: Eukaryota > Viridiplantae > Streptophyta > Magnoliopsida > Poales > Poaceae > Poa > Poa pratensis. The sequence continues at coordinate 159,071,957 of CAMZMU010000041.1, forward strand.
GCTATTGGGGGGAGAAGAGAGGAAGAACAAAGAGGAACACCAAATTCCTCCAAGATCTAGATCCAAAAGGTTCCCCTCACTTAGAGGAGAGATTGATTGGTGGAACAATGGATCTAGATCTCCTCTCTCTTTTCCCACTAAATGGAGGCAAGAATCATGGAGGGATAGAGAGTTAGCAAAGCTCAAGAATATCAACAATGGAGGAAAAGTGAGCTCAAAGAGTTAGCGAACCATTGGGGAAGAAGGCCCCTTAAATAGGTCACCCAAATATCTAACCATTGGGTGCAGATTCGCGCCGGGGCGGTACTACCGCTGGTTTAGGCGGTACTACCGCCCCCAAGAAGGTCCGGTAGACACAACAGGATGAAAACAGCTTCCAGGCAGCGGTACTACCCTTATTCCAGCGGTACTACCGGATAAGGCTCCAGAAACCCGTTTCTGGCGGTACCGCGGGCGGTACTACCGCTGCTGGAAAAACAGCACACATAGCGAACACCAAAATGGCAATATCTTTTGCATCCGGACTCCGTTTTTGATGATCTTTGGCTCGTTGGAATCATGACAACGAGCCCTTTAAGATTATACAGAGAAACATCATTGTCCAACAATGAATCATAAAACCAAATGTGGAAAGATTAAACCAATTTATAAAAGACATATCGGTAAACCTTCAATATCAAAAACGCAATAGGTTTTCCATACGAAATCCGTTTTTGATAAACTTGAGCTTGTCTTGAAGATCATGAGAAGCTTTAAAACCACACATGGAGGAAAGCCAAATAAGAACCAAGAAAGATGAAGCCAAGTATGCAAATGTTTGAGCTCTCTCCAACTGATACGCTAAAACTCAATTGAGAGCCCCTCTTGATAGTACGGTATCTATCCTATAACCCGGTCTCCCAACTAGCACCATGAGACCGGTAAAATAGAAACCCTAGCAACATCATACCTTTGCCTTGCGCATTCCACTTGAGCTAGATGACGTCGATCTTGATCTCTTCAAGTGGACCACCTTTCTTGATTACGCTTCGCTTGGTGAAGACTCAAACATTGCTCCCCCATACTCCACTATGAGAGAGCCTCTCTTAGGCACATCTTCACATGAACATTATCTCTAAATGGGTGGCAAGCTTCAAGCCTAGGATTTTTTCGAGATGCTCCTCTTGAACTTGCGCTTCTCAACATTGATGACGATCACCACTTGACGTCATCGTTCATGGGCATACCAAGAGATACATGATCCCACTTGGTACATCTTGTAGCTTTGTGAGTTGATCAATATCTTGATGAACCTTGTATCTTTTCTTCTCTTTTGAATAGATGATGTCTTGAAGATAACCATGAATTATCACATAATCCTTTTCTTCAAGACATACTTACAATATGCTCAACTCTCTCATGACCAATCTTCGGATAACTCCTTGAATAACCACTTGGTCATCACATCCTCTTGTTCTTGATCATATCAAATATATCCATACAACTCGATGATCTTGATGCCAAATACTCCATTATATCAATATCTTTATGGCATCAACCTTGAATCCAACATATGGAGTTCAATCATTTTCCTATGGACAAACACTACAAGAATAACTCAATGCAACCATTAGTCCATAGGGATTGTCATTAATTACCAAAACCACACATGGGGGCGCCATGCCCTTTCATGTATGATGGTGGGAAATTTGAGGTATTGTTATGTGAAATAAGTGAAAGGCTTGGCGAATTGCATTCTTCAATGAAGTTTTGAATTCATTAAGTATTCAGGCACATAGTGAAGTCAATAAAGGATAAGTTGAAAGATAGTCAATTTATTTTGACATCCAGAAACTTCACAATTATTTTAGAAATTTTATCTTAGTGATTAGATGAGTTGAATAAATATTCAATTCATAAGTTTTGATTAAGTTTGATCAAATCATCGCTAAGAATCTTTATTTGCAATAAAGTATTCCATGATACCCAATTTGGAATGTCGCTAGGAGAAGGCGACGAAATCTCTCTAGCAGGCTTGGTTGAGAGAATCTCCTTCAGGCTACTACAACTACGTCATCGACACTTCTTCCACGACTTCGGTGTTGGTAACGTATTCAGTCTAGATCTTCGGATCTTCGTATTCACGTGTATCTTCATAGTAGATTTTGGTTTGTTGCGTAGCATGGTAGTCGAAAATTTTGAATTACCGTACTCGCAACCCAGCATATCGTAGATACTAAACTCATGAACATCTGCCTCATGGCCAAAATGGTCCCGAAATTTATATTCAAGGGAACCGGGCATTTGAGCGGACATCCTCCGAAACAAATATCTATGAACCAAGGATCTGCTGGTGGACACACATCGCTCGCGATCCCAGTTCTAGAACTCCATCTGGACAATTAAGTTGTTGTTTTGCTTTGGGGAAAAACACTAAGTCCAGAACGACACCTCCACCAGGCCCTGGAAAGATTGGTGGCAGGGGAGGGGCCCTCTCAAGGGCCGGTTCCCCTCCTTGTTTGCGATTACTGCAGAGCTAGAGGCTTCCGTGGCGCTGGCCGACGCGAAGTGGCGAATCCCCTTCCGCCTTGCACTGGGCCTCGACAAACCAGTTGAGTTTGTTAACCTAATGAGAGAGATCGAGGGGACTCGACTCACTCCTGCCCAGATCACATCTCCTAGGCGCTAGAACCTTCGCGTATGTTCTCGCTGCGGTTCGTGTACCGCAAGCTTTGTCAACGAGCTCCAAAGAAACATTTCAGCGACCTGTGGAAAATTGCCATTCCACTAAAAATTCAGGTGTTCCTATGGCAACTAGGTTGGAAGCGTCTCCCTTCCAATGACAACATCCACCGCAGACATGGCCCTTCTAATGGTTCGTGTGCTCTTTGTGGTGAGGCCGAGGATACTAACCATATCTTATTCTATTGCACGTCTGCCAAATTCATGTGGATTGTACTTAGGGAGCTGCTAGCATACTCCAGGAACCCCTCTTGTCTAGCCGACGTATACAGGATCTTGCATAGCTACGTGGGTCAAACGAAACGTGTTTTTTGGATCTGTTGTGCGGCCTTATGCTGGACGTTGTGAAACATTAGAAATAAGTTCGCAATTGAGGGGATTTTCCCGACTCAACCGGCTGATGCCTTTATAAAATGTCTATGTATTTGCAGGTGTGGAAGCCAGTAGATAGGAGACAGGACCGCGAGGCACTGGAGATGACGATTGCCAGGATTCGTTCTCTCCACGCCGCGGTGAGGACAGGTCGGAGTAGTGGAGCTGTCCTATCTTGCCATTATCTTCTCTGTGGTCTAGGTGTTGCGTTGGAGCGTAGCCCTTTCTGTATGAACTCTCTATATTTGTGTGGATCCTCATCATGTTTATGTAATAACTCTGTACACTCTACCGATGGTGGCTTTATTAATTTAAAGCTGGGTTCCGCTCGTGCCTTCCGTCTAAAGAATTTACTTCTAATGTTCATGCTGGTTGTATTTGAGTTAGATGTGACAAAACAACTGTTGTTACATAATTGCATCATTTCCATAGCTACCGATGAATTTATTAGGATGAACAAAAAGTCAAAGTTTGACTTGGAGGAGGAGGTTCTGCACTAGCCTATATTGGTTCGATACGCTCAGATGCAGCTGGTCAGAGTGTCATGGATAATAACTAAACCACCAAAGTTCATAGCTCGAATTAAGATCTCAGAAGTGAGCCTGAAGCAAAATTAGATGCTCGCTTTATTTACATGGTTTAGCTTGCCGGATCACACTAGTGCTATTCTCTTCAAAGCAAGTGTTCTACAACGTTACAAACAAGCTATGGACCCAAAGACAGTAGCACAGTCCGTTGAAGATGTCCAGATCGATCTCTGGCTCCAACTGAACAGAGTTTATATATCTCTTGGTTCAGGGGCTCTTGAACTCGAGTTTAGAACTCTTATGTACGTACTTGAATTTACTTTCCGCAACAGCACGAGTGCAAGAGACATAAGCAGAAGGAATTTGCTCTGTTAGACGAAGGTGGTGAGGTGCATACCGCGTTTTGACTCATTTCCTCGGCGCTGAGTTGAGCTCTCTGCACCTGGAGCTTTCTTCTTCCACCAGAGCACCTAGATGCTGCAAACGAGATGGTGCTTAGGCAGAGAGAGTTCCAGCCGCAGGCAGAAAAATGGGATGAATATCATCTTTGGGTTGGTTACTACCTAACTGCCTCTCTCTGTCTCATATACACATTCAGAAGGTCAATGCACTTGCACATTTAAAACTGACTCCGCCGGGTCTCATTTCTTCTTCTTAATTGCCTTGATTATAGAAATATCACAAGGGATCGAGAACATGGCTGTTCCAGGCATTATACACATTCAGAAAGTCAATGTGTCTTGCACATTTCAAACGACTCGGCCGGGTCTAGACAGTTTCATTTCTTTTTCTTAATTACCTTGATTACACAAGGGAGTGACGACTATTGCGACGTGAGAAGATGTAACCAAACTTAGCGTTGGGTACTTGATTAGATGCCTCTGATCTGTCCAAGTATATGGAGAACGGCTGTTCCAGGCAACATGGCCACATGGGATTTGTTATTCTTGTTGACTTTTACAGCTCGTTTCTTTGGAGGGAGTTGGAGTCTGGAAATGGGAATTTGAGAATTGGAAAACTAGGATCCCCTAATTGGTTGCATGAAATTGGACTTAAGAAGGAATGACAAGGGTAGTTCAGATATTAAATTCCCACAAATCTACTATCTAAGGGGTAGGGAATTGGTGTTAAAACTACCATCCCCTGGCAGATCGTGCGTCATCTCTCCAAACGATTTTCTCATTTCCCCTTTCGAGCCGTCACCAAATTTAGTGTTTATATATATGAGAAAGCACCTAGATTTTGCAATTGTATACAAAGAAGCAGTGAAATGAAATATTTTGAATTAAGCTCATATGTCTTACAACTTCAACCCATCAGTACTCATACTTTCATCGTACCAGGAAGTAAACAGACATTCCATATGATGGGAGTGGGTAAACGAGATATTGTGTCTCCAGCAGTGTGGACAGAATGTACTCATAACGACTACATGGATCTGGGATTCTGGGGGAATTCATGAATTTCTGATATGCACAAGCTAGGGTACTAAATCAAGCGTAGGAGGCTTGGATGAGCTTAGCTATCAGCCGCCCGTAGCAGTTGCAGCAGGGACATGAACAGATTGATGATGTCCAGGTAGAGCGAGACAGCAGCCCAGATGTACTCATCGTACGAGTAGCGCTTGATGATATTATCCGTGTCGTAGATGATGTAGCCAGCGAAGATAAGCGATGCGATGCCACCGTATATCATAACCGAGAGCTTGCCCAGTGGGAAAAAGATCTGCCACAGGAAGTGTTATTAGTATCACACAAAAACAAACATAATCAAAGCAAATTCTGCAATTCCATCTCAAGAGAGTAGTAGATTAAAGATAACAAGAATTAGTGAGAAGGTACAGTTGTCCTACCTGGATTAGTGAGAACACCATCAGCACCATAAGAGCTGCAAACAGGAAGGGGCCAAGGAAGTTGAAGTCACGGCCTCTCTTTGCAGCCCAGAAAGTGTAAGCAGTCAAGCTGATCACCACCACTGCTGTAAGAATTGCAGCTTCCAAGATGACTTTTCCTGTTCACACAACGTACTACAATCAATTCACGACAGATGACCTATACTGAGTCGATGTGTACAACTCCTATTGAAGAGTATGAACAATTGCTGTCCTAGGGCACATAAAAACAAGGCAGGGATCCAAAATGATTTATCGTGATTCTAAGAATTTTCTTCACACCACTATCGCGCTACAATGGCTACGGTCGGAGTCTAAGATTTCTTACCACTAGATTTTTACCAACATTACTCTTTCCTAGTTCAATCAAGCGAACCATATTCTTCCCTAAAAAAAGTGAACCATATTCTTTGTAGATTAACCATGGATAAATATATGAACGGAAAGAAATGATTCCACTACTAGACAACCTTTCCACAAGGGAACACCAAGAGGTTGAAGAAAGATTGATTCCACAGAGGTGGTGATATGGAAAATGATTTTGGATGAGTATACGGAAAGTTCTGACACTTAAACTTGGCCCCTAATGATAGCACAAAGTACAAAACATTAGCAATTTCATAACATAATGGGAAGGGGCAGCTAGAACGACATTTGCTACATTTGTTAAATTGTGCTGACCTACCATAAGTACAGGAAAAATTGGGCTGGCATAATTATAGAACAATAGAGAACATGAAATATGTAAAAACCTTCAACCAACAAAAACATGTTGCCTATACAAAATGCACGATCAAGTAAATCAGAAGATGAATCTACAGAGCGTTGCATCCTATTATTGCAGCAAGGTTTTGGTTACCAAAGAATTATCCGCATAAATATGCTTTTGATCTGTATTCTATGTAGTAATCCAAGAATTTAATGCATTTATGCATGAGATGTTCAACGTATCAAAACACCAGCAATATGTTATATATGCTAGTGCTGCAAATCATAGAACTGATTGCCACTGTTAAAACTAGTTTCCATTCATCGCTATCATGCATAATCTTGCCTAACTGTCGTGGATGCTCAAACAAGAGCACAAGACCAAATGAAAAATCCCTCCATACCAACATATCTAGCGACAGTTTAAGGACAGATGCAAGCGAACAAAACTATTGAGCCATATTACTGGTGGAACAGGATCCCAGTGTCAATAGTGGCCTCCTTTCAGGCCTGTTGTGCATTACCTTACACAGCTGATCCGCATGCTGACTAGAAAAACAACCAACAAGCACAAATCTAACAATGATTTTAGTGAAAAACGCAGTAAAGCAAAGGATTCCTGATGAAAACGCCCATTCATCTCAATTAACACAGAAGTACTGTTACACAAGCCTATACGCTCAATCAGTTGAACCATATACTTAACTTCAATTCACATAGGAACAATAAGGCATGGTTTAGAAAGAGAGTAAGGGAAACGGGTGTATTTATTACCGCTGGTGAAGGCGCATGTCATGCCGACGGCGAAGCTGATGGAGACGGTGAAGATGCCGAGCAGGATCAGGTTGACCGGGTGCTTCTGGTGGTAGTAATGCAGAGGGAACAGCACTGCAAAAGAAAGTGAACCAAGTTCTCCATCAATCAGCACACGCACGAAATCCTCCGCCCAGATAAACAAAAAATAGTCCAGGGAGGGGAGCGAAGGAGGGCGGACAGACCGATGAAGGGCAGGATGATGAGCGCGATGTAGCACCCTAGACCCGCGTTGGAGGAGACGAAGAACTCGGAGACGGCGGGGACCTTGACGACGAATCCCGCGACGGCGGCGGTCATGGCGAGCTGGACGGAGAGGATGACGTAGATCTTCTTGATGAGCGCCCAGCGCAGGTCCGGGCTCTCCTCCATCCCCGGGTAGAGCAGCGCGGAGCCGTCGCCGGCCTCCAGGTCCGGCGTCTTCCGCTGCGCGAACATCGCGGCGGAGGGAGGGAGGTCGTCCCTAGGTTTCGGTCGGAGGTCGTCGGAGGAGTCGGGGAGGAAGAGGAGACAAATGCTCTCGGTTGGATGGATGCGGAAGTTAGAAGAAGACCAACTGCCTTCCAGGCCGGTCGGTTCCTTCGGGTCGAAGGTTACCGTGCAAAGTCCACGCGTCTTTCGTGGGCCGAGGCCCAGTCCGGCCCGCCTCACAGGCCCACGGCGGCCCAGCGCATCTGTCGGCCAGGCGTCACCGTCTTCTCTGATCGGAGGATGGATAATCCCCACCACCGCTTCCACAAGATCGCGCACGGACTTCCAGAACCTTCCATTCCCAAAGCGGCTACCTACCTACCCGCCCTCGCGTCTCTCCTCAGTCCCATCCTTCTCAGCTGCTTCCTCTCTCCGCGTCAGGGTGATCACGCGATGAACCACCGGACGATGAATCCGGTGAAGGTGGAGACCACCCCGTCCGCCTTGGGCGCTCCCGCGGCGGCGCCGAGGCCGATGGACGGGCTGGCGGACCACGCGGGCCCGACGCCGTTCCTGGCCAAGACGTACGACATGGTGGACGACCCCACCACCGACGCCGTCGTGTCCTGGAGCGCCACCAACAACAGCTTCGTCGTCTGGGACCCGCACCTCTTCGGGACAGTGCTGCTCCCGAGGTACTTCAAGCACAACAACTTCTCCAGCTTCGTCCGCCAGCTCAACACCTACGTAAGTTGTTTTTCCCCTCCTCCTCCTCCTCCTTGATGCTCTGTAAGGCCCGAAGGAGAGCTCCCGCGACTCTCGCGACTCCAACCCTAACCCTAGCCGCCGCCGCCTCCGGCCAGCCCGCGCCGCCGGTCCCTCCTCCTCTCCCCCTCCTCCCTCGCGCGGCCGCGGCCCCCTCCCGCTCCGACCCTTCCCTCCCGCCTCCCTCCGTCGCCGCCGTCGGCAGAGTCCGCCTGGCGCGGCCGGGCGGCGCCGGCGGCGGCGGATGTTCTCTACCCGCGCCGGTGGAGGCCTCGCGGGGCGGCTCTCCTCCGGCGGCGGTGCTTCTCGGGCGGCAGTTGGTCGGCTCCGGCCGGTGGTGGTGGCACGGCGGCGCTCCTGCAGTGCAGTGAGGCGCACTGCACGGCGGGGCGGCGAGCAACGGCAGGGCGGCGCCGGCTAGCCCGTCGGCCCAGATCTGGATTGAGGCGGGCGGGCCTGCCCTGTTGCCTCGATCTGCAGTTGGAGGTGATGGTGCTTGATGCTCTGTAACTGAGTAACTCTGTAATTCTGTATGCTATTAAAATTAGTGCTGATCACTATGGCAAAAGAGTTAGGAATGGGTAGGCACTTCTAATGATTTAATTTCTTCAAATGTTTCTTGGCTATGGTAAATTGGCAATAGAACAATTGGATTAATTAGCTTGATTATTCGAATTATATTTATGGTACTTGAACGATTGGTTAAATTTGTCAGTACTCAAAGTACTCATATAATCCGGTTAATTTAACTCAAGTTATGCTGCAAGATATTACAGGATTTGGAATGTCCAAACACACAATAATCTCAAAGCCAGCTGGTAGCTTGTGTGCTGTTTTTCTTTTTATGCGGCTGTTCAGAAAAATCCTTGAAGTAACCAAAGTTGCAAATGCTTGAGTAAAATCCTAAATCTACAGAAGATGCCTTAAAAAGCTAAAAGCCTAAGGTAGTCGTGTTTTCAAATCGAAGATGGACAAAATTCAAAGCCTCTGAACCAGCAAACCTAATTTATCATTTATATTTATTTTGGCGAAAAAACACAGAAAGACGAAAACAGAAAGTTTGTTATACTGGCATATGTGTTGCGTGTAGCAGCACTGACGATACCGTGAAATGTTCATTTATCCGAGAAAGTTGCGGGCGTTGGAAGACTAATTTTTCATGACGTTTGTTGCCTTTTTAGGAGAATCTTGAGGTTTTACTTCTGGGGAGATTTGGGCTATCGGCTATGAATTTCAGCTGTGTTCAATTTTCTTGACCTTGTTAAGTCTTTGAGGGCATGTGTGCCGTCACCAACTCAATGCTTTCATGATGTTATTAGCTCCGGTTAGGTGTCACACGTTCTAGTTAGGCTATCACCTCCATTTTTTGATAAAAATCTTCCAGATGATATTTCATTTGTTTGCCTTGAGTAAATATTCCAATTGATGCTTCATGTTGCCTTGAGTATACTAGGTCTGTGTTGCCTGTAACAACACTGCGAATACTATGGATAGTTCTTTTATCCGAGAAACTTGGGGGGTGATGGAAGATTTCTTTTTCAGGATGATTGTTGCACTTTCTAGGATAAGCTTAAGATTTTACTTTTGGGGAGATTTGGCCTATGATTTAACCTCCGTGTTCCATTTTCTTGATTTTATTAAGTGTTTGAGGGCATGTGTGCAGTCACCAACTCAATGCTTTGTTGATGTTCTTAACTCGGATTAGGTGTCACACGTTCTAGTTAGGCTATCACCTCCAACTTTCGATTAAAATCTTCCAGTTGATACTTCATTTGTTTGCGTTGAGGAAATCTTCCAATTGATATTTAAGGATGAAGATGAAGACGAAAGTTGACAAATAAAGTGAATAACTGAAATCAGCAAACCAAAAAATGTATCAAGTGAACTGAAACCTGCCACAAAGAGGTAAATTGCAGGTGTTCTCACAGTTCCATCTCTCCACACCCTCTCTCTTTGTCACTGTTGTTTATCTAAAACTATTTGAATGGTAAATGTTCTGTTGGATAAACCCTATTTGCCTTGTCTAACTGAGTGCCCTATTCAGTTTCTAATATGGTTGTTACCGCCTTTCGCAGGGCTTCAGAAAGGTGGATCCCGACAAGTGGGAATTTGCAAATGAGGGGTTCTTGAGAGGGCAGAGGCACCTTCTCAAAAATATTAAGCGTCGCAAACCTACGCACGGGTCTCCAAATCAACAATCTCTTGGCTCCTACCTTGAGGTTGGGCATTTTGGACATGATGGGGAGATAGATCGGTTGAAAAGGACAAGCCGCTCTTGATGGCTGAAGTGGTGAAGCTCAGGCAGGAGCAACAGAACACAAGGTCAGGTCTGCAAGCCATGGAACAGAGGCTGCAAGGAACTGAGCAGAAGCAACAGCAGATGATGTCGTTCTTGTCACGAGTCATGCAGAATCCTGAGTTCATACGACAGCTGATCACCCAGAGCGAGATGAGGAAGGAGCTTGAATATGCCATCTCTAACAAAAGAAGGCGCCGGATCGATCAGGGACCTGAAGTTGTTGATAGCATGGGCACTGGCTCTAGCCTAGAGCAAGGGTCACAGGTGATGTTTGAGCCGGTGGAGTCGCTTGTCAATGGCATTGCACCCGATCTTGAAAGTTCGTCCGACGGGACGAAAGGAGCCGAGGTGCAACATAGTGTCGCTTCCAGCAGCTCTGAGCGACTGAGAGGTAAGCCCAGTGGGGAGCTGAATGATGATTTCTGGGAGGACCTGCTGCATGAAGGGGGGCTCGGTGAGGAAGCTGGCAACCCTGTGGTTCCGGACGACATGAACTTGTTGGCTTAGAAGATGGACTAAACAACACGAAGTCCGTACAGCAGCGCATCACATTTCTGTCACCCCCACCCTGGCTGCTCCGACATTCCTTGCCGCCACGCTTGTTATTACGTATGTGTATATATGGCATATCCGTCTTGTGCATGATTAGTCCAGTAGATTGCTGCTTCTATCACATTATCCTGGTGACGCTATAATATCGTCAATACCATCTGTCTTTCTCTGCAAAGATTATGGTCAGACCGGGGTTGTGTCCACCCTTGTAGCTTCAGTGTTAGTGTCAATTGGCATGTTGGTATGAGACGACAGGAGAAGTATCCAGTGCAGTAGTAATGTAGTATGGTCTGCCCTTGTGATTTGTTAGAATATTGTTTATGTAACATGTATGTGTGCAGTATTTCTCTTGTGTATGTATAAGTACTCTTTTTTATCTGGCAACTGCACTTGTTGCTTCCATTCAGAGTCTTCGTATTGTATCATATATTCCCCCACTGAGAATTACTAATGGGTGTCTAAAGCTTCTCTCACATTAGGCCACTTCATCATAAATTGTATTAGTATTTGGATTTAACTTATATATCAGAAATTTACTCGCATATTTTGTGTCAGTTTAACTCTCCTTGTACATCGTCATTTTTTATTTTCTTTGCTAGGTTTTATTAGAAAAGAACCAAACAGTTTTCTTATTTTCAGAGACTAAGTATATCCTTTGCAATCCTGTGGACACTCCGCTATTATTTTCACACGATCAATATGTTCGTGTATATCGATTGTCAGAGCTACAGAACTTTGACTGCATACTTTTTGGGACATCATCTGTCTTAGAACTGGTGCAGTATAATCATTTCAAAATGTGAATAACAAATTTCAGAACAATTCATCTTACATCGAGTGACACTTAAATACATCTCCACTGAAATATCAGAAACACGTATCTGATCTAGACCCTCTTCTTCCGAGCGGAAGACACGGCGGTGGATGGAGGCACGGAGCATGAGCAGAGACCGCGCAAAATTGCAGTTACAGCAAACGCGACGAATGGAAGGTACATCTGAAGCAGCTTCGGTGTTGCCCTTCCTGAGCCCAATATCTCACCCAGTATCGCGGACTGAAACAATTGCAGTCACTATTAGAAACAAATCGAGATAATAATGTTAAATATGCTTGTATTCATTTTCCAAGTATGGTAGGCAACCCGGTCAAGGTAGGTCGAAATTGTTTCTAATAGTGACCTAATAGGCAACCCGGTCAAGGTAGGTCGAAATTAAAGTTTCTCAGTTAGAACTGGTTGCTTATCTATTTTGGATCGAAATCTATAGTCGCATCTGATAAGGTCATTCAGACTAAACAAATAGACAATAACAAGCATCTAGAAATAGCTCTATGCAATGCAAATCGAAATGAATAAGCAAGAACTAGACCCATCAACGAGACCTGTTCATTTGATTCGTCCCAACATTCTTAACTTGGCATCGGCCCCGGAGCCACGCACCGATGGATCCATGGAGTCGGCCCCTGCGTCTCGCAGATCCGAAGCAGAGGCCGCCGCATTTGATCCCAGACCAACACGTTCTCAAATCATGGGAAAAACAGGGAGAGCGCGAGAGATCGAGGGAGTTACCATGGAGGTGAGGGTGGTGACGCCGGCCATGAGGGAGGTGGTGGCGGTCCAGCGGCGTTTGGCGAGGATGCCGTAGAGGGTGGCGACGGCGAGCGGCCAGAGGAAGGCGAGCTCGAGCCAGAAGAGGCCGCGGAGGAAGGCCGGCGGCTGGGCCATGAGGTAGTCGTCGAACTCGGCGGCGTACCACCGTTTGAGGTCCCGCAGCGGCGCCGGGAAGAGGGTGTGCGGGAGGACGGACTGCCCGTCGATCAGCGGGGCCGCCACCACGATGGTGAGGGAGAATAGGACGACCACCGCGTCCGCCACGGCCGAGACGACGCCCATTGCTGCGTGCTTGGTCGTGGGTGTGATGGGAGTACTGGGCTACTGGCTAGGAAGGGATCTCGCGCAGAGTTTACATCATTTTCTAGACGGGGAGTCTGACAAAATGCTTTTTTTTTGCCGCTTGCAACTTATAGGGCTCCTTTGGTTCATAGAGTACATAGGATAGAAAAAAGTGTATAAATATAAATCTTATTGTAAATATAAATCTTATTATAAGATTTGGATGGCATGTCAATTGAATCATACACGAAGAGAATTTTTTTTTGTGGTGAACGAATTTTTCATGAGGTTAGACAAATTATATAGGATCTTATAAACCAAACTCGAAGGATTTACATATGATTTCAATGCTAAACAAATCTTTTAAAAACTCTATGAATCAAATGAGCTCTTAATAATTTGTAATATTTTTGTTATTAATGAAAGAATTTACCAAGTATTTTATCTTGAAAACCAAAAGGCTCGAGCAACGTTGAATGGGGGAAGAGGGAATGCCACTCACCCGAGTCACCGACAAGATGTTGACGATTTAATGAGTTCCTGTCGCACCATGACAAAATTTTAGCATACATCATGATGAATTTTACCCCTGGCAGCTCTCAACTCTCAAATGACCAAAGTGGTTATATTCTAACGGTGGGGAAATGACAGAATAGAAAAACTGGTTGTTAGACTAACATATTAGTGGTGTTTCTGAGAATTTAATCGGTCAAATTCTATTTTTGAGAATGTGATGAGTCATAGTGGCTGGAATGATAAAAACTATTACAATAATAATCAGAAATAGTTTATTTGGAAGTTGCATGAATATTTTTCATGTGAAGTACATAAATATCACATAGATTCAATATTTTTATTGAAATAACTTTCTGAAGTTTGGCGAGCATTTTCTTGACATAACTGAATATTAATATATAAGCCAGTATGTTTCAATAATTCATTTATGTGACTACATTTTGGGGAAGACATATTTTTCTTAAACACGTTTTACAAGGAAGTTAATTGTAACTACATTTATGTGAATTCAAACCCACAAATGTGTGTCGCATAAAGGTGATGTTTCCGTCGGTAGTGAGGGCTTATCGTGACTTCGATCTACCGGCTCAATCTTTCAAAGGTGGTCATATATGAGTAGGTACTGTGTTTTTTATACATAAAAATGACCTCCCATTATCAGAAAAAAGTTGTTTTCTCTGGAAAGAAAGGAAATAGTTACGCTGTATTTTCTTTTTACAGTGAGCTCGATCCTTCCGATATGCTGACCAGTCCGCTGCCTCCAAACGGCAAACGGTGCAGATCCGTCTCGACCCTTCTGCCGCATTCCCCGCCCATCAGCCGCGGCCCCGTCCCCGCCGCCGCTGCAGTATAAAGACAAGCTACCCGTCCCCCTCCCTGTCCTTGCCACGACACGAAACACCTGCCTGACTGCGAGCGAGCACACTTGAAGCGTCTGACCGTACACCCACGCGCCGACGAGGCTCCGGCTCGGGATCGATAGAGATGCTCGCGGTGTTCGGCAGGGAGGTGGCGCCGAGCCCCGAGGGGCTGCAGCAGCCGGGCGAGGCCGGGGGCGGCGCGGAGCGGCTTGCCGACCGGTTCCGTGAGGCGCGCCCCGGCGCGGTCACCGTCAGCTTCGGCGGCGCCGCGGCCATGGCGTACTCGTCCCACGGCCAGAGCCCCTTCCTCCCCAGGTGACGGAATTCTCCTTTTGCAAACATCTTATATATGATCGGTCATAAGTGTCAGCTATCACTAGTTTGTTGATAACAACTGTTGCACCCAGCACTGCACCAGCACCATACAAAGAGGGCTCTCCCCTGAATCCTGCTAAGTTACCACTGTCACTAAGCTGTACCATGGGCATGTTTGTTGTAATCTGAGGTATCTGGCTGTGTATGTTCTTCAACTAAATCGCATATGTCTGTCTGTAGGCTGTTTGGTGTCGTCGACGACATATTATGCCTGTTCCAAGGCACGATCGAGAACATGGCTGTGCTGAAGCAGCAGTACGGGCTGAGCAAAGGCGCGACCGAAGTCAACCTCGTCATCGAGGCTTACAAAACCCTGAGGGACAGGGGACCTTACCCTGCGGACAAGGTCGTCAGAGATTTCAGTGGGAAATTTGCGTTTGCGCTGTTTGATCGCTCCACCAGTTCGGTTTTCATAGCTGCTGTAAGTGAACATTACTACTACATAGATTTCCAATCTGCTGTTATGTCTCTACTCAGTTCAGTTCTATAGTAAACTTTGTTGACACGGTTACACGAACTAGGACCCGAATAATCAACTTATAAGATTGTACTAATTGAGTGGTTACTTTGATTAATCATCTCATTTGTCGCAGTACAACGTGCGTTTCTTTTCAAAGATTATATACCGTTACTATCTGCCGATTCAGTGATAATCTCAATTCAGAGTTACCTGCCTGTAGTGGTTCAGTAGTTGTATCAAATGTCTGTCCCACTTTGGCTCATATATATTTGGATTAAATATAGTTTTCACTCCCAAATAGATTTGGGGGTGAAAACTATACTTAATCCTATATATTTATTGAATTTTTTAGGGCTTTGTAGCAAACAGTACTCATAAAAATGTTCAATCTTATCTTGTGTTTGCCTCCCCGGCCCAAAATGCCTTCAGATAACAGATGATGTTAGTTCATACTCCATTGTTCTGTAAGATCATCACGACGCTACCGATTCCCTCTGCTATATCTGAATTAAATCCTCGTTGTGCATGTCTAGCATTTGACATCAATGCGACAGACAAAATTATGCCGTGTTCATCAGTTGGTCCTTAACTGCATCTTCTTATAGGATGCTGATGGTGCCGTTCCATTTTACTGGGGAGTTGACCCCGATGATCATCTTATCGTCTCGGATGATGCTGAAATTGTGAGGAATGCTTGTGGAAAATCTTTTGCACCATTCCCCAAAGGTATGAACAGATCATAATCAACCAGCCAAAGTCATCAGAAGTATTATGATAACTGTTTCTCGCCCTCTGATCACCTGCACTCAATCGTTTTGTTATCAGGTTTCTTCTTCACAACATCCGGGGGACTGCAGAGCTACGAGCATCCCCTGAACGAGGTCAAGCCGGTGCCGAGGGTTGACAGCAAGGGGGAGGTATGCGGCACGACGTACGCCGTCGATGAGCAGGCCAAGAAGGATGTTGCCAGCATTCCTAGAACTGGCAGTGCTGCAGATTGGTCTTCACAATACTAAATCTGTAGCCACCGTCGGTATGTCATAGATCCCTTATGCAACTACTGAACTACATGGTTATAATATGTCATAGATCCCTTATCCGAGGTTTAGCATCAGGGGTTGTACATGCATCCAAAATAAAGTGGCAGAAAGCCTGCACATATATGTGAATGTATATGTTCTGTACAGTGCATGAGCCAATGATGATATATCACATTATCTAACTTGGTGTTTTTCTTTTCCCTCGGCAAGTCCATCTACCATATGTGCATATGCAATGGTGTCGTGTACTAACACTTGACATGCTGCTTGAATATACATCTGTATAGATACACTATTAGCATTCTAACTGAATGATACACTGGCGTATTTGTCTTGTCAATCACCTCTTTCCCCTGGAAAAGTAAATACAGGCAGGCAGGGGCATACTACTGTGCTGTGCTGACACAGTGTTAGATGCAACCGACTGTCAGGCATTCGCTGTAGATGCTGCATACATTCCCCCTGATGTCACTAATAATTTGCAAAGTCTGTGCTGTTGACATACGAGTGGCTGGAGTGGATGGATCCCATGATGCAGGGAACATATCTACTTGGTCACATTTGCTTACTGTTCTTCCTGGCAAAATGCACAGTACGGCATGGTCGATGGAGAGCGTGTATAATTGCAGGAGCCGATCTGATGCTCCTATTCAGACGCCGGGAGATTTGAACACATATTTAGTATAGACTGTCGTGGTGGGAACACGCAGATGCCTAGGTGTAGGCTTAATCTGGGGCCGAACGGATGCTTGTGGTTTCGGGGAGGGATTGCGCGATGGAGTCGCACGCGAAGAACACACGAAGAACACGAAGAACAAGCAAGAACAAGAACAAGAACCGCAAGAACACAAAGCACACACGATGTACCCTGCTTCGGGGCCCTCGTGAGGAGGTAAAACCCCTACTGCAGCACTAGCCTTCTCTCTTTATATCTCAATGGTGACAAGTACAAAGTGCTCCTTGAGCTGTATCAAGTAACAATGGTGAGAGCTCTAGGATGAAGATGAAGGCACAGGGGAGAAATGAGCTCTCCCCCTTCTCTCCTCCAGAGAAAGTGGTGGTGCTGTATATAAAGCCTGGCCGGATTACTTCTTTGCCCCTGGCTCAATGAGGTAATGGCATTGCCCTGTCAGTCCAACGGCAGGGCTAATACTCCACTTCGGGTAATGTCAGGCGTAGCTCACCGGGGTCTAAGCCGTAGCCCCTTCCCGAATTGGCTGGGTCAGCGTCTAGGTCCTCGTGATCCAGGAAACCCGTGGCTTTACCTTGCTGTCTCCTGCCAGGCTTCGGGCCTTGAGCTCTGGAGAACGTCTTGTCCATCCTTTCCTTTGTCTTCTAGCCCTTGTCTTCAGGATCTCCACGTCCTCTTCTTATCCTCTCCCGAAGATATTTATGATGATTCGGATAAGGGTGCCCGGCACCGGCGGAGATGATCCGGTCGAAGTATTGTCGGTGGAGATGTCCGTTCTGCGATCATCCGGCCAGAAGGGCTTCGCTAGATACGATCCAGCAGAGCTCTGAACACAGCCCAAACCGAGAGAGAAGACTCGACCCGTCCGAATTCCGTCAACCGAATCACAGAGATGTTCCTCTGCTTTAACCGAAGCAACGATGTCGAAGGTCGCTCCCCAGCGATCCGGCCTTGGCCCGATCCAAGATGCGTAGGCCTCGGTCCAGCTTAGCTTGCAGGAGAAGTTCGGTCCATCCCGCTGGAGAATTTGGCTAGCCAAGTGGGCCGGCCCAGCCGAGTCAAAGGTGAGCTCGATCCAGGAATAGAAGTGCCGGCCTGTTTGCAGCTTCGGCCCTGCTAAGACTCGGAAGTTATCCGGGATAACAGACGACCCGGTCTAGCTGCGGCCCATCAGATGTATCTCGGTCTGCTAGAGTTAATGAGCTTCGGCCTGCATGAGTTAACCGGGTCTGGCTGTAATTCGGCCTGGCATGACCCAAGACTCGGTCCAGTTGCGAGACTTGAGGATGTGGCTCGGTCCACCAGAATCCAACTGGGCCATTTGGCCTGCCCGAGGCAGCGATGCCCAGCCGAGGCAAACTGACTCGGTTCTGACCGAGATAACTTGATTCGGGTAAAACAAGATTCGGCCACGGAGGATTTTGGCCCAGACGTGATTTCTTCTTACCCTGCTATTCCTTGCTTTTATTTCTTTTATCATACCACAAAAATCATCAACTCTGGGGTACCCGGGATTACATCCCCGACAGTAGTCCCCGAGACTGTGGGGGACTCGCAGAGTCGCGCACAGACTTATAAAAACCAAGTATCACAGAGTTGATGCCAACAACAGCCATCACCAACAGCTAATTTCAAGCTGCCCGCATAGGCATGTGTACGCCGGTCGTCTAGCCATGCCCTCCAGGCCGAGTGTGACATCCGGTTGAACGAGCTCACCCGAATCAACAACGAGATGGACAGTTTGCACTGGAAACGTGTTGACTGCATGGGCATGGCCATACATATATGTTTCTGCCGACATTGCGCAATTCTGCACACCGCCTGCATGGTCACCATTGTCTGTCGGTTGTTAGCCTTCTTGGCCTTTACCGAATTGAGATGCCGCCAGCGTCGGTTAGCCTTCCTGGCATTTACCGAACTGAGATGCCGCCAGCGTCGGTTAGCCCTCCTGGCTTTTACCGAATTGAGATTCCGCCAGCGTCGGTTAGCCCTCCTGGCTTTTACCGAATTGGGATGCCGCCAGCGTCGGTTAGCCCTCCTGGCTTTTACCGAACTTAGCCCTCCTTGCTTTTACCGAACTCGGATGCCGCCAGCGTCGGTTAGCCCTCCTGGCTTTTACCGAATTGAGATTCCGCCAGCGTCGGTTAGTCCTCCTGGCTTTTACCGAATTGGGATGCCGCCAGCGTCGGTTAGCCCTCCTGGCTTTTACCGAACTTGGATGCCGCCAGCGTCGGTTAGCCCTCCTGGCTTTTACCGAACTCGGATGTCGCCAGCGTCGGTTAGCCCTCCTGGCTTTTACCGAACTCGGATGCCGCCAGCGTAAACTGGATCGACTTAAACCTGCAAGTATATATCTCATATGTCTCGGTATCTCGGCCCCTCTGGGCATATCACATATGTCTCGGTATGTCGTGGTGGTGTCACGGCAGATGCCATAGGATGGCTTAAGTTGTGGGCTCGCTTGGACGTTGGGGGATCCGGGGAGGGTTTGCGCGCTCACGAAGCACGCATGGAGAACAACCAAGAACTCGCAAGAACAAACAAGAACAAGCAGAACCAAGAAGCAAAGAACACCACGATGTACCCTGCTTCGGGGCCCTCTTGTGGAGGTAACACCCCTACTGCAGCACTAGCCTACTCTCTTTATATCTCAAGTGGTTACAAGTACAGAGTGCTCCTTGAGCTGTATGAAGAACAATGGTGAGAGCTCTAGGATGAAGATGAAGGCACAGTGGGGAAATGAGCTCTCGGCGCCCCTCCTTTGCCTGTGTTCTCTCGCCCCTCCCCTCTCCTGGGGGATTTGGTAGCTTACTTATACACTAACCGAATTACCATTTTGCCCCTAGCTGGAAGTGATAATGGCATGACAAGAGGAACAGGACAAGCCTCTGCCCCCTGTCCACCCAACGGCCGGACTGTCAGGCCCAGCAGGCCTAGCTTGCCACTTTGGGCAATGGCAGGTGTAGCCCACCGGGTCTCGGTCATATCCTCTTTCCCGAATTGGCCGGGTCAGCTCCTAGGTTGCTGCGCTCCCAGGAATCCCGTGACCTGACCTGGCCGTCAAGTCCCTAGCAGGCCTATCTTGCCACTTTGGGCAATGGCAGCCGTAGCCCCCGGGTCTCGGTCGTATCCTCTTTCCCGAATTGGCCAAGTCAGCGCCTAGGGCCTTGCGACCCGGAAAACCTGCGACTTGACCCGGCTGTCTTCTCAGCCTCTGGCAGGAGACACCCGTGAACCTTTCTGACATTACTTGGCCCTTGTGCAATATCCGGATTACCTTATCCGGGTCCTTCCTGACCAACCCGGCTAACTTAACCGGGTTCCTTCCTCTGATTCGGTTAAGCTTTACCGGATCCTTTCTGGCATCTTCCTCTTATTCGGTTAAGTACTAACCGACTCTCACGAGAGATCCGGCCCAAGTGACCCGGCTATAAATTGATCCGGCTAGCTCTTTGCAACACTTAACACCACATCTTTGCCCTACCCGGGGGCAGCCCCCCGACAGTAGTCCCCGAAGCTGGTGCGGTTCTACAGCCTCGGCTGAAGAGCCGTAGCGGGTTAAAAATAAACATCACTAACCGAATCTCATATCATATAATCTTGTCTCAGGATTTCCCGGGACACTTGGCAGTGAATCTCTGCGCAAAGCCCCATAATCCGGGTCTCTGATCTGACATGCCACTGACAGCACCTCATCCGGATTTTCCGGGTACTTGAGTGCATTTGACCAAACGACCGCGTCTTCTCGTTTTCTCCGTTGACCGGAACACAGGATCCGCGCAACTGCTTCCGATTCTATGGCCCAATATGCGCTTGGAACACACGGCCACAGAGATGGCCACAGAGTTCCAGGATGCAGTTACCGTGCGACGCTCCGAAAACCGTGCAGTAGTGCGCCCGTTACCGCTGGGCGCTATAAATGTGGGCGCAGGGGTTTCCTCTTCTTCTCCGCTCATTCCCCACTCCGAAAACTTCCATCTGCGCCACCGCCGCCGCCGCAATCTCGCCCTCGTAACCTTGCCGCGCCGGAGACGTCCTCAACGCACCGGAGGAAAACGACCGAGGCCGCGCACCGTGCCCAGCGCCGCCGTTCCTTCATCGAGCTTCTTCCCCGTCGCGTCATCATCGTGAGTTTTCTTTTTCTCCGGTCATGGCGAACTCGAGGAGTTCATATGCCACGGGAAACTCGCATTTGTTTCTTGTAGATTTATCCGCATATTAGTCCGTCGCCCAGCCTCAGTGCATCTAGTAGATCTCCTGTCTAGATTTTGCACTACACTACCCTAGTTTTGTTTGCCACCGTTTGAGCAGTTCAACCATATTTTTACTCTTGACCTAGATCTTGTGTAACCCTAGACCTTTGCGGAAGGTGTTTGTGATTGCCACCCGAATCACCTTCTCTGCTGAATCCGGCTAGTTTCATCTGGGATAATATTAGCCGAATCACTCTAGATCTGGTTCGATTATACCATTATCCGATTTATTTTGACTCGGCCCTCTCCGACCTCTTGCAGGATTGATCCGGATATGACGAAGCTTCCTTCCGGCAGATGGGAGGGTTCTGATGTGACCAAGGATGATCTAGAATGGCTATTAAGCACCCGGCGTATAACCTCTCAAGTTATATGCCGCAAACCGGGGAAAGAACTCGTCCCGGTTCCCGAACCTGGTGAATGTGTGGTGTTTCTAGCGCATTTTGAGCGCGGATTCGGATTGCCGGCGAGTGATTTCTTCCGGGCTTTCCTGGATTTCTTTGGCCTACAGCCTCATCACCTCCCGGCTAATGCCTTCGTTTCTCTATCGGCTTTTAGCTCCTTTTGCGAGGGCTATCTCGGTGTCTGGCCGACCGTCGATATTTGGGCAAAGTATTTCCACCTCCGCAAACATACTATTCCAGGCACTAAGCCGAAGCTGATGACTGCTTGCGGTCCGGTTAGCATCACGCCAAGGCAGGGATCCATCTTTCCCCGTATCACTGGCCTAGACACTGTCAAGAAGTGGCAAAGGTCTTTCCTTTACGTGAAGAGTGCAGAAGGCCATGACGCCCTTAACCTGCCCGAGTTCACGATCGAGCCACCCACAGCCGAATTGAACTTCGGATACAATCCGGCCGAGACTATTGTAGAACTTCAGACTGTACATGAAACTCTGGAGGACCTTCGGAAGAAGGGCCTGGTCTCGGATGATCTGCTCCGGACCTTCATCGGTCGCCGGGTCTGCCCTCTTCAAAGACGTGAACACAAGATATGTGTAACATCCCAAATCTATAATAAGAGTAAATAAGACCCAAAATTCAGAACCAACAAAAACTTTTTGAATTATCTCACAAATGATTGTGTTTCCTTTTAAAATTGTTCTGTTTGACCTTGTGTGACTTGAATGCTTGTGATTGTTTGACTAGTAAATGTCAACCTAAGAACTCAACCTAAGTAAAAATATATTTTCAACACTGGTGACCATGTTATGACAAGAAAATATTCCATATGTCTTTCCCATTCTTATGTTGGCCAAAAGTTTATTTCAAAAATGACTTGGTTCTAGCAACAAATAAAATGCCCTTTATTTTGAGACAGTAAAAGTATTTTCAACACTTTCATATTTATAAAATATGGAGAACTCTCTGTGATCTCCTATCCTTTCCTCAACCTTGACATTTCAAAATTCCAATCTTTATGAACCCCAAGGTTTCAACTCTGTTTAAAAGAAATTCTAGTGGGAAATATATTACCCACATATTTCCTCCCTTTTCAACCCATCTTTGAAAACCACTAAGTTATGGGATGGTATATCCCTTAAACAACCTCTTGTCATAATTGGGTGTGGCCACTATTACAAAATAGCATTGCTAGTTATGGAAAAAGGTGTGTGACTTATTCCTGTAGTTTGAAGTGTGTGGCTTGTTTGAATTGCGGAAATTGTTGTGTCGGTTGGTATTTTGGTGCTGTTGCTATTGCTGTGATTTTGCTGTGTGTGTGATCTTCTTGTGAGGATGATTCCTCAGTGGAGTTGTTACCACTTTAGGACACCTTGGCCACCAAACTTGGAGGGTGACTTGAAGAGGAATAAATCCTCTACAATTAGGCACCCCAAGTTAAAATCCTAAAATTTAGGGAGGTGGTCTCAATAAAACTTCCTCTTTTATCTATTCCTCCATTTTCTAAAAACATAAATATACTTTCTTTATCAAAATTCTAGGGAAGGAGATGAAATGCTAATTCTCTCCATCTCATATCACTCTCTCCTCTAGTAAGCCTACTTGTTGATTTAAAACAAACCCCTCCTTTATTTTATTAAAAAGAAATGAAGGTCATGGGTTAAAATGATCTTCATAAATAATTTTCCCTCCCAAATTCTCTATTCCCCCAAAACAAATGTTTTCTCTATGAAAATGAAACCTATTTGAAGTTATCTTATTTGTCAAAGAAGTACCAAAAGTTCAAAACCATATTTTAGCACTGGTTTTAAAATATTAGAGGGGTATCAAAATATTATTTCCCAAAAATGATTTATTTAGAACCCTATGAACAAAAATGGAGCAAAACATTTTATTTTCAAAAACCAATTTTTGTGGAGCCTCTACATGTATATGGGAGGCTACCCAAATATTTTCAGAATTTTTAAAAATGTATAAAGGCCTCAATTAAATCCCAGAAACCCTACTGGTTTTGAAAAGGAATTAAAAAGAAATGGGCAAGGACCTATCTGTGAGAGCAGAAAGGAATTCAGGGGGCGTTTTGCAAATCCATCATTGACCTCCTGTAGCTGACGGCGCCCGACGCAGCGTCCTGCTGCCGTGCTCGCCGCGCCGCCGTGCTCCCTCCTGCCAGTCACCGAGCCCCACGCCGCCGTGCTCCTCACGCCGCGCCCTGCTGCTCGACAAGAGGGACTCCTCCCGCACGACTCCTCTGCCACCATCTGCTCCCTGCTCCTCTGCCTCCACCTCCCTCCCGCACGTCACCGTGGCCCTCCCTCCTTGCCCTGGGAGGAGATAAGAGCACCACCCCACGCCACCACTCTGCTCCCCCATCCTCACTTCGCCCTCTCCCACTCTCTCGCTCTCTCCCCACTTCCCCTTTTCTCCTCACCACGATTTGAACAACGGCCGAAGCCGCCGACGCGCCTCGCCGGCGCTAGCGAGCTCCCCATCCAAATCCCAGACCCCCAGCAGCTTCGTCGTGTCCTACTCTCCCTCCCTGCGCGAATAATCGGAAAACGGAGCAAGGGATCGTCCCCGTCGAGCTATCCCCTTCCGCTCCGGCCGCCGATGTGTTGAGCAAGCTCACGGGTGGTGCCGTCCACCATTTCCCGTCATTGTTGTGCCTCTGTGCTCCCCGTCTTCTGCTCTCTCTTATGAGCCCTTTCTTTGCCCAGGAAACGCCGGAATCGCCGACGCTGCCGTCCTCGCCGGAGCCCCTGCTCTGTCTCGCCGCCTCGGCGTGTCGAGGAAGAAGGAGAGGCCCGTACCCCTTCGCTCGCGCTCGTGGGCCGCGAGATGGGCCACTCCCTGCGCTGCACAGCCCTGATCCAACAGATCCAGCCCGCTAACCTTTTTTTTTTAGGTGGGTTATTCTATTTCCTTATAGATCTATTTCTGGCCCTTCAGTTTAAATCGATTTAAAATAGCTCACATGCATTTTTGGCCAAACCAAAAATCATGGAGGTACCTCAACATGTTTTTAACCAGATCCAAGTGGTAGATCCACTTTTGGACAAATACTTCTAGATAAATAAAATGGAAGGCAAAAACACTGGTTTTCACCAAAAACTAAATAACTATTTTTCTAGGATAGCCAAAAATGCAAACTCAACTGTTTTGAAAAGCCCTGAGTGTTACCTAGCAGTAGCATTTGGCCTCTTGTGCAAATGATGTTCCTAAACAAAATGGCATCCACTTTGGTTTGTGACCAGTGCGCTCTTCTAGGATTTTTGTAAATTAATTGGTGATAGATTTTGATGTGAATCCAATTGTGTAGCCTTCTGTATGACTAGGAGTACCTAATCCTAGATTGGTATGATTTTTAGAGCTGTATTTTATTTTTGGTGTGCATAGCTAGTTTTAATGCTTTCCTGTGAAATCTTGGATTTAGTTCTATTTAAGTTTGTGGAATGTGTTAATGTTTTATTTGTGATTACTAGCATGCATAGGTTCTGTACTCTTTGTTATGAGTGTGTTATCCCTTATAATTAGCATGTTAGGAAAAGGTTAGTGTTGCATGTGTTCGTTAGGAAATAATATCACTAGTGTGAATATTTCCTAGAATATCCCTAGTGTTTAGGAATTGTCTGTGGACGAAATTCTTTGAGTGGTTTGGTTTTTGGAAACATTGCTTCAACATCAGTAGCATTTCATGGCTACTGATATTGTAGCATGTCACCCCTTGTTACCTATTGTTTGATCCTTAGCAAAGCATGTTTAGTTGGGGGAATAGTTATAATTATTTAGGACTCACTAGCACGAGTAGCCTTATGTTGTGTTGTTGTTTTAGTAAGCTTCCTATTGTAGCCAGAAGATATTTAACCTCTTAATGCCTTGTTATGGTAGTGGAACACCCACTGATTCCATTGCATATTGATTGAAGAATAAGTTTCTCAATCATAAGCATAGTTCCGATAGCCTTTTATCTACTGGGTGTGAGTGGTGGTTTTCTCTGTTAAAAATTGAGTGGTTGTGTTGTAGTGAAGTATTTCCTGTTTAGATAAAATGCTTGCTGTTCACCCTTGCTTGAGATAGCTTTGTGATCTAGGCACCTAGCATGCACTAGTCTAAGGCCCTTATAAGCTTAGATCCTAGTTTGTTGCTTGAATAATTGGTTTGATGCTTGTGGTTGTTATCTGTCTGTGCACCACTTGTGATTCTGTTTGGTGTATTGATTATTGTTTATTTCCCTGTTTGCGACGCTAGATAATAACGCTACCGGAGTGGTTTTCGGAGAGATTTGATCGAGGAAGGATTGGATTTTTATTATATTGATCAACGAAGAGAAGTCCAGGGACATTTTGCTGAAACCAGGCAAGCTACTTCACTGAGCTTGCATCTATATACATCTATTTTGGATTTACCTGTTTTACTTATAAAGAGCATAAATGATTTCTGTGGTGTCTGCCACACGAAAGCGATGATTTTGAAAACCCTTTTTCCAAAATTACAAGTATATTGTTGAGGCACCCGATATAGAGGTGTTAGCGGTATACAACGATTTCTAAATGAACTTGTTTTACTCCAAAGCCTTCTATGAAAATCTTTTGGTGGGATTACAAACCACCCAAGTTTTGATTAAAAGTATTTTTGCTCTGAAAAATTAGAAATGATTGTGAAAACCTTTTTAAAAGGGTTTATGAAAAACTATTTTGCCACCTTATATAGAAGTATAAGGTAGTTATTTAAAACTATAGGATGGGAAAAACAATGTTTTCTCGAAACTCTCTTTAAAAAAAATACTTGGATAGACCTGCCGGAAGGTCGGTGCTCAGTTGAAGAAGGTTGGTGTTGTTTTTGAGAAAAATGCACATTGTGTCCTAGTACTATGACGACCAACCATTATCCTGTGCGACCACACTTACCCACATATGGGCAAGGGCGTAGTCATATAATTTGCTCGTGTTAGTACTGGATGCCTCAACAACGAGGATAACCTCGTTCCATGAGGGGATGGTCTGAGGACCTACCCCCTGACCTGGGTCCTCTTCAGTGTTGGTCTACCGGAAGCCGGTGTGGACGTGTTTGGAGGAAGAGGATTGAAGGGCTCCCTTGGGTCCGCCGGACAGAACTACGAGTCCTCACACTTAGTTTCTGAGGATTTGAGTGTCGATGGAAAGTGTCGTAAAGGCAGGGTCCTATACTAGCATGAGCAAAGGACAGACTATGGCCGGGAACTCAACTTCGCATACCTCTGGTATGGCGGGACGTGGCTGACACGATGAGTGACCGGATGGGTGTGGGAAAAGCGTACTACCTCTGCAGAGGGTAAAAACTATTCGAATAGCCGAGTCCTCGGATACGGACAGTTGGAAGGCTGTCCTAAGACCATGTGCAAGTTTTGAGAAAGGTGTTGAGTTTTGGAAGGAAGTTGGCTGGAAAGGTTATTTCGTACCTGTACCAATGAGTTGGTTCGAGGTAGCGACGGGCTTGGAATCAGGGCAAGAAGTTGTTTTTCGAGGAAAAAGTTTTAAAAGAGATTTCTTACCCTTTTAAAAGAAGGTGTATTTTCGGGAAAAGATTTAAAAAGACTTCTTACCTTTTTAACCAAGATAGTGAGAAAACTACTTTCCAAAATGTCTTGTCTTCAACAGGATTTAAAAATCTATTCTTCTCCTTTTTAAATCATGATTTAGTGTGGTTTTTCTCCTAAAAATAAAAGTCTTTGAAAATGAAAAAAAAAACTAGTGCATGTTCCTGTTGGGGTAGTTTGCGAGTACAATCAAATGTACTCATATTGGTTTCGTCCCTGGCTATTGTCTTAGCCAGATCCCAGAGAAGAGCAGTTCGACGAAGAGGAGTTCACTGACGTCTTGGCGAACTAGGGCGCTTCCCAGTCAGCTGCCTGTAGGGTAAAGGCGAATGACTTGGGCTCCACGTTGATTTGGTGATTCCGCTGCAAGTACCTTATTGAAGCTGATCACTTCAAGCACGTAAGTATAATTATTCAGTATTTGTGGGTGTTCTGTGATACCAACTCAAGTTATGTGCAACAGCACACTGATCATGGGACTGTTGCAGGAAACATAACGAGTATCTCGGATAATTAATCCGGGGTCCTCACAATATGCCACATGGGTGGTGTGCTAGATCCTACCCGGATCAGCAGGCATGACCTTAACAAAGTCTCCATCAGGCGACGGGTAAACGCCATTGCCGCCACCGAGATGTCGGATAAATGGCGGTGGGGCGTAAAGCCGTTTTTCCGAGAGCGCCTTCCACCACAGGTTAGTTCGCCATTTTCCGAATCTAACCATATTTCGTCAAAATGGCATCGGCCTAATCCGGATTTGCCCCGACTTTTCTGTAGCTGTTTGATCGCCAACTTACCGAAGATGGAGACCTCTCCACCAAAGAATGGGGACCGGATCTCAGCCCGCCGCGCGAGGACGAAGAAGATCCGGATACGGATGATTATCTGCCTATCCCGCGCGCCAAGCCAGTCCGCAAGGGTAAGCAATCAACTATTCACAACATCTCCGACGAGGAAGATGATGATTGCAGGATCTTAGATCCCATCGACGCTATTCCGATTTCATGGTCACCACCTTGTGTTCCAGCCAAACAAGATGCTGAAGGGACATCTCGGAAACGCAGTGACGCGCCCGGATCTGATTCCCCTAAAGCCAAGAGAATAAAGAAGTCTGGCTCCAAGTTGAATCGCGTCAAGCCGATGCCTACCACCAAGGGGTAATACTGACTTAACTTCATTTGCTTTCTTCCTCTGTTAACCGAGTCATATCTATCCGAGTTAACTGTTTGCTTTGCTTTATGCAGTGATGTCCTCATCACCGCGCAGACTCATTCATCCATCTCTTCTCCCATTCCTCCGCTGGATACGGTCATGGAAACCCAGTCTCCTGATCGAACTGCCACCTCACCAATGCGTGTCACCACTGCCAATATTCCTCAGCCGACTCCCATTTCAAAGCCGGTTATTGACTTGGAGAGTGAGGAAACCTCGGCTCCAATCCGAGATTCAAGTTGGCCACGCCCTCTCAAG